>CM053399.1:115841733-115864860 GCA_028644305.1 Xerus rutilus
TGGGGAGTCACTGCTCCCACACTTAGTAGACGGAACTAGAGGAAACACACACTTGCATGCATGCATGCACGCACACACATTCCCACACTTACACCTATTTTTATTTTTGTCTCTATATTTTGAAGCCCATGAATTTACTATGACAGTTCCTATGCTGAAGCCAGCTCAGCCCCTTATGCGCTCCACAACCATTGCAGCCTTTGACACCCAGACCCCTCCCCATGTCCTCCTCACCCCACACAGCTAGCCAGAAAGCAAGACTGATTCAAATGCCTCAGGCTAATAATGTAAGCACAAGATTCATTGGGAATTCTCCATGAAAGGATGTCTGATCTTTATTATAACATGTTATAGACAACACGTTGTCCATCTCTGGGTGTGCTGCTAGGGGATTCCTCAGCAGGGCGTCCCCGTGCTACCTTTCAGTGTCTAGATCTTTCAGGCTGCAGACAGACACTGTGCATCCCATATCCCTCTGCTCTCTGCTGACCCCACAGCCAAGGAGCAAAGCCCTTATGCAAATTACCTTTATGGTCACACATAACAGGGATGGGACATTGGCAATGTCCTTCTGGAAAAATTCTGCACCATGTGTAGTAGAACTCTTGGTTGCTGTAAATAGTTGAAATTGTTTTGAATACTCCCTTCTTACCTCTATGTTCACTCAAATGTTGGTTATTCAACTAACCAACATTTCTAGAACATATTCTAAGTTCAGGGCTAGGTACTTGTGATGTAAACATGAGAAATGGTCTCATGGCTGTAGTCCAGTAATCCTGTAGGCAGGCAGAGATGACAGATTCACAATAGAACTCGAAGAGTAAGGTAAGCATCAAAGAGAAGCCCAGGCACAGTGCTGAGATTCAGAGAAAGAGATCTATCAAGTTAGGAGATCATGGAAAATGTCATTGGAGGGGACATTTATTGCTCCAGACCCTTTGGGAAACAAGTGAAGGAAACTCATCTCAAAGTTCAAGTCAAATAAAAGTTTTGCTGGTTTTAACAAAAGCCCATCATCAAGACTTGGTTTCTCTTCATTCTCAGTTTGACTCACATTGTGGATAGCTTCATTCTCAAGTGGTCATTCCCTGTGATGGGCTAACATAGCTTTAGCAGCTTCAGGCTGTAGAGCTAATTTATTTAGTGACCTGTTGAAACTAGTCATTTCCTTCCCATTAATCCCAGTAAAAACCCTGGGGCTTCCTTTCATTGGACAAGTAGACTATGTGATTCATTCTGAACCAGTCACTAGAGGAATGGATGATGAAAATTGGATTGGTCCTGCATCATATGCTTGCCCTAAGTGCGAGAGGGTGGGATCAGCCCTCACCAAGCCATAGCGAGATGGAAGAGAGGAGGTTCTGCAAAGGAAAATTGCTATTTCCAAAAACAAGTAGAATTAAATGCTGAGCAAGATCAAGAGATTTCCAGTTAGGACATCTAGGTTGGCCTTGATGCCTATGTTGGCTATCAGTAGGGGATCAGGGTCAGAGAGCATGGTAGTCCCTGAGAAAGGATAACTCCACTGCTCACAGTGGAGATAGCAGGATGGGCCACCTGGTCCTCTGCAGATTCAGTTTAACTTTCAAATTGCTTTAAACTGGACTTATTATGTAGATGCTCAGACAGAGCAGACTGTGGAGAGGACCCTAACCTCTGCTATACCCACTGGGTAACACCAACATAAGCCTGGACACTCATTAAAAATAATAATAATAAAACGCTTCATCTAATAAAACCCAGCAGAGGAGGTATTTCCAGTGACTTCCCATATAAAAAGCATTTGTACATTTTATGTTTAAAATTATTTTCTCACCATAAAAGTAATTTCCAAAAATCCATACTGGGGAGCTAGCATTTCCTATGAACAGAATACACTTTTTAAAAAAATTTCATTGGTCTTTTGTCATTAATTAAATTTCATATCTAGGGTGGTGACACATACCTATAATCCCAGTTTCCTTGGAAGCTGAAGCAGGAAAATGGCAAATTAGAGGCCAACTTGGGCAATTTCCCAGGACTCCGTAATAAAAAGGGCTGCAGGCATAGCTTGGTAGTAGAGCACCCCTAGGTTCAATCCTCAGTACTGCCAAAATAATTTTTAAAACAGTATGTTATGATCTATTTTTTTAATTGAGAAATAGAGAAGTAAAAAGAAGAATAAAGAAAAGATTATCTCCCCTGGCATTACCCCTTGAAAATCAGTACAAGTGACACTTGGCGGGAATTTGACATTTATGTGACATACACAGAATCATAGAACTGGAAAGAGACCTGGGGTATAAATAGACCCAGGGCCCCCTGTGCATCTGAATCTTTCTGACAGTAGTCACTGATATCTCTTGTAATTTATTTTCTCAATACAAAAAATAAAATAGCTTAATTTCCTTTTCTGTTTACAGGAAGGATACATGCTTATTAAAAAACAAAACAGAAAGTATAGAAAAAGAGGGTATAAACCACCTAGTCCCACCACTCAGTCATAGCATTGTTTATTAAAACATTTATGGGAAATCTTTCCAGACGTATTTCTATAAAAAACATCTCTTTATCAATCATCTTTTTATCTATTTATAGAGAGATGTTATGCACAGTTTGTGTTCTGAACATCTTTCTTTTTTTTAAATATTTTTTAGTTGTAGATGGACACAAATATATTTATTTTATTTATTTATTTTTATGTGGTGCTGAGAATCAAACCCAGGGCCTCCCACATGCAAGCCAAGTCCTTTACCACTGAGCTACAATCCCAGCCCCTCTGAACATCTTTCTAAGTCCAAAAATCTTTCAGGTTATTTCCCAGAAGTTCAGAAAGATAATCTTGAACTGTAGGGGATACATATACATCTTAAAGAGATGCAGGAAGGATTCACAATTGCAAGCCCTTTCCAGTAAGTGCTTTAAGAAAGGGTGGTCAACTGCCTATGGTCAGGAGTTGGCTAGAATAACAGTGAATTCTTTTTTTTAAATTAATTTATTTAAATGCATTTCAAGTCATAGTACATATATAGAGCTCAATTTTTCATATCTCTGGTTGCATACAAGATAGAGTCACACCATTTGTGTCTTAAAAGCAGCATCCTACAATAATGTAGCCACTTCAATGTTTATAGCAGAACAGTGAATTCTTATGGCCGCTTTAAGCTTTCTCTGGCAGGTATTTTAAGGAGGGATGAGGTCATACTAAAAATGTAGCCTTGAGCTTTGCTTAAGCCTCATTTGTGCTAAGAAATCTGTAATGTACAGTCTAAGGTTGAGGCCTAGCCAAGAAGAGGGCTCAGAGTAGCCTGGTTGAAGTTGGCTGCATAGAGAGTCTTTGCCAATGCTCACCAGCATTGGGCTTTGAGAACTTTTTCATCTTGCCCATTCTAATAGCAGGATGAAGATACTCTTGTTTTTATTTGCATTTTCTCAAAAATAGTGAAACTGAACATTTTTTATATATTCTTTTATGGGTTGCCTATTTATTTCTTTACTCATTTTTTCAGTTAAAATCATTATTTTTGATTTATTGATTTGTAAGCTGATTTTTTTGTTTGAAAATCTGAAGTTTTCTTAAGACACTTGGCATTCAATCTATTATCCTGGGGTACATTTCTTTAAAAATCCCAATACTATTCCTATGCCTGTAAGTACCAAATCAATAAAAATTTATAGCAACAAACTTATTTTCTCATTCTTTAACTTAACATTTTGTCCCTGAGGTGCTCTGAGAATAAGATGTCACCATGGGACATTCGTCTCATAAATGCATGTACACAACTCTGGACACTCAAACAGACTTATAATTCAACCAGTTGTGCTTCTTTCAAGCTACAGCCAAGCACAAAATTTCTGACTCAGGGCTTTTCCTCTCCCTGCCCACCCCTGCCTCCAGACTAGAGAGGGCTAGGAACAATTGATTATGCTGGGACAGAATACAAATCCATCTCAAAGAGCTGTCTGCCCACTGTTTCTTCTAGATGATACTGTTATCTGGATTCTGGTTTATAAATAGATAGTTTAATGGATTCACAGGTATGTAGAAGAATAAAGAAAGGATATAGGAGAAGGACTGATCTGGTTATTACTATCTCATACCAGAAAGCTTAGGAGGTGTTTTTGAGATGGTTCAAAGATATGGGAAGCACAAAGGGCCAGCCCTTGAAAGCCCAGCTCTCTCTAAAATCACAAGAAATGTTGGTCTGTCCAAGACCCTCTGAAAGACAATGAAATGACCAAGAAGCTTTGAAGAAAAAAATGGCCTCATGCCTAAACTGTCACATTCAATAAGTAGAAATATGTCATAAATGGAAAAAACAGAACATAGGAAAAGACCTTCAAACAAAGACCATTTTAAATGCCAACCCTGTGGCTGGAAGTTTGGCAAGGCAATATCAATAAAAGAACATTAATCAGGAAAGAAGATAACCAATAAATTCAGTACTTGATAATATTTCATTTTCTTACAATCCATATACCTCCACCTTCTCTGTTTTCTCCAGTATAAATTGTCCAGAGTGGCCATCATAGCAGTAGCGGGTGAAGAAATGTCTTTGACCCCTAGATGACTTAGGAATTGGAAACCACTTAGGAAAAACTAACAGAAACACAAATAGAAATGCTTGATGTTTTTAAATTTAATTTTATCCCTCCAAATGTGTATAGAATTTAACATTTTAAAAATATAATGTTATAAAAATTCCAGATGAAAATGTATGTAAAGGAAAGTCCCTTTGTATCATTCAGTTATTGTTATGTTACTTATGACCCCCAGTCTGAGTGGCTTGAAGAATCCCATTCATTCATTATCCTCACTAGTCTACAGTTTGGGTAGGATTCTGAGGAAAAGGCTTAGCTCTGTCCCCCTCAGCATTTGCCAGGGCAGCTTGACCAAAGGCTGGAGGAGCCACTTTCAAGAAATCAGACTAAGTTAGAAAGCAAATGTCAGGCAAATTTAAAGCTATAATTTTCTTTAAAAATGGTTATTATCTAAGTAGTTTCTAAGGGAAAATGAGAGTTCTAAATGGAAGAAATAGAGTGACTTTCTTTTACTTACAATTTTTGAAAAGTTAAAAACGTGATTTCCATACACATATGTATGTATCAAAGATTTATTCAACTCATTCATTAATTACATTAAGATGTTAACACTGTTTAAAATAATAAAAACAGTGGACTAGATGATAGAATATTAGGAATGTTCAAATGAATTATTTGTGAGTAATGCAAAATCAAAATGTAATGTTTGGAGTTATCATTTCTACTTGTGGGAATTAATTATATTTGTACTGAACCATATTCATTTCCAGGGAAATCACCTCCATTCTTCAGGCTCACCCATGTACAGATGGAGTTGTCCCCATAACAAAGCCAATTGTTCAAATGTGGACATATCTCAGGCCCAGTCAAAGGGAGCATCCTTTCCCCAGAGGTCATGTGGTCCAACTTAAACCCCAAAATCACAACAAAACTTAGCAGGGACTTTTATGAGAGCCACCACATTTTCAAGGGCACTTGAATTGAAAGTGTTTAGATCTGAACTTGCTATCAGGTATCCAGGCACCACAGAAGTCTGGAAAAAAGAAGCAGAGAAGAATGGAGACAACAATCTACAAGCCAGCACCTGATGACCTTGAGTCCCCAAATCAGCCTGATCACAACCTCAGTCCCTGTCTTCTCCATTATATTAGTCAATATATTTCCTTTTTGTTTCTTTGTTTAAGCCATGTTAATTCACTTGAAATGATTCCTTGCGGTACAAGAGGGTACTCCAGCTCTGATTTCTTCTTCTATGCTAGTCTTTTAAGCGTATATTTACTCCTCTTGGCTTCCATTTCTCCTTAGGTAAAAGGAATAAGCAATACCTACTATAAAGAGTTATAAAGATTAGATAAATAATAAATGTAAATTAATTTTTACAATGCCTAGGTAATAGAAATATCACATATTTTTTCTAAATTTAATTATATCTGGTTTTAACCACTTGTTACAGTTTGAATGTATATGTTCCCACCACCACCAAATTCATATATCATGATAAGATTAAGAGAGAAGGTCTTAGGGAGGTGATAAAGTCATGAGGACTCTGTCCTCACCAATAGGGTTAGTGCCCTTGTAAAAGCATTCAAGGTACCAGCTAGGCACTTTTGCCCTTCTGCCTTCCACCATGTAGCACAGTGTTAGCCCCTTCTGCCATGTGAAGATGCAGCAATAAGGCCCTTCCCAGACACCAAATGCCAGTACCTTTATCTGGGTCTTTCCAGTCTCCAGAATTGTGAGAAATAAATTTCTGTTATTTATAAATTACCCCACAGTGGGTAATTTGTGATAGCAGCACAGATATACTAAGAAATACCCACCTACTAGGATCAAAAGACTCCCAATATGGGTCATTATTAGGTGCTCTCTTTTATATTATGGTGGTAAAAACTGTCAAAAATCGACTAGGAAAGATTATTTGGTCTTTTGTAAATCATAGTTGCTATTGTAATTTATTGTCTAAGACTATAATTGTCCATTCAAAGGCTCCACAGATTCTTTGGCACTTAGGAGATCTGGCAACTTCTATGTATTTCCAGTCACTATGGTCTTCGATGTTTAGTATCCCAAAGAAAGCACATCTGCTCACTCCACTGAAGTCCCACTGCCACCTAGGACACTTCTGCATGGGAAACTGATGCTTCTGTATTCCTCTACACAGGTTTCCTTGAGTTCCTGGAGCCACTGCTAACTTTGGGCAATTCTTTCTCTTTCAATCCAGTGGCCCCATCTCCAGACTCTACTCCTCCCTCTAAGAGACACCTGACTAAATCCACCTCCCACACATGAATCTAAATAGAGTTTCATAACATAAGGTTTGCAACTTTTGGGGGGGCTTGGAAACACACACCCACACACACATCAATAATAACTTGCAACAGACAATCTTGAAGGGACTGCCAGTGATCCCCACCTCTTGGTATGCATGCCCTAGTGAGATTCTCTCTTCTGAGTGTGGGCTGGACTTAGTGACTCACTTATAACAAACAGAACACAGCAAAAGTGATAAAATGTCACTTCCAAAATTAGCTCATAAAACAAGAATGACTATTACTTTATTTGTTCTCCCTCCTTCCCCCATCCCCCTTTGAGGGAAGCCAGATGCCAGATTGAAAGCTGCCCAACAGAGAATCCCATGTGGCAAGGAACTGGTATCTAGGACAACACCAGAGAGGACCTGAGCTTGCCAAAATTCACGTGAGTGATTTTGAACACAGATGAATGCTCCCCAAGATGCGCCTTCATGTATCCAGAACCCCAGCCAAATCTTGAGTTCAGCATTGTAAGAGACTGAGCCAGCTAGGCAGATGATGCTTGACTCACAGAAACTGAAATAAGTATTTCTTGTTTTAATCCACTATGATTCATAATAATTTGTTGTGCAGCAACACATAACTAATACATCACCTCTAAGATTGGCAGCCCAGAATTTCCTTGAAAAGAGGGTAAAATTATCTTTTCCTCCTTTTGAAAATCTTCTAGCCTGGAATAGTAAACAATAAATAGCTTGATAAATTATCCTGTGACAAACAAAAACCATCTGAAGACATGTAAGTTGATAGAACACAAATCCTTACAAAGGGAGGTTGCCATTTCCCGACATAATCATTCCACATTCTGCCCACATAGAAAAATGGCCATGACCTTTAAGCTGCAAAATAATCAGCATCATCCCAAGCCCCGTCAATGGAAGAAAAAAACAGAGCCTGATACTCAGAGGAAAGGTGGGGAGGCAGCTGCCACAAGTCCCTAAATCACCATTTGGACTTGTTAGAGAAACTCTAACATGTTCCTGTGACTGCAAGAAAATGAGAAGCTAAGCTGGGTGTGGTGGTGCACGCCTGTAATCCCAGCACTTTGGGAGGCTGAGACAGGAGAATCGCGAGTTCAAAGCCAGCCTCAGCAACAGCAAGGCACTAAGCAACTCAGTGAGACCCTGTCACTACATAAAACACAATATAGGGCTGGGGATGTGGCTCAGTGGTGGAGTACCCCTGAGTTTAATCCTTGGTACCAAAAAAAAAAAAAAAAAAAAGGAAATGAGACTGGATTACAAGGCTAGTGGAATTTCTAAATGCAAGCTCCTGAAGGCTAGAATTCCATCCCCTATCCTAGAGAGCTGCCTTGAACCTAGAGATTCTGGAGCAGCTCTCAGAATTAAAACTTGTATTACAGTTTGGATCTGGAATGTTCCCCAAAGTCTAGTGTTAGAAAGCATGGTCCCCAATGCGGCAAGATTCAGAGATAGGGTTTTTAGGCAAGAATTGGATCATGAGAATCCTGACCACATTGAGAGCTATATGGACTGCCAGAAGGTGGGACCACTGGGAGTGTGCCCTGGGAGGGTTTACCTTCTCCCCAGTTTCCCCCTCTTGCCACTCCTTGCTTCCTGTTGCTGCTTCCCATGAGCTGAGGAGCTTTCTTCCACCACATGCTTCCACCATGATGCTTCTGCCTTGGAGCCAGCCAACCATGATCTGAACCCTCTGAAACTATGAGTCAGAATAAATCTTTCCTCCTCTAAGATGTTCACATCAGGTGTTTTGGTCACAGTGATGAAAAGCTGACTAACATCCTGCCATGAGGCTTCCTCCAAGAATATAAGACTTGTAAATAGGACCTGACTCCACAGACATGTTGTGGTCCAAGAAAATGGGCTCTGAGTGAGTCTGGGCCAGTCTTTTCCCATGAGGTGTCAGCTCACTCAGGCATGGTATCCCCCTGATGTTAGAAGTGAGGTATAGTCTGGGATTGTGCAAGACCAGAGAGCCCTGTGGCTGTTGCACTGACTGTCAGTGACACCTGCTGAGGCACAACTCTGTACAAGACCAGTGATGGGTCTGGGTTAATACCACACTACGACCCTTGAGTGTGGGCAGAAAGCATTTGGAAACATTTTCTAGAAGAAAATGTTCTCATCTTCCCACCATTATTCAGTCAATGAGCTTTCCTGCTTTTGTCAGTCTCCCTATTTCCCCAGATAGGCAAGAGTTGGGGAATGGGAGGGAAGTACTCTTCTGGAACAACAAGACTGAGCCATCTCGCCTGGACACTTTTTGGGGCAGTTCCACGCTAGCTATAATGAGTATGGATATCCAGTCTGATTGTGACCACAGAAATAAGCAAAGCTATGGCACCCAGCAATAACATTCTAAAGGATCTGAGGCCAGTCTCTGAGGTGTTTTGAGCCTCTACCCACCTTTGGTACATGGAAAAGATCATCACATAGGAGTCACATCACCTGAGTTTGCTAATCCTGACTTTTTTACCTAATGTGTGAATGACTCTCTGAACTTCAATTTGGAAAACTAAAATTAATGGGGAGACTTCTAGTTTCTCTCTTGACATAGGAGTTTTGAATTTGCCTATTCTGTCACCAGTAAGAGAAAAGCTGAAAAAATTGAAAATCAATAGCTCTTCTACCTATTCAAGAACTGAGGTCATAAAGCAAACTGCCTGTGCCCAAAATTGAAGATACAGGCAAACAGATATGGATTTACAGCAACAGCCTCAAAAGAGGAATTTCCAAAGGAACCAGTATGTTAGGTTAGGAAAACCTGAACTGTCACTAACAAATTGCCAGAGGCTTAGGGTGGACAAGTCTGAGGGTTAAAAATTTGAAGCAGAGATCAAGATATTAGACTCCTCTAGAGAAAAGAAAAAGATGAAGACCTTCCATTTGTCTGTCCAGAGTGTCAACAGTCCTAGAACACTCTCAGATTCTCCTTAAGAATAGAGCCTATAAATTTGTCAGCCAGGATTTTTGCCCTTGGAGATCCACACCCAGAAAGCAGACCGCCAATTATGCTCTGGGTCTTTGATTCAGAAAAGGATGATACCTGGGGGTGAAGGTTACAGAGGAGTCACGTGCCTGCACAGCACAGCAGGACTTCTCCACAGGAAGAACAGATTGGGGGTCTGGCACAGACAGATAACCACAGGTTGCTGTTACCTGGGAGACTTCATCTGCATCACAAGACAACCTGGCTTGCTGTACACATTCTCTCCCCAATCTTCCACAGACTAGACTGCTTGCCTTTGCAGAAGGCAAAGCCCCAAGAAGCCCAAGCTCCTATCCCTTTAAGCTCTCTATGAAGGTCAGTCATCTTTTCTCTCTTTGATCCTAGTACTCCCATGCTTTAGGCATGTAATAAATTTTGTGTGTTTCTTCTTCTGTTAAAAAATAAATAAAAGTAAACAAATAGCCAGGAGTGGTGGCTCATGCCTATTGCCTGTAGTCCTAGAGACTCGGGAGACTAGGGAAGGAGGATGGCTAGTTCAAAGCCAGCCTCAGCAATTTAGCAAGGCCCTAAGCAACTTAGTGAGATGTTGTCTCAAAATAAAAAACAAGAGAGGCTGGGGATGTGGCTCAGTGGTAAAACACCTCTGGGTTTAATCCCTAGTACCAAAATACATACATACACACGTACATACTGGGGCAATTGTAGAGTGGAATTCACACTCTCTTGAGTTTTATCTCTAGGATCCTTCCTAGATACTCACAGTGAAGATCAGAGAAATTTTTTCCATAGTACTTCCAACAGGAAGTGAGGAAATTGTCCAGAAGTTTCTGTTCTTCAGCAAAATCTGCCCTCAAGAGAAACTAGGGCCTAACTAACCCAAGGAAAGGGAAATACCCAAGACCAGCCAGCTCTTGTCCTCCTGTCTCAGCTAAGGGCAGGCGTGGGTGGGATAAGTGGGAGAGGAGAAAGATAAATTGAGAGGCATTTGTGAAGGTCACACTTCCCCTCCCCCAACACCTCACCACCACATCATAACAACCAGGGAATACAACTGACACAACTATGTAATAAGTCTCCAGAGAATATTTAAGTAGTCTCTAGGGAAGTCCAAAGACAACAGGAAGACCAAAACAAGGACACCAGGTGACAGTGTAGCTTCTGACCCCATAGCTACAGCAATAGTAAACTCAGCCTAGTGCCTAGCCAGCTAAACATAAAATCTCACACCAAAGACCTATTTCTAACAGTTCCTTTTACTTGATTCATTGTGTCTCAATTTCAACAAAAATATTGCAAGGCATACCAAAAGGGAAGAAAAAACAAACCTGATGGTATGTAGTACTATTGGATAGAATTAGTAAAAGCTGAAATTCATCTTTTTAAGAAAATAGTTTAATGTATTTTCATAGCAAACTTACAGGAATATTACAGAAGATAGACAACATTCAAAAGATGTACTTGCATGTAGGACAATTCAGAAAAATATAATGAGTGAATGGACTCTCCTGTGTGATAACAATGCCACAAACACCATTCTGTTGCCGTCAATAAGAAACTTACTTGTGTGAAAAAAATCTAATGCTGACATTGTCTACAAAAATGTAACAGGTTTATTTATATTCATTCTAAAGTTGAGCTGCTAAAACGCGTTCACTGAAATGTTTTGATTTGCATTAATGCTTTCCACCCTTGCGTTTGCATTTTAAAATTCACACATACATGAAAATGAAAAACTGCCAATGCCTGGTTTCTGGCCCTTGTTTTTCTACTTGCAATCATATCCTTAGGTACTTTTTGACCCCATGGGGGACAGAAAATATCTCAGTCTTCAAAACCATCATAACAAGGTTTTGAAGAGTCTTTTGTGTTTTTGTTGTTTTAGTTTTAGTTTTTGAGAATGAAATGTTTCCCATCATGTGAATTCTTAAGCATCTTCTCTACATGTCATGCCAGATGGATGTCTTTTGGCATAAATTTGCAAGTTAGCATGGATATAACACACAGGTTGGTGTCTCTAAGAAGACCAAACAGGCCTCACTTGCTGTTATGATTTAGACATGAGGTCCCCCCAAAAGCTCCTGTGTTAATGCAGGAATAATCAGAGGTGAGATGATTAGATTATGAGACTTATAACCTAATCAGTGGATTCATTCATTTGATGGATTAATAATTTGAAAGGACTACTGTACTGGGGACTAACTGTAGACAGGTAATGTAAGGGTAGAGGAGGTGGATCACTGGGAACATGGCCTGGAAGGGTTAGTCTCTGTGGCCCCCTTGCTCCTCTCTCTGCTTCCTGGCTGCTATGAGTGGACAGCTTTCCTCTGCTATGTCCTTCTGCCATGATATTCTTCCTCACCTTGGGCATAGAACTATGGATTGGCCACCCATGGACTGAACCTCTAAAACCATGAGCCTCAAATGAACTTTTCCTCCTCTAAGTTGTTCTTTTCAGGTCTTTCAGTCACAGCAACAAAAACCTGACTAGCATACTTGCCTCCTGCAAAGCACCAACATCTGTGCTTAGGAAGAGTTGATCTGTTCTAAAGGCCTGAACAACTTTCTCACACCACACTCTGAAAGAAGAGATTGTGAATATAATGATTAATTGCACCGTGCCAAACTGTTAACAGTGAGGTTTCTCCACCCCCCTGCCCCCAACATTCAACGTTTAATGGGTGGTAGGCATTTCTTCCATTGAGAGGGAATGACAAAGGTGTGTAGCTCAAAGCATGTTTGAGGAAGAGCAAATAATCCTGTGTGGCTTGAAAGAAAGGTATACATATTGGGGAATAATAGAAAATGATTTCAGAGAATAGGTGAAGATTCTATTACAGAGAGTTTTAAAACATGGCTGGGGACTTTAAGGCTTGGGTAGAATCATTTGAGAATACAGAAAATAATTTTACACTTAAATATCCTCTCTGATATGTGAATGCCAACCTACAACAAGGGGGAGGGGGAAGTTCAGTGAATTAGAGGAAGGGGAATGAAGAGAAGGGAGGAGAATAAGAACAGGAAAGACAACGGAATGAATCTGACACAACCCTCCCATATACATACATGAACACACCAGTGAATCTCAATATCATGTACGTCCACAAGACTGAGATCCCAACTAGAATAAGATATATTTCATGTTAGTACAAATATACCAAAGTAGACTCTACTGTCACATATAACCAAAAAGAACAAATAAAAAGAAAATAATTTTCCTTTGTGACCTAAGGCATAAGTGGTATCTGTGGCAACAGAATAATATTTGAATGGTGGCAAGGTGAGGTTAATGTAAACAGGGATTAAAAAATGATTTTGAAGTCATTAGACATATTAACATGAGATTAGGCAGCACTCCTTGTTTCTCAAACAAGATGGTTTTATGACAAAAAGGAAATACTGCTTTATATAGCTTGATGGATTCATAGAGAAGCCTATTGTTTCAAGGGGATACACCACAGAGGAAAACAAAATAAATAAAGATCCATGAGTGACAGATCCATAAAAGATAGCTGGTTTCGGAAGATGACATAAGGCAGACCACTACTTTATTTTCTGCCAAAATCTATGCTATCTCACAGAGATCCAAAGCTGAAAAAAAGGGTTCTAAGGAGACTTTGGAAAAAGTGAGAAGTAAGAGTGTCTGGAAGCAGATGAGGAATAAGATTCTTACCAACCAAGATCACAGATCAAAGAATAGTCTGACCTACATCACGAACAGCAAAAGGGCAAGGAATAAAATGTCACTGGAGGAGCAGGTAAACAATGAGTTTTCTTGACCTTTCTGGTAGAGGGTGCATTTTTAAAAAATTTTTTAAATTAGTTTTACATGACAGTAGAATGCATTTTGTCACATCATACATAAATAGAGTATAACTTCTCATGATGTAGAGTTACACCAGTCATGTAATCATATAAGCACATAGGGTAATAATGTCCAACTCATTCTACCATCCTTCCTACCTCCAAATCCCTTCCCTTCCTTTCACTCCCCTCTGCTTAATCTAAAGTATCTCTATTCTTCCATAGCCTCCCCCTTATTGTGAATTAGCATTTGTATATCAGAGAAACATTCAGCCTTCGATTCTTTAGGATTGGCTTATTTCTCTTAGCAAGATATTCTCCAACTCCATCCATTTACTGGCAAATGTCATAATTTCATTCTTCTCTAAGACTGAGTAATAGTCCATTGTGTACATATACCACATTTTTTCTTTATTCACTCATCTTTGAAAGACATCTAGGTTAGTTCCAGAGTTTAGCTATTGTGAATTGAGCTGCTATAAACATTGATGTGGCTGTGTCAGTGTAGTTTGTTGATTTTAAGTCCTTTGGCTATAAACCTAGGAGTGGGATAACTGGGGCAAATGGTGGTTCCATTCCAAGTTTTCTGAGGAATCTCCATACTGCTTTCCATACTGGTTACACCAATTTGCAGCACCATCAGAAATGTGTGAGTGTACATTTATCCCCACATCCTCACCAAAATTTATTGTTGCTTGTATTCTTGATAATTGCCATTCTAAATGGAGTTGAGATGAAATCTTAGAGTAGTTTTAATTATCATTTCTCTAATTGCTAGAGATGTTGAATATCTTTTCAGGTATTTGTTTATCATTTATATATCTTCTTCTGAGAAGTGTTTACTCATTTCCTTAGCCCATGTATTGATTGGCTTATTTGTTTTATGGTGTTAGGTTTTTTGAGTTCTTTATGTATCCTGGAGATTAATGCTCTATCTGAGGTGAATGTGGTAAAGCTTTTCTTCCATTCTGTAGGCTCTCTCCTTACATTACTTATTTATTTTTTGAGTACCAGAGATTGAACTCAGGGGCACTCAGCCACTGAGCCACATCCCAGCCCTATTTTATATTTTCTTCAGTGACAGGGTCTCAGTGAATTGCTTAGCCTCTTGCTTTTGCTGAGGCTGACTTTGAACTCAAGATCCTCCTGCCTCAGCTTCCCAAGCTGCTGGGATTATAGGCACACGCCACTATGCCCAGCTCTTCATGTTATTGATCATTTCCTTTGCTGTGAAGTTTTTTAGTTTGATATCATCTCATTTATTGATTCTTGATTTTACTTCTTGTGCGTTAGGAGTCTTGTTGAGGGAATCACTTCCTAAGCCGACATGATGAAGATTTGGGGCTACTTTTTCTTCTATTAGGCACAGGGTCTCTGTTCTAGTGTCTAAGTCCTTGATCCACTTTGAATTGAGTTTCATGCAGGGTGAGAGTTAGGGGTTTAATTTCATCTTGCTGCATATGGATTTCCAGTTTTCCCAGCACCATTTGTTGAAGAGGCTATCTTTTCTGTAATATATGTTTATAGTGCCTTTGTCTAGTATGAAATAACTGTATTTATGTGGGTTTGTCTCTGTGTCTTTTATTTGTACCATTTGTCTATGTTCCTGCTTTGGTGCCAATACCATGCCATTTTGGGTACTATGGCTCTTTAGTATAATTTAAGGTCTGGTATTGTGATGCCTCTGGCTTTACTTTTCTAGCACTAATAAATGAATTCAGCAAAATAGAAGAATATAAAATTAACACCCATAAATCAAATGCATTCCTATATATCAGTGATGAATCCACTGAAAGAGAAATTAGGAAAACTACTCCATTTACAATAGCGTCAACAATATATATATATTTGACAATCAATCTAACAAAAACGATGAAAGATCTCTGCAATGAAAACTACAGAGCACTAAAGAAAGAGAAAGAAGATCTTAGAAGATGGAAAGCTCTTCCATGCTCTTGAATAGGCAGAATTAACATTGTCAAAATGGCCATACTACTAAAAGCATTATACAGATTTAATGCAACCCGTATTAAAATCCCAGTGACATTATTCAATGAAATAGAAAAAGCAATCATGAAATTCATCTAGAAAAATAAGAGATCCAGAATAGCCAAAGCAATGCTTAGCAAGATAAGTGAAGCAGGAGGGTGCACTCTTGAGTAGACAGTTGTTTCCTGTGTTGGTCAATTTGCAGGCGGTTGGCTTTGTCCAAACCATGGAACAGAACTTCTTTACTGACCCCCATCTCCTTCAGCTGGAGCTCGGTGCACAGTCGCAAACATAATTCAAAAGCAGAAGTTAATCCTCCCAGACTCTAAGGTTTGCTTGCTCTAGAAGCTTGCTCCATTTGATAAGAGCTAATTGCTTTTCTAGAATGATAATCCAGAAGCTTGAGTTGGTGAACAGTTTAATGGGAACCAGAATTAGCCTGCTGCCCTAATTTCTCCACTCGTCTAAGTATAAAAGGCAGGGTCAACATATCAGATGACTCCAGTGGCTTTTACCTTGCACTTTTATTATATCACATGCTACATTTGAGGTGAAGAGTTCTTTTTGTTTCTCCACTTGATAAAGAGGAATCTCACTTCACAAGTATTTTGGGAAAACAGAGGCAACAATTTGGGGCATGTTCAAACAACTTTATTACTCCACAGATAAAATAACTAGGTAAAATAACTAAGGTAAAAGTTAAAAGGAAGATTAAAATTCCTTTCTCTTTTAAACACAGGTGATTTCTTTAAAAGAAGAGAGAAGTAGATAGATATGGAAATAATAGGTATAGAAGTAAACACACTTTTTTTTTTTTTTGCTAGGGGTCAAACCCAGGACCAGGGAAGCACTCTATTACTGAGGTACATCCAAAGCCCCTACATATACATTTAGTAAAATTTATGATTGGTTTGAAGATCTTCTGATTACAGTAAACCCTCATAAGTTTAGGACTTTTAAGTTAAATTAGTGTGTCATTATACTTAAAGGAAAGGCAAACATTATCTGTGGTCAAACCACAGTAATAATCTAAAATAATTGTCTAACTTATAGTGTGAATTTTTCTTGACATTTTGATGATAAATAAGTTTCAGTTATTTCATTAATATTGTCGAATATGTTTATAATCTTGAGCTAATAATATATATATTACAGGAGGATAATGTTTTGGACTAAGATTCTTCACTGGATTTCAAATGACCAGGTAAAATCAAAATGGAGTCCCCCAGACTAAAGTTCTATATCACCAAACTGAAATTAAGTACAGACAAATATTCCGAAAGGCCAGTTGCAACTAGCAGGTTAAATTAAGTTGATCCTTATACAATAAAGATAACCAGAAGTAACTCAATGTTAACTCATCAGTTATTTTTCTATAGTTCTGTTTCCCTGTTCTTATCCTAAAAAAAAAGTAACTTTGAAACAGTCATTCTGCATTTTGTTCCGTTTCTACCTTTTTCACCCCTCCTATTTTCTATACAACCAAACCCCTCTGCCCAGTCCATTGAAATAATTCTCCTCCTCCTCCTCCTCCTTTTTTGGTATGGGGTATTGAACCCAGGGGCACTTAACCACTGAGCCACATCCTTAGTCCTTTTATTTTAAATTTTGAGACAGAGTCTCACTAAGTTGGTTAGGGCCTTGCTAAGTTGCTGCAGCTGTCCTTGAATTTGCCATCTCCTGCCTCAGCTTCTGCTCATTCTATTTTGTGGAACGAAGTGTTGCCTAATTCTAAAATCAAAACTAAAGCTAATTAAAATATTTAAATTGTTGAATTTTTTTGTCCTTTAACAGTCCTATACTAAGTGCTGTGGTACAGAAGAACACATTGTTTTTGGTCCCTGGAAACTTAATGTCTAGAAAGAGTAGAATGTATAAACATAACATTCCTAAATGACATCCCTAGTAATACTGTGTATGATTAAGGGATAAATGATTTACAGGTATGAGGTTTAGGTCAAGCTCTGCCACTAACTATGGATGTGACATCAAGCAAACCCTGCTCTTCTTTTCTGCCAGATCACATTTTTTTTATATTAAAATGAAAGGAGGATGGTAGTTATAGCTCAGTGGTAGAAAACTTGCATGCATGAGGCCCTGGGCTCAATCTCCAGTATCAAATACATAAATAGTTATTTAAAAAATATATGAAGCAGCAGCAGCAGCAGTTGGATATAATGGCTTGTGCCTGTAATCTCAGCTACTTGGGAGGCTGAGGCAGGAGGATCACAAATTTGAGGTCAGCCAGGGCAACTTAGTGGGACCCTCTCTTTAAAAAAAAGAAAAAGACAAAAGAGAGTTGACAGTGTAGCTCAGTGGTAGAACACTTGCCTACCCTGTGTGAGACCCTGGGTTCGATCCCAGTACCAAAAAATAAGATAGAAATAATAAAATGATAGGGCTGTGCTTGTGCTACTATCTCAAAGATCCTGGCTAGCTATAGGGCCCTAGAAAAGACCCTATATGAGGTGATATCTATTAACAGAGACAGTTGGATCCAGCAGAGCAGTCAGAGGAAGTAGGAAGAATATCTGGGCTGTGTCCAGTAGCTAATTTACCACCTCTTAGCCACTGTGTTTTGGCAGGTTGGGATTAATCCCATTCCCAGCAAAAAGTGGTCCTAAATGCATCAACAGAATCACCTTTGTCTTGTAGAAGTGATTAGTTGAGATCATTTCAAATTTAAGCTAATCAGCCTCTAATATAACTTTAGCCATTAAGATTGTTTGAGGGGTCAGCCAATCAAAGCCAAGTGTAGGGCAGTGCTGGAAGTTCTGGCTTGCACATGGTCTCCCTCTTGGACAGTGTGAAATCTGCAAATGCTGCAGTCATTTACAAGAGGAGCCAAATAGATACTGGTGGAGAGCAGAACTAAGACACTGGTGGGAAACAGCCAGAGCTAGGATCAAACCCCCGTGAAGAATTCATGTGGCTAATCCTTGAAGGATTCATTTGATTTAGACAGGAAAGAGGAGGGAAAATATTAATAGTTAAATGACAGGAATGTGGAGGGTATATACAGTACCTCCATAATGGCACGTTCTAATTATTTTTAAACTCTTTCCCTTTGGTCAGCAGAAGCAGAGAATTTGTATTCATTTACTATGGAACATCTACACCATTTTAATATTGATTCTATGGTAGAGACTGAAGGTTAAGCATGGGTTCCATCTAGAAGCACCCTTTGTTCCAGTTCTCAAAGATCATACACCCAAGCACAGGGGAGAAAACATAACCCTCCAGCTAGACTAGGGAGGGAAAGAAAGAGGGTGGAGCCCTCCTTCAGCTCTAGGGTCCTCCTGAAGGGAAGCAGATGGGTCAGGTGTACATCTTTTGAATTCCTGCATGGGAGGAATTTTCAGCCACATCACATATGTAAGAAGACTCAAGTGTGTGAGCTAAAATGTCACATACCAAGTTAGACAATTATTATTATTACTGAGAAGCCAGAAAGAGAATCCTTTAAGGAATGCCTGAGGTCACAAATATCTAGCAGATAGTGTGATCTGCATTGCACCCGGATTTGTCTGGTTTCAAAACTTGAGTCTAAAGCCTCACTCAAAATGTGGTCTGTGGACCAGCAGCAACAGCATCCAAGAGTGAGGCTGGCTGCCTAATTTGTGTGACCATGGGTTCTTGTTTAAACAGCAGGAAAAAGTTCCACAATATACTAAAATGATAAGCTTTTTATTTTCTTCCACGGTTTTTCAACTTGTCATGGTGTTTTATACTTGCTATTTAATGTCATTCTAGGTAAGGAAACATTTTAAATGACTAGCATGGATTTATCATTGATCCTTTAATCAAGCAATGTCAAGTTTGTTGTTACAGTTGTTCTTTGCAGGACTGGGGATTGAACCCAGGGGCACTTTACCACTGAGCTACATCCTCAGTCTTTTTTATTTTTTTATTTTATTTTTTGATACTGAGAATTGAACTCAGGGGCACTCAGCCACTGAGCCACATCCTCAGCCCTATTTTGTATTTTATTTAGAGACAGGATCTCACTGAGTTGCTTAGCACCTTGCTTTTGCTGAGGCTGGCTTTGAACTCACAGTCCTCCTGCCTCAGCCTTCTGAACCACTGGGATTACTGGTATGTAACACCGTGCCCAGCTAAAAGCATCTCATTAAGTTGCTGAGGCTAGACTCTAATGTGTGATACTCCTGCCTGAGCCTCCTGAGTTGCTACAGGTGTGTGGCACCATGGGCAATGTGCAATGCCAATTTTGAATGCAAACTACCTGGAATATTTAATTTGCAGAATCATTGAAATGACACAATTCGTATCTTATAACTTGTACATGCTATGTATTTTGTTTTCACCAGAACAATATAAACACTGAACAAAGCAAAACAATTGTTTTTATTTTAGTTCACAATAAGCATACATTTTACCTACAATCTCTACCTTTTTGCTTCCTGACAGCTGAGTAAGGAAGGACTGAAAGGCTAAGGAACACTTTTCCTTTCTTCTGTGCCATCATTGTAATGTGAATGGTTGGCTACTATAGGGAAGTAACTCAGACTGGATGTTTCTTAGAATACCACTGACTCTTTCCCTTTCATAGCAAGTTCTAAGATCCATGGTAAGCATGGCCTCTCCAGGCTGTATGTGCCCCCAGCCTTCTCAGGTCAGAGCCATAATCATAGCATGCACTCACTTTGAGACATCCTTAACTCCCATCAGAATTTTGTATGCAGAGGGTATCTCCAATGCTATAAGGAGAATAAGGTGGTGAGATACAGCACATGTGCATATTCCTAGGGCCCCACACTATCTCTTCTAGTCTCCTGTTGACTGTATTATCCCATCAGACCTTACACAAATTCAGAGTTAAAATTCTTAAGAACTTCATGCTGGGAGTGTAGCTCTATGGCAGAATGTATGCTTAGCATGTACAAGGCCCTGGGTTCCATCCCCAGCACTATAATTAAAAAAAAAAAAAAAGAATTTCAAGGACAGTCAAGCGGTATGTCAGACACCACCCAGGTGACTGCACACAGCCCATAAAGCTGGCTCTACCTGGGAGCTTGGTTCTCATTGAATTATACCACAATGAAACCCACTATTCTGTGTAATAATAGGCACCAATAAAACATTAGAGAAAAAAGAAATGTAAGTTCTCAGCTTCTCCCACCTAGGCCTGCTGAATCAGAATGTGCATCTGAACAGGGTCCCCTGGGTCTGCTGTTTGTGGGTGTGGGTGTGTGGGAAGCTCCAGCCTAGTCTGGACCACTGAAGACTCCATCTCTACAAGTCAGACACAGCCTCCTTTACTGCTATGCAGGGTGAAATGTTTTACCTGATCTGCTCGCCCCTCCCCACTGGCCTCCCTCTTTTGGGCCCTAACTGACCCAGTCACCTCCTGGCTTTTCTGGAAATCTATTTATGAAGATTTGTTCTATTTATCTGCCTTCTCTCTGCCCAAAAGTCACTGGGGCAACAGAAAAACCACAAGAGCCTCTAATAAGGAGCTTTCCCTTTAAGGGCAGATTTTTAGGGGCTGGACAAAGGCAGAACCCCCAAAAGATGATAGCCTAGATGACTTCATGTCAATGCATAGCTGGGATGCCTTTACTACTGACAGTTGAGACAAAGACTCTCAGTGTCTACTTCTGTTTGCTACTTAATTCCATTTACTTCCCTATTTTTACTAGCTTTTGAATTTTGCTCTGTTTGAGATTTTTTTGTGATAAAAAAGTTAGAAAACTAACAACCCTTCCTCTGAAAAACTTTAAAAGAAGAAAAGGAATAGAAGAGAGGGTCAAAAATGAAATTCTCTTTGATATTCAAGAGGTTTCTAAGAATAATAACTTGAAAAAAAATTCAATCAAAATTAGGAACTCTCACCTTCTTGTTTCACTTTCAACCGCGGAAATAAAATAGAATTACCACTCAGTTAAAACAAAATCACCCCACAGCTTGGGAGCAAAATTTCACTGTACTTGTGTGTTTGCAAGCCAATGTGCAGTCTGTCTTGCAAAATAATAGCTGCCCTCCTTCCTTCTGTGTCGGAGTGAAGAAGAGAAAAAGAAGGAAGAAAGGAAGAGAGGAGAGGAGACGGAAGGGGAGAATGGGAGGGAGGGAGAGAGTGAAAGAGGGAAGAAGGAAGAAAAGAAGGAAGGGTAAAGGATAGAAAAGAAAAGATGAAAAGAGAAGTCTCGAAAAGACATCTGCTGCTCCTTTTAAGGGATTAGCATCCTTTTTCTCTTCTTTAGGAAGCCCACCAGGACACAGCCTCCTAATGACCAAGCTTATCAGGAACTCATACTGGCTCAGTAGCCTCTTCTAATATGTGAGTACCTGTGGACATCTCAATTTTTACATGTCTCAGACTTTCTGAAGATCTTGTGCTTTTTAACAGCTCATTCTTCCTTTACTCTTTTACCCCCAACTAAGGCAGGAAACACAAAGAAACCTAGGAACAATTAGCTCTGTGGGTTGGAGTTTTTATTGCATAAACTGTGTGCTCTGAAGTATTTCCTTATAGATTGCCGTGCTTGCACAATGATTGCATTCTTTTTTGGATCACCAGCTCAGGACACTTGGAGGCATGAGTGACAGGGACATTTTAAATTCATGGGAAATACAAAACTCCCTTTGTGGGCATTGGTTTCAGCTGCCGCCTCAGGTAACAGGAGTTGAGCTAAGTTTTCCTTCTTTTCCTTTCCTTATCCATTGAGTCTCTGGCCAATGTGCTATCAAGTAGCCCAGTGACCCACAAGCCAAGGGAGAGAGGAGGAGATGAAAAGCAGACTAATTTACCAGATGGAGAATGGGCGGTTTCAGCAGCAAGCAGCTGCATTTCTAAAGCCAGATCAATAGCAGGCTCAGACAGTGAAGTCCTGCTTCAAAAGCTAAAGGCAGAGCCATCCTACTGAGCCTGAGCTGGAACAGGAGTTGGAGCATTCACTTGCCCTCCTCCATTTCTCCAGGACCTAGATCTAAGATGGTCTAAGTGGAAAAGCCCCCACTGTTTGTGCTCAGATATCTTGCAGTTAAGTCTGATGTTGTTCAAATCCCATTTCTGCGACTGGAGGTGTAACTCGGTGGTAGAGAACATGTTTAACAAGTTAGAGGTCCTAAGTTCTATCCCAACAGTAAAAACAACAACAAAACCAAATCCTGTTTCTGCCCTTGAGCAAATTATTTCACATCTTAGAATCTCAATATCCTCATCCCTAAACAAGGTAAAATACTATCACCTATCTTGCTGACTTCCAGAAAAAAAAAATTAAGAAAAAATATACGCAATGGCCTGACAGACCAGGGCCCACAGAGCTTAATAAGAAGTAGAAGTTGGCCTATACCCTAAAGATTTAAAAAAAAGCACACTACAATAAAGCAGTCACCTCAATGTTTATAGCAGCACAATTCACAATTGCAAAACTATGGAAGCAACCCAGATGCCCTTCAATAGATGAATGGATAAAGAAATTGTGGTACATATACACAATGGAATATTATTCAGCAATAAAAGAAAATAAAATTATGGCATTTACAGGCAAATGGATAGAACTGGAGAACATTATGCTTAGTGAAGTAAGCCAATCCCAAAAAACCAAATGCC
>CM053399.1:115865360-115892694 GCA_028644305.1 Xerus rutilus
ATACCTGAGATAATCAACTTACACAGAGAAAAGGCTTATTTTGGCTCAAAGTTTTAATCCATGTCCAGTTGGCCTCATTTCTTTGGGCCTATAGTAATATAGCACCACCAAAAGTGCCTGTGGAACAAAACTGCTTACATCACAAGCCAAGGAGCAAAAAAGGGAGACAAGAGGAGGCTAGGGTCCCACAATTTCTTTTGAGTGCATGCCTCCACTGACCTAAGGCCCCACTAGGCCCCACCTCTTAAAGTTTCCACCATCTCTGAATAGTGCTAACCCAGGATCAAGTCTTTAATACATGGGCCTTTGGGGGACAATTCACATGTAACCTACAGCACTCTTGCTTTTCACCTTACTGTTTCTCATACCTAGATTCCCAATTAACTGCTCACTGTCCTTTTTTTTTTGGTACCAGGGATTGAACTCAGGGGCACTCAACCACTGAGCCACATCCCCAGCCCTATTTTGTGTTTTATTTAGAGACAGGGTCTTACTGAGTTGCTTAGCGCCTCACTTTTGCTGAGGCTGGCTTTGAACTCAAGATCCTCCTGCTTCAGCCTCCTGAGCCACTGGGATTACAGGCATGTGCCACCACACTCGATTCTACTGTTCCTTTATAGCATTTTACTTGATGTCGTTGCTGGCATCTGGGTCCCCATTTATCAAACCTACTCAAGAAAGCATTGCCCTATTCATTTGAAAGTTTAAGTGAATAAATAAACCTTAATGTTTATCCCTGACATAGATATCCTCTTTTTAAGAGCCAATCAAAACCTTAGGCCAGCAGGGTGCGGTGGTGCACACCTATGATCTCACCTATAATCCTAAGGAGGCCGAGGCAGAAGGATTGCAAGTTCAAATCCAGCCTCAGCAATTTAGCAAGACCATAAACAACTTAGCAAGATTCTGTCTCTAAATAAAAAAAATTTTAAAAAGGGCTGGGGATGTAACTCAGTGGTTGAGCACCCCTGGGATCAATCCCTGGTACCAAACAAACAAATAAGAACAACAAAAACCTTAGGTCAAAAGGGCAAATCTGTTGAAATTGTTGCTGGGAACTCTGAAGCAATGGCTTTACTTCATGGATTTGCTACTGAATCAGTTAGATTTTAGATGGAGGCTCCATGAGTGTCTCCAAATCATACTTACATGTAATCTTTTAATGTGCTCTTTCAGGCATGGCCCATTCAGACAGGTCTTGATTGGACCCTGAGTCTCATGTCATTGGTGACTGCTACTCACCATCATGGCACTGGCCACTGATTTCAGGTATTTCCTCTTCATATACTTTATTGAATTTGTAAATACTCTAAAAGAAATAATTTAAAGGAATTAATACACTATTTTAACAACCATTAACATCAATGTGACTATCTCTGTACAACAATTTCCAGAGATGGCCAGTTGTAATTATCTATAGCTGGGTTTGGTGTGACTACCAAACTTCCTTCACTAGTGTAAGTGGTGCTAAGAGAAGTTGAGGAATACTCTCTTTTCTGGAGAGCCAAAGGCCTATTCTTTTTCTGCCCGGTTCCATAACATCCTCCATTCTCTCTGTGGCCTGGACTATGTGTACCAGGTTGATTGGGTCCTTGAATTAAAACCAGTGCAGCAACTATGACAAAGTCATCTCTGTGATGAGTGAGAAGGAAAACCACCTATCTCACTTCCTTACCTCCAATGACTCACTAACAGCTGTTGATTTTATCTTCTAAACTTCCTTCTCTCCTTTCCTGCTGCTATTGCTCAGATAGTAACCTCTTTTAGGCATTCCTTTAACCTCTTAACTGATCGCACTGCCCTAGTCTCACCTGTTCAAGTCCATCCCCAATACTCTTTCTAGAAAATTCTATCTAAAATTCAAATGTGGCCAATGTTCTTTGCTTGCCTAAAACCCTGCAGTGTTGCCTAGCCCCCCTCACAGTAGCCACAAATGGAAATAATACACTGGAGCATGGCTGACAAGTATTAAACAGTAGGAAGTTCTGGAGCCTAGGGTGGGCTGGAGGACTCATGCCCTGCTTAAGGGCATATAGATTTTATTCAAACATCATGTCAGCCATAAAAGCAACTTCTGCAGGCTGAAAGAAATCCATGAGCAATGGCTTTGCTGCCTCAGGAAAGTCCCCTTTTCATCATGACATCAAAGTCCTCACTGCCCTAACATCTGCGATCGACTCTTATCTCCAACTGTAGCCTGACTCACACCAAGCACCCCATCTGTTTGGTTTTCTTGTGTTTTATACCTCCTTGCTTCTGCATATTCTCCCAACCCCCATTATCTGTTTGTTCTTTCTTTCAATTTCAGGAAGCTTTCCTGGATCAGCATTCCACCCCTAGGTGGGCTTTATAGAATTTTATGCTGGGGCTGAAGTGTAGCTCAGTGGCAGAGTGCTGGCCTAGTACGCATAAGGACCTGGGTTTGATCTCGAGTACCACGAAAATTTAAAATAAATAAATAAATAATTTTATTCTGGCCTCTGTGATTACATTAACTATATTATTTTAAAATTATTTATTTGCTGTGGTTTCTCCAAGGAAGATTAAGTTCTTTGGTGGCAGGGACAATGTGGTATTTGTGTGTAATTCCCCATGCCTACGAACATAACAACCACTCATCAAATATTTGCTACACCAGACACTAACCTGAGAGTCCAAGAGAGCTCTGTCTGAATCTAGAAGTCATTTTTTAGCTAGGGATTAGCTAATTGTTGGGCAAACACTCTATGTCTCATCTAGAAGATGAAAACTGCATGCCTTCCTTAAAAAGTTTTTAGGGACGTATGTCAGAAATAGCTTAAAGGCCAGCCTTGAAAGTATAGGTTACGTTTGACCATATCAATGCTCTAATTATTTCCAGTCTTTTTTATTGCTTCTGTGTAAACATGCCCTGCAGACATTTCCCCCAGAAATTTGTTGCAAACTCTCCTTCAAGGGGAGGGAAGGAGGAAAGTCTAAGGAATGATACAGGCTAAATTCAATTGTTATATTGTGTGCATGTACAAATATGTCACAACAAATCCCACCATTATATACAATTATAATGCACCAATAAAAAAGGTAGGGGGAAAAAACCCTCCTTCAACCATGATGAAAGTACTTTATCAATTTCCTGGATTAGGTGGTTATTGGAAAAATTGCCTCATACTTAGGGCTCTCTTGAGCTGTCCTCCATGGCAGCAAATGAATAAAAACTGTGCACAAAACTAAGCTATGGCACTCAGAATAAAGGTCATCTTAGGGAAGTAATGACAGAGGGGCATAGTGGGCTTGTTTGGGTACTAGAAACTCTCTCTACCTTGATCTGGTTGGTGTTGGTATACACAAGTGTATACCTCTGCCATCATTCAATCAGTATTACAGGTTGTGCCCCCCAGAAGAGATGCTAAAGGCCTAATCTCCTGGACTTAGGAAGTAGCCTTACTTGGAAATAGAGTCTTTTCAGTTATAACCAAGTTATGATAAAATCATTAGGGTTGGTCCCAATCCAATGACTGGTGTCTATATAAAAAGAGGGATATGGGGACATAGACACAAACAGGAGAATATCATGTGAAAAAAAAGGGTAAGACTGCCAAAGATTGCCAGTCACCACCAGAAGTTAGGAAGAGGTGAGGAAAGGGTCTATCCTCAGTTCCAGAAAGGTTATGGCTCTGCTTGATTTTTGACTTCTTGCATCCAAAACGGTGACAGAATAGATTTCTGTTTGTGTTTGTTTTCCAAGCCACCCAGTTTGTGGGACTTGGTTAGAACTGTCCTAGGAAATGAACATCAATTTCAGTACTGAGGACTAAGATGCAACAGATATCTAAAATGTGGAAGTGGCTTTGGAATTGGGTAATGAGAAGAGGCTAGAAGAGTTTTCAGGAACTCAACAGTGAAAGCCCAACTGTCTTGAAGAGACAGTGGTAGGGATGTGGGTATTAAAGGTGGTTCTGGTGAGAACTCAGAGAGAAGTAAGGAGAACTGTGGAGAAAGCTTCCACCACTGTCTTAGAAAAGACATATGTCATCACGAACAGAATGTTGCTAGAAATAGAAATATTAAAGATGTTTCTGGTGAGCCTCAGGTGGAAATGAGGAACATGTTTTCAGACACCACAAGAAAGGCAATCTTTGTTATAAAAGCGGCAGAGAACCTGGCTGAATTGCATTCTGCTGTTCTGTGTAAAGCAGAACTTGTAGGTAAAGGATCTGTATATTTAGCTGAAGTGATTTCTAAGCGAAGTCTGGACCATGCAGCCTGTCTAGACAATCTGCTCTGGAAACAGGGCCAAGGATGTGGCTGGACAAATTTTGTCAAAGAGATTAGGTTGTGATTTATGAATCAAATCAGCAATCTCAGCAGAAGCCAGGAATAAAGATGTAGGTATCCAGGAGAGACCTGTGGAAGACCCTCTCTTCTCATTGCTTGGACCACTGGATTCCAAGAGACCAACAGGTTTTTGAGGTTTAAGTCAGTGGAACGCTGCCAGCCTGGACTGAAAGGGACAGAGATGAGTTGAAATTAAGCAAGAATGAGTCTGAGGGCAGAGTCACAGCAGATGCAGAGTGGATGGAACCCCAGAGAGTAGGGCCCCTGTCCTGGGTGGCAATGGACAGAAGCTAAAGCCAGAAGACTATCCTCAGGCTGTGGAATCTAATGAATTTTTCCCTCCTGAGTTGTGAAGTCGCTTTAGTACAATGACTTCTTTATTCCATCTGATTGGCTCCTCATTACAGAGCTCAGCCTGAGTGCTGTTTCTGCCTGGCACTTTACTTAGTGACTTAGTTTGGGTTAAGACCAAGACCAGAGAACATGACAGGTTTATGTACCCTTCTACTGAGTTATTTTGAGGTCTGCGTGCTTTGGACATGTAGATCCCATTTTTGGCAGCATGATCCTAAACATGGCAGCATGATTCTCTTAGCAAGAGAAAAGCCAGGAAACCCTGTTGTGCCTCCTTTACATCTCTTTAAGGGCTACCTTGCAGAGTCACCCCATCTACCTAAAGTGACTCATTTCCTTTGTCAAATTCCACATCTCCTCCCACTCCTTATTCCCCTCACTCCATGACATTTTCTCTTTAAATTCAGTTTCAGTACTTCTAGAAATCTTCCACATGTAAGTGGTCTAAGATGTTATGTTACTTGGGAGAAGATCCACACTAACCACATGAAATCCTGCAGCTTAGCTCAGCATACTGATGAAAGGCTCTGGGCCAAATGGAGGTGCTGAGCCAGAGGTGCAGAAAATGGATCTTAGCGTGTGTGTGTGTGTGTGTGTGTGTGTGTACCGCGCACCCACACATGTGCACTCGCACAGACCGGGGGTGACTCAAAGCACACTTCGCAGTTTTACCAGGCACCTGCTTTACCTCTGTCCTGTACCTGGTTCCAGATTCCTAGGTTATCTTTCCCTTTAAAGGATACAGCATCAACCATTGTTCCCATTCCCTCTAGAGACTCAAGGAGGTAGGCATCTTACTACTAACAAAACACTATGAGACCATGTAGCTTTGGAGGCACCCTCTTCAGGTGTAGGTAGCTAGTCAGCCATGAGTGAGTGACCAGGAAAAAAACAATGAAGGGCAATGAAAACCACAGGAATCCTTATCTGACAGGCAAGCACCTGGAAGATGCAAGCGTGATATGGCTAACTGCCCCCTCAGCCGTAGTTACAACCCCTTAAGAAAAATTGTTTCAAGATCTGGTCACACCTTACTGGGCCTGGGCCCTCCCCTATCATCAAAACTATGTCACAATTCCAAATCACCCTGGTAATCAAAACATCAAGACCCTCACAAAGAAAGCTTGCTGAGGGCTATGTAGAGGGTAATAAACTGATTAAGAGGACAGACAATTGAGGCAGAATAAGGGGGACTCAATTTCCTTAAAAACTCCATCTCTGAGCACCACACCATCCTGTTTTCTAGGTGGTCTGTACAGTTCCTTTGCTGTCAATCAAAAGGTGGACCTGGATGGGACATTGGAAATCTCCCTGGAACCCCCAATAAAACTGGAGAGCCGGAGGAGCACACCATCCTCCTTCTCTCTGAGGGGACCTATTCTCTCCCTTGGAATTGTTCTCCTTTCCCTTTTTCTATCCCTTCTAATAAACTCATTCCTGTTACTCTAAATGACATGTCCAGAGATGAAAGACTGACATGGCTGCCTCAGCTTCCCGGCAGGCCTTTGTCCTGTACAAAGTCACTGGAAGCCCTTCAGTGATGCCCTGGTTCCTCTAGAAGATAATCCCACCTCCTTGGCAAAATAGGCCAGGAGTTTCATGAAGCTACCTGGGCTTCCCTCCAGATTCATTCCTGGATACACCCCTCACTGCAGGCCTCTCAAAACATTTTGTTTTCTAATGCATCCCTTTCTGTATTCATTCAGATGCCCTTCCTTCAGCTGTACCCAGTCCGCCTTTCTAGAAATGTTTCTTCTTGCCCCTCCTGCAGCTTGCCTGTGTCAGGGTCACTCTGGGCTTCTTAGCCTCCCATGCAGACTCTGCCCACTGCACAATAAGCATGCCTCTCTGATCTGAATCCTCCTTTAGATGTACAGCCTTCCATGGCAGGCACTGGCTTTAATTTATGTATCCCAGCAGCTGAGAGGGTGCATGGCTCCTATTAGATGCTCAGAGGGTGCTGGATATTAATTATGAGATGGAATCATGGCCCCACACTTTAGTTTTTTGTTTAGCAAAACAAGCACAGACATAAAGGCATCCTTTTTGCACATCTAGTGTTATTGTTATGGCACATTACTTTCATACACAAGCAGGACATGAAAAATAAGCCATATGTAGATTATTAATTTAATTAATCAATCTGGTCCTAGGGATTGAAGTCAAGGCCTACCATTACTTTAAAAACACACCCCAGTTGGGCATGGTGGTTGCACACCTGTCATTGCAGTGGCTTGAGAGGCTGAGGCAGGAGCCAGCCTCAGCAACTTAGCAAGGTCCTAAGCAATTCAACAAGACCCTGTCTCTAAATAAAATATTAAAAAGGGCTGGAGATGTGGCTCTGTTGGGTTAAGTGCTCCTGAGTTTAAGTCCCTGTACCAAAAATAATAATAATAATTGATTTTTAAATATCATCATATTTTACTTTTTTTTAAAACTAAGTTTTAAAGATCTAGTGTGTATTTCAGGTTTACAGCACATCTTAATTCATAATAGCCACATATCAAGGGCTCAAAAACCACATGTACCTAGTGGTTACCTTACTGGGTGGTGCAGTTCTACAGACTAACTTTCCATTAGTGCAAGAGTGGGGAAGGGACAGGTCTTCTGCTGTGAGGCATTTAGAAGGGAGCTGAGAGTCTAACTGCTTCTTAAGAAGACTTTCCACCAATTCACCTGACTTCAGAGTCATCTTCGCTCTAGTGATGATGGTGGCACTGGTTCTTGAACATTTTTTGTGCTTTTGTGGTGCAAAATAGATGGATGACTCACTTTCAGCAACACCAGCTCGGGTTTCACTTCAATGGGTCTGCTAGGTCAGTCCCCACTCATCCATCAGTCCTTCATATTCCAATTTCATCATGCTACTTTCCCTTCCCAGTCTCTCTATCCTTATGCATTCATACCTTCTAAAAAATTCACTCACCTTCATTTTAATAAAGTGGGAAAACACATACTATTCAAGTCACCATCTTCATCTAATAATCAATGTTTTCCATATCATTGGATTAGGAGAGCTTTTGTTCTTTTTTTAAAACATTGATCTACAAATTTTATTGTACATCTGGTGTTTTGGTTTAAAGCATCTACAATCCCATGTACAAAACTATTTCCAAAAATGATGAATGTGTGAATGAAGAGATGTCCAGGGAGTAACTTAGTCTTCAAATTCATCCAGTCCAGTTAACCCAATATCACACAGTGGTAACCAGCGCAGCTTGCTTAGTTGCCACTGAACTAAGTAATCCTGCAGAAATAATGAAGAATTTGTAAAAGTTCCCAGCAATAAGTCAAATGACAGAGAGGGCCATGAGTCAGCTATTTTCATGTCTTCAAACTCATAGTCCCACCGTCAGCTAGCACTGACCACTTCCTTCCAATGTTTATGCCATTTTCTTTAACACAGAGATTTCTTAGCTTACCCTTACCTTCCCAACCTTTAGCCTCACTTCTTCTTTTGAAAAGGGCTAAGTTCCTTCTTGTTCCTGGAATCTTTGTGAAATGAAATTGGGTGACTTAGAACACAGAGCCACATTAGAGTCCAGTTCTCCTGTGCAATTTCCTTAGGGTTAGTGGCATAGGAATCCTCTTTTTTGCTTTGGTTTTGCACTTATTAATCAATCATTCCAGAATTCAAGAGTAAATGGAAACTACTTAAATATGTATTTGAATCTTATTAAAATGCCAGAGATGAGATTTTTATTCATAATATGCAGGGGAAAATGTCTTAAATTCATTTCTTTTGCATAAATGGAAATCTTGGGAATCAAGGGATTTTCCAATTCAGAAATTCCATTTATTTAGCATCTTTTCTGAAAGTAGGAGGCATTTTAATTAGATGCCACATCTATCTGGACAGAGGCATTAAAGAAAAAGGAAGTCCTAAAAGTTGCTACAGTGGTGTCAGAGGAAATTTCCACAGAGGAGATAAAGAGAAGTAAATTTGGGGGTTGGGTGTCATTGTAAAAAGACTCTTGTTCTTACAAAGTTTACAGTAGAAAGATCCATAAATATGCAAATTGCATTAAATTAGAAGTTCTTCAAAGCACTTCCCACACTTACCAGCCTCTGGTTTCACAAAACCGAACATGTTATGGCTGTATGCTGCCCTCTTCCAGGCATCCCTTATTTTATTTCCTTGGCACATATTTCCAGCTCTGTGTATCTATGTATTAGGGGATGTATCATTCACAGTTATTTTTTAAGTCATAAAGAAAATAGAATTGCCCTACTAAATATTTGCATTACATTAATATTTTCTGACAAAATATTATCCTTATAAAAATATAATATTTTCATAGGTTTTTATAGTTTTCAAAGTATTTCAGAATACCTGTCTCACTCCATCTTCACAATAACTGTCCTTTATATATGCACAAAAGGGACTTTTATCAGGCATCATATTTACTGCTTAATTAATTTTTGTATCACTCCACTGTACAAAAGACTAGAGGACAACAGGTTTCCCACAGCTGGTAAAGTGTATGGCAGGACTGAATTCTAGGCTTCCTAAACTCTGGCTAGACCCCCGAATCCACTGGTGATCTTCCTCACTCAGACATTTAACTCTGCTCAAAGATGGTCCTCAAAATAGACTTGATTAGAAGTCAACTCTTTTGTCAACTTAAGAGTTGACTGAGGGTTTGTCATAGAGATGATTTAGGGCTGATAAGAAAGGAAATGTTTCTCTTTTCTTTTCTCCTCCTGTTCCTCCCTTTTCTACTAGAACAATTCAGTCCTAAAGTCAGTGGGGCAGAGAAAGTTGGCATCTACTCTGGAGTGGAGGTGGTAGCCCAGGCCAGAGTATCTCTCCTTGAGTAGGTAAAGGGAGTATCTGTGACGGGGGACAGCAGGCCTTCACATAAGAGGGATCTCTTACCAGGTGTGGGAATCCCCATGGACAGACAGCCTGGCATAGGGGCAGAGTCTAAGCAAGGTGAAGGGAGTGTCAATTTTGGGAGGGGAAGCCCAGTGGATTCAGGAGGATGCCCTTGCTATGGAGACCTGAAAAACTACCTGGGTAAGAACATTATCACCACAGGGACAACCTTGTATGGAAGTCACAGCTTGAGGTGGGAAGAAAGATAAATGCATGGAACAGTGGCCCTAGATGGGAAATCAGAACTCTGATGGGGTGAAGAGGATGTCTGCTAGGGTTTGAATGTGGTTTGTCCCAGCCAAAATTCACCTTGAGGCTTAAATTCCTAATGTAATAGTGTTGAGGTGGTGGGTCCTTAAAGTCATCGGGGTCCTAAAGGATCTGTTTTCATGAATGGATTCATGGATTTTGTTGCTGTTGTTTTCATTGTTTTTGAGAGACTAGGTTAGTTCTCTGGAGAATGGATTTGGCCTTGAGGGACTGGATTAATTACCATGACAACAAGTTGTTACAAATTGAGTTTGGCTTTCTTGGCTCACTCATCCTGTGATCTCTCTCTTGCATATGCTGTCACCATGGGAAACTATCCACCATGAGGCTCTCACAGAAGCCAATGCAGGCACCATGTTCTTGAACCTTCCAAACTCTGAGCTAAATTAAACTATAGGAATTACCCAGCCTCAGGCATTTTGTTATAGCAATACAAAATGAACTAAGACAACATATAAGTGGGAGTTGATGGTATGAACTGGACTGTCAGAATCAATGAGATGAGAATGATTTCAGTACAGTTGTGGTGGCAGGTTGAGCAAGGGAAGGTGATGAGCATGTCTACAAGGAAAAAGAGGTCAGTGACTATGATGAGAGATTGACTACATACAGGGGGATTGAGCAAATAAGGAGACTTAAGAATAAGAGGAGGCAGAGTTCTTATTGTTGGAGTTGGAGTTGGGAGTTACAAATACAGAAATGGAGAAAATTTCCAAGCACAATGGTGCAGACCTGTAATCCCAGTGACTCAAGAGGCTGTAGCAGGAAGAGTACAGGTTAAACGCCAGGCTCAGCCACCTAAGCAAGACCTTCAGCAACCCAGTGAGACCCTGTCTCAAAATAAAAAAGATATAAAAGGACCAAGGATGTAGCTCAGTGGTAGAGTGCCCCTGGGTTCAATCCTGAGTACTGAAAAAAAAAGAAAGAAACGGAGAAAATAATTGGGAGAACTCATGGTTTTCAATGTATATGGATAAATATAAAAATAAATATAGAAAAAATGTGTGTATGTGTGTTATGATTTGGATCTTAACAATTCCCAAAAGCTCATGTGTTGAAGGTTTGTACCTAAGGTAATGGCACCATTGGGAGGTGGTGGAAACTTGAGGAGGTGGGGCCTAGTTGGAGGAAGTAGGTCATCAGGGGTGTTCCCTTGAAAGATATTTTGGGATTCCATCCTATCTACCCGCTCTCTGCTACCTGGTTGCCATGAGGTGAGTAGTTTCTTCTGCCATGTGCTCCTTACTATGATGCACTGCCTTGCCACAGGTACAAAAGCCATAGGGTCAAGCAACCAGAGACTAAAACCTCTGAAACCAGAGGCCAAAATAAATCTTTCCTCCTTTAAGTTGATTTGTCCTCCAGTACTTTGTCACAGTGATCTAAAGCTAACTGACAAAATGTAAAACACATATATACATATGGATATATCTACAGACACATGTATACATAAACATAGATAGGAACTTTGTAGTGAAATGCAAGGAAATGATAGGGACATATCAAAGTAACACAGAAACTAGTGTTAACATAAAAATAAATAATCATTGCAAAGTACTATAATCTCTTGAGTAAAATAGAAAAGGATGAGTCCTTAGCAATATAAATATATGCATAAATTGAAGATTCAATGAAGAAAGGAATATTTACATAGAACCTCACCCACAAAATTTGGATTAATTACTTCAGAGAAACTACAAAGTAAAAAAAGAATAACTTCCTAATGGAGAAATGTGGCAGACGCCTTTTAATCAAGTAATCACTATAAACCTCATCAGTTATAGGGAAAATTGAAGCTGTGTGCCCCAGAAAGGATGCAAATGAGAAGAATAAAAGATCACGTGAAAAATTCCTGCCAAAGACTCATAAATTGAATTTTACATTAAACCCAAATTGAATGACTTTTTCAAAAATAATTGGTCTATAGCCTTTCAAATATACACTCATGGTGGTTCATTTTGGGAGTCAGCATGATTGGACTGAGAGATGCCTAGACAATTGGTAAAGTAATTTCTGAGCTTCTGAGAGGGAGTTTAGAGAGAAGATTAGAGTATGTGCCGGTAAACCAAGTGGGGAAGATCCCCACTGAATGTAGGCGGCATCATCTAATTGGCTGTGGGATGGTAGAAGAGGAAGGAAAAACTGTCTCCCCACCCCCCTTTGGAACCCGCATATTGTCTCCTGCTCCCTTGGACATCACACTCCAAGTTCTTTGACCTTTGCACTCTGTGAGTTGCACCAGCAGCCCTCTGGGGTTCTTGGGCCTTTGGCCTTGGACTTGGAAGCGGGGATGGGGGGGTTACATCATCAGCCTCTCTCCTTCATAGGCTTCTAGCTTCCCAGACTTAAGCATTGTAGGCTTCCCTGGCTTTCTAACCTGTAGTTGGCCAAACTAGGACTTTGTGATCTAATAATTGTGTGTGTGTGTGTGTGTGTGTGTGTGTGTGTGTGTAAAGTGTCATCCATGGGTTATGTGTGGACTACACCAGCATTATAGCCAGTAAATAGGACAATCTGGTGTTTGGGAACTTCCAGTTGAAATTATCTCTGGCCAAGACTGCCCAAACATATTGTGAGCCCTATTCAGCTCTGTGCCAGGTCTTACACAGCACCAGAGATGTGGTGACCTGCTGTAGCCACACAGCCTCTGAGATGGGTGTGACCTGCAAAGATGCCAGTCAACCTCTGGACTGCAAGACATCATGAAGCAAGACTCCATCCCTGAAACCTTATCCCTGCCTTATCCTGCCCTTAAATAAACCATGGGAACCATTTTCTAAATGTCCAGCTCCAGCTCCTGTGTGGGCTGAATCTATCAGGTGCTCTACTTTAAAACTATAATTCTGATTCTTTGTCTTTTTTTCTTCACTAATTATTTCTGACTTATTTTCTCCAGTGGCTTACACCCTCCTGGGCAGAAAGGACCTCCTGGTGAGGCACTGTGTGTGTGTGAGACAGACAGAGAGAGAGAGAGAGAGACTGAGAGAGAGAGAGAGAGAGAGAGAGAGAACTTTCGGTTCTCTTTCTCTGGAGAGCCCTGACAAACACAGCATCAAGTCAAGGACATCAGGGAAAGACTTAGGAACCAATCCTTGTAGACTGGAGGAAATGGAAGTAATTGATAAAAGATTCTCAGAAGCATTCATTTGCTACAATGGACTCATGGGACACATGTTGAAACTGAGAATTAGAAGGTTGTAATATAATATTAATTTACAGCTTTTAACGAATAGGTTGTGTTTTTGTGAAAGAATGTCCTTGTTTGCAGGAAATACCCAATAAAGTATCCAGGGGGAGAGTGCCCCACAAGGTCAACTTGCTGTCAAAGAGCTGGAGGGCAAAACATTCTTTGTACTGCTCTTGCAAAGTTTCTGTGGGTTTGAAATTATTTAAAATAAAATTTCTTTTAAAACAGAATTAGTTGTCAGTTTCTTTGTTTTTGGCGCTAGGGATATAACTCAGGGCTCGCACATGCTTAGTACACACTCTATCACTGAGCTTCACTCCCAACCCCTAGTTGTTAGTTTTAAGGAGATCAACAACAGAAAAGAAAGGAGACAAAGAGATGAAGGGGGGCAGATTATATTACATCAAGAAATACAGCGCAAAGCTGGCAGGAATATCTTAACTGGTATGATCCACACACAAATTGCTTTCTTAGCAAGCAGAATGTTCTTTGCAGTGAATTACCCACTCAGGTGGAGAATGAAGTAAGGCTATAGCTGTTGTAAATAAGACAATAAAAGAGTTTTCTTACTCCATTACTACAGACAAGTTCTAGAAACAACATACAAAAGCAATTGCCAGCAAAAGGAAATGGTCACATTTCCCATCCCATTATTACTGAGCAAGTTTTCTCTCAATTCAATTTCATTTTTTTAAACTTTCGTTTGCATTTATTTTATGCTGAATTTATTCCCATGACCTAAGTTTTTGTTTCATCAGTTTCTTCTGGGATATGTTTGTTTGTTTGTTTGTTTGTTTTGTGCAACCTCCTCTTCTGGTATAGGAGCGATTTGCTCCTTTTCAGTGAGGACCATCTCAGGGTGGCAGAGGAGAGCTCAGGTATGGGTTAATCTGACCATGTGCTCTGGTGGTGCATCTTGGGTGCTTTGTTCACTAGTGTTTGTTCAATGATCAAAGAATCTACATCTACCCCTTAAATTCAGCATTACTCTCTGCATTTTTAAGCATGTGCACCAACTATTCAACACTCTTATTGGGTCACCAACCCTGGGTTCAGCCCCACTGTTTAGCCTGAGCACACCTCCAACTCCACCATTATAACATCAGAATGGCACACATTGCTTCTTTAAAGTGACATCTTTCAGGTACTTGATGTCTTTTCAGATATGCCTACCCTGAATGGGCTGGGCAATTTCACAAGGGTTCTTAAAGTGAACACAATAATTTGAACCTCTTGATTTGCATGATTGTGTAGGGTTTTCTGGGTCCAGAGAGTAGCAAATCATTTCCTCAAGCCACTGATAAGAAGAGGAAAAAAATATCATTTTAAAAATTGGTACAATTAGTTTCCTCCTTTCACTTAAAGAAAAACTCCACTCCAGTGAAAAGTTTTGGGCTAGGAAAAGGTTTCCTTGAGCACTGTTTTAGGAAATAGGCAAAAATAAAATAAAATTGGACCACCCTGGTGTGATGTTCCTGGTTGTGTTCCTTTGAGTCTTTCCATGTGGCTTTTTTTTTTTTCATGTGGCTCCTTTTTAAAAATAAGCTGTAGTCCTGGTGCATGCTTGGACTCCAGCTGTGTTGTTTGAGAGTGGTAGAATGGTTAAATCCAGGCTTTGAAGTCAACAGAACAAGTTCCACACCAAGCCTCTGCCACTGGATGTGACTTTCCTAAAAGTGTTATGAGCCTTGGTTTCATCCTGTATCAAATAGGGATAATATACTTCTTTATCTTGGAGTCTTGAAAGGATTAAAGATGATAATGGATGTAAAGCACTTAGCTTTACATTTTGTGTATTTAGTAAATATTATTGTATGATAAAATAATATCTATTAAATATATACTCTAATAATAATACTAAATAAAATATTACTCTTACTGAAGAAAGTTAAATAGGATCTGAACATATGAAAAGAGATCATGTTCTTCATTGGGAAAACAACACAGAAATGCACATTTTCACAAAATTAACATAAATTTAGTATAATTTTATTTCAACACTGTATTATTTTCTAATCACTGCTATAATAAATTGCCACAATTTTAGTAGCTTAAAAATAACACAAAATTATTTTCTTACAGTTTAAAGATTAAAAAGTCCAAAATCAATTCATCAGTGCTATGGTTTGGATAAGTGTCCCTCAAAGGCCCATGTGTTGATGGTTTGGTCTTTAGCCCATGACAATATTGGAGGAGGTGGAACCTTTAGGAGATAGAGCCCAGTTGGAAGTCTTCTGGTTATATAAGGGAATATCCTTGAAAGAGATATTGAGACCTTGGCCCACCTTTCTTTCTCTTTCTCTCTTTCTATTTTTTTCTTTCCTTCCTTCCTTCCTTCCTTCCTTCCTTCCTTCCTTCCTTCCTTCCTTCCTTCCTTCCTTCCTTCCTTCCTCTTCCTGGCTGCCATGAGGTGAGCAGATTTATCTGCCACACCCTCCCAACATGATGTGCTGCCTCACCACAGGTCCAAAACCATTGGGGGCAAGTGACCATGGACTGAAACCATCAAACCTGTGAGCTAAAATAAACCTTTCCTCTTTTAATTAAATTATATCAGGCATTTTGTTACAGTAGGGGAAAGGTGACTAACATACTGAGCTAAAGTTAAAGTGTCAGCAAGACTGGTTCTTTCTGGAGGCTCTGAGAGGAGAATCTGTTTCCTTTTTTCTCAGCTTCTACTGGCTACCTGGACCTTTTGGCCTGTTTCCCCCTCTTCCAACTTCAAGTTTATTACTCCCATCTCTGCTTCTTCATTATATTGAGTTTATCATATTTACCAAGTTTCTTCTGCCATCTAAGGTAGTGTTCACAGATTCCAGGGTACCAGGACTAGGAGGTAGACCTATGGGTGGGTGTGAGGGGACATTATCAATCTACCACAGACACTAGTAAGATTCTTAAAATTGTCATAGAAGAACAAGTGCCCCAAACCAGCCAAGAATTTGTGGTGGGGGGAAAAAAAAAAGAAAGAAAAAGAAAAAAACACAGAGGGGCACTTAAATAAATTAGGTTAGTGGAATAGAACAGAGAATCCAGAGAGATACCTCAGTAATATATAAAAATATTTTTTCCAATAACTGGGGATTGAACTTGGGGCCTTGTGCATGCTAAGCTTGAACTCTATCATTGAGCCATACCCAGGCCTGCATATGAAAATTGAAGTGGGGTATGGTGGTTCATGCCTGCAATTTAGTAACTCAGAAGGCTGAGACAGGAAGGTCATAAGTTTAAGTCCAGACTCAGCAACTTAGTGATACCATCTCAAAATAAAAAAATTAAAGGACTGGGGACATGGCTCAGTGGTAAAGCACAACTGAGTTCAATTCCTAGTACTAGAAAGAAAATTTAAAACACAACAAAGATTATTTCAACTCAATAAGAGCAGAAGGGGCTAGTTTGGGGAGTTCCTTTGGCAGCTATGGCTATCAAACTCAGGGCCTCATGTATGCTACGTAAGTACATTAACCACTGAGCTATATCTGCAGCCCAAGAATAGATTAGTTAATAAGTGATGTTAGCACAACTACCAAGTCACAAAAAGAAAGTAATAGTAAACCTCATCTCATATAATACAAATTGTGTAAACTGCATAAAGAAAGAAGAGTCAAATGCAAATGAAAAAAATAGCATAAGAAAGTGTAGGGTATGCACAATCTAAGAGATAAGGCATAACTTCTTAATGCTTTTTAAATTTGTTTTCTTTGTAAGGACAGATGTATTAGAACAGAAATAATTGAAAACCACTTACCTGGAAAATATGCCAGGTATAAAATCAACTGACCAAAACAAAAACCAAAAAAAACACAGTTCAAAAAAATTGAAATGTCAGAGCCAAGTGTCTGTGCCTCTGACATACAAAGAGCTCTTACAAACAAACAGGAATGAGACAAATAACCCACAAAACCAGCATGAGCTGCCTGCCTGTCAATTGCTCCATTTTTCCATCTTGTCTATCTCTAATGGAGGTTTGCTCATCTTTGGACAGAATTTTTAGAGTCCTAAAATACTATTATGTTATAATTGTGTAGCTGTTAAAGCCAAGTGAATGATGACTTTGCTGGTGACTAATACAAAAATCATTATTTTCTTGCCAGTGAGAGAATCAAATATTTTTCTCTCTAGTGCCATTAAAACTGAAAGAAAAATGCTCTTATTTATTTGGTTTTTTCCTTCCTTTCTCTCTATGAGAAATTGCTTAAAAGTGTCCATGATGAGCTAAGTTTCAGATTTTTTTTTAAAAAGGACTCAATGTTACTGTGCTTTGCAGAGTAATCTTTCCATCTGAATTTCAGATTTTTAAGGACTATTTTCTTAGTTGCAGTAAGTCAACTTTCCCCTTCTTCATTTATTTAGTAAAGTTATGCCACATTGAAAAGAAAAAAAAAATAATGACCCAGAGTTGGCAACAGAGAAGGAAAATAGAACCTCATTATGTGTCTAAGACGGTCTGCTCACTTACTTGTTACACCCATAAAAGAACTTGCTATTTTAATTCAAACTCTTCCTTTCTCTCTTAAAATATAATGTGTGCTCAGACTAAAGATAATGTGTGCTCCATCCAAGTCTCTGTTGAAATCCAAATCTAGAATCAACAGAAATTCTAGATGACATCTGTGGTGACGAGGGCCAGAGACAAATTAGTTGTCTTCACAAAGAGTGTGCTAGGAGCACATACAGGATAGAGTCAAAGAGCATCAGCTCTAGAGCCACACAGACTTCGGTCTGAGCTTTTCTCTGTTTCTTCCCTTTTAGTCTCAGTTTCTGGAAACTGGTAGCTATCTCACAGGCTTATCCAGGAGATTAAATCAGATAATGCACATTATTTAGCCAAGATTCTGGTACGTAGTAAGACTTCAATAAATGTTCGTTGTTATTATGTTCTTATATAAAGACATAAGCACCAGATTAGGACAGTGCCTGAATTTCTAGGAGGTCATTTTGCCTCCACTGTATAATGTGGAATCTAAGCCAGAGAGATTTTCAAACTCTTGTTTCTCAGAGCCCAAGGATTCCACAGAGTGGTCTCATGGATTGTAGGGAATCTGTGTAAGGCTCGGATGGTGGGTGAATTGTAGGTCTCCACTCCACTTCGATTTTTTTTGTTTTATATAAAAGGGACCTGCCTAAAATTTCACTTCAAAAACCACTAATCCTTTAAATCTGTCAGGCTGTTACAATTCTATTATTTCATGGGCATTCTAGCTTTTTAAAATGACTTTTACACAACTTTTTTGTCATCTTTTTTTCATTATCCATCCTTAGACACCTGATCCCTCCTGAGAGACAGAAAGCTTTTGTGAAGCCACATCTATTTCCATCAGGGATTACTTTGATGTATTCCACCTTCTGAAAGGCACTTGCATTTGAAAAGAGTCTAAACAAGAAGAGGACAAATACAGTTTGCATTTCCAGCCACAGAAATCCTGGCACTACAGGGAAAACTTTGAGGGGTCGGCTGGGAGGGTGGTCTTTTACAAAACTGCTAAAATGACAATTCTAGCCACTGCTTATATGAGCTGGTAAACACTGACTGGCATTTGTGAAGAGATTCCTGACTTACACAACAACTTCATCTCCATGTTCTCAGTCTCTTAACACAAGTCTCCTCTAGTTGGGATGCTGCTTTCTTCCCATATGCATTTCCAAGACAAGGAAAAAGGAGGCCCCAGGTGGCTCAGTGACTTGCCTCAGTTGGCACACTTAGGCCCTGACTCAAGTGTTGGGACTTTCCCCAGGACCATGCTGCTGCCTCCACCCATTTGGGAAACCAGGCCTGCTGATTACTCAAGACACAGACTTTGGAACATTCCCTTTGCAGAAATGGTACAAGCAGGACAGCTGGGTTTTCTGATGCTTCCTCCATAGGAATAAAGGAAAGGCTGTACCAGACCTGTCAACTCTCAATGAGCCCTTTGTGCAAATAAATTTCAGAGATTTTATGAACGATGAATGCAGAGAAGGTTGCTTTTCTTCCCCAGAAGTTATGGTCAAGAAGTTGCTGTTTCAGCAGTGCCTGGCATTGCTCCAAAAATCTCTTGTCCATATGCACTATGAATAGCAGACTTGCAGATCAAATCAGAGAAAAGAAAATAGGAAAAGACCAAGGCAAACCAAGAAGCCCTTTTTAAAATTAATTATTTTTCTCTCCCTGTCAAAATCCTTGGTGACACAACATTTTAAAGTTCACAAACGTAAACATGAAAGTTATTAATTACTAGAGGAAAATTATTTTTTTTATTATATTTGCATTGAGAAAAGTTGCCTGGTTTTTACTCATATACCCCATCAAGACAAGCTGGGCTCATCCTCTCTCTGCTTCCTGGCCATGGAACAGCTTTCTCCTGCCATGCTATTCTGCCATGATGTTCTTCCGGCTCACCTTGGAACCAGAGCAATGGGATTGGCCAACCATGGACTGAAACTGTAAATCCAAAATAAAGCTTTCCTCCTCTAAAAAAAGACAAGCTGCTCTGAGGACATATGTGTAATAAGCTCTTAAATTTTGTTGAATGAATGAATATGTCTTTTAAAGATGGAGGCTAAGAAATATGATAGCAGAAGCAACAGAAACTTGGTAGCTTCCTTTGGGATTGCCCTTCATTATGACTTACCCTGAAAATACACGCACACAACACTAAATTTAATTGCTTACTGATCTCAGATCATCACTTTGACCATGAAATATTTAAAAAATTTGGAGATGTGGTCAAAGACAAATCTTTCAGTGTAGAAGTTTGAGATACAATAGTTTAACACCAGTGGACACAGCAAGGCAAGAATTTTGAGATAGGAAATTTGAAAAATCTTGGAGAGAAAACCATCAATTGATACTATTTGATGATGTTCATTTATGTTGGTCCTTCCAAGGGCATTTGCAACTCTTATCCTGAGCAAAAGCTCCCTGGAATGGAAAAGTCACAGTGATGAGGACAGTGGTATAGTAACACCACATGAAAGGAGGTAGTCAAACAGTACTGTCAGATTCATCTAGATGAGGATCTGCAAACTATAGCCCAAAGGCCAAATCTGGTTGATGGCCTGTTTTAGCAATGAAATTTTATTGGAATATGGCCACATTCATTCCTTTAAGTACTGTCCATGACTCCTTTCATACTACCAACACAGAGTTAAGCAGTGTTACAGACTATATAACTCAAGTATGTATTAATCACCTAATGTGTGCAAGACACATTTATAGGTGCTGGAAATACAATACCCAACATGACAAATGCCTGCCCTCATGGAAGCAAATCACTAAATAATGTAAATCAGATAGAGATAAGTGTTATTGCTATGGATTGAATGTGTCTCCCAAAGTTCGTGTGTTAGAAAATTAATCCACAAGTCTACAGTACTGAGATGTGGGACCCTTAAGAGGTGACTAGGTCTTGAGGACTCAGCCATCCTTAGTGGATTAAGGCCGTTAATGTAGGAGTGGGTTCCCTATTGCGGTAGCAGGTTCCTGATACAAGGACAAATTTGGCTCCCTTCTTCTCAACATCTTGTCTTCTGCCAGGGCATGATGGCATAGTAAGAAGGCCCTCATCAGATGTGGGCCCCTCATTCTTAGACTTTCCCATGTTTATGGCAGCACAATTCACAATGGTCAAACTGTGGAACCAGTCTAGGTGTCCATCAATGGATGAATAAATAAAGAAAATATGGTATTTATACACAATGGGGCTTTATTCAACCATAAAGAAAAATGAGAGTATGTCATTTGCAGGAAAATGGATGGCACTTAAGAACACTGTGTTAAGAAAATAAGCCAAAATCAGAAGATCAAGGGTCATATGTTTTCTCTCACATGTGGAAGCTAGAGGAAAAAAGGAAAAGAAAGGTGAAGGGCAGATCTCATGAAAATCTGGAGACCAGTAGAACAGAGGAAAGAGACCAGTGGGAGGAAGGAGGAGGGAAGGGAAAGGGGAAATACCGGGTAACAATATTAAATAAATGATATTTTTATATCATGTGCATTTACAAATATGCAACAATGAATCATACTAATAAGTGTAATTGTAATGCAGCAATAAAAATATAAAAAAAGTTAAAAAAAAGAGAGAGAGATGAGGTTGGTGGAGACAGGAAAGTCTCCTTGTGGCAGTCAAAGAAGGCCCCTGTTAAGATGTCATTTTGAGTAAGAATCTGACTAAGGTGAATTATGTGAGGATGCGAGATACAGTCTTTAGGGAGGGATTTCCAGGCAGAGGGTCCAGAAATGCTGAGTATCTGGAGCCTGGAATAAATTTGAGCAAGGTAAACAAATGGCAGAACAGAAAGAGTTGGAGCGAAAGAGAGAGCGATGGCTGAATTCAGAAGGAGAGATTTAGGAGAGGTGCTGCAGTTGGAATTTCATTCTGAATATGATCAAAAGCAATTGGGGGGTTAACAAGGGAGTGATGGGATATTATGGGATATGATTTACATTTTCAGTGCTCTCTCTGGCTGCATGTAGATTAATTGACTGTAGGAGAACAGATTAGAGACAGAGATGACAACACAGGTGAAAAGTCACACTTAAATCATGCAGCAGGGATTGGTGGTTGAGAGCATTGGTGTGATTTTAGACAAATTTTAAAGGCATAGTTAGTAAGACCTCCATATTAGTTGGATATGGAGTATGAGAGAAAGGAGTCAAAGATGATTCTGAGGGCTTAGAATGGAGTGCCTGGGTGAATGATGATGTCATCTACTGGGGTCAGAGGGACTTGGAGGCAATCAAGCGTGAAATTATGAGATTTGTTTTAGATGGGGTGTAGATCAGTGGTAGAGCATATGCATAGCATGCAGAAGGCCCTGAGTTCAACCCTCAGTACCAATAAAAATGCTTTACTGCTCTGTTCTTATTAAATTTAGCATGTCTATTAAACATCTCCTGAAAGATGTCAGGTTGGCAATTGGGTATTATGAACATGTGCAAATGAGACAGATTGAATACAAGATCTCATTTGGGATGCATCATCATATAGATGGTATTCAAACCCATGGAATTTGGTGAGATCACCTAGGGTTCAAAAAACTACTAAAAATTTTTTTTGAAAGGCCGATTATCAACCCCTGGGGCTGGTGATGAGGTGGAGCTGGCCCCAGTCTGCTAGGGAGAGCTGATTGGGCACATCTCTTCCCAACTCCCCATTCAGTAACATCATGCTAATAGCTTGAATTCAGCCACAGTGGAAATATTTGCAGCATGAAAACCAGGAAACATTGTGCATCAAGGTGTTCTTTTCCCCATAGAGCAAGTTAGTAAACATTCACTGGGACACCCATTGCCTGGGGCCCTCACATTTGGAGGTCATTCAACAGGAAAAGGCAGTATGAAAGATGGAGAAGGACAAGCACATGAGTGAGTTAGGAGGAACAGCAATCTCAGTGACAAGTTCAGGGACTATTATGCAGTCTTCATCTTTTCTCCCTTAACAAAGGATTTCAGCACTAGTTGTGAATAGAACATATCACATACCAGAACAAGTCTTCCTATTTAAATCTCCATTCTGTCCTTCACTTTCAGACTTCAACTTATTTTTGTAAACCCTGATGTTCTGAGAAGCCATTCCATGAAATAAAATTCCCACTCATTTAAATGGGAAACGGATGTGTTTTATCTCAACCCAAGCAATTACTTAAGCAATTTCCATGACAAATTGCCAGGGACAAGTATTTATGGGGTCAAAGCAGAAGCAAAATAGATTATTTGATTGGTTACAGTTACAGAATTGCTGTCTTTGCTTTTCTTTGTTGGAATAGCCCTAGTCATATAATCACACGTGACTGGTTGAAATTAAGTTTGGTTTTTGTCCAGTGCAAGCAGTAACCAGAAATGACTCAAGTTAAGTTTCATTTATGCTTTCAGTTTAAGCAAAGTTAAGGCTATTTTTAAGGCTTCATTGGTTTTGCTCTCTCAGGAGTTTTTCAGGCAGTCTTCCATTTAATTTTACTTTAACAATTCCCACCTGTGGGTCATCCTGTCAACAGGTGACTAGTGCAAACCCGGGGGCACAACATTACTCTTAATTACCACTACTGATTCAGTCATTGAAACAAAAATTCAGATAGATGTTGTTATCATCATCAACAGGTACCTTGGAACTCAGAGTTAAAAGGCCCACCTTTAGCAATTACATAATCAGAGTTGGTTCCCAGGAGTTATCTGATCCTGATGGCAATCATTCCATGCACAAGTGGTTGCTGGAAAGCCTTTAAAGTCTTTGACAGAACACCAACATATGGGGGGAGGGCAATAATCACAAACCCTAAGGGAAATAAAACCCAAGGATTAAGAAACTTCTCTGAGCAAAGATTCACAGGAGCCAAGATTTAACCAACTGAATAAATCAATGGAAAAGGCAGTGTTTGATGAAAAACTAGTACTTTTCCCATTATGATCCTTTAAATTGGGGGCAATAATTTCTAAGTTATCAACATAGTAACAATATCTTTATCAATAAAAGCACAAGTTTCTCCTTGTTAAACTGTTCAGGCATCCATAACTTCTATTTTGGGGTATTACTGTATTGAAGAGAATTCAAATTGTTATTCCATGAAAACAGAAAAACAAAGGTTAATATTTGGAACAAATTATAACCTTACTCTTTTTAGTCCAGAGAGCAGCTTGTTAAGAGTTCTGGATAGTTTAAAGGATCCTCAAGAGTCTTCATCTTAGAATAAAGACGATAGTTGCAATCTGATGGATTTTCCTTTGCTATTTGAATGTCTGATTATGTCATTAGATGTCTGGTGAACCCTTTGAGTGACATAGAGCAGCAGGCATAAAAGTCATACCTGCATGATCTGTTGTACAGATGGTCCCCAACTATTTCTTTTCTTCCTTTTCTTCTCTCTTCCTCCTCTTCTTCATTTTCCTTTTCCTTCTTTCCTTTCTTCCTCCCTCCCTTCTTCCCTCCCACTCCTCCTCCCTCTCTCCTTTCTTTTTTCCTTCTTTCCTCCTTTCCTTCTCTCCTTCCTTCCTTTCTTTCTTCTCTTTTAATCTGATTGGGACAGCGTCTCACTAGTTTGTCCAGGTCGTGGTTCTCTAATTCCAGTGCTCAAGCAATCCTCCAGCCTCAGTCACCTGAGAAGCTCAGATTACAAGTATGTGCCACCATAGCCAACAAGGTCCCCAATTTACCAATGGTTTAACTTATGATGATTCTTCAGTTGTACAATGTTGAATGAGCCATATACATTCAGTAGAAACTTTACTTCAAATTTTGAATTTCCATATTTTCTAGGTTAGTGGTATGTGGTACAATACTCCCTAGTGGTGCTGAGCGGTGGCAGTGAGCCACTTGATCGTAACAGTGATCATGTGATCAGTCAGGTGATCTCAAGGGTGAACAATGGATACTATACCCTACAGTGTACTGTATCCAATAATTACATGATGTATTCAACACTTTGCTGTAAAATGGGCTTTGGGTTAGATGACTTTGCCAAACTATAGGTTAATAGAAGTGCTCTGAGCACATTGAAGGTTGGCAAGGCTAACCTGTAATGTTCAGTAGGTTAGATGTATTAAATGTATATTTGTTTCCCCTCCCTGGTCTTATACTGGCCTAATAAAATTTTCACCCTGCACAAATCTTTCTTGTCTTTGAGGACAGGATGACTGAAGGCCATTCCTCTTTAAAAGAGCTGGCCCAAACCGGTTGATGGCTGCCACATGGACCTCCAGACAACCTCTAACTTCATTATAATAAATCATGAATATTCCTCCCCTCATTAGCCTATCTCTATCTTCTCATTTGTTTTGCCCTGAATCTCTAACGTCCTGACACCCAAAGTTTGAGAAGTTGATTTGGGGGTTAATCTCCCCCTTGTATTCATAGCCCCAGATGTCTCCTTTGCTGCTCATTCATGCTCCAGGTTGATATTGGTTCACAATTTGGGGCTCAAAAATAGGTAACATTTTCAACTTATGATATTTTCAACTTATGATGGATGGATTAATCAGTAACTAACCTCATCATAAACCAGGGAACATCTGTAGTAACTTTTTCTTTTTAGGTTTAAAGTCATCTAGTTTCAGCTTACAAGGCTTGGGAAAGGAAAAGTGTTTTTGTGAAGTTAGAAAACAAGCAGGATTCAATCAAGCTTATTAAATAAACTTCAAAATAAATACATAAACAGGACTAAAATTGATAATGGGAACACAGATTTTCTACCTTTCTTCCCATCTTTATCAAATATAATCAGAGTTAATTTTTTTGATTCATTAAACTTGGACTGATTATACTGGTAAAACAAGAATAGTAATTCTGTGTGTGTTTTAAAATATGACATTTAAATCAGAGCTTTGGTAATATCCAAGGGGTGTTATTGACTTTGCATTGGTCAAACTTAGTCTTTTAAAACTATCTGATAATGAGAAATATCAGACCAGTCATTTCAAAACCTCTCCAGGGTAAGAAATCTGTCCAAGGACTTGCCCAGTTATGTAAGAACAGATTCATATTGTGCTATTCAAATACCTATCTTGCAGATAAGAATATTTAATGGGAGTTTTCAAATTCTGAAGCAATCAAGTAGAGAGAAAAAAATAAATGTTCCATTTTTGTTTACAAAGTACATTTTGTCACATTGCTGAAAATTATAGACATAATCTGTCTATAGAGATAAAAGAAAAAGGCATTCCTTAAATCTGAGAAATAAGACATCAGAGAACCAGCAATGTTTCAAACAAGAAGGCATGAAAATTATAATTTTGCTCAGTTAATTCAGTCCCATATAATCAGTTTTAACTTTGTTTAATATTTGGTTATCAATCTTATGAATCCATTAATTTTCCATCAAAGGTCTAAAATTTCTTACCCAGTCCAATAGTATGATTTAAAAATTGTCAGAAATCTGTACTGGTCAACTATTTATTTATTTATTTATTTATTTATTTATTTATTTTGGCACTGGGATTGAATCCAGGGGTGCTCTACCACTCAAACATATCCCTAGCCCTTTTAAATTTTTATTTTGAGAAGAGGATCGCTAAATTGCCCAGAATGGCCTCAAATTGGTAATCCTCCTGCCTCAGCCTCTCTACTTGCTGGAGTTACAAGCAAGCACCACTGTGCCCAGATCAGTCTTTCATTTTTAATGGACATCTTACAATTTTGTATCATAGCTGCTTTCAAAAGTTTTCAGGAAGAAAGTTTGACTTTATGATAGATAACATTTTAAGATAATAATTCGATTTATCACAGGTGACTCTAGGAATTTCACACAACTTCTGGAATGCTTATATCAATAACAAATATAATTTAAAGAAGGTTTAGCATCACTTATTACTTGACAATGCATCCCATGCAATTTGACATATCAAATAAGTGTAATAAGCTTAATTTCTTTCTTTTTATAAGGAGAGAAAATAAGTTGTTTTGAGATATTCCAGGGAACTTTCTGGAAATTTTCAGAGTTAGTTCAGGGTCAATAAGACTTGACTTTGATATTTTGACAACTTTCCAAAATCATTTTAAGGGGTTAAAACACAGGATTAAATAGGATCATAGGTTACTGTGAAAAATGACAACAAATTTTAAGAAGCAAAATAGTAAGTTATACTGTTTTACAAAGAATCTCAAACACACAAAGCAACTCTTTTAATATTGAAAACTCAAATTTTTAAATAATCAAAAACCCAATGAGAGACAACATAAAGCATAAAAAACACTCCTGATAAAATATTTGCTTTCTATACCTCTTACATCCCAGGTAAAGAAGAAAAAAAAACTTTCAAAATTGAGAGCTAAGTAGTAGTCCAAGAGAACCTTGGGGGTTTTTTGTTGTTGGTTTTTATTTGTTTGTTTGTTTCCCCTGGTGCTGGGGATCAAATCTAAGGCTTCTGGCTAGCTAAGCAAGTGCTCTTATTGAACTACATCCCCAGGCCCAACTTTGTCCTCCTAACAGGACAGAAAAAAATGAATTCTGCTTTTTATCAGTATATTATTGAGCTTGTGTTTTTTAACCTTATAAATTCAATCTGTCTAATCTTTCTTGTGTGTAGTTCGACCACACACAAATTCCTATTTTGACAACCTTCTACAACTTTCTGTATCAGTTCAGCTTTTGTCTTACTCATTCTACTCTTTTTTATTCTGGAACAATTCATTGTCTTACTTTCAGATAGAATTACTTTTCTCCTTAATGAAAATACTTTGTAATACCTCTCTGTATTAAAACACATCCTACTTTCTCAATAAATTTTTCATATGCAAATTGTTTCCTTTTATCCTTATTATTTCTAGTAATTTTGTTTATATACATAAATTAGAATTACCAAGGCTATGTAAAACCTCAATATGGAGTGAAAACTAAGAAGAGCATGATTTCAGTTTTTA
>CM053399.1:115893194-115913738 GCA_028644305.1 Xerus rutilus
CTGCTCTGCCGGAGCGAGAAGCAGACCCGTTTATTTCAGTTAGTGCAACAGTTTATATAGGGTCCTCGGACCAATCATGGCCCTGAGGTTAGGTTACAGCCAATAGGGTATTGATCCATGTCAGGCGCGCAGCCAGTCAGCATGGCATGGGAAAAGGAGAGGCACTGAAGGCAGTCAATCAGCATGGGATGAGAAAAGGAGAGGCACTAAAGGCAGCCAGTCAGCATGGGGTAAAGAGGAGGGGAAACATTCAAAGTAACCAATCAGCATGGGGAAAAGGAAAAGGGAGGGGAGGCATTGAAGTCATGGAGAGCTCCTATAGGAATGGAACCATTTGACCCAGCTATCCCACTCCTCGGTCTATACCCTGAAGACTTAAAAACAGCATACTACAGTGATGCAGCCACTTCAATGTTTATAGCAGCTCAATTCACAATAGCTAAACTGTGGAACCAACCTAGATGCCCTTCAATAGATGAATGGATAAAGAAACTGTGGTATATATACACAATGGAATATTACTCAGCATTATAAGAGAATAAAATTATGGCATTTGCAAGTAAATGGATGGAGTTGGAGAACATCATGCTAAGTGAAGTAAGCCAATCCCCAAATACCAAAGGCTGAATGTTTTCTCTAATAAGTGGATGCTTATCCATAATGAGGGAAGGAGGCATTGGAAGAATGAAGAAAATTTAATCAAAGGGGAAGGATGGTAGGAGATGGGATATGGGGGCAGGAAAGATGGTGGAATGAGATGGACAACAATGCCCTAGGTACATGTGTGACTGCACATGTGGCATAACTTTATAGTGTGTACAACCAGAAAAATGAAAAGTTGTGCTCCATTTATGTACAATGAATCAAAATGCGTTCTGCTGTCATGTATACCTAAATAGAATAAACAAAGAAATAAAAAATTCTACCTCATTGTTTTTAAGGCATTCAGGATTCCTTCTTTTCTTTTTCTTCTGTACTAATGAGACCATGGATGAATAATTTCATATCGAGTGAAACTTCCTCATTGTGGCCATTGTAATTTTATATAATCTTTCTGAGGTGCATCTGTTTTTCTAGGTTCATCATTTCTGAAGATATTTGGTGGATTTCCAGTCACAGCAGCCAAGCCCAGACCTCTTAGATTTGACAAACACTTAGTATCCTATCCTTCTAAAATTTTACTTTACCTGAGATCTCCAATTGGACACAGTTTCGTTCCTGTGCACACACAATTTGATCTGCCAAATATTCCGTTTGACCTCTGGATCCAGTTGGAAATTAAATTACTCAAAGAAACGTGGAGGGCTCTGGATGCATACTGCAGAGCTCAAAATCCAGGAATATACCCACAACCTCTAGATGCAACAGGAAAATAAGGACCAAAATGAGCTCAGTGGCTGCCTCACCTAGGTATTTGATCCTCTTGGAGGTCATTGGTGGGATCTCCTTCAAATACCAAGCTATTAAATAGTAAACTGAGGCACAATACAATTTCAAAGAGTTTGTTTGAGTAAGAATCAATCCACAAGTTGGGGAACATCAGACCAGAACAGGCTTGATGTTTCAATGACCAATCATAGGGAACAAGAATTTATAGAGTAAATGGAGAAGCACAATAATGAAGTTATTTGATTCATTGCTGTTATAAAATTGTCATTTTTATTTACCTTGTTAGACTATTCCACATAATCATATTAGTTGACTGCTTATGATTGACTTAGATTAAATTTTGTTTCTATGTAATATATGCCGTTGCCAGGAATGACCTCAGTTAAATTTTGCTTATGTTTACAGTTCAATCAAGGTGGAAGCTATTTTTAATTATACTTTTATAAATATTTTTATTAATGCATTATTAATTATCCATAATAGTGGAATTCATCATTACGTATTTGTACCTTTACACAATTTAGCAATATTATACTTTGTAAATTTGAAATTCTAGATTCACAGGAAGTTGCAGAAATTGTAGAAAGGTCTCACATATCCTTAATTACTTTCTTTCAATGGTTATATCTTAAATAATTATAGTGTGATGTCCAAACCAGGAATTTGACATTGGTGTAATATGTGTATTATTTTATTATATGTGTCCACAATTGCAGTTAAGGTAAAGAAGTACTCCAAGACCACCAAGATCTCCCTTGTGCTACCTCCATAGAGTCAGGTGTTTGCTTTTTCAGGACTGGGGATCAACACAGTGCCTCAGGCATGCTGACAAGTGCTCTACCACTGAGCTGCATCCCTAGCCTCTAAATTCAGGTTTTATAAATCAAAACACCAAAGCCTGACAATCACCAATCTCTTTTCCATCTCTGTAATTTTGTCATTGCTAGAATATTAAGCTGATATTATGTGTGATCTTGTAATATTGTCTTTTTAAAAATTCAATAGTAGCTGGGCGTGGTGGCGCCCGCCTGTAATCCCAGTGGCTTGGGAGGTTGACACAGGAGGATCACAAATTCAAAGCCAGGTTCAGCAAAAGCGAGGCGCTAAGCAACTCAGTGAGACTCTTGTCTCTGAATAAAATACAAAATAGGGCTGGGGATGTGGCTCAGTAGTTGAGTGCCCTTGAGTTCAATCCCCAGTACTGCACCCACAAAATTCAATAGTGCCTTTAAAATCCACACAAATTGTTGAGTATGTGAAATATATATTCCTATTTATTGATATGTGCTGTTACATGCTAACCCTAACTGTAGTGTTATATACTACATCAACCACAGTTAGATTAATTATTCACCTAACAAAGGACATGTGGTTATTTTTAGTTTTTTAAATTACACAGAGTAAATGTACATGTTTATGGGGTACAGAGTGACATTTCACTGCTTGTATAGAATATGTAATGTTCACATCAGGGTGAGGCCATTGCCATCATCCCAGACATTTATCATTATTCTATATTAGAAACACAAAGAAATGTGTTATTTTTTTAAAATATCTATTTCTAAGGCCTAGTTGGTTTTGTTTGCTTAGAAATTTTTCAAGTCCATTTCCATTTTAATTTAACTTTAGCAAGAATAAATGAAAGGTACATAAATTAATAACTGGATATAAAATGTGAATTGATGAAAGTTTATTTTAGTCATTGATTAAAGACGAAAAATCTTGAGAGTGGCTAGATGTTTGTAGAGAAGGGTGAATGGGAGTCATTCTTTGGGATGTGCATTCTTCTTTTATTTTTTAGAAAAAAATTTACAGCATTACAAAAATTACAGCATTAAGAAAAACATATTTAGAGCTAAATAAAGACTGAACATGAGATTGCTTTGAAACATGCACATTATATTTTGAATGTGGCCCGTTCAAAATTCATGGATGGGTTAGTATCTTATAAAAGGACTTGAATGGTAAGACCAGTCTTTCCATCCTTTCTGCCATGTAAAGACACTCTTCCTCCCCTCTAGAGGATGCAGCAAGAAGGCACCATCTTAGAAGCAGAGAGCAGACCTCACCAGACACCAATCCTGCCAGATCCTTGATGTTAGATTTCCAGCCTCCAGAATGGTGACAAATTTTTGTTCTTTATAAATTATGCAGTCTCACATATTTTGTTATAGCTGCACAAATGGACTAAGGCAATATGGAAAAAGTATACGTGCATAAGGAGATGAAAAATCCTAGAGGATGCTACCTACTCATTCTTCTTGTTTGCCTCATGTATGCAAAGCACAAAGACTAGGCTTTTCAGAATGTGGTATACAATGATGTTGTCTAGTAGAAACTGTTCTGTCAATTGAGTCAGTGTGTACTGGCCTAAATTCAAAACTTCAAAATAACAGGAATATATTGTTTTTGTTTTTGGAATGAAAACTTATTTTATATGTGTGTGTGTGTGTGTGTGTGTGTGTGTGTGTGTGTGTATACTGGTGAAACTGTTCAACAGTATTAGGCCAAGACATCATAAACAGTCTAGTCACTACTGAATGTTTTAGACTTGTTGTCTAAGAAGAAAGCGTTCGCTGTTGTATTAGATAGCAGAAGCACCTGTTAAATCTGTATGTTAGTGAGTTCTGCTTTTCAAAAGCTTCAGCTTCACAAAACCAACATTGTTAGTGTCATCATAGCTACAGCTGCTGTTTAGCTGTTTATTTAGAACCTAATATGTGGCAAGGAATGCAAAGATTATTTATCTTTCATTACGCTGAAGAAGAAACCAAGTGTCAGAGGAAAAAGAAATTGGAGAGAAGTGACTAAAGCAACCTTCTGAACTGACACTAAAAGAAATATTTTAAATAATTATTTCTCTGTGCAATTCAAAACCTTGCTCACAGACTTCCTGGCATCACATGCACTGCTTCAGCAACAGGGAAACAACAGAGCAGAGTAGAGTGGAGTATGAATTTAGGAAGAATCACTCTTTAAAATAGGAAGTGACCATGAGCATGCATTACGGATAAAAGCCACATGAATGACAATGCCATTTTGAGGGCACAGTCTACATGATTTCTTCTGGAGCACCCAATTGGCAGTTATGGGTTCTGCCTAAAGATGCAAAGGGACTTAGTCTAAAGCACAAAACCAGAGCTTGCCGGGCGCGGTGGCGCAAGCCTGTAATCCCAGCACTTAGGGAGGCTGAGACAGGAGAATCGCGAGTTCAAAGCCAGCCTCAGCAATGGCGAGGCACTAAGCAACTTAGTGAGACCCTGTCTCTACATAAAACACAAAATAGGGCTGGGGATGTGGCTCAGTGGAGGAGTGCCCCTGAGTTCAATCTCCAGTACCAAAAAAAAAAACCCAGAGCTTGGTAGAGTAGGGATTCCAACAGCATTCACTGGCACCACTGACTCCCCACTCTCGCACTCACTGCACACAACCCACACATGTAACTTCCTTTCTTTCTCTTGGCAGGGATGATATTTCCCAGCCAGAATCCTAAGGCACCTGAGCTCTAGGGTAAACTCTGGGACTTTATGTTTCCTGACAGACTTCCATTTCTACATGTCATCTTTTGTCTTCGAAAGAAAGCTCAGCCAATTTCCAGAAATGTCCATCTTGCTTCATAGAATTCTGATCTGGAACTGGAAAGTTACCAGTCTGGGTACAGACAACTTGGACAGGAGGTAAAGATAGCATGTACCTTTCTAGCCCCCGTCATCAACAACACAAAAAATATTGCCTCTTTCAACCACAGGAATTACTGTTGTTGCTGTTATTATTTCCACCCTCTTGGGACCTGATCTACTTTGAGAAAATAGTGATTTGCCTCATCTCCATGTTAATGTACTCGTGTGCACCGATTCACACCTCTCTTTCCCCAGCCTCAGTTCTCACCAAGATGAGAGGACTGCTGACAAATAGTAGTTACACAAGAAAAAGGAAACCCATATGCTCATGTTATTTCAAAAAATCTTTGGCCTTCTTCTTGTGGGCTTCCTAGGTATGGGGCTGAGTCATTTTCTTCTATCCACTCTCTTCACTGTCTTACTTCCCTCTCTCGCAATGCCCAGCTTATTATTTTCCCTACAATGGGGGCTCATTGTGGCAAAAAATAAAAAGTTAAAAAAAATTCCAAAGCTCTCTTGGAGGAAACACCTGGAAGATGCCCCAGACAGAATCAAAAGTGAGTATTGATAGGTGGAAGCTGCTGCCTATTGGTCTCTGCAGCCATACCCACAAGGAGAGGAGCCAATGGGAGCCCTCAGCAGGGAAACCAAACTGCTGGAAGGATAGACCTTCCTGCCCTGTGCAGGATGCTATGGAATGTGGCAGAGAAAAACAAGAGAATTGATGGCAAGGTGTGCAAGACCCACATTTTTGTTCTCTTTCACTTTGATTAATACATTCTTTGATGCATTAATTCATTCAATAAATATTTATTGAGGACCTACTATGTGTCATGTACTGTTCTAAATTTCAAAAGTATAATGAACAACGAAACACTCTGCTTTCAAGAAACCTAGAATTAAGAATACACCTGAGATGACATCATAAACATACTTAATTTCTAAAATAATTAAAATAATAGCAACCTACCAAAAAATGATAAAAATAGAATAATATGTGTAAAATGTTATATGGTACCATGAATACGGCACACAGGAAATAGATTTCAGTCATTAGTACTACTTACGTCCCCTTCTCTTGTTCATCTACTTCCCAAGTCCCTACCTCATTAAACCAAATACTTCTAAAGATGTCACTGACCTTAACAATTGATAGTATTCCAGATATGGTATTTATGACCCTGTGATTTTTAAGGCATGGGTGCTGGAACAAGTCTCTAAAACTTTTTAGCACATGGTACACTAAAGCCAAACTTCAAACCTCTTATTAGGATAGAAAGTCAGCAGTTGGATAGAGATTTGGAGGGTGTTTAAATTGTCTAAGGAGTAGATACTCCAAAATTTAACTGAGGAAACACAAAGTTATTCAAATATTGCAAGCATACAGGATAATCGAGAAGAGAGGCACTATATACTTTCATAATGTTTTCATGCCATGTTTCAGAACATTTGAAACAATAAGATTTACAATGATATTCAGCAAATGCATCCATGTTCATCAAAGATGGAATTTCTAAATTGTGGTTTGACTTTACATTTAAGTAAAGGTTTATATGCAACTTTTCAAAAGTTAGATCACATAGAAATTAATCTGGAAGGAGGAAAGGGGGACATTTTTAACCCAAGTTAAAAAAACAGACCCTAGAGTTGGTGGTTTTGTTTGAGTTTTAATCCTGCCCCCTACCTCTTTAAACACACTTTAGCATGGATGTGAAACAAACATGCCTTTATATGTACCAAATGAGTAATTTGATCTTCAGCCAAAAAAAAAAAAAGGTAACTGGTTACTAATAACCAAGTGTGATGCAAAGATCATACTGGAAAGGTTATTCTACGTATGTATGAGTCAATGGGGATAATTGTGTGAGTTCTGCGAATTTTCCAGTAAAGAAAACAACCAAAGAAAAAGGAGCTTTTGTTGAGAAAGTTTTGACCAAATTAGAAACAGATTTGATATTGTGTTTATCTGGGGAATTGTCTAGTCTTATCCAGCCTACTCTGATCCTGGGGGAAGTTCTGAGGTAGATCAGTCAGGACACCCTTGTTCTAAAGGGAACACAAGGCAGAACATCACACAACACCACATGCCAGACTCTCTGAATTCAGAATATTAACAAATTTGTTTATGTTCATTTGTGAGCTTTTTACAACACAATTTCTGTTTCTGAGGTTTGCAAAATGTCTTTGTTTCCTGACGATTAGAAATCACTCCTGTATCAAAATTGTGAATTATAAGTTGATAAAAATGAAATCTGTTATTGCTTTGGAGATTTAAAAACTTGGTGTAACTGAGCAAGTGCTAAGAAATAGTTTTTGGTAAAGAAATTCCATTCTTATCTTCCAGTGTTTGATTCTGAGGATTCATCAAACTACATTCATAACTTTTGGCTTATGTTTTGCATAACCAATGAACAGGGGCCCATTATAATATATTTTAGTTTTTAAATAAGTGTCAGTATGGTGATACTGCATTGAGTATAAACAGCTTCTGTTTGGTCAGAAGAACTGCTCATTAAAAAGCCATCTGAGCTGTGTCCACAGTGGCACACACCTATAATCCCAGCGGCTTAAGAGGCAGAGGCAAGAGGCTCAAAAGTTCAAAGCCAACCTCAGCAACTTAGCAAGACCCTGTCTCAAAATAAAAAATAGAAGGGCTGGGGATGTGGCTTAATGGGTAAGTGCCCCTGAGTTCAATATCCAGTACCAAAAAAAAAAAAAAAAAAAAAAGTAAACAAAAAATAAATTCATCTGAAATATAGAACTAATTGATTTTTTCTTAGCCTTGCAGTTATTGTTAGATATGGCTATCCCTACATCTACTATATACTTCTGAAACAGCACCAATAGTTTTCCTTTCAATTCCTCCTAATTTGACAATAATAGAACATCTATGCTTCAATGAATATCTGAGATTCTTCAACTTGGGTAAAATGGCATGCTTCCATCAACTGAAATTTGAAAGTGTAATATAGAAGAAAAGAATTCACCACAAATGAAAGGAGGGTAAAAAAGTTCAGAGGCAGGGCAGACTCAGTAACTTGAGTATTCAACATCTGCTGTTCCTCTCTTCCAACTAATGAACCTGTATTTTGTTCAAGTTTCTTTCTCTCAGAGAGTGTGTTCTATTTTCCTATAATTTGGTCCTGAGATCTCTCTGTAGAGGGTGGCTATGAACTTGAGTCTGGCCCTGGTGAGACTGCAGGGCAGGTGGTCATGGGTGAATGTGGTGGGCCTCTGACAGGATTCTTCTTGACTCTGGTGGGCAGCCTGATGCCTGAGTCAGAACTATGAGAAGTTGTCTTTCTCACAGGAAACATGTTCGCATTGTATCTCTTGTCTGATCTGTGTGCAATTCATTCTCACCAAGATATCCACTTTCTAGGAGAGCCCTGACCAAGCCAGAAGTTGGGTCTGGGTTTGCCCGCAAGGTGAGACACAATAAGACACAGGAAAAAACAGAAGCAGTGTTATTGCTGATCCCAGAGAGAGGAGGGCAGCATGCCTCACAGGGCCTAGGGGAAGGCGGAAGCCATTTGGGACATAAGTGCTCAACCAGTGGATTGGGAGAAGAAGGAGAGAAGGACCTGGAAGTCAGTTTTCCCTGAGCCCCAGGCCATTACCCAAGCAGGTTTCCTGCAGGGAGTTCTAGTTGGTTGGTTTAGAACAAGCAAGAAGGAGTTCCTTAAAGTCGCACTGCTTGAGAGCTGGTCACTGTGACATCTGTGCACAATCCATGCAGGATGTAGGGATCAATAGGACAAGTCAAATAGGTTATATCTAGCTGTCCATTGGGAAGGGATCACTAGGTGGCTGTGATATAAGGATGTATCTGTATGGCTCCAGCTTGAGGAGTGGGAAGACCTGGAGACTGTGTTAAGCATGACTTGAGTCCTGCTTCTAGTGAAGTTCAATGATACACAAAATGTAGCCACATAAAATTATAAGAATTTACCTCAGAGGGTGATTCTTTTCAAACTCAGAATTATATTTATGATCACAAACTTTTTAAGTTGTGACTTAAAAAAGCATTTTTTAAGCAAAAAGGCATTTTGCTAATGAATGAGTGATAATGCAAAATTTCAAAACCACTGCTACAAGCCTGTCATGTCAATCCTACTCCTCTTGGCAATGACTACGTTTAGGGCTTAGTGATCCTTTAAGATCATGAAACATTAGAGAAGTTTGCCAGGTATCTTGCTTTAAAATTTTGCTCATGATTGAAAAGATTTTAGCTAAGCATGGTAGCATACACCTGTAATACCAGTGTCGCAGGAGGCTGAGGCAGGAGGATTACCAAATTTGAGGGCAGCCTCAGCAATTTGGTGACAATCTCAGCAACTTAGCAAGATCCTGTCTCAATATAAAACAGAAAAATGTTCAGGGATGTACCTCAATGATAAAGCTCAGTGGTTCAATACCCGATACTAAAAAGAGAGAAAGAGGGAGGGGGCAGAGACAGAGATTCTAAAAATTTCATTAAAAGTACACCTGAAGCTGGGCACAGTGATGCACACCTGTAATCCCAGCACTTTGGGAGGCTGAGACAAGAGAATTGAGAGTTCAAAGCCAGCCTCAGCAACGGCGAGGCACTAAGCAACCCAGTGAGACCCTGTCTCTACATAAAACACAAAATAAGGGTGGAGATGTGGCTCAGTGATCGAGTGTCCCTGAGTTCAATCCCCAGTACAAAAAAAAAAGAGTACAGTACACCTGGGTTTTATCCCTAGTACTGGAAGAAGGAAGAGGAGGAGGAGGAGAAGAAGGAGGAAGAGGAGAGGGAGGAGGAGGGGGAGAAGGAGAAGGAGAAGGAGGAGAAGGAAGAAAGTGCATGAATTGGAAGAATTCAGTATTGCTAATGTGTCAATCTCTCCAAATGAATGTATTGTTTAAACACAATCTCAATCAAAATCCCACAAAGATTTTTATACACATATTAAGAAGCTGTTTCTAAAAATTATGTAGAAAGACAAAGGAAATAGGCTAAACATTTTGAGGGGTGTAGGGAGAGTAACTGGGGATTGAACCCAGCAGTTCTCTACCACTGAGCTAACTCCCAAGTCCTTTTTATTTTTTATTTTGAGACAAGGTCTTGATAAGTTACAGAGACTGGACTTGAGCTTGAGATTCTTTTTCCTCAATCTCCCTGGTTGCTGAGTTTACAGGCCTGTGCCACAGTGCCTAACTCTAACCAAAGCAATTTTGAAAAAAGAAAACAAAGTTGTTGGGGTCATCCGATCTGGCTTCAGGACTGACAATAGAAAATAAAACAGTTTGGTACTGGTGAGCTAATAGACACAGAGATCAAGCAACAGAATAGAAAGTCCAGAAGCAGAGCCATACAAATTACTTCTACTAGCTTTGGTTGAAGGACAAAGGAGATTCAATAAGTGGTGCTGAAAAAGTAGACATCTGTGTGCAAAAACTTGAACCTCAATCTATGCCTCACACTTAATATAAAAATTAACTGAAAATCCATCCAGACTTAGATGGAACCAAACAAAACCTCTTGAAGAAAACACAGGAGAAGATGTTTGTGAATTTGGGTTAAACAAAGACTTTTTAGATATGACACCAGAAATACAATTAATGAAAGAAAAAATGATAAATTTTCCTTCACCAAAGATTAAAATCTTTTCCTTCATAAAAGATAACATCAGGAGAATGAAAAGATAATCCACAGGCTTTGGAGGACATATTATCTAAACTCATAGACCACAAAGAACTTGTGTCCAGAGTATGGAAAGAACACTCAAAACTGATAAAAATGATAAAAACATGGGTAAAATCTTTGAATAAGATCTTTACTAAAGAAGATGTACATGACTGAGATGTAGATCAGTGATAAAGTTCTTGCCTAGCATGCAGGTTTAGGTTCGATCTCTAGCACTATTAAAAAAAATGAAAGAAAGGAAGGAAAAAAGGAAAGAAGGAAGGAGGGAGGGAGCGAGGGAGGGAGGAAGGAAGGAAAAGAAAAAGGATATACAAATGGCAAATAAGCATATGAGAGGATGCTAAAATTATTAGGCATTAGGATCAGGGAAATGCAAATTAAAGCTACAGTGACACACCACTATACACCTATTAGAATGGCTGTTAAGTTTTGTTGAATTTTAAGTGACAATATTAAGTATTGTTGAGAATTCAGAGGAACCAGAATGCTCATATATTGCTGGTGGAAATACAAAATGCTACAGCCACTTTGAAAAAAGAAAAAAGAAACAGTTTTCAGCAAAGAGGTGGATTATGTTCACATACACACACTAAAACAACCCATAAACAAATGTTTATAACATCTTTATTCATACTTGTCAAAAACTGAAATCAACTCAAATATCATTCAAATAGTGCATAAAACGGACATTGGTCTGGAGTGTAGCTCAGTGGCAGAGTGCTTGCCTAGCTTGTGTAAGTCCCTGGATTTAATCCCCGACACCGCCCATGAAAGAAATTGACCCAGTTATATGTGGGAGACCAAAAACATGCCCCCCCAAAATGACTATAGGAGACCAGAATATGCCACCCTGGAACATGCCTTTGGATTATTTTGTGAGACTGCAGCCACAGAAGAAGCCCTAAAACTAGAGAAGTTACCATTTTGGAAGAGAAATTTATATAGATAAAGGAGATTGGGTTTGAGTATGTCCCCCCAAGTTTCATATGTTGGGAGCTTGGTCCCCTGTGTTGAGATGGTGGGGTCCAGTGGCAGGTAGGTAGGTCCCTTGTGGAAAGGATAAAGGTGGTTCTCATAGAGTGCATTAGTCCTCCTGGAAAATGGTTGTTATAAAGCAAGTTAGGCTTTCTCAGCCCTTGCTCTGGCTTCCTGTTTTGTCATGTGATCTCTTCCACATATGCTTCCCCCATTGTAATATCATCTGCCTTTTTACTCTCATCAGGGCTGAGCTGATGTTGGCACCATTCACTTGAACCTTCGGAACTGTGAGCTTAATAAACCTTTTTCTTTATAAAGTACTAGCCTTGGGTATTTTGTTATAACAACACAAAGTAGATTGATACATACACAGAGAAACACTTTCCAGTCTCTTGTTATTATAATGTCTGTAACTTAATCTCAAAGGCTTCAGCAAAAACAAACTAGTATATGCATTGAGACATGGAAAGAGTGACAGAGAAACAGGGAAATGCTAACAAATAGAGAATCTAGGCAAATCCTTGCTCATTATGCTATTCTTTTTTTTTCTTTTTTCTTTTGATACTGGGGATTGAACTCAGGGATACTTGACCACTGAGCCACATCCCCAGCCCTATTTTGTATTTTATGTAGAGACAGGGTCTCACTGAGTTGCTTAGTGCCTCACCATTGCTGAAACTGTCTCAGCCTCCCAAAGTGCTAGGATTACAGGCATGTGCCACTGTGCCTGGCCATTATGCTATTCTTTTGAAAATTAAAAAAAAATAGAGGAAAATTATCTTCAAAATGTCCCCTGAATCAAAAGGCTATGTGAATACAATATTACACTTAATGCCACTGAAATGTATACTTAAAAATGGTTAAAATGGTAATTTTTATGTTATGCTTAATTTATCATAATTTCTAAAAAGAAAAGAAAAAAGATTGTGTTAAAATGTCTACACCCCATTTTATCCCCTCCACACTGAGGGAGCAATGAGGGAAAAGGCCATTGGGTAGAGATGTCTTATCTGACTGTCACATGAAGGGCCAAGGATGAGGTGTGAGGAGAAGGCAGGGACTGGTGAGCACATGCTGTGAAGACAGGGGAGGTCTAAATCAGCTGGATCAGGCCCTGCTCTTCTGGGTTGTTTTGGCTTGGCTATGAGTACAAGCTGCTTCAGTATTGGTATGTGTCTCTTCAGTGGCCCAGTGTGTGGATCCTGCCCCTCCCCTCAGATGAGCACCTTGCCAGGAAAAGTTTGCTGATGTCAGTTCTAACGCATGGGACCCAGGTGTCTGGAACATTTTTATTTTGTCTTGATTTTAATGGAAAAGTGAGTGAAATAACAATGTAGGCATAGTTCCAGATTATGCTGCAGGCTTGGCAGCTCCTGGGAGCAGCCTACTAATGTTCAAATCTAAAGGTGGTTTCTGCAGTGGTCAAGCATGACAGACCTGCCCAGACTCCTGATCAACCTGGAAGCAGGGATATGACGAAAAATACTATCACCAAAGGTTCTTTTTGCTTTTTGCTTAGAAGGACTCCTTACAATTGTTCAGGTAGCATGTGTTTCTTTTTAGTATATATCATGTCAACAATGGAACAATTTCAGGAAAAATAGAATAATTTTTACATATTTGTTTTTAGTCTCATACTTATCCATCTAAAGCTCGTTTCCCCTTCTGTCCTCTTCCCTCTTTTTTCTTCCCTCCCTTCCTTTTCTTCCTTCCTTTTCCTTTCATTCCTCTCCATTTTGATAAAATACACATAAGAAAATTTACCATTTTAATACTGTTCACTGCCTACAAATGCCTCACCATTTCTTTCTTCCCAAGTGATTCTACGAAACCACCATATTCTGTATTCTCCAAATATTTAGTGCTTCTGTGTCCTAATGTAGTCGATAATGATACAGGAACCATAGTAGCTCCTGGAAAGGAGGGTAAATACTTGAGTCAGTCATCCATGGATTTGACTCTCAACACTACCTCTAACCAGTATGCAAGGGATTGATGGAAGCCCCCTTGGATATTCTTCTAAATCTCTCTGGATGTGTTTTCTTATATTAGAGCTTTAACTTTTTATAAAATGTAATAATAAAATTATTTCTATAGAAACTATACATGGCCATTAAGTGCCTATACTCATCATACATACATATATGTATACAAACACACACAAACCCTGTCACATTTAAAGATCACTGACTCTATAAGTACAAATTTAGTTAAGTGTGATATATGCATACGGATACACATATGCAAGGTTGCAGAAGCTAGCAAGTCCAAAATCTGCAAGGTGGAGCAGTAGGCAGGAGATCCAGGGAAAAGCTACATTTTTAATCCAGAAACACTTTGCTGGAAGAATTCCTTCTTCTTTCTGGGGAAATTAGTTTTTTTCTATTAAGGCCTTCAACTCATTGGATACAACTCACTCGCCACACTCTGGTAATCTGCTTTACTAAAAGTCTACTGATTTAAATGTTAATCTTCTTTAAAATATTTCTTCCCAGCAGCACATGCTGGAGGATCACAAGTTCGAGGCCAGCTTCAGCAACTCAGCAAAGCTCTAAGCAACTTAGCCCTGCCTCAAAATAAAAAATAAAGAGGGCTGGGGAGGTAGCTCAGTGATAAAGCACCCCTAGGTTCAATTCCCAGCACCAAAAGAAAAGAAAAAATTCCTTCCCAGAAATATCTAGAATAATATTTGACCAAATATGTGTGGACTGTGGTCTAGCCAAGTTGGCATATAAAGTTAAGCATCACGGTGTTTCTTATTTTGGTTCACTCTTGGTGCTAGGGATTGAACCCAGGCCCTCATGCCTGCTGAGCACACACTGCACAACTGTGTCATCCCCTAGTCCCCACAGTGATTTTTAAACTGAAAAACACTGGAAAGACACAGAAACAACTTACCCTCCTCCCCAAATCCAAACACAGAAACAAGTAATCTCAATATTTAGTAACCACTATTCTCAAAATTACTGTGGCTAGCTAAATAAACAGAAAAAGAAAGATAAAAAAGGATATATAATCATATACTTTAAGATCAGAGACTATAATTTAATGTTTCTTTAAAAGGAGCAAAAGAAATTTGAGTGTTACTTCAAGTAAATGTTTCTTTATAATTAGTTATGTTCATTCCTAGGAGATTCTTCTGAGGCTCAATAGAAAGAGAGTCATTAAGAAGTTGAAGTCAGGGGCTGGAGCTGTGGCTTAGTGGTAGAGAACTGGCCTAGCATGTTTGTGATTTTTAGCACCACATATAAATAAATGAATGAAATAAAGGTCCATCAACAATTAAAACAATTTTTTAAAAAGTTGAAGTCATTATGGATTTCTTTTTTTTTTACTACTTGTAGTTCTAGACAGAATCAATTTACTTCCCACTGTGAAAGAAAAATAAAATAATATAGTAATAACCTCCTGACTTCCTCCCTCTCTCCACTTTCCAGTATTTGTTCTATTTACATCATTAGGGTTTATAAAACATATTAGGTACTGAATTATAATTTCCACAGTTGCTTCATTTCGTTTTACACATAAATATATTCAAATCTCATTATTAATTTCTTTTATTAAGTCTTCTATATTTATAATCTCTTAGTTTTGATTCTTCTCTTTTATTTTTTTCACCTTATCATTTTTCTTTTTTTCATAAAAGATTCATGAGAGTAGTATAGACCATGATGACCATCCTGGTTCTGGGACTGTCAATTTTTAGCACCCAAAGCCCAATTTCCCAGGCAGTGCTTCAGTCCCATGCAAATGGGGACAAGTGGTCACCATATCGGTGTCTCCTACATTCTTATGTTCTTGTTTTACATGCAGGGCAGCCTGGTTCTGTCTTCCCTGAAAACACAGGAAATGTCTGTCACTCTGCTGATTTCTGGCACTGAGTTTTGCACAGACAGGAAGAAGTCAAAAGCAGGCCTAAACTGCCCTCTAACATACATACATAACATTGATATGTTTGGAACAGTGCAATATTAGGCGATTTCTTCGTACTGTGAACATCATAGTACGTTTACACAGACAGTGCTAGAGGAGGTCAGGCACTACATGTGGTCCCCTGATATAATTGAAAGACGTGGTAAACATAGATTGTTGGGGCAGTTGCCAGTGTCACACTGCATACTGCCTTACAGTAAACTCTATTTTTTATAAGTAGAAGCACACTTTAAAATAGTGATTTAAAGCTGGGCTCAATGGTGCATGCCTGCAATCCCAGCACTTTGGGAGATTGAGGCAGGAAAATCTCCAGTTCAAAGCCAGCCTCAGCAACAGAAAGGCACTAAGCAACCCAGTGAGACTCTGTCTCTAAATAAAATCGAAAATAGGGCTGGGAATGTGGCTCAGTGGTTAAGTACCCCTGAGTTCAATCCCTGGTACCAAAAAAAAAATAGTGATTTAAAAGTTTAGTAAGTTTACAGGTAATATAGTCATTTGTCATTGATATTAAGTACTATGTGCTTTATATAATTGTATGTGCTATACATTTTTTTCTTTTGCAGTGCTAGGGATAGAACCCAGAGCCTCATGCATGCTAGGAAGGCATTCTACCTCTGAGCTATATCCCTAGTCCTCAAAGAACACATTCTTGTGTCTAGAAAATAATGAAAAGTTTCAGATGGTTGGAGCATAAGGTGCATAAAGTAGTGTGTAAGAGATGCACCTGGACAGTCATGTTAGGACCAAGGGAGGAAGCTCTTTGGTTGGTTAGGTTGACTACCAACCAAAACTGTCCTTAATGAACAGTTTTACCCTAGAAGAGGGATGTTGATGGGTTGCAAATACTCAGATGGAACTTCCCATGTAGTACCCTGTATTATTCATTGGTTGCTGGTTTTTCTGGTTTATTGTTGAGATTCCTAGCTGAGCATAAAAATATTCTTCTATTCTTGGTTTTCTTCAAAAGACATTAAAGCAGCCAGCCTGGATGAAGGTTGGGGCCTGTGGACATTCCTCCCTTCTAAAGAAACCAACCTCTTTTCAATGTGATGTGAGTGATGTGGAAAAAGTGGAGACACCTCAAGAAGCTGTTCTTTTCTGAACATATAGTGGTTTTTATTTTGTTTTGTTTTTAATTTGAGAGCAAACTTTCTGGCAGGACTCTCCCAGCAAGGAGTAAACAGTGTGTGGGGCGCTCAAGGGTTGCTTGGCAGGAAGCTGAAGTGTGTTGACTCAGTTGACAGTGATATTTTCTGATTTTAAATCCCACAGAACTGCACTCCCTGGTTCTGGAGCCCATACGAACAACCTGGGGTTGAGGTTTAGTAAAAACAACTGATGGTTTTTAAGGTTGGTGTATTTGCACTTATAGAAAATTATAGCTTCTTGTTTTTATAAAAAATGATTTTGAATGAATAGTTGGTATGTTTTTAAATAGCAAATCCATTGGAGAAAACAATAACTGGAAAACTTAATGAATGTGGTGCTTTTTTTTTTTTTAACTGAAATACCAGGCAAATGATTAAACATGTCCAACTTACATGAAATTTTCACATCTTAGTGAAAAGGCCAGTTTGGGATAGAACTCAACAAAGTAGTCAGGAAACATCATTCTCTCTTTGTATTTTTTCATACATATATACACTTGAAATAAACCATTAATAACATTGTCAATACAGTATATAATTATATGAATTCTTTTTACCATTTGTTTTAAAGCTCTAGGGGACAATGTGTTTCCTGGTACTGGGGATTAAACTGAAGGGTGCTTTGTCACTGAGCTAAATCTTTAGCCCTTTGGATTTTTTATTTTGAGTCACAGAGGCTAGGTGTGAACTTGTGATCCTCCTGCCTCTGTCTCCTGAGTAGCTGGGATTACAGGCATACACCACTGTGCTTGGCTCTGGTGGATAATTTTGATCCATCATAAAAAACAAAAAATGTGTAAATGATAGATCTAGACCTACAATGAAGAGTTAAAGGAAGAATATCCTGCTGGAAGTCAAATGGCATCCAGCACCTATGGCATTTCCAACCTTCAAAGACATGATCGAGGGTAAAAATAACTGGTAATCAGTGATTGGTAGAAATGCTTTTACTTATAAAGAATACTAAGATACCACTGAAGCCTGGGAAAACTTATTGTGCCAAAGAGGCATGTTCTGCAACAGGACGGGAGTTGGACCTTTCAGACACTTGTCTTCCTCCCCAGCCATGAGAGTTCCTTGCAACCGCATCCTCCTTGAGACTTCTGAAACAGTTGGAAGAACATTAATAGAGCAGTTCTCAAGCAGGCCAGGACTTTCTCTTTGGAAATGGTTGGCTTTTAATGAGTAAAATCAAAGAATGCTAAAAAACAAAACAAAAAGAAAATCTTTCAAGATAGGAATAGTGAGGCAAAAGAAGGATTTTTCTTTTATCCATAAGTAACACTAACATCTCTACTGACATATATTTATTTAGCAATTAAGTGATTTGATTGAGAGAACGTCTTCCTTGCCATTTTAAGTGTTTAACTCCTGCATAAAATGTTAAATGTATGGAGGGATGGTCCTTGATACACATTCACGTTTCTGTCATATGAGAGGAGATATAGCTGTCTTCCTTCCAAGTTGCTCACGGATCAGGAGTAGCACAGGGTAAGATCACATTGGTCTCAAGTGGTACATGAGACAGTCAGATGACCTCACAAGGGATCCTAGACCAAGATGAAGAGACAAACATGAAAAGGATAATAGTGCCCTGTCTTTATTGGGAATCAGGTAAGAACACAGTTTATTGTGAATTGATCCAAGTCAATATGGTCATGCCTAACTGTTAGGTTGCTTTTGTTGGAAAATAGTGGCCATTAAACATGTTCAAGCTATGGTCTAATAATCTCACTATTAGATAACAGAGAAAGTGATCTCAGATCAAATTCTGCCACCTCTACAGATGCTTATTCAACAGTAATTCATTATTTGTCACTAAGGAGTTGATATTCTCCTGTTAGCATAATAAAATTCTAACTCTGTACCCTGTCAGGAGATCCAATTACACATTGCATGCAATGTTTACAGACAGTAGACAAGACTTCAGAAACCAGGATTTCTGCTTTAAAATTGTCATCCAGAAATCTTCCTATACCAATTGAGGATTTAAAAATCCCTAAATTCTCACATCCTGATTATCCAAGAAAAGGAGTTTCTTCAAAGTATTTTTAGCCAGTTCTCATATTTTCAATATCTATAACATCACCAGTGAGACCTCATTTCTAAGCATAATCGTGTTAAGTAACTCAGTTGTCTAACAAAGTTACTAGTTTCTCCAATAACATCCTTTTTCTGACAGTATGAGAGTTAGCAAAATGTTGGTTTGATGAAATCTCCTGTGGAATGTAACCCTTTCTGATTTAATACTAGCTGATTAGTCCTTAATCCATAATCCAGGTAATATGGATTATCTGCAACATTTTGGTTTAACCTGAGTAACTGATATAAAATATCAAAACATATTGCTGAAGTATTTAAATAAATCATGTCACTATGACACTGGCATCTGCATGGGTCCTAGTGCTCTGAGGGTCATGTGGGATCTGCATTTGCAGATGTGCCACTACTTGGAACACCGTAGATACTGCAGAGTCAAGGAAACACCCGGAGCCAAAGTCTACCATAGAACTAGACCAGACTCACAAGCAAACTGATTTTCTCTTCATTCTCAATTACTGGCAGGAATTTAGAAATAATTGAGGGGAAGGAAGACTAGAAAGAAAAACTCTGGAAGAAGGGATGTCTCTAATGGAGTAGCCACTTAACCTTGAATGAAATTGAAACAAAAGAAACAATTCAAAAAATTGACAAAACAAAAAGCTGGTTCTTTGAAAAAATAAATAAAATTGACAAATCTTAGCTACCCAAACAAAAAGAAGAGAGAAACTCAAATTACTAAAATTTGTGATGAAAAAGGAAATATCACAACAGACACCGAAGAAATGCAGAAGATAATTAGAAACTATTTTGAAAATCTATATTCCAGTGAAATAGAAAACCCTGAAGACACTGACAAATTTCTAGAGGCATATGACCTACCCAAATTGAACCAGGAGGACATTCACCACTAAAATAGAACAATGTCAAGCAAGGAAATAAAAGACACCATCAAAGCTTACCAACCAAGAAAAACCTGGGACCAGACAGATTCTCAGCTGAGTTCTACAAGACTTTCAAAGAAGAATTAATACCAATACTCCTCAAATTATTCCATGAAATAGGAAAAGAAGGAACCCTTCCAAACTCATTCTATGAGGCAAATATCATCCTGATACCAAAACCAGACAGACATCAAAGAAAGAAAATTTCAGACCAATATCCGTGATGAATATAGATGCAAAAATTCTCAATAAAATTTTGTAAATTGCATACAAAAACATTAAAAATAATGTGCCATGATCAAATGGGGTTCATTCCAGAGATGCAAGTTTTGTTCAAATACAGATATTAATAAACATAATCCATCACATCAATAGACTTAAAAGATAAGAATCACATGATTATATCAATTGATGCAGAGAAAGCATTTCACAAAATACAACACCTCTTCATGTTCAAAACATTAGAAAAACTAGGGATAGTAGGAACATTCCTCAACATTGTAAAAGCTATCTATGCTAAACTGAAGGTCAACATCATCCTAAATGGAGAAAAACTGGAAACATTCCCCATAAAAACTGGAACAAGACAGGGATGCTCTCTTTCACCACTGCTATTCAACATAGTCCTTGAAACTCTAGCCAGAGCAATTAGACCAAAGAAATTAAAGGGACACAAATAGGAAAAGAAGAACTCAAACTATCATCATTTGCCGATGACATGATTCTATACTTAGAGGATCCAAAAAATTCCACCAGAAAACTTATAGAATTAATAAATGAACTGAGCAAAGTAGCAGGATATAAAATCAATACCCATAAAT
>CM053399.1:115914238-115965115 GCA_028644305.1 Xerus rutilus
CTGAATGCTCTACATGTAAGCATGACACCTGCATGTAGTAGGACCTGCATGTAGCGCCGTTATGGTTTGGACATGTGGTGTCCCCAAAAAACTCATGTGTGAGACAATGCAACAGTGTTTAGAGGTGAAGTGATTAGAGTATAAGAGCTGTAACCTAATCAATGGATTGATCCACTAGTATGAACAGGAACTGTAGGCAGGTAGAGTGGATCAGCAGGAAGTAGATCATGTGGGGAGTACTTTTGGGTTCATGTTTTGTCTTTGGTGAGCAAATCGCTCTCTCTGCTTCCAGGTTGCCACACTCTTCCGCCATGATGTTCTGCCTCACTTTGGGCCTGGAGTTATGTAGTTAGCTGACTGAACTTCTGAAACCATGAGCTAAAATAAACTTTTCCTCCTGTAAGTTATTCTTGTCAGCTATATTGGTCACAGTGACACAAAAACTAACTAAAACACCCCAGCGTTCTTTCTCTGTGCTAGTATACTGGTCAATTTTTGAATTGCTAATGCCTCCAAAAACACTAATTTTACTCCTAAAGCACTGGGTAGCTTATACTGAATATTAATGGGGAAAGATGAAAGGACTGGACCAAACCATCTGTTTCTTGTGCCCTAGAGTCTAGGATCCCAGGAACTTTCCAGTCCCAGGCAAATTGAGGTGGTTTATCACCTAAAATGAAGCAGAAAGTTAAAATTACCTTGGACATCTCCTCTCCTTGGGAAGCTTAAGCTTATATAGCATGTAGTACTCACATTAAAAAAAAAGAGAGAGATGATTGTTTTGGTTCTTTGGACATATTGCAGGCCATAATGGTCTCTCTGTGTGTGCCCAGATTGCAATCCTAATTTTTATATTTCCCATATGCAACATTTTGTACTTGGGAGGGAGGAGAGAAAAATGAAAAATATTAAACAATCTAAATTTACACCTCAAGAAACTAGACAAAGCCCAAAGATAACAGAAAAAAAAAAGGAAATTAAAAAAATCAGAACCAAAATAAATGGAGGCTACAAAAACAACAGAAAAGAGCAATGGAGCAATGACAGTGTGAGTTGAGTTTTTGAAAACAAAAATGAAACTTAAAAAAATCTTCAGTTAGATTAAGAAAAATGGAGACGATTCAAATTAAATCAGGAATGAAATAGGATTATAACTATAAAGGAAGGTAAAATATCTCACCCCAAATATATTTCTTTTGCATATTTGGAGTGGGTTCCTATTGAGAGAAATTGCAGACCTCTGCAGGCATAGGGGTGTCTCTGATGATAAACTGTCTTCTATAAGAAAAATTTACATCTATATTCAGCACAAGGCACAGGCATTTCTAATAATCCCCCCACCAAGGAAGTAGAGATTGGCTGTCTGACACCTGAGGGCGCCAGACAGAGATGAGTACAGGTAGCTGTTACCTGGAGATTTCATCTATGAAACAAGACAACGCCTGATTGCTACGTACAGTCTTCTTCAGCTTGCACTACCTTCCCTTTGCCCAGAAGCCCGCGCCTCTGTCCCTTTGAAAAGCTCTCTACATGGTTCTATCATCTTGCCCCTCTTTGAATTTCATATTCCCATGCCAGGCATGCAGTAAAATTTACATTTTCTTTTTTATGTCATCTGTCAGTTTTTATTTCACAGAAGAAAATTATAAAACCTTCAGAGGGAAACAAGTAAATTTAAAACTTCCTTACGACTGATACTGAAGTAGCATAGAAGGAAGAGGAGAAAGAGGAGGAGGAGGAAGGAACAAAAAGGTAGAGAGGAGATGTAAAGGAAGGATAAGGAAATGTGATTTTAATCTGAGTTTCTGCATACCTTTCCAGGTCTGTCACTCCCCAAGCCAGTCTCTCTCCCAGGCCTGTCATTCCCAAATTCCTGGGAAATCTATAAATCTACCTTGTGTACTGCTAATTATGCCATCAATAAATAGATTAAGCAAAGAGTGATACAATACTTTGAGAAAACTATAGTTTAGGGGACTTAACACAGTTATCTATTGATCAGATGATGGAGCCCCCACCAGTCTAAGGATCCCAAGAACAACCAGACCATCATAAACTGTCTTGAAATCAGTAGAAATGATATCATTCCTCCATACCTTCCCATACTCACCCCTCACCAAGTTTGCTTTAAAAGAAGAGCTGGTACACCGCCCCCCCACAATTTGTCTTATATGCTTGAGATGGCCCACATTCTCTTCTCTACTTTCCTAAATAAACCTCTGTCTATGCCTCTCCTAATACATGCTGAAGTTCTTTTTTGTCACGTAAGCCAAGGTCCTTGTTGGTCCTGAGCTTCTTCCTCTCCTCTTTCTGGGAACTCGTTGGATCCTTCTCTGGAGATACCTCTTCTGTGACAATATCACAGAAACTTAGAGACTACTATGAACAAATATATAACAACAAATTGGATAACCTATAGGAAATGAAAAAAATTCTAGAAGCATATGACTTACACAAGACAGAATCATGAATAAATTAAAAATCTGAATAGATCAATATGAGAAAGGAGAAATCTTACAACAAAGAAGAACCCAGGACTAGATGGTTTCACAGGTAAACTCTGTTAGACATTTAAAAGATCAATACCAATCCTTTTCAAACTTCTTCCAAAAAGTTAAAGAGGAAGAAATACTTCCAAACTCATTTTATGAGACCTGTATTATCCTGGTATTAAAACCAGACAAAGGCACTACAAGAAAAGAATACTTAGGTCAGCGTGTCTGATGAATATAGATGCAAAAATCTTCAACAAAATTATGAAAACAGAATTTAACAGCACATTAAAAGAATAATCACCACAATCAAATGAGATTTATACTAGGAATGAAGGATGGTTCAACATATACAAATCAATAAATGTGACACACCACATTAACAGTTTAAAGTATAAAAATTATATAAATCATCTCAATAATTGTAGACAAAGCCCTAAACAAGCATCCTTTCATGGTAAAACTCAACAAATTAGGTATAGAAGGACTGTATCTCAATATAATAAAGGCCATATTTGAGAAATCACAGCTAGTATCATATTCAGTTGTGTAAAGTTGAAAGCTTTTCCTCTAAGATCAGAAACAAGGATGCCCGTTTTCACCACTTCTATTAAATATGGAACTAAAAGTACTAGCCAGTGCAAGTAGGCATAAAAATAAAGAAAGATTCCAAGAGTACACAATGGGGAAAATATAATCTCTTTAATAAATATTCTTGGGAAAACTTGATATCCACCTAATAAGAATGAAATTGGAGGGCTGGGGATGTATCTCAGTGGTACAGCACTTGCCTAGCATGTGCAAGGCCCTGGGTTCAATCCGTAGCACTACTAAAAGGAAGGAAGGAAGGAAGGAAGGAAGGAAGGAAGGAAGGAAGGAAGGAAGGAAGGAAGGAAGGAAGGAGAAATAAAGAAGATGAAAATGAAAAAAGAAAAGGAATGGGATGCTCACCACTAAAAACATATACAAAACTCAACTCAAAATCAGGCATGGTGGGAGACACCTGTAATCCCAGTGACTCAGGAAGTTTGAGGTCAGCTTCAGCAACTTAGCTAAACCCTGTCTCAATATAAAATTAAAAAGGACTGACTTTGGATATAGCTCAGTGGTAAAGCTCCCCTGGATTTAATCTCCAGTACAAAAAAGAAAGAAACAAAGAAACAAAGAAAAAAGAAAAACAAATCAATTCAGAATAGATCAAAGACAAATATAACACTTGAAAATGCAAAAATCGTAGGGGAAAACCTCTTGATATTTGTCTTGGCAATGATTTATATATTAATATAATATATAAGTAAATATTACATTAATATATTAGCATGTACTTTATTATGTTATATATAATATTACTATATTATATATAAATATATTTAATTCTATTAAAAATACATTGATTAAATATATTCAATTCTGTTAAATTAAATATATATGTAAAATATATATTTAATTCTATTATAAATATATATTTTGTTCCATTATCAAAGCATAGAAATTATAAGTTCATAAGAATTTGACCCAAAAAATATGAGCAACAGAAGCAGAAATGGACCGATGGGATTGCATCAAATTAAAAAGTTTCTGCATGGTACAGTAAATAATTAGTAAGATAAAAAAAACATCCTATGGAATGGGAGAAAATATTTGAAATCCTTATATCCTATAGGGTGCTAACATCCAAAATACATAAGTAGCTCATCTAACTTAATGCCCCAATAACCAAATAACTTAATTTTAAAAATGGACAAAGGACTTGAATAGAACTTTTATAAAAGATATACAAATAACCAGTGAATATATAAAAGTGCTCAACATCACTAATTATCAGGGAAATGCAAATAAAAATTACAATATCACCTCATAATGGCTAGAATGGCTAATATCAAACAGTCAAATTTTGTTGGTTAGAGTGTAGAAAGAAGAAAACCCTGTATATTGTTGGGGAGATGTAAATAAATACATCCATTATGGAAAACCATATAGAGTTTCCCCCACAAACTAAAACTAGAACTATTATATGATCCATCAATATCCACTAGTGAGTATATATCCAAGGGAACTGAAAATGAGAGAGATTTAGAAAGCATAGGCAACCAGGGCAAGATGGTGACTAAGAAGTCAGGGGCAGGTCCAGACCAAAGGAGTATGGAGAAGGTCACCTTCCCAGTTGACCAATGTGCTCATCGACACAAGTGGGGGACCTAATTAGAAGGACACTTGCATATTTGTGCACCTAAGCAGGGGATCCAATGGACACACTAAAATATGTGTGGACTTAGGGAACACCAAAGAAAAATAGAGAAGAGAGCATGGACAGGAGAGAAGACAAGAAAAGGAGGAATTCCAGAGACCATAAAAAAGACAGTCCAAAACTTCTCTAATGACTCCCGGCTCCTGGGCCCCTTCTCTTTGGAGAAGTCTGTTGTAATTGTTGGCAATAAATCTGTTTTCCTGCTATCTCTGGGTTCTGTTCTTCAATTCTTTGCTGAATGTAGACAATGAACCCAAGACCATTAGATAGTAATGAAATCATTGTCTCAAAGAAATAACTGCACTTCTATGTTCACCACAGCATTACTTATAATAGCCAAGACATGGAGTCAACCAAAGTACTCATCAACAAATGAATGGATGGTGTTTGTGTGTTTTAATGGCTATTCAGTCATTAAAAAGATAGAAAATTTGCCATTTGTAACAACATGCATTAACCTAGAGAACATTATGCTAAATGAAATAATGTGGACACAGATATATTTATATGTGGAAACTAAAGAAGTCAGATTCAGAAACAGTTAAAAGTTGGTTTCTAGGGACTGAGGGAAATGGGGGGTGTCAAAGGGCACAAATTTTCAGTTACAAGTTCTGGAGAACTGCAGGGCATAACTTTAGTTAATAATGCATTGTGAACTTAAAATTTGCTAAGAGTAGATTTCAAGTATTCACACACACACAACACAAAAGGGTGTGTGTGTATGAGGTGATGAATATGTTAATTAGTTCATGGTAATCACTTCCTGCTGTATTTTAAAATGCCATGTTGTGCATTTTAATTAGATACAATTTTTGTTTGTCAATTACCTCAATCACCTGGGGGCAGATATATCTCTCATTTTTCTCTCAAGCTTTTCTCCATAGACTGCATCATATCTAACCTCCCTGCCCCCAACAGTCTTTTCTGGTCTTTCCAGCTGGTACCTCCTCCCCCCACATTCTTTAGCAAATACCATCAGTTTGCATAATTCACTCAGCAACACAAAAACCAGCCCAACAGGGCTCAGCCTGACAAGTCACCTGTGGTTCCTCACCTTCCCAGTGCCAGCCTTTTACGGTTGAAGAGTATATTTAAATGGAGATTGTCCCTGGAAATTGCGGATTGACACCTGCAAGTATTTTATGCAAAAACACTTCCAACCTAAGTCCTCCTGTGTTTGCATCAAGTGTTAAAACAGACAGGACCACTCCTCGGATGATTTTTAGACTTTCCATTCCTCTCCTGCTCTCCCTTGAAGAGGATTAATGTCAGCATTTCTCACCACCCTCCCCTTGGCCTGCACTTATCACAGAGGTGCTCACTTATTTATTTATTTATTTTTTTTGGTACTGGGGATTGAACTCAGGGGCACTCGACCACTGAGCCACATCTCCAGCCCTATTTTGTGTTTTATGTAGAGACAGGGTCTCACTGAGTTGCTTAGCGCCTCGCCATTGCTGAGGCTGGCTTTGAACTCACGATTCTCCTGTCTCAGCCTCCCTAAGTGCTGGGATTACAGGCTGGAGCCACGGCGCCCGGCTCGAGGTGCTCACTTATTTACTCTCAATCTCCACACAATTTGGGGGTTGATTTCAATAACTCATGAATTAATTATTTTTGTTTCCATCCCTTTAATTTATCAATGCATTTTCTGTTCAGAAAAAGAAGTACTAGCTGGAGGTGTAGGCCAGGCAGTGTAACCAACCAAGCAATGGGTTCACATCTTGGTGAGTGCAAAGCCCCAAAGTGTAGCAAGGACTTGAACTTTTCACTTTTTCCTGCATTTCTGCCTCCATTGTTTGTTTCCTTTGCTCTGAGTCACCCTGGATTCCAAGAATAACAGACTGATCAATAAACAGCTTGTGATGAGTCAAAACTATCCCCCAGGCAACAGCAACTTCCTTATCATGACAAAGCCCACCTGACCAATCTGGAGATAATGATGGACAACCACTCCCAATCAAGATCACCTGCTTTGGCAGCTGCACAAAACCTCCAGCTATGCAAACCGCCAACCCTTGCCCTCATTCCCCTTTCTTTTTCTTCTTTTGGTGATGCGGGGGATTGAACGCTGGGCCTCCCGAATGCAAGGCAAGCCTCTACCACTGAGCCACATCTCCAACTCTCTCTTTACCCTATTATAAAACATGGAAGTTCTGTGAGCCCTAGGAAGACAGGGCTAAGGACATGGGTCCCCTTGTTCTCTCAGAATAGCTACACTGATAAAAATGTTTCTTTCCAATTTTCCATTATTACCTTTTCCATTTGTTGTTTGGAGTGAGTGGCCAGACCTGATTTGTTGGGTCCCAGTCCCTATGAACAGGGCCTTCAGCCTAGAGCTCTGGTAACAAACATAACCAGGGGATAGAAGAATGGAAGATTTACTATAGTGAGTAAGGAGACCACTGGGAGTATTGCAAAGCCATATACTCTCTGAGGAAAAGAAGCATGGGGATTTTATTTGGCGAAGCCTGTACATGTTCACACACAGGTAGGGGCAGACACATTTCTGAGTATGCTCCACTCAAGGTCATAGAGCCCAGGTTCAAAAAGGAAATACAGTGATTGAACCCTTCTGAGCATACTCAGCTCAATGTTATAGTGGGCCAAGTTTACTCCAGGTGCCTGAAAGATCTAGTCAAAGTGGCTGGGTGACCTTAGCTGGTTCTCCAGGTTTCTCCAAAAAGTTTTAGCTGAAACAGTCAAACAAAGGACACTTTGAAGGTGTGTTAATGTAGGCATTGACCCCTAAAGTTTCTTGCCTAAGCGGCTAACAATGCAGGGCATGCATGAGCACCCCTGGCCCCACATAGAAGTGCTGTTGCGTGCTGGGCTGGGAGGCCTGTGGCTGTAATCCAAGGGACTTTAGAGGTTGAGACAGGAGGATAGGAAGTTCAAGGCCAGCCTTGGCAACTTAACGAAATCCTGTCTCAAAATTTAAAAAAAAAAAAAAGGTCTAGGGATGTAGCTCAGTGGTAATGTGCCCCTGGGTTCAATCCTCAGTATCAAAACCCAAACCAAAACAAACACCACAGGAAAAAAGTGCTGCACTCAAAATAGAGCAGGTTTTTGGGAAGGAGATGGGTAATTGAAACAGTAGAATGGAGATGGAGGTAAGCATGCCATTTGTTATAGATTCATGCCTTCCTTTGGCTTTTTTGTAATCTGGGCCAGTAATAGCACAAAGTTGTTGTGGAGTGAAAGGAAGTAATACATGTGAAGTGCTTAGAACATGCAGGAAGGAAATGCTCAATAATTGCCAGTTGTCATTATACACTCAATGGGCCTCAAGGAACATATTTAAATGAACATTCTTCATTGAGTGGAGGTGCAAGGAAAGCTTCCTTTGAGAATAAACACTGTTTTTTTGTGTGTGTGTGCCAGGGATTGAATCCCAGGGCCACTTGACCACTGAGCCACATCCTCAGCCCTATTTTGTGTTTTATGTAGAGACAGGATCTCACTGAGTTGCTCAGTGCCTCACTGTTGCTGAGGCTGGCTTTGAATTCGCAATCCTCCTGTCACAGCCTCCCAAAGTGCTGGGATGACAGGCGTGTGCCACCGTGCGGGGTTGAATCATGTCAAGTAAGGGAATGCTTTTGAATCATGTCAAATAAGGGGATGCTAACTGGGCCAGGAAGAGTTTGCTAATATATCTAATGACAAAGAAACTATATTATAAATACCTATTAAATCACAACAATAGCAGAACTTTTCTGTTTTCGGGGTTTTGCTTTTTACTTTTTTTCCCCTTCCTTTTTAAAATGAGGTGTGCTAGATGTCTCTACAATTTTGTTCAGATGACTGCAAAACCTGGAAAAACTGTTGCTGCTATTGATACATAACATACCACTACTATTGGTGTATAAACACACACACACACAAAATATAAATTTGAATTCTTGGAACTTTTAACTGTGCTGTCAACTTTGGAAAAGGTGTCCCAGTTCACCATGATGAATTGGCACTGTACAGAAATGAAGAGCCATGCTAGTCTAGAAACTTTATTTATTTTTGCTTCATGTGTATGGAGATAAAGCACTGTATTCAGTATGTAAGGTCTTATCTAAGTGGTTTCATTAGAGAAACTAAAAAAAGTATTCTCTAAATAAGGAAAAATAAATATCTAGTAACATGGTATCCATGTTCTGCAGAATTTTTTAAGCATTTTTTTTAAAAAAAAAACACTGGTTTCTGTTTCTCAGCTAATCTTAAAGGTCAATGAGCTTTCATTGAAATGCACAAAATTCTCTAGTTAAACAAGATCCTCCTCCTGCACTAATACTGCTCATCCAAGTTACTCCCACATTCGAATGTTCAGATGGATGTTCCAGGAAAATGAGAGTATTTTTGAATCCTCCTGCTGAAAGCAAACATCTGTTTCACACTGGCATACAGCTCAAAGAGCCAAACCATCCTCATCGACCAAGCAATTAGATTAACATTTATTTGATGTAAGAAAGTGAAATTCTATATGTACATTCTAAGCTAGAGGCAAAATTGCTACTAAGTTAAGTATGCTGGGGTTTAAGGCAGATTGACAGTGGCCCATCGAATTGATTAAAATTTTGTGGGCTACTGCTGAAAATAGTGCTGTCCACCTGAGATGTCCAATTGGTATATCTTACAGGGTTGCCCAGAGTATAAGGCCTTAAAACACGCTGCTAAGCACTAAAGTTTAAATCCAAAACATTTGTGTGGGTAAAAGAGGAGAGAAGGCAGGGCTCTTTCCTCCTCCAAATGATGGCTGGGGGTGGGGAGAATAGGAGTTCCTAAGGCAAACCATATGTGGAAAAGGCTCAAAATGCATATTTGGCAAGCAACAATTTCAGGGAGCTAAAGGGAAGGACTCTCAAAATATAGGGATGTAATTTCAGGAAAATTCCCAAAATGCTGCTTTCTATTTGATACTTTTTTTTTCTTTCACAAGGTTATATTATCTGTAGTCACAGCACAGTGTCCTAAGTATTGTCGATGATTATTTTGAAAACAAAACACCCAAACTGCTAATCTGATATCCAAAAATTAAATTGTTTTAATTTGGGATATTTTTATTGAATTAACATTTACCAATATAAGAAAATAAAATTCATATACATTCTCAGGAGCTATAGGTAAAATTGCTACCAATCTAAGCATCCTGGAATCTTGAAGTCTGATTAACAGTGCCCCAAAGGATTAGTTCAATTATTGTGGCCACTGCTGAGAAAGATTTGCTCCACATAAGATGTACAATTAGAGTACCTTATAGGGTATAAGGCCTTAGAATACACTGCTAAGTACTGAAGGTATAGACATTAGTATTTCCTTTATTTCACCTCTGTGAATTGTTACAACCTTTGTTATTTTTCTCTTGGCATCTGAATGCTTTAAAAATATATACTAGAGCTGGGTGTGGTGGCACATACCTATAATTCCAGAGACTTGGGAGGCCACGGCAGAAGGATTCCAAGTTCAAGGAAAGCCTCAGCTAAAAAGGACTAGGAATGTGACTCATTGGTTAAGCACTCTTGGGTTCAATCCCTGATACCAAATATATACATACATTTTCATACTAATATATGTGTGTGTGTATAAGGGGTTTGTAGAGAGTGATTGCTAAAGGGCATAAGATTTCTTTTTAGGGTGAAAAGTTTTTAAAATTGATTGTGGTGATGGTTATACTAAAAACCATTGAGGTGCACACTTCCAATGGGTGAAATGTGTGTTATGTGAATCTCAATAAAAATGTTTTTAAAATATCAGAATAAATCATTTCCATATTAAAATAATAAGCCTATTTTTTAAAAATTGGTTGGTAATTTTTCAAATCTCATTTACCTTTTGTTTTCTCATAATCAGATGATACATTCTTTTAAATTTCTAGTCTGATTAATTAATCTTTCCATTACTTTTATTTGGAAATTCCATCACATCCAAAGATAATCACTAATATAGGCTTCTAGCTCATTTGTGTGTTTTTTTTTTTTGTTGTTACCAGGGATTGAACTCAGGGGTACTCATCCCCAGCCCTATTTTGTACTTTTATTTAGAGATGGAGTCTCACTGAGTTGCTTAGTGCCTCACTGTTGTTGAGGCTGGCTCCTGTCTCAGCCTCCCAAAGTGCTAGGATTACAGGCGTGCACCTCCAGGCCCAGCTTCTCATTTTCGTTTTCAACTCACCTGAAGTTTGGTGTACATTATGTTATAAAATCTTATATTCTCCAAAAGTACTTTTCCTTCCTATGTTCCTAGGTTCCTTTGAAATTCTTCATTTATACTATCATCTATTCTCAGCTACTACTGCATTGGTCTGAGAGTTTAATGTAAACGAATAGAACATTTTAATATTTATACCTTTAAAATATGATTTTACATCTTGTATTTCAAGGCTTCCTGTTTCAAAACATTCCTAGGTATTCTTGCAGATTTTTTTTGTTTCAGAGGAAATTTAGCTTAAGTTTTTCAACTCATTGAGAAAATTAGTGGACTTGCATTTACCAATGAATCAATTTGGAAAAACAGGATATGATATTTAATTTTATCAACTAAGCTAACAGTGCAATTTTCTATTTATTTGGGTCTTCCATTTTCTTCTAGGTTCCTCCACACATCTTTAGTTTGTCTATAACTTTTGTAGTTTATTGCCAGGATGAATGGTGACACATTCCCATTACTACCACCCACGCCTGGTGCTGAGAATTACACCCAGGGATGCTTTACTACTGAGCTACATCCCCATCCCTTTTTATCTTTTGAGACAGGCTAAGTTGCAGAGGCTGCCTTTAACATATAACCCTCCCGCCTATTATCCTCAGTGTGTCCAGTGGGGGTCCAGGTCCTTGGTGTCCTGAAAAAAGAACTGAACAAGACACACACAAGTAACAGGCAAAGTATGGGTTTATTGAAGGTGAAGGTGGAAATAGCATTTTATAAGGTAGGGTGGAGTGGGCCAAGCAAGAGAGACTCAAGGCCTCATGTCTGGAAATTAGTGTCTTATATGCTGAACTAAAGACCTTACTCCATTTGTCCCTCTGGATTACCTTATGATACCTGATTAGAATACCGCCCACTTTACCCCCATTGTTCATTTTAAAATACCAGACCTGTGGCGGGAGTTGTCATGGTGATAAGTCCTCAGTGGCAGGAGTTATCATGGTAATGTCTTATTGTAAACAGGGACATGACTCCTTTCCCTGTATCCCTGTCCTGTCCTCCAGTGACATCCTTCTTATACCCTACCTCTGCCATCTTGGTGTCCTGAACTCTTACCTAACACCTCATCCTCTCAAGTAGCTAGGATTACAGGTGTGTGTCATTAGTTTGGGTTTTAATGTATCAAAAAAATTAAGTCAGTATTCTAATGACAAGCCCCCAATATTAAAAAGTATGTATTAAAAATGAAATCTGGGGCTAGCGATATAGCTCAATGACATAGCACTTTCCTGCTCAGCATGTGTGAGGCCCTCGGTGTGTTACTTTAGCACTGAAAAAAAAAAAAGGTAATAATAAATTTTATAAGCAGGCTTTAAAGAGTATGTATTCAAGTTTTAGAAAGATATGAAACCCTTCAATTTTGCACACTTTCTGGAATCTGTTGTATCCAAAATGGGGCTATAGGTCACTCAAAGGGGCAAAAGGAGTTAACAAAAGAGGCATGATAACATTTGGAGCAGACATTATTTGGGTAGGTTTCCCTTTTCCTCAGCTGTGCCTCACATTCAGAGCTCAGGAAGTGACAGACCTGCTCAGTCTTTGAGCTACTACCTGGAAAACTGCTCTCCAGTCAGCAGGCACAGCTGAAGGATCTAATGTCCTAAGATGCAATGGCAGCCATTCCGTGCATGCTTCTGAAGTGCCTCCCACCAATCTCTGCATGATCTATGTGAAATTTTTTCTTTGCTATACCCTCATCCCCTCAGACATCTCTGCCTAGAAAACTAATCTTATTTTTAATCACTATTCATAAACACATCAACTACTACCTTTGAGTGCTGGTAGCCAAGGAAAAATTTTTGCAGGCAAAAGGCATTAATTTCTGAATGCCTGATTTAAACAACTACATTCAGTCACATCCACATTTTGAAGAGTAAAACTGATGGTAACTACATTTACCATGAAATAGCACTGCATTTATTTATATTTAACATAAGAAATTATTTTTCCTAGCAACTGCCAAAGTCCAGTTCAATTAACCCTATATAAAATGGAATAAAATATGGACTCTTCCTACCCAAAGTCACTAAAGGACAAAACTCTACTTGTGTTATTTCACTTAAATGATTTGTACTTGACAAATGACACAAATGCATGTTTATAAATAATAATGCCCCACATCTTCAAGGCAAAGCTGCTATTTACCATGGTCTGGGAAGAGCCTAGGTAATTGTTTATAAACTAAATAACCTTCTTTGTTAATCCTTATCCTTAATAAGTAATGTGTAAATCTTGATTCACTCATTAACTGGAGCCCTTCCATCACAAAATTACAGTTGTTATATATGTAAAGAACTTGTAATTTCATTTTTGAATATGATTTCTAAATTTTCTCTATAAAATTTAAATGATATCAAAAGTGTTTAGTAACTAGCACATCAAATAATTTCAATAATTTCTACATCTCTCCTCAAGAACTTGAGTGTTGCATTTCCCAAATGTATCACTGGCTTCATTTCCAAACCCTCTTTTTGATTCTTCAAATTGCTTGTCTCAGTACTGTGAATTTCATTTGCTTCAAATTATGCTGAAAAGTGTAAAAATAAGATATGTTAAGTCCCAATGAACCAATCCTGTACAATCTTTGTAAGAAGCATTAGGGCTATGGGAGTGTCAGACACATTCAAGAGGTGCTTTCTAGAAAGATAAGGTATCACAGCTACATAGAAGATGACAGGTTCACTGTTTAATGAAGCGGGTAGAGAAGTGAACTCTAAAATCCTGTTTTGTACATATGGTGAAAAAATTTCCTAAAACCCTGTCAATTTAAATGGATAGGAATAGCAGTCAAATTACAATAAGAGTATTGAGATAAATTGCTGCATTTATTTGTAATTTGGAAGAATTTTAAATTCCAATTTTGCTAAATTAAAAAAAATACATACATCTTAAAGCAAATGGGACACAACAGTAACAATCAATGACTCTAGGTAAGGGTTATGTGGGTTTATTCACTGAACTGTTGTTTTAACTTTACTGAAGATTTGCAAATTTTCATATTAAAAAAAAGAAGACATACACGTGAAGCATATATCTCATTATCACTGGTTTTGGGGTTAAAAAAAAAAAAGCTCTATCTTCCAGTAAAAACCTTTCTACTCAAAGAGGCATGGGAGAATGGATATGCATTAAAAGAAAAAAATGGTTTAGAAGAACAGAGAGAGATACAATGTGTGTATTACCCTCAACATCATCTTTTGAGTTTCAAAGCAAACAGGCTCCTCTTGGTCCACCACTGGCTCCTGTGCTAATCACACAAAATACAGTTTATCCATGAACTTCCACGTTTACAGATGATAATAAAAGTTTTTTTTTTAAAACACACTTCAGTAAAATGAAAATGTTTCTAATTATGAGGAATAAAAAGATATTTCTTCTTAAAACCATGTTATACTACGAATTTCTCATGGGCTGTTTTAAGTTGACTAGGTTTTAAAAATCGAGAACATGGTTGGTCCCCGCCGCCTCCCTGTAGTACTGGTGATCAAACCCAGAGGTGCTTTACTATTTAGTTTCATCTCTAGCCCTTTATTTATTTAGTACCAGGGATTAAACCCAGGGGCACTTACCCACTGAGCTAAATCCCAGCCCTTTATTATGATGATGATGATGATGATGATGATGATGATGTGGTTTGGGGATTGAATCCAGGGTCTTGTGCATGAGAGGCAAGCACTCTACCAACTGAGCTGTATCCCCAGCCCCCAGCCCCAGCCCTTTTTATTTTTTATTTAGACATAGGGTCTAAGTTGCTTAGGGCCTTGCTAAATAGCTTTGAACTTGCAATCCTCCTGCCTCAGCCTCTCCAGCTGCTGGGATTAGAGGTGTGAGCTACTTGTTCCCCGCTTGGAGACAGGGAAGCTGTGAAGGCTGACCTCAAACTTGTCATCCTTCTGATTCTTGTTTAAAGTCTAAATAACAAGCTGTCACAATTCCTATTAGATCTTTGGCTGAACACTATTAACTTAGCAACGTAGTATGAATTTTTTTTTTATCATTTACTATGAGATGTGAGAGAGCACTCTAGTAACTCCAAATCATCTGTAGTAACTCCCAATTCACTATTTTGGTGAAAATAGAGAGAGTAAAAACCATATGCTGTAAATAATACCAATAATGAAATAATCTTTCTGAGTGAAGTCCCATCCTAGGCCTTCCAATAGGCCTTGTGGAACAATCGCATACCTCTTCTCTCCTCACTGAGGCCTGAGAGAGGGGGACGCTTACAACCACTGGGCTAAGAAATAATCAATGAACACACAACACAAAGAGCCAAGGTCAGGGCCAGATCTTTTCAGAGCACAGATGACATTAGGATACCACCACCCTGGGGAGCTGGTTATAAGTGGATCCAATGAGCAAAAAGTCTTAATTTCTGGGGAAAATGTAAATTGCTGGGGTTTAAAAAGCTGATCATGGACCTTCTCCTCCATCCATCCCAGATCTGTTTTACCTTTTCCAAGTTCTTAGCAGTAATTACTGGCAATCAGATCATATCAGAGAACCAAGAGAGCAATATCGGGCCCTAAAAATTTATACAGCTTGATAGAAGGTCTGGGGAAATTAGCAGGGAAGAGTAAAGAGAGAAATATTGGGGAAAATTAAACATTACTCTTTGTAGAAAATATAGTTTAAAAAACAAACAACAACAACAATAAAAATCCTTGAATTTCCTTCTTTCTTCCCTTTCTTGACGGTCTCACTATGTTGCCCAGGCTGGTCCCAAATTCCTGGGCTCCAGCAATCCTCCTGCCTCAGCCTCCTGAGTAGCTAGGACAATAGGTGTGCAGTGCTGTAGCCTGCTGATGCCTTGAATAACTTAATAATCCAAGTGATGCATAGAAATCAACTAGAAATTGTCATTTTGTTTGCTTTTGAAAGTATATGTGCATTATTATAAGCAAAAATAAGTCAGAAATATTAACATTAAATCAAACCTATTTAAGATGGCCTATAGACATACCACACAGTACAATTGTAGAGCAGAAAGTAATCTGTTTACAAGGATCATTTAGAGTAAAATCAAATTTTTATTCCAACAAATATAATATCCAAGATAAATTTGTATTTGTATGATTGATTGTTGCTATAAATTTATTCATATCAGATAATTTGTTATATTTAAAATCCTCAAAATAATTTTGGCACAAGTCAAATCTTATTTTGCTAAGTCCCTGAGTTCTTTAACAATCCCTGAGGCTGATTCCTGCATTGGCCTCTTTCGCAGCCCCATTCTGGTCCTGTCTCTATAATGCCTTGTCACAGTTCCTGGCCCTCAGCCACTTTAAATGCCCCCTTCATGTTGACTCTAGATAATACGTGAGAATCTCTACTCCAAAGAGGACCCCTATAATTTTTCTTATTGACAAGGCAGAGGGGGTACATTTGTGTATTTTTCTTATTGGTCCTAAAATTCACCTGCAGTGGTCATTGTTCTGTCATCTCCAGGGCTTTATGCCTCAGATGCTCATCCAAACACTGGATGGCAAAGAGATCGACATCTGGGTCAAACTTATTGGCAAAAAAGTGGTGCTTACGCAGTATCCAGTTCAAGTCACCAGCTCCGAAAACACACACTGAGCGCACATGGACCCCATTGCAGGGTGGGTAGGGTGCACCCTTGGCAATATCCCCTTCAAAGTACTGCCACTTGACAAACCTGGCAACTGAGTGCATGTCAGACAAGTCATACTTGTAGTTTAAGGAGACTGAGCCTGGGACCTCAGGGATCCTCTGGATAGTGGCCCAGAGATACTCGTCGGGGCTATACGTGTCTTGTGCCCACTCCATGAACTTTTGGATGTTTTCATTCTCTAGCACATACCCCACGTACTCCCTACTAACCACAAAATAGGCACTGCCCGAAAAGAGAGGTGTTTTGAGTGGAGGATGCACTTTGACAGTCCCCGTATTTGTCAACTTTCCGTCAATGACCACATGATGCTTCTTCCACCTCTCTTCTTTATTAGATGGCATCTTCTCTGTTTCTAGGTTGTTTTCACCCATGAATGACTTAAGCTTCCTGACAATTTCCAGGTTGGTTTTAATAGGAAAATCCAACCCACAAAGATTGATCAAGTACTTCCAATTGGCACTCATGCTATAGAGGTCCTTCATGCAGTTGAGGTCAGCCTGAACCCGACTCCAGGATGCATAAATCACAGTCTCCAACTGACTGGCCACAAAGACGTTACTGAAACAAGACGCAATGCCCATCACCGCTGCTATAAAGGAGTCCTCTGATTTTTTGTCCACATGAATGCAGTAGAAATTCTGAGGCATATAGATGGCCCTCAGGAGCCTGTCAAGCATTTCAATTTTGTGATGAACCACTATGGAGTAAGCAATTGGGAAGGCTTCCTCTTCTTTACTAAGAGGTTCTACAATATATTTACGCATCTTGATGAATGAAGGGCAGTCCTTGGTCATGTTTATATAATCAGATGGTGTCCACCGACGCCGTTTTTTGAATCTCACTGTTAGTATCTCAAGCTTTACCTTCTGGATTTCATTTGCATCACCCTGTAAAATTTTGGTGCAATTAATATCATTACTAGGATTCTCTCCAGCAAGCTCCAGGTGTCTGACACTTACAAATTCAGGCTTCTGATGAATCCTTACAACAGAGAAAGTAACTAGGAAAAAAACAAGAAACATAAAGTAGTATTTAGTGGGATAAGAAAAAAGTCTCCTCCGCCACAAATTCCTCAGCATTTCAAATGACAGTCAGAGATTTTCCTCTAAGTGATCTTTTAGGCTTCCAGCAACAATGATCTTCTCTCGGATTTTCTATCCAGCGTGGCCTTAAGAGTTGCCAGTTTGCATTTATCAGAAGTACAAAGGCATCTTGAAAGTGACCAATAGCACTAAAAGAAAAATAGAAATGATCTATATAAATATAGAACTCAAGAACTGTGCTCTTTGTTATGAGGCTATAACAAAACAAAAACAAAAATGAATTAATTAGAAAAAAAGGAGTTTTACAGGAAACCCACAGTCTCCAGTATTAAAACCACAGGTTAAAGGAGGAAAACACCAATAACCCCACCCAGGCCTAATACAAGGATGTTCTAAAATATCCTGCGATAAACACTTCACCTCTCAGGTATACTAAGTGTAAAAACATAGTGGATGATCTAACTGTTGAACTGTCCACACTGGGTGAATTTTGGAAAGTAGGTCAATTCTAAGAATTAGCATACCTTTTTTATTTTTGGTACTGGGGATTGAACCACTGAGCCACATCCTCAGCCCTTTTTCATATTTTCTTTAGAGACAGGGTCTCGCTAAGTTGCTGAGGTTGGCTTTAAACTCACGATCCTCCTGCCTCAGCCGCTGGGATTATAGGTGTGCACCACCACACCCAGCTGGCACACCCTCTTCTTGAAATGCTTATACTAATTTTAGTTCCTCCTGACATCTATTAAAGTCCATCACCAGGCATCAGCAGCCATGAAGATCTGAAGAGATCAGATGTCCATTCTGCTTTTGGCTAATTTCGGATTGGGGGTACATTTAGAAAGAAATTCAGAAAAAAACAGTAACTTCTAAGGATCTTTGAAGAAATGAAAAGCCAACTGAATTTTCAAACGGAACTAAAAGAGCTCAGCTAAAACCAGGCCAGATTTGGGGCTGTGTTTGGGTGACCCTACATTTAAACTCAGTTCCAGTCAGGCACTACAGGAAGATACAGCCTGAATTTCCTAAATTAATTATAACTGATTATGATTATTAAGCCCTCAGAAAAACAACAGCTGTATATAAATTTCATTTATGACAAACCTTTTTTCAACATTCAAATTCCAAGGGCCCAACCAGCTTTTACTATATAAAATGCTTTACAAAAATTCAAGTACTATTTCATTTTTAAAAATAATTTTATAACTTGGCAACTGGTTCTATAACTAATAGGTGCTATTCTGAAAAAGAAGATCAAATATCATTAGTTGTGACCATACCAGATTTAAAGAGATTTGAGGTAAGTTTTTAACAGCAGGATTAACACTGACACTTTTAAATATTTCATTAGGAAGTCAATTGTGAATATCAATAATACAAATGAAAATAAATAGCTGACCATTACTAATATAGACTAATGTGAAGAAAAGTATTCAGACTTTTTACCGTTGAGAACTAAGGAAAGTGTGGATCATTTAGTGCTGTGATCCCTGGTAACATCCTGCACCCCTTCAGAGTACCTCTCATGCTGCCAGGTTTCTTTAATGTATTAGGCATCCAGTGATGGTGAAGCTTTTTTAAAAATCTGTGAAATGAAAAGGGAAATGCATGAAGGGATATGGCTATACGTGTACTTACAGCATACACATGAAAGCATGCTGGTTCTCTTTGTATGTGTACTTTTTCCCATCAAAATTATGGCAGATTTCTATCTTTTAAAATTTGTTTCCCTACAATCATTATTTTTCTAATGCTATGATTGTGGATTGGTAAAGGTGTGACATCCTGACATTTGGGGTTTTTTCCCTCCCTGCAGCGTTGGGAGATTGAACCTGGGGCCTGTGCATGCTAGGTAAGTGCTCTACCATTAAGTTATATCCTCAGCCATAGGTTGAGCTTCTTCAAAGGAAGCTTTGGCATTGTTTCCCAAAATGTGTGACAAGGAACAGTTACAATCCTGCAATCGAATAAGCTGTTGGTCTCATTTTCTTCCATCTGCCTTAATCATTATCCCATTCCAAAGTTCTATTTAGAAAGCAAACAATTCTGGTAAAATAAGGATTTCCACCACTAAAACATCAAAACAAGAACCAACAATATGTCCCTAAGCAATTGCTGCCCAGTCTTTAGCAGACAATGAAGTTACAGCAGAGCCTTGGAGTGGCTTCACATTATGAATACAGAATTCAGAAAACTAATCTAAAAAGTCACTAAACAAACATAACAACAAGTCCTGGGCAGGGTAGGAGTAGAGGTCTGATTTCCAGAGTTGGCACATTATAAAATATCCAGTTTCAGCAAAAATATTACAAGGCATGCAAAAAACAAAACAAAAAAACCCACAAAAGTTCAACCCACATATAGGGGGAGAAATAGTCAATAAAACCAATCCCCAAGGAAGCCCAGACATTGGATTTAACTAAACAAAAACTCAGAATGACATTTAACCAGTTGAGAACTTTAGTATAGGGAATTTACAAGACAGAGCCAATAGAAGTCTGGAACTGCACAGTTAAAATGACTAACTAAAAAAGCTAGCAGGAGACGTCCAACAGCAAGTTTGAAATGACAGATGAAAATTCAGTGAAATTTAAGACAGGCCAGTTGAGAGTATATATAGCCTGAGGAACAAAAAATAAATACATAAGTAAAATTGAAAAAGCAAACAACGCCTCAGAAACCTGAGAGACACCATCAAGCATACCAACAAATAGGCAATGAAGAGTCCCAGAAGGAAAGGAGAGAGAGAAGAGGGAAGGAGGGGCAAGCAGAAAGAATATCTGGATAATGACTAAAAATTTTCCAAATTTGATTTTAAAAAAACACTCATCTGTACATCCAAATAGCTTGAAGAAGTCCACATATGCAAAATGGTATATATATATAGCCGGTTTGGCAGACAGACTGGCAGTTTCTCATAAAGCTAAGAGTAGACTAACCATTCAACCTAGCAATCATATTCCTGGTACTTAGCCAAGATGAGTTATAAATGGATATGTACACACAAACCTACATATGGATGTTTATAGCACCTTTGTTCAGACTTGCCAGATTTTTGAAGCAACTAAGATATCCTTTAATAGGTGAATGAATAAACAAATTGGGATACATCCACCTAATGATGAAAGGAAATGAGCTATTCAGCCACAAAAGACATGAGGAACTTTGAATACGTATTGTTAAGTGAAAAAAGCCAGTCTGAAAAGATTACATACTCTATGACTTCAATCATATCATACTCTGGAAAAGGCAAAAGGCAAAACTACAGAGACATTCACAAGATCAGTGTCTTGTTAGAGCTTTGGAAAGAAAGCAGAAAGTGATGAATTGGTAGGGCACAGGGAATTTTTTTTTTTTTTTTTTTTTTTTTTTTTGTGGTTCCGAGGATTGAACTCAGGGGCACTCGACCACTGAGCCACATCCCCAACTCTATTTTGTATTTTATGTAGAGACAGAGTATCACTCAGTTGCTTAGTGCCTCGCCATTGCTGAGGCTGGCTTTGAACTCGCAATCCTCCTGTCTCAGCCTCCCAAAGTGCTGGATTACAGGTGTGCACCACCACACCTGGCACAGGGCATTTTTGAGGGCAATGAAACTATTCTTAGTGGCTAAATGATGTTACACATTTGTAAAAAGCTATAGAATATAACACAAAGTGAATTCTCAATGAGAATTATCAATAATTAAGTGATTAGGGCTGAGGATGTAGCTCAGTGGTAGAGCACTTGCCTAGCATGTACAAGGCCATGGGTCTAATCCCCACAACACACACACACACTAATAATAATGCACAAAGGAGGCAGGGGTGCAACTCAGTGACAGAATGCTTTCCTATCCTATACAAAGTCCTGGATTCAATCCCCAGCACTGCAAAAAATATTTTTTTAAAAAGTATAAATACAGTTTCAATGGTAACAAACATACCATTCTAATGGAAGAGAATAATAATAGAGGAAACAGAGTAAGGGGGTATACAGAAACTCTGTCCTTTCTATGAAATTTTTCAGTACAACTGAAACTGCTCAAAAAATAGTCTGCTAAAATTGAAATAAAAACTAATCTGCAGCTGGGCATGGTGGTGCACACCTGCAATCCCAGCAATTTGGAGGCTGAGACAGGACCATCAAAAGTTTGAGATCAGCTCTGGCAACTTATTTAGAACATCTCAGAATAAAAAATTAAAGAAAAGAGGCTGGAGACATAGAGTGCCCCTGGGTTAAATCCCTAGTACTGCAAAAAAAACAAAAACTAAATAAGGTTGCACATCCTAGTTCAATGAGCTCCAAAGAGTATAAACTTAGTAAAAACTTAGTAGTAAAAACATCTACACCTAAACACTTCATAATCAAACTGTACAATAAGTACACTAGTACTTATTGCACATTTATTCAATGTGCAGAAAGAAAAAGACTATCAATTGTAAATTCTACAATTAGCAAAATCATGCAATAAAGCTAGAAAGTAAGATACTCCTAAATAGACAAAACTAAGAGAATTCACCAACAGAAATGCTCTCCTGGAAGTACTAAATGGAGTCTTTCAAGATGGAATGAAAGGATGCTGGATAGTAACGCAAATCCATATGAAGAAATAAAAAGCAGCAGTAAAGGTATGTACATAAGTAAAACAGAAAATAGTACAAAAGTTATTATCTTCTGCCATATAAAAGTAACAATTTTCTTTTCCTATTTGATTTAAAGGACAAATACAAAACCTAATGAGATGTTTTGATTTTATATATTTATCACCATGGTAAATTCAGAAGGCAAATCATTAAAAGAAATTTTAATTAAACATGCTAATTTCAGCACCTAGAACATTCACCCAAGTAAAAGTTGGCTAAAAGATGGGAAAACACAATTGCACACAGAAAGGATTCCAGGATGAAAAGAAGTTGAAAGGGAAATAAAACTGTGCACATGTTACATATGCACCTTTAGTCATCCAAAAGTTCTTAGTTTAACTGGAAAACACAACCTAGGGAGGAATGAAACAAGATAATTCCTCCATGCAAAGAAAAGCTGGCACCTGCAAGGAATGACCATTTATCTGTGACTTTTAGAAACTAAAACCAGGAAGTATAAGGATACTAAATTCTAAAAATAATGAAAACAGACTGTTCTTTCATACTTCTAATAACTAGGATAGCTGATCAAAGAAGGGGACCATAAACAAAACATCAAGTGCCCCTCAGGTGACCAGAGTCGTTACCAGTGTTCCAACACACAACCAACAACCCCTGGGACAAGGTAAGGGTGCATTTGAGTACTTGATGGAATGTGAAGGCAAGCAGTGACCATGGGGAGAGAGGAGGCAGCAAACAGAATAGGTCAAGTAGAAGGTGACAATTAACTGGTTAAGCAGACCCAGGAACCAACTAATTACACTACAGGATCTTCAAAAGGCTCAGGAACTGGAGACACTGCAGCTCTGAAGAGAGGCTGTTTACAGTGCAGGTGGGTCTCCACCTCAAGCCTGGCAGAGGTCCCAGGCTGGGGCATACTAGGCATCAAGGAAGACAGGGTTCCCATCCAGTAAATAGGAACACAGGCACAACAGATATTGAGATCATCTTCCCCATTCCTAGCCTGTCTGCCCCTCTCAGTTCTCAGAAATTTGTCAAGTTAAGGAAAGAGTTTATTTATTGGGGAATCCAACTAGACCAAGAGAAAAAAAATAACTGTGTTGTTTACAACATTGCCAGCCAACAAATGTTTTATTTTATCCTTACATTGATGGGTAGTTCATCCGATTATAAGAATTCTCCGGAACATTTAAGGAGTACCTTAAATGTTCAAAGGAAGTGGGCTGTTTGGAGAGAAGAAAACTATCCATAATATAGTCACATACTGCTTTCAATAAAAATAAATAGATAGTGCTGGGGTTGTGGCTCAGTGGTAGAACGCATGCCTAGAATGTGTGAGGCACTGGGTTTGATTCTCAGCACCGCATATAAATAAATAAAATAAAGGTCCATTGACAACTAAAAAAATAAAATTAAACTAAAAAAATAGATAGCCTGGCATGGTGGCACATGCTTGTAATCCTAGTCACTCAGGAGGCAGAGGCAGAAGGACTGAAAGGTTTTGGTCAATTTAGTGAGACCTGTCTCAAAATAAAGAAACAAAAAAGAGGTGGGGATTTAGCTCAATGGTAGAGGCTTCTTGGGTTCCATGCCTAGTAATACCACACACACATACAAAAGCAGGGGTGGGAATCATCAATTAAATAATTTGAGAATACTTCCCAAACTGAAGGAAGATTGCAAAATGCCCGAAGTCTCAGCACAATGAATAAAATCTGACCCATGTCAAGATAAATTCATCAATCAGTCATGAAATATCAGAACCTTGGGGAAAAGACTACAACACAGGCTTCCCAAGAGTGGGTAAAACTAAGCCACATAAAATGAACTCAGAGGCAGAATGTCTCCACACTTTACAAATCCAACTACAAAAACCTAAAGACAACAGAGCAATTCCTTCCAAGTGCTCATGAATACCAAATTCCAGAGAATTCTTATAACCGGATGAACTACCCATCAATGTAAGGGTAAAATAAAACATTTGTTGGCTGGCAAACTCTCAAAATATTTGTCCTTATGCACCCTTTCTTAGCAAGCTACTAGAGAACAAGCACCAGCTAAAGTCAAGTATTAGGATGCGGAAGATGTAGCTCAGGGGTGGAGTGCTTGCCTACCCCGTGCAAGACTCCAGGAACGATCCCCAGCACTAAAAACAAAATAAACACCTCTCCACACACACACACTGACAAAACCCCTTAAACATTAGCCAAGAATGGAGAAGTCATAGTAAGAATCAAGAAATGGATCTAGCATACCAAGAAAGAAAAGGGAACTCTTAGGACTACAGGGAAGGGACATTGTAGGCTGAACATGTAAGAAACCAAGGAGAACCACAGCAGACCAGAGCAGGTCCAGATGCCCTGGGAGTGAGGTCTTCAAGAAGATGAAACTAATGAGGTAACTGATGGAAATCAAAACACTGAAAACTTAGGGCTGGGATTGCGGCTCAGTGGTAGAGCGCCTGCCTTGCATGCGTGAGGCACTGGGTTCGATCCTCAGCACCACATAAATATAAATAGAATAAAGATATCGTGTCCATCTATAACTAAAAAATATATATATATTTTTAAAAAGTTTGTTTAAAAAAACACTGAAAACTGATTTAAACAATGGGCAGACTTTTGGGGTTGAATTTGTAATAACTACCTTGGAGACAAAACAAATGGAGCAATAACTTGGGACTACAAAGATAATTTGAGGATAATGTGGGAGTCCAAAGGAAACCAGAGTCATGAATAATGAAAAAAAGCAATTATAATGTACCCCATGGTTTAGCTCCGAAGAACATCATGGTTTTTACAATGTAAACACTCAATCTAAATTCAATAAAACTATGTTCAAGGTGTTGGTTTCCATCCCCAGGACCAGAAAAGAAAGAAAGAAAGAAAAGAAAAGAAAAGAAAAAAAGTTTAATAAAACTAGATTAGGAACACAGAGCAACAGGAAAGATAGGTTGAAAGGGTTAGAGTGCCTAGCACCATATAGCCAGCCATGAGACCCAGTTTTGGATTACTTTGCTGCTGCAAGATAAAGGCTCTTTTTAAATTTTATTCCACCACCAAATGCTCTTGTCTGCAACAACTCAAGGTGGTAAGATTCAGATGGGAGAATAAAGCAGGGGTCACAACCTAGTGCAGAACTATTTTCACAGTGATAAATGTATGAGGAGATGCATGTATGAAAAGTTCCCAAACCACTGATTATCAGATCTAGATTTCAGCTTGAAATAAGAAAGAAACATGAAAAGACCTACAACATAGACAAGAAAAGCTATAGTAGCATTTTAAAACATAAATCTACTAGATATGTCTAGCATATACTTCTGTATTTCAAAATGAACCAGATTTTTAAGAACTCATATTCATCCCAGTACCATATACTTAGTAGAGTAAGTTAAGTTAGACAAACACCACTACATAGAGAAGAAAATGAGAATTTTAAAAAAGTTTAAAGAAATGAGCTATATGTAGCTCAGGCTAAATTTTTCTTAATTCCCTGTTTAATAATTAAAGGAAAAGTAAAATAAGAGTAAGAATAAAATACATGTAATTATAAATTAATATAGCAAAATTCTACCTACTGTACTATTATTTAAAACAGTGGAAATACTTTTTCATAAAAAACTACACTCGCACATACACATATAGGTAGGTATACACCACATCTCTGCATCTGGATGGGCATGCACAAAGAGCTGGTGGCTAATCAGGGTCCACACTCTATTGCCTCTGCAACAGGAGCATGGTCTAGGTTTGTTCAGTTGGCCTCTAGTCCCAGTGAACACTCCTGGGTTCTATTTCACCCACACTCCAAGGACTATTGTTCTGTGAATCAGAGGCTGCCATGAATGGAGCAAAATACCAACTACTGTGTTTGAGGCCAAAGCCATGCAGTCTTATTAGGATAGCGACTCCAGGAAGGGAGCCCCAATTTCACCTGAAGCAGGTCAAGAGAAGGAGCTGGAAGCAGATGAGACTGAAGGCGGAGGCCTTGACATTCAGTGTGGAGTTTCTTTTTCTTAAAATTGGCAAATCAGTAGCCTTATTTCATCTCAAGGTACCTGGCCTCTGCCCCCCTCACATTCTTGACCTGTTTGGAGGGTTGTCTCTGATGACTGTCTGTCATTCATTGTGAGTTGCTGCTCAGCTTCTCTGACATTCTTTCTGGATAAGCAACATAGCACAAATTTGGGGCATCAGATTTCATGGGTTTGAATTATAAGTCTGCTCACTTAGCTACATGACCTTGGGAAAACTATGTAACTTCTTTATGCCTCAGTTCCCCATCTAGAAGATAGCATCTTCTGTGCAGGGTGCCCATGGAGATTCCTTATGCTAATAGATATAAATCAATTGAGAGAGTTTCTGGAGATATTAAGCACTCTAAAATGATGATGCTGTTGATTTTACGTTATCACAGTCATTGTTGGGCTTTACCTTCTGGTGGCATAGTCTTCCAATAATCTGCTGAGAAAGGTTTCTCATGACTTTTTATAAAAATGTCTTTTTTTCTACATCATATTTAACCAATAGCCTGGCTGGTTATTTAGAATTCTAGGTTAGAAATAGTTCCCTCTCAGAATATGGGGCTGAATATTGCCCTGTGGTGGAGTATTTGCCCTAGCATGCATGATGTCCTACGTTTGATCTTCAGCACCACTAAAAACAAAAAAAAAAAAAAAAGAGAGAGGGAGAGAGAGACAAAGACAGACAGACAATGTTGCCTGGAGCAAAGTATAGCATGCATACTGCCTACTCTAAAAGATTTGGGCTCCCTTAGCTCAGGGTTCCTTTCCCATAATGCAATCTGTTTTGTACTTTCACCTGGCCCTCTGCATTGCCCCACACAAATTAGGGTTTGAGAAACCAACATGAAAAATACTAATTCTGTACTACTGCTATTACTATAAGTAACAAACTGTCCTTCTCCGGCCCCTGAATCTTGTATCTTCTGCAGAATACATAAGAATTATGGCAGACTTGTTAGCTATCAAGTCAAGTAAAATATTAGAGCCTTTATAGTTCTTGGCGCTCTTGTGGAAATACCTTAAAAAAAAAAGTAAATTTATAAGTTTAATTAAAATAAGGATTTTTTAAAGATTTAAAGGTAGTGATAAAATTAAGGGTTATAAAGATAACCAGTTTTTAAATATAATTGCAATAAGTCAATATTCTAGTCTTAATAAACAGAACAAGTGCTAGAATTTTCTTTTTCTCCATTTTTACTTTCTTTTTACCATTCCTTTCACTGTTTAATCACATATATATGATATGAGACATTGTATATATGTGGCACACACATATACTTACAACATACAATGTTTTACAATTATATACAATTTGGAAATATAGAAGTATAATTAATGAAATTTTCAATGTTCTCTTCCTAATTTTATGTTAGATGAAATAAAGGAAAATTAGGGTTCTATAGTTACCTACAGAGAAAAAAAAAGATTTCCCCTGCCTGAAATTAATGGCATGAAAAGTTCTACAGAATTCTTTATAATCTACTCTTTATACTACTTTGAGACAAGATGTCACTTATAGAGCATTCATTTCACTTAATGGAAGTAGTATCACTCCTCTCTTTTCTCATTGCTTTCTCCTCCAAAGATACACTAAAACCTGGGAGAAGGAATGAAACCTGCCATTTCTGCCTACACACTTTGCAGGAAAGATGAACTACCCCCCACCCTCACTCTAAGTCACGAAGTAGAAAGTTCATCAGGAAGAGGAAAAAAAAAAAAAAAAAAAGATTCAGAAAGGCTTTCTTGGTTACAAATGACCTGAATCTTGCAACTGGGTGGGATTTAGATACTAACACAGAGAAATGTATTCCCTACTTTTCATATTCTTATTCAGGAAGTAGAAACCTAAAGCAAAGGAAGCCTGAAAGGAAACAGAGTTGGTAATGTAAAATAAGAGCAGTTTAAAAAGAGGAAGGTAAGAGATGATGGCACTTTGCCACTCATGTTCTGTAACCCCAAAGACCTCCTTTCCCACTTTACTGTGTCACCAAGTCTGTTTCTCACTGTGGTGAATTCTCATAAGTGGTGATAAACAGTCACACACGTCTGTGCCCATGCATGTGCACACACACACACAGACTAATGATCACTCACAAGCAAGAACTCATATGAGAATAAGGCTGAAGACAAGTTCTGCATAGAAGCAGAAGCAGCAGCTAGGAAGATACCTTACTGGTAGAATGAAGTGTAAAATGAAGTGTCCAGTAATGATAGATATGCTCAGACCATTCCCTAAAAGGAAGAAAATTGAGAGGAACCAAGACACTGTTCTGGAATGTTCTTTTGCAAACAGCAAGTACCTAGAAGCCTCAGAGTCTAGACTTGATCTACCATATTTCTTCTGAATGCCTTCCTGATCTCTCTTCCACAGGCACGTGCATATGCACATGCACACACAAGACTAAAGGCTTATTCCCTTCATCTACAACTCTCTTTAAATCCCAAATGACAGCTAGGAAGGGTAAAAGATAATCTAATCATTGGCTTGGGTTAGTCCTTTTCCACAACCTGGAGACAATATAATAGAGTCAAGAAAGAAAAAGGAAGAGGATAGACTGAGTGTACTGGCAGAGTCAGACCCAGCACATGAGTGATCTTGCTGAAGGGCTCTCTTCCCAGGGCTAGCCCTGTACCCCATCAAGTGTGGCCACCACAGTGGAATCATGGCCAAAGCAGTGGGTCTTAAAGATACCAGCTCCAGCTTGGTACTAAGGCAAAAATGGAAGTGAGGAAATACAGGGACACAGTTTCATGCTCATTTTAAAAAAGGATTCTACATGGTGGTATTAAGAAATGCATTTGATTTACACACATAAATTTTCATATATGCCCTTGAAAGCCAAAGAAACATGATTGTACTGAAGTATCAGAATAAAGAAATTATTTTAACAGTAAGGAAAAGGAAGTGAAGTCCATTCTTTGAAATCCAACAAAATGTAGGCTACCCATCTAATAGTATTCAAGTCTTAAAAAGTAATGAAATTCTGATATGTACTGCCACACAATGAGCTCTGAAGGCAATACGCTCACTCAAACAAGCCAAGCACAAATGAACAGACCCTGTGTGATTCCACTTACAGGAGGCATCCAGAGTAGCCAAGTTCATCGAGACAGAAAGGAGGATGGAGTTTCCCAAGCCACGGAGGGGTGAAAGAGGAGTTGCTATCTAGTAGGTACAGGGTTTCTATTTTGGCTGGTGTGGAGTAGTGTGGGATGGCTACACCATACCATGAACAGACTATGCCTCTGAATTTCCTATGTGACACAGTTTTAACCCCAAGGGGTTTTTGTGGTACTGAAGATTGAAACCAGGGGTGTTCTACCACCAATCTGCACTCCTGCTTTTTGGTACCAGGGACTGAACCCAGGGGCACCTAACCACTGAACCACATACCTAACCCCTTTTGCTTTTTATTTTGAGACAGGGTCTTGATAAGTTACTTAGGGCCTTACTAAGTTGCTGAGGCTGGCTTTGAACTTGCAGTACTCCTATCTCAGCCTCCCAGGTTTCTGGGATTACCGGCGTGTGCCGCCAGGCCCAGAGTGGGTATTTGTTTTCAACCTCTTTATTTTATTTTTTTGGTACCGAGGATTGAACTCAGGGGCACTCGACCCCTGAGCCACATCCCCAGCCCTATTTTGTGTTTTATGTGGAGACAGGGTCTCACTGAGTTGCTTAGTGCCTCGCCATTGCTGAGGCTGGCTTTGAACTCGCAATTCTCCTGTCTCAGCCTCCCTAAGTGCTGGGATTACAAGCGTGAGCCACCACGCCCGGCTTCAACCTCTTTATTAAGATTAGTACAAGATGCTTCTGACTCACAACTTGAGTAGACATACCTTTAGTGCAGGTCAGTATAGTTAGATGAAGAATGTTATTTATTCATTCACTTATTTTTGTAGTGCTAGGGATCAAATCCAGGGCCTTATACATGCTAGGCAAGTGCTCTATCCCCAGCCCTGAAGAATATAAATTAGAAGATGTTTTGAAAATTAATTTAGAAGATAGACAATGAAGGAAATATATTAGGAGGGTAGGTTTGACCCCAGGTAAGAAAAGGATCTTTTTGAGTTTAATGTCATGAAAATTTAGGGATCAAGAACAAAGATTGTCTGGTTCTTTCTCAAAGACTAGTGCACTTCCTTCTTAGCCTATGTGGTTTTACTGTTACCCTAATTTGCTGAAAGTATGAGTAATAGCAAGATTACCTTGTACATGGGAAAAAACTGTCCTGTCTGACAGGGCAATCCATTTGCAGAGGCTGAATTTGATAGGCCCCAACAGAACTATATCTATTTATGTACATGTTAAATATAAAGAGTTATCCTTAAAGGAATCTTCAACCTCATTACCACCATAGGCCAAAAAGGAGTATAAAGATCTCATTGTCTACTTCAAAATTCCAGATGGCCAATATACATTTCTTTTCTTCTTTTTTCTTAATATAAATGTAAGTAGTTTCTAATGTTGAAGGTGACACCACAGTTTTATGGAAACAAAATTTTGGATTGGAAAGTCACTTTAAAGTTCATTTTGTCCACTCTTAACTTTGAAGATAAGAAAACTAAACCACACATCAAGAACAATACTTCAGCAGAGACACCTTATGGTGGCCTTGGTTTTTCCACTGAGGTTACTGAGCTGGATGAAACTGCAATCTATCCAGTTTGTCACAGATAGCAGGTCCCAGGGGGCGGGGTGGGGGAATATTCTGAACAATCTGAATTTTAAATGCCTCCGCAAAAGTTTTGTTAGTGCCAGAAATTCTAAGTCCAAAATCTTGTATTTCTTCTTGGTTTTAGAGATAGCTCTCGAATTCTGGATTTTCAGTTTACTAAATATGATTGCCTTAGTATTCTCATTCCAAATGACAAAACACAATGGGTCCATTAACAAGAAGGAGGAGGGTTCTCTTTGCCTGATTTCCTCTAGCATGTTCAAAATCCAACTCTACCTCTTCACATGGTCCCTTTCCTGAACCACATGATTGTCCATTCTTTGAAATCCAACATCATTCACTAGTAGAGGCCAAGAGCAAAAGAGAAGTGTGAGTCAAGCAGAAATGAGTATAAATTCTAATAATAACACTAATGTGTGGTCTTGCTAAGTTGCTTCACCTCTGAAAAATAGAAATCATGGGGCTGGGGTTGTAGCTTGCCTAACATGTACAAGATACTGGGTTCAATCCCCAGCACCCTCTGCCCCTGTAATACAAATCTCATTTAGTGGTGATTAAAAAACCTATAAAGCACCCAACAGAGGGATGTCCAGTAAAAAGACATCATCATCATCACCTCCTAATCCCACATAACTGAATCCCACACAATTCTATGAACCTGTCGATCCATGTGTGTGCTTTAATGAATGGCTTAAGATCAGGATCTTGTCTTACTCTTCATTCCTATCCCTCTCTACTTGCACAGCTCCCTGGGCCTAGCACAAGCTTTTTCAATTGGTAAAGACAAAATATATACATCTCCAGATATTTCAAAATTCATTCCTCCCTCACACACCTCAAAATGTAGGGCAATATCTTAGGCGCTTTTTGTTAAATATGCCTTCTAGTTTAGTCTTTTCAAGGGAAGGAAACTAAAGAACAGTACTTCAATGTTCCAAATTATAGTGTGTCACAGAGTGGAACATGAATTCAAAGTACTTAGTGTGTTGGGTTCCACATAATGAGCATTTATAAAGAGACTCAAAACAACTGGCCTTATATTGGCTAGTGTTCTTATCTGGTCTTTCGGATTTATCCTAACCTTTCTGGACTTTGGTTACCTAATCTGTGCAAAGGAGAGTGTGGTCACATTCTGTTAGGGGTCCCCAATTTCTCAGTGCTACGTACTTTTTGGTTCTTTAACAAAAAAGGAGGGGTCTGGAGGAATCTGACTACCTATTGGCCAACTGGGCCATGTGTCAGGGAAGTGGGGGGTGACAGGGAAGTCCTGCTCCAAAGGCCAAATATGTTTTTGGCAGTGGTAAGTGGGTGCTGGGGATTGAACTCAGGGGCATTTTACCACTGAGCTATATCCCCAGCCCTTTTTATTTTATTTTTTTAAATTCTGAGATAGAGTCTTGCTGAATTGCTGAGGTTGGCCTGAAATTGTAATCTACCTGCCTCAGTCTCCTGACTTGCTGGGATTACCAGTGTGCACCACCATAGATAGCAAAGGCAAAATACAAATACTCTATTTCCTCAAATTTGAAAACTTCTTGATATGCATTTGATGACTGACACAAAATATGTTCAGGACTGTGGTGGTTTCTTTTTTTTTACTTCCTTTAAAGATGATTATCAAATAGATGGTAAATATACAAAGTTATCTTAGATTGAGGAAACTAGTAATATTAATAGTTAGCAAGCACTTTTGCCAGGCAATAATTTTATACACATTTTTTCATTTAGTTCTCACAACTACCCTGTAAGTAACTATTTTTATTCTCACTTAACAGTTAAGGCAACTGAGGCTTTAGCTGCTTTGAATGTGGTCATTTGGTCCAGCTTATCGGAAGTGAGAGGTGAGGTCAGGCCTGAGTCTCCAGGGAGCAAAAACAGAAGAGTACAATCTCTATTTCTGGCCAAGAACAACAATGGATCCAGTTATTTACAGCTTCTAATGATAGTCATCTGGTCTCCTAACCTTTCAGGAGTTTCAGAGTCTCCCCAATCTTCCTGTGGGTGTGAATATTAGAAATGCTCCTCCAGAGGGCTTCAGTCCTACAACACCAGAGCAACCTCATGAACCCTTAAGGACCTCTTTGTGATCTGAGCTCTGAACATGCCTTTTAAATTGCTTCAAAAACCAAGTGGCAAATTTCACTTATCATTTTCATTTGCTCTAAATTACATTTTGGTATAGTTGTTGAATTTAGTTATCACTAACGCCAAGAATAAAGTAATTTTCAATGTAATGACATAAAGAGAGGCTTGTGAGATGAAACTGTATTTAGAGAGGAATTGCACCTCAGTGCACAAAAGATAAGTTCACTAAAAACAGCAATTTCGGAAGTGTTGGGGAGTGTTATTGGCCAAACTATAGTTATATTGTGTGTATGTATGAATATATAGCAACAAATCCCATCTTTATGTACAATTATAATGAACCAATAAAAAATGTGGAAAGAAAAAAAAAGTACTTTGCAGCATGAAAAAACAAACCTGCAAGGAGGACTAGGAATGTAGCTTAGTGGTAGAGGACCTGCCTAGCATGCAAGGCCATCGGTTTCATCCTCAGCCCACAAAGGAAAATAAAACAAACAGAACAAACAAATAAAACCCCAGTAAGACTCCAAATAAACATATGGTAAATGGGCAGTACAAAAATGAGAGATGCATATACCCCAAACTACCCAACAAGCATCATCTCCTTTTTTGGGGGGTGGGGACATGGGGGTTCTTTATTCAAACATTTTTGTTTTAACTTCAGTTTTTTTTTTTTTGTAGTGCTGGGAATTGAACCCAGGGCCTTGTGCCTGTGAGGCAGGCACTCTACCAACTGAGCTATATCCCCAGCCCCTCAGTAATTTCTTTCTAAACTGCAAACCAAGATTAAAAAGGTGCCAATGCCCCAGCTGAATCTACTTACAGGGCATTATAGTAAAGATAATTTCTCAAAAACAAAAGGACATTTATAATTCCATTTCATTCCACATCCTTTGTGGTCACTACTTTTTTTTTTTTTTTGGTACTGGGGATTCAATGCAGGGGTGCTTTACCACTGAGATACATCCCCAGTCTTTTTTATTTTTATTTTTTATTTTGAGATAAGGTCTTGCTCAGTTGCTGACACTGGTCTTGATTGAACTGTAATCCTCCTGCCTCAGCTTCCTGAGTCACTAGGATTAGAGGCATATGCCACCACATCTGCCCCCCACCTTTTTTTTTTTTGGTACCAGGGATTGAACTCAGGGGTACTCAATCACTGAGACACATCCCCAGCCCTATTTTGTGTTTTATGTAGAGACAGGGTCTCACTGAGTTGCTTAGCGCCTCACTGTTGCTGAGGCTGGCTTTGAACTCGCAATTCTCCTGTCTCAGCCTCCCCAAGTGCTGGGATTACAGGCATGTGGCCACTGAGCCCAACACCCCCACCTTTTTAAAACACTGCTGGGGATGGAACCCAGGGTCTTTCATGCTAGACAAGGACTCTATCACTGAGCCATATCCCCACCCTACAGTTCACTCTTTACATTCTGGTACCTGTCTGTGAAGACACTACAGACTTAAATAACTGCTCAAAAAAATAGCACCAAGGTTGGATGTCCTGGTGGACACCTGTAATCCCAATTACTCTGGGGGCTGAGGCAGGAGGACCTCAAGTTTAAGGCCAGCCTCGACAACTTAGCGAGACCCACAGCAAATTAGCAAGACCTTGTCTCAGAACAACAACAAAAAATAAATAAATAAATAAATAAATAAATATGGCTATGGATGTGGCTTAGTGGTTAAACACCCCTGGGTTCAATCCCCAGTAAAACACACACACACACACACACACACACACACACATACACACACACAGAGCAGCAGCGATTCAGTCTTCTATTCTGCCTTTTTCAATTACCGGAAAAATGCCACAATTAGTTTGCGTCTTATGGTTGAATATTAAGGGTATTTCCAAGTTTTATTATTATAAATACAAGCTACACTCATAGCTTTGTTTTCCCTCGGATTTTAAAGGATTTTCCTTGGAATTCCCAGGAGTGAGGCCTTTAGGTCAATACTGAGAAATCTCTAGCCAGATGCAGTGGCACACACCTGTAAACCCAGCTACTCAGGAGGATGAGGCAGAAGGATCATTGAGTTCAAGGTCAGGCTAGGCAATTCAGGGAGACGATCACAAAACAAAACAAACAAAAATTCCAAAATAATATTGATAAATCTTTGTGCCTCTTGATTGCTTTTCAAATGGGCCACTTAACATACACTGTCACCAGTAATAGCTGAGTACCATTTCTTTTACATCGACTATGTAATTATATTAATTATGCAGTGCATGTGTATATACTGTAATTATTTTTGTCACTGTGGCAAGTGTAAAATGGCTCATCATTAAGGTTTCCTTTTGTTATTTTTAGTAGCTGCATATTTTCTCTGGAGTTTTTTCACATGTGAGAAGCAGGAGAGTGCAATGTCAGTGATTTCTGGAGCCAGAAGGTCCCAGCAGGAAACCTGGGAACCATTATTCATCAACTCAGACTTCGGGAAGCCCTTAACCTCTCCCAAATTCAGCTTCTTTTTTAAATTTAAATTTATTTTTTTAACTGATGCATACAAACATAAAAATTACACATACTAATGAATGAAGTAGTATTCGAGGTTTCAACCTATATATATTATGTAACTTCAGCTTCTTTATTGGTAAAAAATAATCATCAAGCCAGGAGTTGCAGCACACGCTTGTAATCCAGCACTTTGGGAGGCTGAGACAGGAGAATCATGAGTTCAAGCCAGCCTCAGCAATGGTGAGGCACTAAGCAACTCAGTGAGACTCTGTAAACACAGTAAAACACAAAATAGGGTTAGGGATGTGACTTATGGTCGAGTACCACTGAGCTCAATCCCTGGTACCAAAAAAAAAAAAAAAAAACCAAAACCATCATAATTTTTTTAAAAATATTTATTTTTTAGTTGTAGGCAGACAGAATATCTTTATTTTTTTTAATGTGGTTCTGAGGATCGAACCCAGTGCCTCACGCATGCGAGGCGAGCACGCTACCACTGAGCTACAGCCTCAGCCTCCATCATAATTAATTTTAAGCAATTTAATTGGAAAAATGATCACATATAAGAAGAGCTTTTATTAAGAATATGTGAACTACTGGGCATGGTGGTGTACAACTGTAATCCTAGCAACTCAGGAGGCTGAGGCAAGAGGATTCCAAATTCGAGGCCAGTCTCAGCCACTTAGTGAGACCCTGTCTCAAAGTAAAAAATTTTAAAAAGAGCTGGGACATAGCTCAGTGCACTGGACTTAATTCCACACTGAACACCTATTATACAAAACCACTTCCTACGTTCTAGGGAGAAAAATACAAAAATAATATATATTCCCTACTCTCAGGAAATTTACACAGCGGTTATTGCTGAGCTTTCTGGGGGAAATTATAGGCTTGTCAATATAATTAAAAACTATTTTGGGGACATTGTAACCATTGTAGGGTTAAAAGGAATTTTAGAGAGAAGATAAGGTCCTAGAAGCAGGAGCAAGGGTCCTGGGAGCAGATTCTAAGTATTCTGGGTGTGCGTGGATTCTGACAACCAGTAAGTTCAAAGAAATGTAGACATAGAGCAGGTGAGGCAAGATGCTGAACTGCTGCACTTTGTATTTCTTAGCTCTTAAAGACAATAATGCCTACTGCAAATATTTAAAGCCAGGGATATGGTATTCAGCATTTCTCCAACTCATTTGATTAAGAAAATTTCTTAGAGCAGAGCAGCCTACCATGAGTCCTAAAGAAAATAGTCCATCTAGTCCCAAGGTCCACCCTCCTCATCTGTATTTTTGCAGTAATGGGGATTGAACCCAGGGGCCTTCTATCACTTTGCTACACTCTCAGCTCTGTTTTTTTTTTTTGAGACTGGGTCTCCCTAAATTCTCAAGGCTGGCCTTGAACTTGAGATCCTCCTGCTTCAGTCTCCCCAGTAGCCACTGCACCCAGCTCACCCTCTTCTTTAATTCACCAGAAAGCTGAGGCCCAGGGGCATAGGTATTTTCTAAGGGTCAAGATAAAGTGGAATACTGAGGCCAACCACAATGGGAACTTAACACTGGTTGGTAGGTGTCCTTTCACACGGTCTAATTTCCTAGCTCAATTCTAGTTCTTAGGGGAACTTGGGGGGATGGGGCCACACACATAACGACACATGAGAAACCTGACCTTTTCTTTGAGGTCAGTATCAAATATTGCTTCTCCTCTTTCATTTCCTTTTTCAATACAGATAAAATTTTCTAACATAAGCAAAAATTTTCTGTTTAAGTCCATTAAGATAAGTTATTTTTTAAAAAGTTTACATTTTATTTTGGACATATTGCTAAACATGATCGACTTATCAGGTAATTTCTTGCATGTTCTAAAATCACATATACCATCAAAAACTGGATCCCTTCCAACTGTACTCTATTTAGCTGGAAGGATATTCCTCAAAATGATCAGAAATGTCTGCGGATATGAAATATTTACTGTAAATGTACTCATTTCCATTTATATATGTATTTTAAAATCCTGTATTTGTAGCCATGCATCTTATTTTTAGGGAACATACAAGTTCTCAGACAAAAAGTAATCCATATTGGTAGCTTGTCTGTAATTTACTTTCAGAATGTTTTATCAGGGATCTGGGGGCTTAGCTAATTGGTAGAGCACTCGCCTAGCTTTCATGAGGTCCTGGGTTTAATCCCCAGCATCACAACAAAATAAAACAAACCACCAAATAACAATATTTAAAAAAGAGGCCTCTGGCATAATAGCCAGTAAGATATACACGTGTGGGTTTTTAATCTATACTCTGTGGGGACTAGGGGTCAAGAGGCTCACACAGGAACACATCCCAGAACCAGCCACACTCTAGCAGCAGCTTAGGGCCTTTAAATCAGGAACCAGAGTTTTTTTTAATTAGCTTGAAAAGTTAGAGCTGGATCCTCTGTTGGTGAACTCCATGACTTTGTTGGTCAACCCATTAGATATGAAATCAGGGTGCTCCACCTCTGTTGGAAGGGTTGGGAATATCTTAAAGGGAAGTTCTACATTTACATCCAAAGAACAAACAAGCTGCCAGGTGGTAGTGCACCCTTGCAGTCCCAGCTCCTACAGAGGCTAAGGCAGGAGGATCAAAGTTCAAGGCCAGCCTTAGCAACTTATCGAAGCCCTAAGCAACTTAGTGACACTCTGTCTCAAATTAAAAAATGGAAGTGCTGGGGATGTGGCTTAGTGATAAAGCACCCCTGGGTTCAATCCCCAGTACAAAAAAGACAAAACAAAATGAACAAACAAGCCTGGCAAGCTGAACAACCCTGGACAATGCCCTAGGCGCATTCCTTTCTCCAGCTGCTGATTCCAGAAAATTCCTGATTACCTGCCTCCAATTCTATGGTCAGCTGAATGCTGCCACGATTAAGTGTGCCTTAAGGGAGTGTTCATGGGCAGTGCACTCTGCATGGGAGCCCCCAGTCTGAGACTTCACCACTCACTGTCACCCGCTCTAGTACGGCTGCCAGAGACCTGGAGCCTCACCAATCTGTTTACAAAAAGAACCAACCGGTTCAGACTGGTTCCCAGCAAAAGCTCTGAGGACAACAGCACTTAAAGCCAGTGGATGAAAGAAGAAATCTCAAGGCCAATGCTTATTAAATCAGTGAAAACATCAATAGGCCGAAGGTTTCTGCATGCCCATGTTTAAAGAAACTTGCTTAAAGGTTTATGTATGTATGTTTTTAACTGATAAATAATTGTGTATATTTATGGGACATGATGTGATATTCTGATAAATATATATTATGGAATGATAAAAACCACATTTTATGAGAAACAAGACACTACTCATCACTCTTCATAATTTGAACACTTTTACTCTAGTAGTAATATTCTTTTCTCTTTCTTTCTTTTTTCCCTCTAATACTGGGGATTAAACCCAGGGGCACTTTACCACTGAGCTATATCCCTAGTCTGTTTTTTTTTTTTTTAAGACAGAGGTGCTAAATTGCTTAGCCCCTTGCTAAGTTGCACAGGCTGGTCCTGAACTTTGATCCTCCTGCCTCAGTCTCCCAAAATGCTGGGATTAAAGGAGTGTGCCATTGCGACCAGCAGCAATTTTATTTTCTATTGGATGAACTTCAGGAGTATACCACTAGAAAGAAGCAGTTTTAAATCAGCTTTACCAGTTTAAATTGGCTTGCAGTTTTAATCAGCAGGCAAATTTTTTAAATGTCTTATTTACAAATAAATATATGTATATATTTGCATTTGATATACACATACTTACAAATATGCATAAGCATGTATATATTTATATTCTTTACATTATGTATGTATATGATTACATTTGACTTTTATATTTTATACATTACATATGTATAGAATCACATTTGACTTCAAAGTCACACATATACATACACTTATACATATGACCCAGTGTGTTTCAAATTATAAGCCTGCAGTTTTTTAGTACAGACCCTAAGAGTAAAAGCTTTACATGACCTCAATCTGTTTATTTTAAAATTACATGTGTGTACTACTGTACCACTAAATTATGTGTGTTATAATATAAAAAGATGAGGGAAACACAAATAGCAACCTATGAATTATAGTAGTACACTCTTGGTTCTGCTACCTAAATTATTATTGTTGTTGCTATTATTATTTTACTTTGTATTATCCAGCTACCTATATCTTAACACATAGTTGGGGTTTCTGTTGTTGTTGTTCATTTCTTTGGTGACTGGGTTTTGCCATGTTGTCCTGGGTTCAAGGGATCCTTCTGTCTCAGCCTTCTGGAGTATCAGATACTGATTTTTCAACATATCCACCAATCATACAGTTTTTTTGTGAAATTTAGGTGGCAAGTTTCAATTAATTGAAATGACTAATGAAATAGTCCACAAGTATTACATATTTAACAAATAGTTCCAAAACTCATTAATACTCTTCATAAAAAGATTTTCAAAGTAGACGTTGTTTCAAGTTATTAACATTTTTTTCTTTGAGAATTTTAATTTTTTTCTTTCGGTACTGGGGATTAAACCCAGGGATACTTTAACAAGAGCTACTCCTCAGCCCTTATTTTTTTATTTAGGGACAAGATCTGGCTAAATTGCTTAGGGCCTTGCTAAATAGCTGAGAGTGTCCTTGAACTTGTAATCTTCCCACCTCAGTCTTCTAAACTGTTGGGATTACAGGTGTACATCATCATGCCCGGGTCTTTGAGAGTTTTGACAATAAATAATACAATTTTTTTTGGCAATGTGTTCATATTACAGCAAAAACATTCTAAAGGCCTTGAAGTGGCAGTTTTCTTTGTTTGTTTTTGGTTTTTTTGGATTGAACCCAGGGGCACTCTACCACTGAGCCACATTCCTAGTCCTTAATATTTTAAAGAGACAGGTTCTAAGTTGTTGTGGGCACAAAGTTGCTGAGGCTAGCCTGGAACTTGCAATGCTCCTATTTCACTCAGCCTCCAGAGTCACTGGGCTTACAAGTATGTGTCACCATGACCAACTAGAAATTTCTTTTGAAAAGTAATCTCTCTCCATCTAATTGTATGATCCTCACATTTACCTTAGTTTTCCCCTCCTCCCTAAAATACTTAATGATGGGCATAGCAAAACTGAAGGGGAAAAAAAAAAAAGCAAATGTGAAACTGTCTTTTTGTTAGAGAAAAATGTAGGTACCTATGAACTCAGCTAATCCTAGGCAAGTGGCAGCAAAAGCACCAGGGACACTCAAGGGGGTACAGTAGATGGCTACTCTCCTCTCCAGAACATTAAGCAGACCAATTATAGAGCTTCTGTAATCTAATCTACAGTTTTCTAAGGCAGTTCTGTCTCATGCTACAACATACACCCAAAAAGGCAACTGATGAACTATTTGGCTAAAAGGTAAGGGCTGAGAGGGAAGCAACATCTCAGTACACCTAGAACCCACTCAGGACTAAATGGTTGAGAGATACTCTGGTTTAAAGCCTTGGTGTTTATAAAATTAAACCACTCAGTGGTACTTCGTAGTTCATAATTTGCACCATCTCACCATATGCCTAATAACCAGGTGAGCAAGGCCACACTCAAGCAAGGAGTCCCTGGCTCCCTCCCAACTTTAGCAAGCCACACTCACCCTATCTTACTAATAATTAGTAAGACTAATGGAGGCACCATTGGCAACCCAGACTTTAAATATTAAAAACCATCTGATTTCTTTCTTAAATGTGTATAAAATTATAAAAAGTTCTCCTATTTCCCTTCAGTACTCCAAAGGACTAGACTTTGCATCCTGTTTTAGATGCCAATAAGAATAGCTCACAATGGTCTCAATCTCTTTTCCTGCTTTACACAATTACGGTAAGGGGCAAGCACCAAGAGCTACAGCTCAACACAGTAACCATACCTGGGCCCACCTGAGTGGTTCTCAACCTTGGCTGTACACTTAAACCATAGGAGAGCTTTCAATAAACACCAAAAACTGAGTCCTCCAGCCAGAGTTTGAGGAAATTGGTCTGGAGTTTGACCTGCGCATCAGAATTTTTTAAAGTTCTCCACATGTTCCTGATGTATAACCAATGTTGAAAGTCATTACCCTGCACTTGAATCTGCATGGTGAGGAGAGGATGTGAAAAAGCCCTTGCCCTCCAGGAGCCTCACCTCTGTTCGAGCTCACGTCCATCAGAAGACTCAGCTCTGTGTGGAGTACTACTCCCTTTAGTCATCAAGTATAAGGTCAAGGGCAGAAAATACAGCTATCATGCTATGAAATGACATGAAAGAAACTTAAATGCACCTTCGTAAGTGAAAGAAACCAGTCTAAAATGTTCCATTCTATATGACTTCAACTGTATGATCTTCTGGAAAAGGTAAAACTGAACAGACAGGAAAAAGGTAAGTGGTTTAGGGAGTTAGCCTGGAGGGAAGGATGAATAGGTGGAGCATGGAGGATTTTAGGGCAATGAAATTATATTCTGTATGATATTAAAATAGATTATAACAAATGTGCCCCTCTCTGGGGAATGCTGATAACTGGGAAGACTATATATATGTGTGTGTGTTGGGGGGAGACATGGGAAATCTCTATCTTCTGCTCAATTTTGCTATAAATCCAAAACTTTTCTCAAAAAATAAAGCCCATTTTAATTTTCTTTTTCTTTTCTTTTTTTTAAACAGGAGGCTAGGGACATAGCTCAGTGGTAGAGCACTTGCTTAGTGTGCACAAGGGCCAGGGTCCAATCTCCAGCACCACAAAAAATAAAATGTTTTAACAAAAATTTAAAAAAGACAAGAAGGCATCTTTATCCATCTCCCCCCTTTCTCCTCCATCACAGACCAATCCTCTGCCCATTTTCTCATCCTCTCTGAAAACTAGTCCTGTCATTTATTTCTCTCTCTTGCTGTACCTGAACTTCTGAGGGGCATTAGAACATGTGCAAGTTTTGGCCATTTCAATCTGAAAACACATACATACACAAATGAAAAGAAAACCACAGACCCCAGATTTCCTCCCTAGCCTAAATATGTATTTTTCACTTCAGTCCTCTTAAACTGGCTTCTCCTCCTCTCCAAACAGAAGGATGGAATGCTGTGGGGCCAGCCTCTTTCTCTTCTCACTCTACCCATCTCTTTGGGTGCTCTTTTTATATGCAATAGCTCTCAGATATGTATTTCCACCCCAGATCTCTTCATGAATTCCAGATGCCTACTCCAAGTCTCCATTTGGATATCTTACAAGCAAAACATACCCCAAATGGAATTACCTCTCCTTTCCCACCCAGTGCCAACCTAGTCCTCCTCCAGTGTTCTCAAACGTCATAAGTGCTTTCACCATGGCATCCTTCTGAGTTTGTGCCAGAAACTTCTGAATCATCCTCGTTACCTCCCTCTCTATCAACCATATCCAAATAATTACCACCTTCTTACTGATTTTAACTACAAACTCAAACTCAGTCTCTCTCTGTCATTAAATTTTATTCAATGACACTACACCATCCCTGGGTGCAAAAGCCTTAGTTGGTAATGTTTGCTCATATCCGTTCCCCCTGCCACCACCCTAGGGTGGCCATATATGATTGTGCAGGCTGTGCCAGCACTATGTGACTAACAGAAGGAACCGACACCTTTTGTCCTAGTCTCACTGAGTCTAAGTGAACTTTTTAAATTGGTCCACCCAGAATGAACCCTTTTCTAGTTAATACAAAGGCATTGTAAAAGCAAAAGCAGTGATTATTTTAAAAACACAAACCAAATCATCTCATTTCCCATTTAAAATCCTTTAGTGGGTTCCTACCACCATGACATTAAAATCCCAAATCCTCAAAATGACCCAAGAGACCTCATTGCCCAGGCACATTTCCCTCTAGCTCTCAACTCTTTCTTCCTGGAAATGCATCCCCCTAATATACCTGGTTATTTCTTATTCATTTTTCAGGTCTTACATTAAATGATGATTTTTAGGACAGACTTTCCCAGAGCAGTCCCTCTCCCCTAAACCAGGGGGTGCCCAGGTTTTGCATGCTGTCCCACACCCTGTGCTTTTCTTTCTTTTTTTTTTGGTACCAAGGATTGAACTTAGGGGCACTCGACCAGTGAGCCACATCTCCAGCCCTATTTTGTGTTTTATGTAGAGACAGGGTCTCACTAAGTTGCTTAGCGCCTCACCATTGCTGAGGCTGGCTTTGAACTCACGATCCTCCTGTCTCAGCCTCCCTAAGTGCTGGGATTATAGGCTTACGCCACCGTGCCCGGCTCACCCTGCGCTTTTCGGAAGCACCACTGAAGACTGTGTGGCCTGTGTGATGGTGTGCCTGTCTGCCTGCTCCTCTAGTCACCAGACTAGTTGATGCATAAAGGAAAAGACTGTCTTATTCACAGCTGTTACCCAGAGCCAGCAATGCTGACATCTAACAGATGCTCACTTAAATAGCTGATCAGAGAATGCCTGAATAAATAGGTGGCTCAGGTACCCAGAAACCTAAGCAACAATGTAGCTACCTCTTTAGCAAAAGAAAAATTAATCATGAGAGGATTTTTTAGTAACTTTTTTGCACTGGTTACTACATAGCTACAGACTCCTGACTGGAAATAGAAATGTAGTCAATGAGTCAGAAACTCCAGGTGTTCGATGGCAATAGTAACACTTCATTTTATAGATTTGCATTTGTGGTCATGGCCTTCCTTTTAAAAGATATGAGGTAAAGAACTTTATGAAGTCCAACGTTATGGCTGTGTAGCCTGTGTAGTCACACAGAGCCCTGCACTTGGCTTAAGGCTTTTTCGCCATCACCCTGAAATTCTTAACTTTTTTTTTTTTTTTTAAAACAAGAAGCCCCACAAATTATGTTAGCCAGTCCTGAGTTTTGCAAATTAGTTTGATTTTTGGGAGGGGCCAATAGATAAGTTGATCCCTAGTTAAGAATGCATCTTTCATAAACATGGCTATGTTTCTCCACCTTTCTAGCTTATTTAAGGCCTAATAAAAAAGGGTAAAATTTTAGGACTTTTTTTTTTTCCTGATATAAGCTACAGATCACACAGATCTCCCTTTCATAAAATTGAGATTTCTCAGCCTACAGAAATACATGATAGTTTTAGTTATTACTATTAGCTAAAACGAGTTTAATTTTTCCTAAAAATGAATTTTACTCTGCATACAATTGAATCACACTGAATCTCAGTACTAGAATTTTTGCTTATTTTTGCTTGGGGTTCTAATATTAGAGATCATACAAATGTTTCCAAATTGACAAGCCTGGTCTATTGATACTTCATGACCTTAAAAACCTGAAAGATATCAAGTATGCTAAAAGGGAGAAACAAAAACTAGTTTAGAATTCCTTTTTAGTTTTAAACATTTCAAGCTTTATGCAATTGCTTTAGTCAGCTTTTTCAATGCTATGACCAAAAGACTTGACAAGAACAATGTAGAGGAGGAAAAGTTTATTTTGGGCTCACAGTTTTGAAGGTCTCAGTCCATACCTAGTGGCTGACTCAGTTGCTCTGAGCCCAAGGTGAGGCAGAACATCAAGGTGGAAGGCTATGTCAGAGGAAAGCAGACATGATAATCAGGGAGTACAGAGAGACCTCTGCAGACTAGGGACAAAATATAGACCCCAAAGGCCCACCCCTAGTGATCCAGCTCCTCTAGCCACACCCTATTGCCTACAGTTACCCCGTTAATCCCTGTCAATGGTTTAATGCACTGATTAGGTTAAAGCTCTTGTAACCCAATCATTTCACCTCTAAGCTCTCTTGAATCATCTCACACATGAGCTTTTGGAGACACTTTATATTTAAACCATAACAACAATTTATCAAATACATTGAACACTTGAAATTTCTTTCAAAGATAAAACTTGGCAGGACACATCTGCCATTCACAGACAATACTAGTTTAGTAATCTTTATAATAAAAATGTTTTAAAAGGTCAACTGTTTAAATGTACAAATAGCTTCTGTAATTATTGAAAGTTTGAAACTTTATTGTATGTAACCTGTAGTCTAGTTCATAAAGATCTAGAGCATCTTAAATACTGGCTTACTCTTTTCCCCCTCAACCCATTTTAAATACTGGCCTACTCTTTATTCCTCAGGAAAGAGTTGGGAAAGTCTGTAAATATGTGGGGTTGTTATAACCGGAGGGAGGGTGCTACTGGCATCTAGTGGGCATGGATCAGGGATGCTGTTAAAGGTCCTACAACATACAGCACAATTTCCTGCCACAAAAAATTATTTAGAGCCAGGCGCAGTGGCGCAAGCCTGTAATCCCAGCACTTAGAGAGGCTGAGAAAGGAGAATCGCGAGTTCAAAGCCAGCCTCAGCAACGGTGAGGTGCTAAGCAACTCAGTGAGATCCTGTCTCTAATAAAATACAAAATAAGGCCAGGGATGTGGCTCAGTGGTCCAGTGCCCCTGAGTTCAATCTCCAGTGCCAAAAAAAATTATTTGGCCAAAAGTGTTAGAAGTGCCAAAGTTGAGAAATACTGTTCTGAACACACATGACATATGACTCAGGCAACAAGGAAACAAGACAACACTCAGCCATACCTCCAGTGTTAACACCAAGAATACAGAGAGTCCCCCCAAGAACACACCACACTTGATCTCTATGAACAGTCAGTAGAGAATACCCTTTTTAAACAGAGAGTTAGGCATCTGACGTCTTGACCTGGATCCAGGAGTACATTGCTTACTATAATGAATATTAAAAATAGTGTTAAGTGTCCTTAGTTGTCCCCATGAAAGTTTACATTATTGAATGCAACTTAAATACTATACACTTCATAGAACACAGCATTTGATAATCAAAAGAGATCATTTCCCAACAGTACTAATTTCTACTTCTTACCACCTCATTTCATGAAAAATATACAATATTTGAACTAAGGTTGTAGTGCAGTGGTACAGCACTTGCCTAGCATGGGTGAGGCACTGAGTTTGATTCTTAGCGCTGCATATAAATAAACAAAATAAAGATCCATCGATGACTAAAAAATATTTTTAAAAAATACACTATTTATATCATAATTCAAAATTTTCTATTCACTTGAGAATGTAATTATTATGTATAAACAGCAGTTTCTAAGGCAGAAATTGCCAAATGGATAATGCATGAACAAAATCAGATTTGATTTTTGTGTTAAAAAAAAAAGTTGACATTTAAAATCAGGTTCTACATTTTTTAAAAAGATTTTTAAGCTACTTTTGTGGAAAAAAATATAAAGAGAAGATCTAGCCACAATGGACCAAAATTCCTGCATGGTTACTGGGTGGGTATGGCCAATACCCACCTAGATTTAGCAAATCCTCTTCAGGACACCTGGTTCCCCAACAAGCACTCTTGTGCATTGCCTGTTCTGTTCTTACAGATGGATGATTTTGTGAGCCCACTGTTAGGGGAGAGTATTTCCTTATCATCAAGCAACTAAATTACAAATGGAAGAGTAGCAACTTGTGAGTCAAAGTACTGTTGCAATTAATCAAGGATGAAATATAATTAATGAAGGATGGAATCCAGTAAAATTTGGAATGGAAGCTAACCTGACAGGGTCAGGTTGAAGGAAGCGCAAAAACCATGGCAAGCAACCTTCAAACACTCACCATGAAAGGGGGGGGAAATCAACCTGTTTCATCCACCAACAAAACACTTTTAAAAAATAATTTCACAGGCTGGGGATGTAACTCATTTACCTAGCATGCATGAGTCCTGAATTCAATCTCTAGTACCACAAACATTAATTAATTAATCCATGACTGTAATCCCAGTGACTTGGGAAGCCGAGGCAGGAGAACCACAAATTTGAGACCAGTCTCAGCGATTTGGTGACAGCCTGTCTCAATATAAGAATTAAAAAGGACTGGAGATATAACTCAGCGGTAAACCATTCCTGGGTTCAATCCTCAATTAAAAAAAAAAAGCAAATTAGCATGCATGTACCAATACAGCACAATGCATTTCACTATTATGTACAAATATAATCTACCAACAAAAAAGAAAAATTCACAGTATAGTATATTGTACTTGAAAATAAAGAAGTTAGCCATTTCTAAGAAATCAAGGTTTCTCGAAACTATTATTTTGAAAGCCTACAAATCACCAGTAAGAAATGATAGCCACACAGAGTGTTCCTCCCTGCCATAAATGAAATCTGTTACCATACCCTCCCCTAGGAGGACCTGTCAGCAGTGGTCTCAGCTCCAAGCAGATAATTTACACTGATCTTTAAAAACCATTAACCTCTCCTCCTCCCTCCGACAAAACAAATCTGAATTTCAGAACAGCTCTGAAAGCGGGGCAGCATACCACTCACCCAAATGAAGCCACAAAAAGCTATGGCCAACTTTACATCTCAAGGCACCATTACTTTCTCAAACACCATATATCCTCCCACCTGGCCTCTTGCCCCATTATTTGTAAAAAGACTACTCTGTTCTCTGTAGAAGGAAAGTAATAAGGCAATCGGCGTGCAGGGCAACGTTTACAGGCATGTACAGGATGCCAAGTGATCACAGAACTTAGCTCCACTTGGGAAGCCCGCGGTTTCCAACTAGGTTCTGCACGCGACCTCCCCCACGGCTTCTGGAAGAGGTGTAATTGGTAAAGGTGCCTCTTTTTCACATTGCACCCAGAGGAAGCTCTGCGAGGAGATGTGCGCCGGATCTTCTTGCACTTCAAAAGGTAATAACCCCAAATTGGAAGAAACTGACTCAGAGATTGAGTACTAAAACAAAACAAAAAAGCAAAATGTGTTTAAGAAGAATAGCTTGTTTTCACAAAAGATCCTCAGCACCAGGTTGTGAGAGAAGAAAAGAGGAAGAGCAAGAAGGAAGAGGGCTTTGGAACCCGCAGACAGAATAAATTTCTGTTTCTGATGGTATAACCCAGGGCGAGTCATTTTTTATCTCAACATCGAGTTTATCATAAAATGGGGGTCATAATGCCTCTTCATTGGGCTGTGGTTAGGGTTAAACGGAGTTAAAGTTTAGGCTCCTGGTGCCCAAGAGAAGAAGCAACTGTTCGCTCCTTGTCTGTCCATGCCCTTCCATTTCTAAGCTCCTATTCGTTTCGCAGACCAACGGGAAAGAGACTTCCACGTCCTGGAAGTGAAGTCCAGGAGACATTGGGTACCGACGTCCCAGTACCGGGACGGAAAACTAGAGTCGAGAAAGGACGCGCCGTTCCATCCCCAGCTCCCGGAGCACTCCGAACCCGGGTTACGGTCTCTCCCGCGCCAGCTCGCTTCCTCTTCCCAGGCGGAGCCCATCCTGCATGGAGCAGAAGAGCCCTGGCCAAGAGCCGGCCCTATCGCTCACACCCTTCCCAGCCTTCGCCCACTGCCGGGAAGCCAGGCAGGGAGCTGCTGAGGAGTTGGTTACCTGCATCCAGCGTCTGATCCTGGCACTCAAAAAATGCCCTAAACTGAGCACAAGGCCGCTCCTCGCGCCGGGTACCCGTTGCGCTCGGGGGTCAGCTCCTCCAGACTTTCCCGCCTGCGCCACGCCCCTGGGCCCACCCCTCAAGGCCCCGCCTCCCCCAGGCCTGCCCACCTCACACCCGCCTCGCCCACCTGCGCGAGCGCGGAGCTGGGGGCGTGCCGCTTCTAAACTGAGGTCAGGGCGCCCTCTGGGCATTACCACGGTCCGAGATGACAGCGAGCGTCCAAGTGCACCCTTTCTTCCTAGAGCGCCCAGGATTCTTTTATTCTCTGAACCATGTTAAGGGCTAAGTGTCTTTTAAAAAAATTTTATACCCTCTTTCTCGGAGGCGGAAACGCGAGAAGTGCTGCTTATCTGATTTTAAAAATGAATACATGTTTTTAAAACAAGAAAAGTTTAAATGTCAGTGTTCTTTATGTCATGTACAGTTTAGAGATGACCATAGGAAGTTTGTTGTTTTCCAGGTGAACTTTGCTTACTAAATTTAGCGTTTAAAAAAACTCATTTAAGGGGGCTGGAATACAGCTCAGTGAGAGCACGTGCTAAAGCATGCGTGAGGCCCAAGGTTCAATCCCCAGTACCAAAATAAGTAAGCAAAAACAAAACAGACAAAAAAAACCCACAACACCAAACTCCCAAAACAACAACAAAAATCTTCATAACACTCATGTTTATTTTTACATAAAAATTAAGATTAAATTAAATTGGGAAACAATCCTCAATTGCATGAAAAGCGGATAACACTCTCTTCCACCCTTGTAGCATATGGCTTTGTGTCAATTATGAAAGTTGGCACAGTCTTATTTGTGACAAGAGGAATATTTTGTCTGCAGTCTGTTGGGTTCTTATCTACTAGAAAAGAGAATGGGAATGTATTCATCTTCAAATCATTTATCTGTTTAACACACAAGTATAGAAGAAACTGAAGAACAACTGCGTGCACCTTGCCCACCCACACATCCTGATGTAGCTGTTGGGGAAAGCTGAAACCTTGTGAGGCGGGTGAGTTTCTTTATAACAGGTAAACTTGCCTGGTACTCATCATTCCAGCCAAAGGAGGTCGTTACTCAGGGGAAAATTATGGCTGTAGAGAGCAGGGCAGGGCTGATCTAGAATGGAGGAAAACACTGAGTCTTTGGGGCCCACCCTTTTGGGCTTTAGACTTGAAGAGGTTAGATGTCCTGGAGACAGCCTGCTAAGACTTCATGCAAAGATGAGCAGAGAACAACAAAGATGTGCAAGTTAAGCGAAGCATAAATTAGCCACAACATGTAAACCACACAGGTTTCATGTTAACTCTGTGTGTCCTTTTTGGTAAGTTCTGCCCTCTTCTATGCTTTGGAAGTCTATGAGGATTGCTTTAGACTCCTTTTTCGCACTCCCTGTCATGTCCCACTCCCCGGACCCAAGCAGGAGTGCTGCTGAATGAAGTAATATCTCTGAGCCAACTATAATGACAATGGTATAGGTCTTAATGCTATATTCCTGAAGCAAGGAAAATCTTGTCTTTTTTCCCCAGGAGATTTTTTCTCCAATGATGTTCCTCTTTGTTTTTTTTCTTTTCTTTTTTTAAAATTTATTCTACTTAGGTATGCATGATAGCAGCATGCATTTTGATTCATTGTGCACAGATGGGGCACAACTTTTCATTTCTCTGGTTGTATGTGATGTAGAATCACATCATATATGCAGTCATACATGAAGCTAGGGCTGTGATGTCCATCTTGTTCCATCATCTTTACTGTCCCCCTGCGCCCCCCCCTTTGACCAAAGTTCCTCCATTCTTCCAGTGTCCCCTCCCCTATTATGGATCAGTATCTACTTATCAGAGAGAACATTCAGACTTTGGTTTTTTGGGATTGGCTTACTTCACTTAGAATGATATTCTCCAAATCCATCCATTTACCTGCAAATGCCATGATTTTATTCTCTCTTATTGCTGATTAATATTCCATTGTGTATATATACCACAGTTTCTTTATCCATTCATCTATTGAAGGGCATCTAGGTTGCTTCCACAGTTTAG
>CM053399.1:115965615-116015362 GCA_028644305.1 Xerus rutilus
CAGTTGGAAAACCATAGACCTAAGTGTTGATACAAGCAATAGTAATAACCCAGAACTAAACATTTTACTATTTCACTATTCAGTAGAACAGTGAAAATTACTTGTTGGAAGAGATAAGGTAAAGGATTGATAAACAGTGCTTTTCTGTTGAATGAGGAAGGAAAAGAAACGCAGGGGAAGCTATCCCATGATGAATTTTTTTTTATGAACTGCTCAGATAATGGACCTATTACTATTGAACTACTTAAGGAATGCCTTGGAAATCCTTTAATAATTAGGAGAAACTTGGTTTTCAATGATAGTATGCTCTTCCAATTCAGGGGGAGAGAGAGAGTTTCTTTGTCAGTAACAGATACCTTTGAAATTCCTACTCAAGTCCTTTGCCCTTATTTTTTTAAAAAAAATTGTGTAGTCTTATTGTCTTAAAGAAGTTTTTAATCTATTACAGATCCAATTCCTTTATTGGAATTATGTGTTACAATTTTCTTCTGTTGCTTTCTTTTTTAATAAACTCACTGGTGTCTTTTGAAGAATAAAAGTTCTTAATATAACCATTTAATCATATTTCATTTATTGTTGGTTAGTGCTTTTAATAATCTATTTAAGATATCTTTGCCTACACCAAAATCATGAAGAAAGTCTGTTTTCTCCTAAAAGCTTAAGTGACTTACATGTCTCATTAAATTGTATTTTGAGTATGGTATGCAGTAGAGGTCATTTTTTTCTAAAATGGGTATGAAATTGACCCAGCCTATGTATTGAAAATGCCATCCTTTCCTGATAATATTACAGTGTCTCCTTGTGATGTATGTGAGAGCCCCAAAAAACATTCATACAGCTGGGCGCGGTGGCTCAAGCCTGTAATCTCAGCGCTTAGGGAGGCTGAGACAGGAGAATCCCTAGTTCAAAGCCAGCCTCAGCAATGGCGAGGTGCTAAGCAACTCAGTGAGACCCTGTCTCTACATAAAACAGAAATAGGGCTGGGGATGTGGCTCAGTGGTCGAGTACCCCTGAGTTCAATCCCCAGTACCCCCCCACCAAAAAAAATTCATACATACCAATGTACTTGTTTATCTTTGAGCCATTATCACTGGGGCTTAATTTACATAGCATTATACTAGGTCTTGATAACTGCTTGTGTAAGTTCTTCAGTCTTGTTTTCAAGATTTTCTTAAATAACTTTTGCCTTTCTGTACTAGTTTTAGAATAGTTTGTCAGTTTCTACCATTTAAAAAACCCTGCTAGAAATAGAACTGAATCTGTAAATCATTTTAGAGTAGATCTGGGTTTTTTTTTTTGGTACTAGGGATTGAACTCAGGGCCACTCAACCATTGAGCCACATCCCCAGCCCTATGTTGTATTTTATTTAGAGACAGGGTCTCACTGAGTTGTTCAGCACCTTACCATTGCTGAGGCTGGCTTTGAACTTGGGATCCTCCTGGGATTACAGGTGTGCGCCACCACACCTGGCTTAGAGTAGTTCTGTTTATAGAGGATTTAATGTTCTAATCCATCCCATCCTGCAAGTACATTAAATCTCTCAGCTGACATTTTACCCCCATATGTAAAGGACAGTTATACAAAGATATGGAACAGAGAGTGAATTATAAAATTAATTCATTTCTGGTGCTCTTATCATTAAGCTTTTTTTGTTTGTTTTTTCCTTTCTTTATTTTATTTTATTTTTTTGGTATTAGGTATTGAACCTAGGAGCACTTAACCACTGAGCCATATTCCCAGCCCTTTTGGTATTTTATTTAGAGACAGGATCTCATAGGTCTTGCTTAGGGCCTTGCTAAGTTACTGAGGCTGGCTTTGGATTCACAATTGTCCTGTCTCAGCCACTGTGATTACAGGTATGCACCTCTGTACCCAGATTAATTTTAAATTTGTTTCTAGATAGGGTCTCACTAAGTTGCTTAGGCTGGCCTTGAACTTGTAATCCTCCTGGCTCAGCCTCCCAAATCACTAGGATTACATAGGTGTGTGCCACCAGGCCCAATTTAAGAAGGTCTTTTTTGAATATGATTACAGAAGAGAATATGTGCAAAGTGATTTCCCTGTACATAGAGAAAATAGAGAAGAATCATATAACCATCCCTGCATCTTTATTATTTCCATTTTAATGATCCCAAAGGGTCATGACCGTTTCCCCCCAAGGAAACTAAAAGGTTATGAAAAATAGGTTTAATTTTTTGAGAGGAAATAAAATTTTCCTTCATGTAAAAGTTTCATGGATTTTTTGTTGTTGTTTGGTCTAAATCATTTAAAATGTACTCTTTATTGCTTTTATTACTCAGAATGATATAGTTGTATTAGATTTGTGATATTTCAGTTTAAAAGATCACTTCATAGATTTGATTTTCTCAGGTCGTATGCTTCAAGGTGGATGTTTCTCGCTAGTTTACATATATATCTCAATTTCTAATGCTGCCATCCTGGTCTAGCCTCAGCTGTCTTCTTTCTTTTTCTCCCCTTCTCCCTCCTCTTCTCCTTTTTCCCTTTTCTCTCCTTCCTCCTCCTGCTCCTCCTTTATTGTTGCTGTATTGGGTCTTGAACCCAGGGGTATTCTACCCCTGACCTACATCCCCAGTCCATTTATTTATTTATTTATTTATTTGTTTATTTGTGGTGCTGGGGGTTGAATCTAGGGGCATGCTTTACTACTGAGCCACATCCCCAGCCCTTTTTAAATTTTGATACGTGGTCTTCCTAAATTGCTGTCTGGCCTGAAATTTTCAATCCTCTCCCTTCAGTTTTAATATAAATAAATTTCAATTTAATGATTTAAAATATGATAGACGAATAATAAACTTTTGGAAAATTCCTCAATTATACCAAAAATTCATGTGTCAGTCAGCTTTCCGTTAGTTTCTGGCACCATTTTAAGCATCAGATTTTAACAGAGTGTGATACAACACATCTACTACCTCATTTAGGTTTATGCATAAGGTTGAGACAGTAACAGGAGTGATGAAAAAATGTCTTCAAACTCTAATGAGGACTGATTGCTTCACTTAAATTAACTCACTGTAAAGATAAGTTTTAGATTTTGAGAAGTCTGTAATCAGAAATCTTTTCAACCTTTTTGACTATAGGAAACTCACATCATCCATACCTTTGAAGAGGACTTCTATGGGGAAATCCTCAATGTTGCCATTGTTGGCTACCTCAGACCGGAAAAGAACTTTGATTCTTTAGGTAAGTTCTTGTTTTGATCTCCTTAAATATTACTACTGCTGCTATAGGTACTCTAGGAGCAGTGGTAGCAGGACGTATATTATTGAGCATTTAATAAGTGCAAAGCAGTGTTTTAGGTGTCTTACAGGAGTTACTTTCTTTATCCCCCACAATAACCCTATGAGGAATTATTTTGCCCATTTCATAGATGAGGAAATTGACAGTTTGAATATAGACACTGTCCTAGTCTGTTTTTCTGTTATTGTGGCAGAGTATCAAACTCGGTAACTTATAAAGAATAGATGTTTATTTAGTTTACAGTTCTAGAAGTGGGAGTCTAAGAGGATTGTGCAAGCATCTGGTCAGTATGTGGTGAGTGCCTTCTTGCTGCACCAGTGGAAGGGCATCACCTAGTAAGACAGCAAGAGTGCTAGAGAGGGTTGGGATTGTGGCTCAGCGGTAGAGCGCTTGCCTCGCATGCGTGAGGCCCTGGGTTCGATTCTCAGCACCACATACAGAGCAATAAAATAAAGACGTTGTGTCCATCTACAACTAAGAAAAAAAAAATTTAAAAAAAAAAAAAAAAAAAGAGTGCTAGAGAGAGCTTGCTTTTATAACAGCCCCTTGATAACACATGAATCATGAAGCATGGTTGTGCCCTCCTGTAACCATAGTGACTCAGGATGCTGAGGCGGGAGAATTACAAATTCAAGGCCAGCCCCGGCAACTTAGTGAGACCCTGTCTCAAAAACTAAAAAGGGGGCTGGGGTTGTAACTCTATGGTAGAATGCCCCTAGGTACAATCCCTAGTGCCCTCTGTCCTCCCTTACAAAAAAAAAGTAATCCATTAATTGATGAGTAGATTAATCCATTCTGCTTCATGACCCAGTCACCTTCCAAAATTGTCCATGTCCAAGTGCTTTTAGCATATGACTTTGGGGATTAGGTTTTCAACACATTACTTTAGGAACACACCCAAATTATAGTAGTTACGTAGTAAGTGATGGAGCTTGGATTAAAAGCCAGCAGACTGTTTCTCTGACAGTATGAGGTTAATTAAATCTTTGATAATTGTTGAACTGTAAGAAATAGTGAAGCAGTGAACATTTGTTTCAAGTATTATCAGGTGTCTTATGAATATAATGTGGTAATTTTAACTCTGTTGTAAAGTTTGTTTTACAGGTGTAAATATCAAAGAGAACAGATCACAAATATTTGTTTCTTGCATTTGGAATTTGCAGTGTATATTTGTGACTGTACCTTTCTCTTAAGAAATTACGGTGTTTTTCAAGCCTAGGAAAAAGTCTGGAACAAACATTTATTAGATTCTATTCTGTGTCAGAGATATGACCAGCTTGTGAGTTGTCAGGAGAGGCTGAGCAAAGTCTATTAGCAGTTTCTCATTACATTTATCTGGTGCATTCTCTCTACAGAGTCACTTATTTCAGCAATTCAAGGTGATATTGAAGAAGCTAAGAAGCGACTAGATTTACCAGAACATTTGAAACTCAAAGATGACAATTTCTTCCAGGTTTCTAAAAGCAAAATAATGAATGGCCACTGATGAAAAATTACTTTATTTATTCATTTCACTGTTTATAATTGTGCAGTCTTGCTTATATTTTAAAAATCAAACATTTCTCTATAGCTGTAAGTTAGCTTAAACAGTACTGTGTAGTTATCCTGTTATGCTTCAACTGTTCAAACCATCATGCTGTCTTACTAAAAAGAATCATTTAAAAATCAAGATTTTTTTTTATGTAATATGTTGATTAAAGTGAATCACTAGAAAGATATTAATTGTCTTGGAATGGAAATAAAATATAAGTTTGGATTAAAAAGCAAGTCACTGATTTGAGATGAGAACTGTAATTCTCATGGTAAAATACAAGCATGTATATAGCTTATGTTACTAAATAGAAGGCTTATAAAAGTAATGCATTCAACAAGTTTGATAATTTACTATGAACAGGAAGAAAATACAGACTATAACTTTGATATCTGTGCATCCCTGTATATTACAGACATGAACACTTTTGTGAAATTTTGTTTTCCTCATTTCCCTTCTGAGGTCAGTTTATTCTGTCTCTATTTCTTGTGTAGTGCTGCCTTAAGTTTAAGTGGCCTAGATTCCCTCTGATTTTGAGTTTCTCTAGACACTGAAATCAGTGTCTTTGGGTCTATATTATCTGGTGTTTGTGTTGGTCTTTCAAGAGCATATAATTTTGTTTTTCAACATTTTGTTGACACTGGTTCTTTCTTTAAAAAATTACTAGCATCAGTTTTTTTCATTCAGAGTATCCTGAAACTCTATCCATGAGAGATTGCATTGGTCTGTATCATTTCACTCTGTCACTAATCAGGGTGATTAGGTGCATCTTTAGAAAAACAACAGACTGTATCTTTAAGCATCCTCGGGATATATATGAATAAGTAGCCGTCCCTTTGTATTGACCAGTTTCTTAACACAAGATTTTTACTTTTCTCCCAGGGAAACTAAGAGCCATTAAGCTTTGAAATACTTAGAAGGTTATTAATTTTAAATGTGATTCTGTGTTCCAGGGCAAATCTAAACCGTCTTAGCTGTGTACGCACAATGTGCTTTCATGCTAGCCTGAAAATACTTGGACATTGAGGCAATGGTATAAATGAAATTTTATTAAATAATATTCATACTTTGCCTTTTTTCTCCTACCAGCTATAACTCTTGGCCACTTGAGTCCTTTTGTGTATATTGGCAGCAAATTGAGATCTTTGAATATTTAGGAAATTAAGATTACATATTGCTGGCCTAGTGATGTAGCTCAGTGGTAGAGTACTTGTCCAGCATGCATGAGGCCCTAGTTTGATTTCCAGTACCACCAAAAAAATAAATAAAATAGAATTACAGAGCATTCACAAGGCATTTGTTCTTTCAAAAGTTCACTTTCTGACAGTGAGAGTTCCCTCAGGTTGTATACTGCATCATTGTTCACTTTAACAATAAATTGGGAGTGGTGTGGTGTGGGAGGGTAGTTTGAAGCAAGTAGAAGGCAATTTTAAAGAAAACTCGTGCATCGTTTTTCCTAATCTGCATGAATAAGTCATACTTAGGGTAATAAACATAAAGTCCATAGAAATATCTAAAGCTATTGGAGAAAAAGATATATGGATAAATTCAGTCTGATTATGTTTCAATTTATGACAATACTATTTGTGTCTTTTTTCTTTATAAAAATTGTGTGTGTATATATGTGTGTGTGTATATGCTGGGGATTGAACCCAGGGCCTTGTGCATGCGAGGCAAGTGCTCTGTGACTGAGCTCCATCCACAGCCCTGAAGACATAATTTTTAATGTTAGAAATCCCATATTTGAAAGAGGCCTCAATGGCTTTATGAAACAAAGTTAAAAACAAACATGGAAAGTGTAAAGACAGATTATTTAGTCTGAACAGCTTGATGCTATTATGTTCTCATTTAGTGTGTGGAAGTTTTTTGATGTTTTATTGTCACCTTATGTTTTGTTAAATGCCATTGCTCTTGAAAATCATATAGTGTGTTTTGGGGTTAATTGTTTTGTTAATTTTTTAAGGTTTTATATTAAGTGTAAGTATTATTAGAAATTATAGTAGCTGAATTTTGATTATTGTGAATATTTTCAGTCTTGAAATAAATCTTGACTAAGTGAGGTTATTTCTTTCCCTTTGTCAGCTTGAATCTTTTACCTTAGATAAGTTTCTAATTTGTTGGCTGATGGTTACTTTAAGAGATGTTAAAAGTCGCTAATTTGTTGGCTGATGGTTACTTTAAGAGATGTTAAAAGTCGTGAATAACCAAGTGTAAATGATGGCTGTAGAGAACCTGGTAAGCAGTGGTTCTACGATCAGAGGCCTTTCCTTTGAGAGCTCTTGGTTTTTTTGCCTATAGGCACAGTGACTTATGTTTGTTTGGAGAGCATTCATATGGCATTTGTTCTTTCAAAAGTCCACTTTCTGACAGTGAGAGTTCCCATTATATTTTGAAGTAAGAAGAGCCAGAGGGGTGTAAGTAGGTCTGACTCCCTTGTATAATTGCTCCAAAATAGAGTTCTATAACCTTCATGACTTGTGCCACCAACCCCACATATAGTAACAGGATTTATTTACCTGTCTCTATTGCATGCAAATAATTTTTATTAAATATTTTTTTAGCTGTAGATGGACATAATACCTTTGTTTATTTATTTTTTTATGAGGATCAAACTCAGTGGCTCACATGCTAGGCAAGAGCTCTATCACTGAGCCACAACCCCAGCCCAACATGCAATTACTTTTTAAATACCCATCTCCAGAACTCTCAGCTGGGCACAGGGGTGAATACCTGTAATTCCAGAGACTTGGGAGGCTTGAGACATAAGGAGGGCAAGTTCAAAGCCAGCCTTGGTTGGCAACTTAGTAAGATCTTGTTTGGAAATAAAAAGGGCTGGGGGCTCTTCCTTTCACCTCATTGCAACCTCGAAAACAAGGAGTGTCAAACAGCAAAAATTGAGCCAGGTTCTCGCTCTTGCCCAGTCTGCTCAGACTAGCAAACCTGATCCGGAAATACGGCCTCAACGTGTACTGGCAGTGTTTCTGTTAGTATGTGAAGGATGCAGGCTTCATTAAGTTGGACCAAGTGATCTTCCTCTAATGGATTGCCCAAACAGCCACTCAATGGAAGAGAAAATTCTATCCCCCCTCCAAAAAAAAGAGGTGGGAATGTAGCTCAGGTAGAGCATCACTGGGTTAAATCTGTAATACTGCAAAAAATAGTCTGCAGAACTCTCATCTTCAACTAAGGAAGGCTTAACAACTTGCAGTCAGGGGTATATGACCCAATTCTGATCAGGAAAATGTAAGAAGTCTACTTGGAATTTATGAGGACAGTTTTGCTTTCGTGGTAGAATTGCTAGCCTTTTTCTGTTCCCCTCTTAACTGGAAAATAGATTTGAGGCTGATGGAGGAGAATCACTCTCAGGGTGAATTTTTAGGGATTGAGCTGAGAAATAAATCTACTCTACCAAAGGAGATGGCCTCATGAGAATTAGCAGAAACCCTGGAGAATGATCTCTACAAAGATGGCAGATAGGGCTTACTCGACATAGAATTTGAAATAACTATTTGTGAAGAAATAAGAGTATCAAAATTGCTCGGAACAAAACAAGGTTGTAGCCGGGCACGGTGGCGCACGCCTGTAATCCCAGCACTTTGGGAGACTGAGACAGGAGAATCGCGAATTCAAAGGCAGCTTCAGCAACGACAAAGCTTTAAGCAACTCAGTGAGACCCTGTCTCTAAGTAAAACACAAAACAGGACTGGGATGTGGCTCAGTGGTCAAGTACCCCTGAGTTCAATCCCTGGTACCAAAAAAAAAAAAAGTTGTATAAAAGGGTAGGGCTGGGGGTGTAGCTCAGTGATAGAGCAAATGCTTAATTAGCATGGGTGAGGCATGGGCTCAATCTCCAGCCCCGCCCCCCACCCAAAAAAAGGTTAATTGTGTGAGGGTATTCAGGAAGTTGGGAAATGCAGGGTGAAGTTGATTTCACGTTCAAAATGGTTTGTTTCAATTTTCAGTTTTTCAGGTAAAGTTCCTCTAAGTAGAATAATCACAACTATTAATGCGCAAAAATACATTTACAAACCAGGTGCAGTGGCACACACCTGTAATCCCAGGGGCTCTGGAGGCTGAGGAAGGAGGATCGCAAGTTCAAAGCCAGCCTTAGCAACAGTGAGGTGCTAAGCAACTCAGTGAAACCCTGTCTGTACATAAAACACAAAATAGGGCTGGGGATGTGGCTCAGTGGTTGAGTGCCCCTGAGTCCAATTCCCGGCACCACCCCAAAAAATACATATACATAATCTATAGAGCATTTGTTCACTGTCAATAATTACTTTAAATCCCACATGTGGCTAGTGGCCATTGTATTTAGGCAGTTCAACTACCAGTTCAAGGGTCCTATAATGTCTGGAAACAGAGAAATAGTAAATTGTGCTTTTTTCAGGTTAACAGTTGGCCCATTGCTTTAATTTTGAGGTACTTTATCTGAAAATATATTGAGTATATTACTTGAGGATATAACTAACGTCTGACAAAACCTCGTATCTAAAGAAATGTAATTCATAATGTTTCCCTTTTTATTTATTTATTTGTTTATTTATTTATTTTGGTAACAGGGATTGACTCAAGGGCACTCGACCACTGAACCACATCCCCAGCCCTATTTTGTGTTTTATGTAGAGACAGGATCTCACTGAGTTACTTAGCGCCTCGCCATTGCTGAGGCTGGCTTTGAACTCGCGATCTTCCTGTCTCAGCCTCCCTAAGTGCTGGGATTACAGGCTTGAGCCACTGCACCCGGCTTGTTTCCCTTTTTAATCTTGATTTGCAGGAAACTCGGTGCTAATGCTCAGCCAACATAGGTATAATCACTTAGAACCATTACTTTCAAACTGCTCTGGGAAAAACAACAGAATGCTCTGGGACCTCGGGGAAGTGGGCAAGTGAGAAGATCTCTGCCCCCTTCCGAGCCTGCTTAAATTACCTGTCTTAAACGAACGGGCTCTACAAAAGACTCCATTGGATAAAACTTCTGCTTGGGTTGACTCGTCAATCCACTTGCTTCTTCCTCCTTTGAGGTTCACATTCACATTCTCTGTTTTCACCTCTATTTTCATTTTATACACATAATAGGTAGCATCTCAAGCATTTTTCTGGAAGCCCGTGAATATAAATCCTGGAAGAGTCACTGCCTCCCAGGCACAAGAGTACTCTCAAGTGTGGTTTCTGCTTGGATCCATGTAAATAAATATGCTGCTAACTGAATCACTCATGGGAATTTTAGGTGCATTACAAGGTCCCTACAGGTTTTTATGAGCCTTCAAAGTATTTTCTAAGGCTGCCCAGGGGGTTATTTTGCTTACAGATTTGATATATTATGTATCTAGTAAATATTTCTGTCAAATGAAGTATTTTGGTTTTTGTTTTATTTTCAAATCTCTGCCCCCATCCTCCTCATGCTGCAGTTGAACCCAGGGACACTACCACTGAACTACACTCCCAGGCCTTTTTATTTTTTATTTTGAGACAGGTCTCATTAAGTTGCTCAGAATGGCCTCAAACTTGCGATCCTCCTCCCTCAGCCTCCTGAGTTACTGGGATTATAGGCATGTACTACTGTGCCCAGCTTCAAATCTCTCTCTTGATAGCAACAAAACCTAATTCTAATATTCAAAGATTTCCAATATATTTCGAAACTAGATTGTTTCCCCTGGCCCTTACTCTCTGGTCAGCTGACTTGTTCTGTTTTCTGTTATAGTATTTCCTATGGGTTTGGTTTGACAAATTTTTTGAAGTTTTGGAAAATGGAGGACAATGTTAGCTTATATTCTTTGCCCCTTTTTGAAAGTTTTTTCCTTCATTCCATTTTAGGTAGTATTACAAAGGAATGGTTAACTTTAAATACCTTTTTTAGTACAACAAATTAACTACATTGAGTAATCATATATTTGTTTATATTTTTGCACATATATATTTGCTCAATATATTTGTTTATATTTTTGTGTATGTATTACTGGCAATCAAACCCAGGAGTTCTCTACCACTGAGCTATACTCCCAACCCTCTTTTTAAAAATTTTTTTTAATATCTTTGCTTTGTTTATTTTTTTTAATGTGATGCTGAGGATCGAACCCAGTGCCTCACATGTGCGAGGCAAACGCTCTACCACTGAGCCACAACCCTAGCCACAACCAACCCTTTTTAAATTCTTTGTTTCTGAGACAGATAGGATCTTGCTAAATTTGCTGAGGCTTGCCTCAAACTAGCGATCCTCCTCCCTCAGCCTCCTGAGTTGCTGGGATTATAGGTGTGCACCACCATGCCTGGAAGGAATGAGTTATTTTTTTGTTTGTTTTTTGGTACTGGGGAATAGCATCTATTTATGTGTCTGACTGTTAAAACATTATAAAGGGAAGCTGGGTGCGGCCGCCCACACCTGTGATCCTAGTTATTTAGGAGCTTGAAGCAGGAGGATCACAAGTTTGAGGCCAGCCTGGGCAACTTAACAAAACTCTGTCTCAAAATGAAAAATAAAAAGGACTGGGGATGTAGCTTGCTAGTAGAGTACCCTTGGGTTCAATCCCTAGTGCTACAAAAACAAAAGGGAAAAAGAAACATTAGAAAGAAGAGAAATCCCCGTTTTACACTGTTGAGATTCAAGATGGGACTACATTCTCTCCATTTCAACTACTAACCAGTGGTAAATTTTATCAGTAGTAACAGCAGCAAATGCAATGAGCTTTATATTTATCAGTTCCTTATTCCTCACAGTCAGTCCAAGACACCAAGCTAGCTACGTTGGTTAGCACTCTTCAGAAGAAGAAATTGAAAAAGTTAAAAATAAACTCAGACCAACTCCAACTATGTGGTTAGCAAATTTCAGAGCTAAGTGCTTTACCCAAGTGTTCAGCCTATTTTTAGTGGGAAACAATCTTAGCAGAATTAGGCTTAGCCATCACGCCCTGGAGTTGTGTACATCTGAACTCAGACCCCGAGACCTACAGGTGGTAGAGTGGCAAGTTAGGATGGTGCCCAGGTCCTCCCAGTGACAGCTTTTACAGAACATGGCAACTTGCCCATTCCTTGGCTCCTACCTCCTCTGACTAGAGTGTTTCAGGAGGCACTAGGATAAAGTTAAAGCTGAAAGTCAAACTTTTAGCAGAGGCTGCAAAAAGTCTACATGTGATCCTTAATCAATTTGACACACCAGTCAAGAACAAGTTCTCTGTGTGCAGAGCTGGGAGGTGCCAGGGCTACATTTCACAGATTGCACCAGACTCATCAGTTGCTGTCAGGAGAGAGTGCTTAAGCTTATTTGTATCTCAAACCCTGATAATCTTCTCCTTGGGCTACCGGTTGTTACTCCATTGGCTCAGATATCCATCTTTGTTCCCCACAGAATTCATTCATACATGGACTTTCCATAGCAAACCTACCTGCTCAAACTCAGCCTGTAAGCAGATCTCAAGCCTGTGGTCATTCTCTTTGATTCCTTCTAATCCATAGTCCAGTCATTGGTAACATGATATAAAAATGGAACTCTTATTTTTATTTTTTTATTTTTATTTTTTATTATTTTTATTTTTTATTTTTGGTACTGGAGATTGAACTCAGGGGCACTCGACCACTGAGCCACATCCTCAGCCCTATTTTGTGCTTTATGTAGAGGCAGGGTCTCACTGAGTTGCTTAGCGCCTCGTTGTTGCTGAGGCTGGCTTTGAACTCCTGTCTCAGCCTCCCTAAGTGCTAGGATTACAGGCTTGCACCACCACGCCCAGCTTGGAACTCTTATTTTTGAAAGTCTTCCAAGGGTAAAATTTTTGTAATCTTTGTAAAATCTTTGTAATATTCCAATACCAAGTCCTGGAAAATCCAGGTCAGGCTAAGAGATGAAACTCCTTCCTTCTGCCCATCAACTACTTCCTACTTATAAAGGAGTAGAGTTGAATAGGGGAGGAAGGGAGGATTTGTTTGGAGAGAGAGGGCAGTGTGCTGTGAATCCCTTGAAATATAACAATCAAGCCAGGTGTGGTGGCATAAACCTGTAATCCCAGAGGCTCGGGAGGCTGAGGCAGGAGGATGGCAAGTTCAAAACTAGCCTCAGCAAAAGTGAGGCACTATGCAACTCAGTGAGACCCTATCTCTAAATAAAATACAAAATAGGACTGGGGATGTGGTTCAGTGGCCAAGTGCTCCTGAGTTTGATCCTTGGTACCAAAAACAAAAAAGAAATGTAACAATCAGAGAGCTTGACTCGTGTCTGTCTAGGTTAGGAGGTTCACAAGATTCATATGAAGTTGTGTCTAGATTAGTATTAGATAATAGCAGAAGAGATGGAAGGCAGCATTTTTACTCAATGCTGGGGATGGGCAAAGGTGCAAGCTTCCTATGGATCAAATAGGAGATAAAGCTGGAGCCATATATAAAAGATCCACCCAAAAATGGTAGCCCTCAGTGGTAAAGTGACCCTGAAGAGGGGCTGAGGAAAGCTTTCCAGAAGCTCAGCTTCTGAAGGGCTTCTTGGGAGAAATCTGCTAAGAGAGGCATTCGGTGCACTAGAGATATTATACGTAAATTGCCCCCAAAGGAATCCACCTTCATCAGTGATTAAAGCAAACTCACTCAGATGGGCAGCTAACCAAAACCCAGGGTTTTCAAACTGTGTACTGTGAAACCAAATTAATGCATTGAGATGGCTTTAGAAAAATAATAAATTGGAATATGATAGAAAGATATAGAATGGGAGTATCATTTCCTGAAAGTCTTGAACCCTTGCCTCAGTTTCCTTTTTTTTTTTCTGGCAATACTGGGGATTGAACCCAAGGTGCTCTACCACTGAGCTACATCCTCAGTCCTTTCTGTCTTTTATTTTGAGGCAGAGTCTTCCTAAATTGCTCAGGTTGGCCTCAAACTTGTGATCTTCCCTCTGCCTCCTAAGTCACTGGGATCACAGGTGTGCTCTATGACACCACACTTGCTTCAGTCTTTCAGATCAGTGTTGGTGTAAATTGTTTTTTTTTTCATTGTGAATGCAACCAAATGAAGTTTGAAACTAGCTGTTTTAATTTATTCTCCTCATGTTTGGTTGTGAAAGGATTAGGCAGCTACAAGGAGGAGATTAGGAACAAGGCCTCTGGAGCCAGTTCAATTCTCTGTAAACCTGGGCAAGAGATTTTCTCTGTGCTGAGTGTCTTACAAAACAGGAACACAGTAGCCCCTACCTCACAGGGTTGTTAGAATGATTAAAGGATTAAATGGGTTGATCCATGCTATATGCATCTAATGGTACCTGAAAGACTGTATGCAACAAGTGCTAATGATTATTCTTGAAATGGTGGTTATTTCTTCCCGTGATTACAGAAAACATTGAAAGTTATTTATTTATTTTTCTTTTTTGGTACCAGGGATTGAACCTAGGAGCTCTTAACTATTGAACTACAAACCCAGCCCTTTTCATGTTTTATTTTGAGATAGGGTCTCTTTAAGTTGCTTAAGGGCCTCACTAAGTTGCTGAGGCAGGCCTCAAACTTGTGATCCTCCTGCCTCAGCCTCCCAAAATTTAAAGGCACAGAAAATTTTCTTCCCTAGAATATTTGCAGAGATGCCAGTTAGGCTCAGCATAAGACAATGACTTCTGTGAGTAAATATACCATATTTATGGAGCATCTACTCTGTGTGGCACTCTGCTATGTGCTCAGGCTACAAAATGTGATAAGATAATGTCCCCAACTTTGAACATACAGTCCCCCAGAGAAATTCAAATTTATTTTTACTATATATCCATCATCCCTGTGGTTGCCTCACATACTTTAGGTCTCTAGGAAATATGTATTGAGTGCATTTCTATGAAAGGAATCATGAACTCTTTTTAACCTCAAGTAGACAAAGTAAATAAGGGAGTTATCAGGCCCGTTCATGTTTTCTAGTACCGTGGAGATGTGGAAGAAAGAACAACAGTACAGGAGACTTCTGTAAATGCCAAAGGATTCTAAAAGTCTACACTTGAGGAAAGATGAATTTGCTCTTCTAGACATCCTCTGTTGTCTCTTTCATATTGTTTATTGAAAAAAAGTTTCTAGGGAAGGAATGAGAGAAACAGATGGCTCAAAGAATAACAGAGAAGGATCTCACAGATTTCTTCTGTTTGTTGCTGACAAAGAAGCAGGAAAAATACAAAAAAGGTGGGGAGCATGTGTGTCTTTCTTGATCATTCACGTGTTCTCTTTCCAGCCTAACATTCCAGCTCTGTAAACAGCTCTGAGGTCACAACCTGAGGGAGGTCAGGCGGGGTGAGCAGGAGCAACCCTGCCTCCCACGCCCTGTCCTAAAGCATGATAGACTTCCAAGCAGGTTACGTGTGAGGCTAACCAACACACAGGGTGGTTTGTTTTTCATTTTTGTTTTTTAGCATAAAGAAAGTGAAATCCTGGAACCAGGAAAGACTGGTTTGGGATATGGTGAAGCCTTCCTCACTCATTGCCTTGGAAGAAATATAGAGCTCTATAGAGCTATACTGAGGTGAGGTCCAATGTCAGGTTGGAGGCAGAGGAGGGGGGATTAGAAAGTTAAGAACTACCTGCACGATGGGCACAGTAGCTCATGCCTGTAATCCCAGAGACCTGGGAGGTTGGAGGATCACAAGTTTGAGGCCAGCTTCAGCAACTTAGCGAGGCCCTGAGCTATTTAGAGACCTCATCTCAAAATAAAAAGAGCTGGAGATATGATTCAGCACCCCTGAATCCTCAGTACACACACACACACACACACATACACACAAAAGAAAGAAAAAGAAAGAAAGAAAAGAAAGAAAGAAAGAAAGAAAGAAAAAGAGAAAAGATCTGCAAAATGGCAACAGTAAAAAATTACACTTAAATTGTTGGGCACATTTCCAAATTTATAAATCACGCCAGGCACAGCCACATATATTATCTCAAATAACGTGGTCAGTGTCACATGGAGCTAAGATAAAAATGAAGACACTGGGCCTGAGGACCATCTTTCAATTAAGCTTTTTATGTCTTCTATATCAAGCCATCTTTCTCAGTGTTTTCCTTGTATCCACATATTTTGTATATCTTAACTCCTAAAAATTACCACTTTTGGAATCTTTGACCTACTTGCGCGTGAAGGCAGATGTTGTAGCAGGTGCATTTTGCAAGAAATGTTGTTGCTCTGAACGTATTGACATAGGTTCTGCTCCATGAGTGTGTCACATGGCCAGTTGTACAAGGCCTCATGCTTAGAAGGGCCTCAGGCTTAGTTCAGTGCACTGCTGCCACCATCTTGAAATTCTTAATTTTAACACTGGGTCCCCCAACTTATGTAGCCACTCCCAAAAGACCTGGTTAGTTTTCTGAGAAATCCAATCCAGATGGTTGGCCTGAGAATATTATTTTCTGTCAATATCCACAGTATAAATGGCATGCCTGCCTAGGATGGACAAGAGGTGAACAAGAAAATAACATTGGTGTGACAATTCACAGTTTACAGCAGATGTCTACTTGTATTCTCTCTTTAATCCTCATGAGCAAGTATCAGGAGGCAAGTCTATTTAAGGCCATCAGAAATCCACCAGTAGGGGATGAAATTGATTTGACAAGCAAATAGTTCTCTTAAAAACCTCTTTAAAAAATGAAAACCAATGTCCTGTTTTTCACAGGACAGAGAAACCATCCAGATGTTATACAGCTGTGCTGCAAAGGAAGTTACAGAGGCAATAAAGGACTTTATATGGAGTTCAGCCAAAGGGATCATGGAGAATAAGCATTCCAATCCTAGGCTGAGGAAGAGAGAGGTGTTGTTCTTGGAGCAGCTTGGAGCATTGGTCACAAAAATCCTTCATGATCCCTCCCAGCCCAGGGATGTGTATCAAAATCTAGCTGGAAACTCCTTTGTCAAGGATTCTCCCTTCATCTGGTCACTTTCCGATTAGCAATCGGAAAATTAGCAATCTGATTTGATGTCCGTATCTCTGTTCCAAGAACCAGATCAATACTGAAAACACTGAGTAAGCCATCTTTATAAACCTGTTGGCCTGAGACTTGCACTCAAGAACTCAGGCCAAATGTAACCTTTTGAAACTCTGTAATACCCAGTCTATCTCTTTTTAAAAATTTTAAATTTTCTTCCGCTTAGTTGTCTGACCTGATCTTCAGCCTCTGCCTGCCCTGTTTACCCAGACCCAATTCCCACTCAAGTCTAAAGTTCAGGCAATTGCTGCTTCCTGCAAGGTGATGATTGGCTGGACTCAAGTGGAGGAACATTTTGAGCTGCAGCGTTGTCCTATTGGGACTCAGAAAATAAGGCCTCAGAGTATGGCACTTCGGCATACTTAGTACTTGGAACTAAAGGACAGTGGCCGGGCTCAGAGGAGCCTCAGGATCTTCTCCTGCCCAGTCTCTCACCCCTCTCTCGCCTTCAAAACAAGTCTAGAAACCAGAATACTCCTTCCCCAAGGAGGATCATAAAAACGAGTAACCTTTTCCCCTGATCCAGTCATGAAAAGTAGAATTCTTACCCTAACCTTCCCACCTGCCTTTCCGTCTAGGAGACAGCCTTAAAGAAATTCTTTGACCTACTCTTGTGCAGTAGTAGATGTGATATTATGGTGTGTGTGTGTGTGTGTGTGTGTGTGTGTGTGTGTGTGTGTGTGTATTTTTGTTTTTGTCACAGTTCCTGCCTCCCCAATAAAGGCCACGGAAGTAAAACTTTTCTTCTTCAAGACAATACATGGGAACTCTAATCCTCTCCCACCTTTTCATCTTGGAACTTGCCATAAAGAAATTCTTGTGCACAGTGGTGCATGCCCCTGCAACTTGGGACGCTGAGGCTAGAGGACTGCAAGTTCAAGGCCATCCTCAGCAATTAAGTGAGACCCTGTCTCAAAATAAAACATAGGACTGGGGATATGGCTTAGTGGTAAAATGCCTCTGGGTTTAATCCCCAATGCCCCAAATAAATAAATAAGAAATTCTCTTAACTTACCCTTGTCTGATAGCAGGTTATAAGCTGCTCCTTATTCTAAAGGGTCCTGCCAGTATCCTAGAGAGGGGAATGGTGCCTAGAGAAGCCAAGGATGCAAGGTAGATAGGCTTTACTGGATTCCCCACCCAGGCTATTAGCATTGGATCACACTCTAGGAAAGCTTGCACTGAGATAAGAAGGTCTCTAAAAGAATGTGGTAAGGAAGGAAATGATAAGGGGAACCTAGCCACTTCCCTTATCTCCAGTCCTTAGGAGAGGAGCTGAACAGAGTGACCTTATTTGTAAAGTAAAGAAATGTACTCAGAACATCAGAAGAAATTCCACCTGCACTGTGGGCATGCAGCCTATCCTATGTATCCTCCAGCTCCCAGGCATATGGGGCAGCCCTCCATTGTATTCCAGCTACCACTGAGGAGTAAGTAATAAAATGTCCAAAACCTCTCCATTGAGTCCTTCAAGTTCTCTCTTTTGAATTGGGAAACAGTATGCTGGGGGCCTTTGCAACCCTGGAGTTGAATGGTTTTCTATGCTTCAATCCTGCCTATGCAATGAAATTTTTTCTTTATTTGTTACTGGGAAGTGAACCCAGGGGTGCTCTATCACTGAGCAACATCCCCAACCCTTTTTATATTTTATTTTGAGACAGGGCCTCACTAAGTTGCTGAGGCTGGCCTTGAACTTGTGATTCTCCTATCTTAGCCTTCCAAGTAGCTGGGATTACAGGTGTGTGCTATTACACTAGGCTTACAAAGAAATCTTTACAAAAAAAAAAGTCGTAAGGCCCACTTTTCTGACTCTGTTCTCAGGGTGCTTTTCAAATCCTGTACCCTAAATACTGACCTTCCCTCTCTCCCTCCTTGCCTCCTTCCTCCCTTCCTTACTTCCTTCTTCTTGGTACTAGGGATTGATCTCAGGGGTGTTTTTCCACTGAGCTACACCTCCAGCCCTTTTTTATGTTTCATTTTGAGACAGAGTCTCACTAAATTGCCCAGGCTGGCCTCAACCTCCCCAGTCACTGGAAGTACAGGAGTAAGCCACTACATCTGGCTCCAAAGTATTTTTCTACAAGGATTCAAAGTAGAAGTGACTTCAGAGAAAGATTAGATCACTGTTTTCCTTTTCCAAAATGTTCTCAACACATTCCTGATTAGCCTGTGGCCTAGTAGCCAAAGTCTTAACATGTGAGCTTTTCAACAACTGGGGAAGATGACAGGGTTTACAATGCAAGCATGCTGCTGAGTGCTGTGGCGCACGCCTGTAGTCCCAGTGACTGCAGAGGCGGAGGCAGGAGGATTGAAAGTCCTAGGCTAGCCTCCGGAACTTGGTGAGGCCCTAAGCAACGCAGTGAGACCCTGTCTCAAAATAAAACTGAAAAGGACCAGGGATGTGGTTCAGTGGTTAAGTGTCCTTGGGTTAAATCTCCTGTACAAAACAAAGCCAAAAACTATTCTGGTGGACTGGAGCCATGATCACTTTATAGAAAGTGAAAATTATTGGGAGATAAACAGATTTCATGAGAAGTCAATCACTTGGCCACTGTGTTAAATTTATAGCCCTTTCACCAAAACTTTTGATCACTTCAACAAAGTATGAATTTTATTTTCTTTTTGTTTGGGAGCAAATCACTGTTTGGGTTTCTGAAGAAGCAGTCTCCAGTTTTTATCTGCTGAGAAATCAAGTAAGGAAATCCAGTTAATGATCTGGTTACTCAAAACCACTCATTAGAGTCTATTTGCTTTTCAGAGGGCAGAAAAGGACAGTATTGTTAAAAGGAGTGAGTGGGTGTGTCCTTGGTTCCAGATAAAATTTTCAGAGAAGGTTGAGTCTACTATTCTCTTCCTCATGTAATCTTGCTTCACAAATCCTGTCCCAATAAGTTGGCTCATGGGAGGAGACTAACCAGCTAATCCTGCTACCAAGGATATCTGATATCCGAGAAGGGAGGGGAGGGTAGCAGTCCAAGAACTGAATTCCAGGTGTGTCGCACATTGGACTCATTCATTCCTCATGACGTTTCTTAGCAACCTGCAGAGGTCTGGAGTGCATTTTCTACACATAATGAAGAATCAGAGAAATTTAGTAACTTGCCTAAGAGTCTGTACTTTGTAACTGCAATTTCATCCAAGGAATCTTTAGTCCCCAAACTCATGATATGTTCATTATGTCAAACCATCTTTATAAATATGAATATATCCCAGCAATTTGGAAGTTAAGGCAGGAGAATCACTAGTTTGAAGTCAGCCTGGGCAATTTAGTGAGACCCTGTCTCAAGATTTAAAAATGCTAGGCGTGGTGGTGCACGCCTGTAATCCCAGTGGTTTGGGAGGCTGAGGCAGGATTATAAATTTAAGGTCAGCCTCAGCAATTTAGTGAGGCCCTAAGCAACTCATCCAGATCCTGTCTCTAAACAAAAAACATTTTAAAAGGGCTGACGGTGTGACTCAGAGGTTAAGCACCCTGGGTTCAATCCCTGGTACAATAAATAAATAAACAAAAATAAATAAATAAATATCTGAGGATGTGGCTCAGTGGTAGAGTAGGTTTAAGCCTCAGTACTGGTGAAAAAAAAAAAAAGAATATGGGGATGATATTCTAATCATGGTATCTTCTACCAAGATTTTAAAAAGAGAAGAGCTTTATATTTAGAATGGTTTAGGAAGGATCAGTGTGAGATGCCATCATTGAAGCTGAAGCACACTCCACCAAGCTGACACTGAGCCAGTGTCTACGAACACAGATGAATTTCCACTTCCCAGGATCACTGGTGCCCATGGGCATGAGGAGGAAATGATATGGGAATAGAAAGTAGAGTCCATGAAAGACGCTCCATAACACTTTTACGTTGTCCCTACTAACTGCAAGACTGGCCCAGGGACTAGGGTCCTCCTTGTGTTTAGTTGAGGATGACCTATAGTTATAAATTCTTATTAAAAGTGCCCATGGTTTTTTTTTCTTTTCTTCTTCTTCTTCTTTTTTTTTTGTACCAGAAATTGAACCCAGGGACAATTAACCACTGAGCCATATCCCCAGTCCTTAATATTTTTTATTTTGAGACAGGGTCTCACTAAATTGCTGATGGCCTCACTAAATTGCTGAGGCTGGCCTGGAACTTAGATCCTCCTGCCTGTGCCTTCTGAATTGCTGGGATTATAGACATGCACCTCTGAGCCTCCCCCATCATTTCATAGGACAGTCAAGCTAGGGGCTTGTCTTTCACCACTGAGCTCTGAAGATCCTTTTAGTCTCCTAAAATATTTCCCTCAACTTTTCCTCCCCAAATGTGTATCTTTATAGCTATTTTCTTACAGTTCTGCTTATCTTTGTGTTTCGATGGTTTGCTTCCCCACCCCCATGAATTATCGCAATGCTTACTTTCTCTGTCATATTATGGTTATTTGTACACTAATCTGTTTTTCTACCTCAGGACTAAGTTCTCTGGGAGCAGACAACATGTCTTGTTTATCTTTGCTTTCTACAGCTTAGCTGGCGCAATCCACATAGGTTTTCATTTTTAATTTCAGAAATACACTCAAAATGGTAGTGCACATAAATTTTTATATCTCACTTATTATATGCAACTATTATAGCATAGTTTGTATAGTTTTTATAAACTTATTTGCAAAGTGTTGTAAAGCAGTTTAAATTATAAACAAAAATTAACTTTTTTTGTGAAAGCTTTGATTCTACCTATGATGTTTTGCAATGTGGAATGGGTGAATTCAAATAGAAAAAAACATTTAAAAGACTCTTGGTACATTTTGCTACATTGATTTCCAAAAGTTTTATTGGCTATGGTAGGCAGAATCCTAAAATAGTTTCCCAAGGTTACTTCTCCTAAATAAGCCCCAGGACTATGATGAAATGTCATGCCTGTGACTATATCCTAGCTACAGGGAGATTATCCACATGGGCCTCACATACTTATTTGAGCCCTTTAAAAGCAAAAAGTTTGGCTGGGGATTTAGCAATGTAGAGTATTTGCCTAGCATGTGCAAGGCCCTGGGTTCAATTCCCAGCACTCCCCCCAACACACACACATACACAAGAGAAAAAAGAAAATTTTTTTTTTTTCCCAGCTGGTGGTAGAACAGAACATCTGAAAGATTCAGAGCATGAAAAAGATTCAAAGCACAATTGCAGGCTTTGAAGAAGATGGGCTATTCAGAAGACCAGAGCTGCCTCTAGTGTCTGAAAGTGACCCCTAGCTGTCAGTAAAAAAAAAAAAAAAAAAAAACACCTCTCCATCTGAAGCCATAAAACCCTGAATGTGCCTGGTGCAGAGGCACATGCCTGTAATCCCAGAGACTTGGGAGGCTGAGGCAGGAGGTCATGAGTTCAAAGCCAGTCTCAGCAATTTAGCAGGACTTAAGCAACTCAGCGAGACTGTTGTAATAAAATACAAAAATGGACTGGGATGTGGTTCAGTGGTTAAGCGACCCTGAGTTTAATCCCTAGTACAACAAACAAACAAAAAACCAGCCCTGAATTTAGCAACACCTGAGTACTTGGGATGGCAGTTCTGCAGTTTCCGGATAAGAACCCAGCCTGGCTGACACCTGGATTTTACTTTCCCCACCCCCCATCATGTGAGTTCTAAGTAAAGAACCCAGAGGAGCCCACCAGGTCTTCTGATCTAGAAAACTGTGAGATTATAAATGAATGTTGTTTTAAGCAGCTGACTTTGTGGCAGTTTGCTGTGTAGCAGTGGAAAAAGAATACAGTAGATTATTGTATTAGTAAGGGCAGTCAGCCCTGGTAATCCACACAATCAACCAACTGCAGATTGAAAATATTCAGAAGAAAAATGTGGCTGTACTGTACTTGGGCAGACTTTCTTTTTGTCAATTTTCCCTAAACAATACAATGCAGCAGTTATTTACATAGCACTTACATTGTATTAGGTATTATAAGTCATCTAGAGATGATTCTAAGGGAGGATGATGTGTGTAGGTTATGTGCAAATACTGTGCCATTTTATATAAAGTTTCTGAGCATCTGAGGATTTTGGTATGCACAGGGAGTCCTGGAAGCAATCTCCAAGTATATCAAAGGATGACTATAATACATGAAGTTATCTGTGTCACTGCAGGTAATCGTGAACAGAACTCCAGGATTGCATGCTGTAATTAAAAGACTTTGTTAAGATGCTATTTAACATGTATTTTTGTTTGATGCTGGTAGAGGTGAGCCAAAAAGGAAAAAAAAATTTTTTCTTTTTCTCCTCTTTTTTTTGGGTGGGGACGGGGGTGGGGGTGGGGCAGGTGTGGTGGCACATGCCTGTAATCCCAGGTACTTGGAAGGCTCAGGCAGGAGGATCACAAGATTGAGGTTAGTCTCAGCAGGTTATCAAGACCCTCAGCAACTTAGCAATACCATGTCTCAAAATTAAAAAGAAAAAGAGTTGAGGATATAACTCAGTGGTGAAGTTTTCCTGGATTCAATCCCCAGTACCAAAGGGAAAAAAATAAAATTATAAAAGCCTATTTTATTTATTTATCTTTTAGTACTGGAGATCGAGCCCAGGGGCATTTTACCAATGAGCTACTTTCCCAGCCCTTTTCATTTATTTATTTATTCTTGAAAATTTTGAGACAGGGTCTCCCTAGTTTGCCCAGGCTGGCCTCAAACTTGAAATCCTCTTACCTCAGCCTCCCAACTCACTACAATTGCAGGTATGCATCACTGTACCCAGTTTATTAAAACCCTTAGTTAAATAAATTTTATATGAAACACAGGAAACATGTCCCCCAAACTCATTATTTCTTCACTATTTTACATTTACTATTATTTATGCTTTCAAGGTTATTTGTGTCTAAGGCATTTGTGTGGCAGAAATGCAATGTAATTGTTTTGTCTTTGTATTTCTTCCTAACACCAGATGAAGTGATATCATCTTTGAAGCTTGAAATTGGTCATTATGGGAATATTTACATCATGGAAACTAGCAATTGCCTTTTCTGAGCCATTAAGATGTCATGAAAGTTTTCCTGAGTCTTGCATCAGAGGTGGAGTCTTCTTCCTTTTGGGCAAGGACCCAAGAGAATGAAGTCAGGCACAGCTGGCAGACATCTGGCTAATGTGAGGAGACACCTCCAATGCGAACAGACAATGTAGCAAAACACAGAAAAGGGAGATGGAGATAAACAGTACCTGGCAGCATGGTCTGACCCCATCTCCAGCAGTGCCTGATCCCACCTCTAATCCTAGACTGTTTAATTAAGTGAGCTAATAAATTCATTTTGCATTTATTTATTTATTGTTCCACAGTCCTGGGGCTTGAACCTAGAACCTCTCACATGTAGGCAAGTGCTCTACCACTGTGTATCCCCACCCCCTTTTGTATAGGTCAATTTGGGTTAAATATTTTATCATAATTAAAATTAGCATAAATGATTCAGCAGAATCTGTATCCGGTCCTGAATTATACCGCTAGCCACCCTAACAGGCCTCACTGATAGCAATAATTTAGAGGAAGGATAATTCTCCTGACCTCAATTTTGTCCTGATCTTATGTTATCTATAATTCCTTCTTTTATAAACATATGTTTGCTTCATTTAATAAGCCTTATATCATTTCCCTTGCAGGCTGAGATTTGTTCTTTTCATTGAATCTTTTTTGTTAGAATGGCAGGCATTTTTTTTTTTTAAGGTAGTGGTGATGGAATCCAGGGGTGTTTTACCACTGAGTTAAGTCCCAACTCTTTTTATCTTTAATTTTGAGCCAAGTTCTCACTAACTTGCTTAGGGCCTCAATAAATTGCTGAGGCTAGCTCAAACTTGTAGTAAGCTGGGATTACAGGCCTGTACCACCATGCCTGGTGAGAAGCAGGCATTTTTATCAAGTGACCTAACAGCTACTGTGCCTTACCCTCTTCCATGATAATGAAAACAATTTTATAGAAGGCAGCCAAGACCCCAAAGAGGAGTCAGGACTGTTCTAAGCTGTCCAGGTCATCTTGTTGCGCTTTATTATCTGTTCGCTTTCCTACCTTCCTTACAGTTAAGTTGGCCAGGTGACTTAGTTCTTGCATCTACTCTTAGCTCATATGCAATCAATCTTATTTCTGTAATCACTTAATGAATATTTTTATATGTACCATGTGTGCTGGTGCTAGGGCTGCAGAGATGAGCAAAACAGACCTGATCCTTTCTCATCTTTCTTCGTCTTTGTGACTTGTTTTTCCTCTACATCTGATGGCAATGCAAGATAGATATCAATGGCTGGAAAAAGGAGACCCCAAATATATTTCAATTTTGTTTATTCGTTATCAGAGTGCCTCGGCAAGTTATCATGATGTCTTTTTTTTGCAAGGGGTTGGGTTATCAGGGATTGAACTCAGGGGCACTCAACCACTGAGCCTTATCCCCAGCTCTATTTTGTATTTTATTTAGACACAGGGTCTTACTGACTTGCTTAGAGCGTTGCTAAGTTGCTGAGGCTGGCTTTGAACTTGAGGTCCTCCTGCCTCAGCCTCCTGAGCTGCTGGGATTACAGGTGTGTGTCACCATAACAGGCAATTTATAATGTCTTTTTGATGCGCAATGACCAAGTTAGATCTAAAGGCCACAGCATGCATACATTGATTGCATTGTTGTATTTCTTTTTAAATATTTTCTATAATTTTAATATTTTCTATTTATACTTCTTATATGTCACTATGAAACAATTCTATGTATTTCAATTGATGGAATCTAAACTTGGTTCCTTGGGTTATATACTGAGCTGTTTCTTTTTACATGAATTCTAAAATAGACCTTGTTAATGGAACAGATGTTGAAAGGTATTTCCAATGTCAAAAGTGTATATTAAGCACCTGAAGTCTTTAGTAATTTTCCTAAATAACAAAATGTTTCTTTTTTTGTTTTGTTTTTGTACTCAGGATTGAATCCAGGAGGGCAGGGGCTCTACAACTGACCTACATCTTCAGTCCTTTTTATTTTTTATTTTGAGACAGGGTCTCATTAAATTGCCCAGGCTGGCCTTGAACTGTAGCCTGTTGGCTGCCATGTGCACCTACTTGGTCTACTTTGACCTAGACACTTTGAGTATCATCCTTGAGCCTCCTTTCCTCATTTGAAAAGAGGGGTCATATTACCTGCCTTGTAGCATTTGTGTATAAGGACTAAATGAGATTAAACAAGTGAAGTGACTAAAATGGGGCCTGGCCCATGGGAATCTTGAGTCAGTTGTTAGATATAGCTACTATTAAAAATCAAGTTTGGGCTGGGGCTATAGCTCAAGTTGGTAGAGTGCTTGCTTTGCATGCACAAGGCCCTGGGTTCAATCTCCAGCACCATACACACACACACACACACACACACACACACACACACACACAAATCAAGTTATAGCCAGATGTGATGGTACAGGCCTGTAATCCCAGCTGCATGGGAGGCTGAGGCAGGATGATTACAAGTTTGAAACCAGCATCCCATTTAGTGAGACTTAGTGGTAGAGTACCTGCCTAGCATGTTCAAGGCCCTGGATTAGGTCCCTAGATATGGTAATCATTGTTATCTGTTTTTTCCTGTACAACTAGATTGAAATTCCTTGAGGACCAAGATCGGATGTAGCCCATTCACTATTGTTTCCCCAGTAACTAGGACAGTGTTTGGCACATGGTAGGCATTTATGTGTGTGTATGTGTGGTATTAAAGATTGAACCCAGGGACTTACATATGTAAGGCAAGTGCTCTACCACTGAACTATATTACCCCCTCACCCCCTAAGGCATAGACGGTGGTTTATTTGGAAAGTAGATAGATATTCGATGGGAGCAAACTCAAGGAAGATGCCTTTGGGATAAAGCAAGGAATACATATTCAAGGGAGAACTCAGGCCAGCTCCAGAGGGAGGCACAGTCTGAGCTACAGTCTTAAAATTTTGAGATAGGATCCTGCTAAGTTTCTGAGTCTGGCCTTGAACTTGTGATTCTCCTGTCTCAGCGTCCTGAGCATCTGGGATCACAGGTATGTGCCATCATAACTGGTTGGAATTTTCCAGCTGGTAAAGGTAGAGGAAGAAGATTCCAAGAATGGTGAATGATATGTACCCAAGGACATGGGATAATTTGATACTATGGTGAAGCACCTAGAAGCAAGTCAGTACCATTGAGATATAAACAGGGAAGCTAGGAAGTAAGGAGGTGTTAGGAAATTATAGGCAAAGAATTTAGAATCAAACAATGGCAATATGTTGCAAAATTGTGAGGTTCTTTGTACCAGGGATTATTGAACCCAGGAGTGCTTAACCACTGAGCTGCATCCTCAGCTCTTTCTTTTGTTTGTTTTATTTAGAAATGGTCTTGCTAAATTGCTTAGAGCCTCGCTAAATTGCTGAGGCTGTCTTTGAACTTGCAATCCTCCTGCTTTAGTATCCAAAGTGCTGGGATTACAGGCATATGCCACCATGCCTGACCGTTGCAAAGTTTTAAATGTCATAATTAGAGTAGGTGATAAGGAGCCTGAATGGGATGATCTTATGGACCTTAGAAATGATCTTTGATACAGGAAGAGGAAAAATTGGGAAATAAAGAGATTAAAGTTCAGCCATAATTCAGGAGGAAGTCCTAATGGTCTAGATGAAAAAGATGTTGGCCTGCCTAAGGCAGTAGTGATGGAGCTGAAAGACATTTGGACTGATTTTTAGGAGCGCAAATTAAGAATTGATAAGACTAGTCTAATCATTGGATGTAGGTATATACAAAGAGGAAAAACCAGAAGTTTTCTATTTTGCCTCCCTTACTTGGTAAATCACAATACTAAGCACATAAAAAATGGGCAAAAATAAGTCTTCAAATAAACAAATCTAGCTGGGTGCTGCATGCCTGTAATCCCAGTCACTTGGGAGGCTGAGGCAGGAGGATCACAAGTTTGAGGCTAGCTTCAGCAACTTAGCGAAGATCTAAGCAACTTAGGGAGACCCTGTCTCAAAATAAAAAATAATTTTAAAAAAAGAGGGCGGGGCTTTTAAAAAAAGTGGCTTAGTAGTTCAGTGCCCCTGGGTTCAAACCCTGGTACAAAAATAAACAAACAAACAAAACAGGTCTTCATTGCATTACCTGGTTTTAATTTCATTTATTTACAATTTTAAAATTTTGTTCTATTAACCAGAACCTTTCAAGCTCTTATCCAGCTTCTTGGTATATTTCCAGTTTTTGAGGATTCTCTTCGTATTTCCAAGTTATTTGCAGATAAAACCAAAGGTGACTTTGTTTTCCAACCCACATATTTATCTATTAAGACAGTTGTAAGCATAATTTTCAAAAGAAGTGAGAGAATAATGTGACATGACTAAGCACAAAGAAGGAAAGATGTCAAACCTTGCCAGTACATAAGCATGTGTGTTCTTTCCATTGCAGGAAAGAACACATAGAACAATAGCACAATTTTTCTTAGTGTTTAAGGTCATCACAATCTTGTTCAACCTTTAACTGTGTATCATAAACACAGACTTTTCTTGGAAAACAATTTCCAGGCTATTGAAAAAAAATGTTCAACTCAGTCTATCAGAGTGTTAAAATTAAGAAAGATGAACAACACAGAATAAGCAAAGTTACTTATTTCTGTAGGCAAACTCTGTACACAGCAAGAGATAAGAAAATTTTCCCATTGATGTGATGGTTATCTTACATGCATTTTTATGTATTTTTAAGAAGTGAAAAGAGAACTATCAGGATGTCAAATGGATTTTGAAGATATAATTTTAAATGATTCAAATTTTGGAAAGCATATCATATGTATGTATGTATGATATAGAAGAACTCTGAAACATTTTTTTTCTTTTTCTTTTGGTATTGGGCGATTGTATCCAGAGGCATTTTACCACTGAGTTACACACCCAGCCCTGTTTATTTTTTATTTAGAGACAAGGTCTCTCTAAGTAAGTTGCTTAGGGCCTCACTAAGTTGCTCAGTCTGGCTTTGAATTCGCAGTTCTCCTGCCTCAGCCCCCCAAGGAAGTACAGCGTCATTGGAATCACAACTCTGGACCTGCACCTAGCTCTGAAGAATTTTTTAAAGACAAGGTCACAAACTACAGTCTGTTGGCCAAATCTGTTTTTGTACTGCTGTGAACTAAGAATAGGTTTTATATTTTTAAATGGTTAAAAAAACCAAAAGAAGAATAATATTTCATGGTGTGTGATACTTATCTGAATGCAAATTCCAGTGTCCACAAATAAAGTTTTATTGGAACACAGCTTTCCCATCTATAGTGTAATGGCTGCTTTCACACTACCATGGCAGAGCCGAGTAGTTGTAGTAAAGACCTTTTAGCCCACAAGGCCTGAAGTATGAACAACCACCTGGCTTTTTTTTTCAGAGAAAGCTTGCGAATCCTTAGAAACTTTTCCTCTTCAGTAAACTGAAGTCTTCTTCATGGAGATTTCCTGTGTCAGTGTCACATTGTTTACAAAAATATATGAATTTAGTGAGAATAATACAGTTCTGAGAAGGATATCAATGTCATAGAATACAATAATAGACATATTTATTATACTTAGGATGCTTATTTTCCCATCTTATGTTAGTAGAGCATATTTATTAGGAACATACACTTTAGGATCATGCATATTCCTTGGAGTTTGATGAGCTTCCTGTAACCTTGAGCTTGTGATTTAGCCTCTTTTTTGGTACTGGGGATTGAACGTAGGGAGCTACATCCCTACCAATGAGCTACATCCCAATCCTTTTTTATTTTTTTAATTTTTTTTTTGAGACAGGGTCTCACTAAATTGCTCAGGCTGGTCTTAAACTTGGAGATCCTCCTGCGTGAGCCTCCCTGGGATACAAGTATATGTTACTATGCCCAATCTTGTGACTTAGCCTCATTTCCTATAAAAGCAGGGCAATAATGTCACCAACCTGATAGAATTGTGGTGCAAGTGGGTAAGTGCAGTGATTCTTTTTTTATTTTTTAAGAGGAATTACTTAGCTTGGTACCTGGTACACAGTAAGTATTTTGACTATCACCATCATCTTAAAATGTCACTTTCACTTTTAGTTTTCCCACTCCTAGTAGTGCCTATAACTTCTTTGACAAGGAAATCCATAAGATTCTGTTGGTTTAATTTGGAGTAGCCAGAGCCCCTCTCTCTGTATCACTACTGCAGAAAATCTGTCCCTGTTTGCATCTAAGAGCCCACTTGATGGGAGAGGAGAAAAAGGGAAGCTTAGCAAGGTCTAGAGACAAAACCACAACCCTAACATGTTGGGAGGCTATTTGGCAGCTGGGTTACAGCTTCGAGCAGAGCAGCACGTGGGATTTTTTTTCCTCCTGTTGGATTCCACTCCAGCTTTCTCTATGGAGAGCCTACATTTCTTTGATGGGTTTGTGGATGGAAGCTCAGCTTGGTGTGTGGATAAAACCCAGAACAGTAATGCTCACAGGCATGCCCGTGACAGGAATGTGGGGGTTGGGGTGGACTGCGTCTATTGGTAGGAATAGCTCTCATCATCATACTTAGAATGAATGATTTTTTTTTTCATTTTATTTCATTTTGTGTTAGGTTCACTTTGCCATTTCTTTCATTGTTTCCCACTAGGAAAGTTCTTGGAGAATCATGAGGGTGCGGTTCTTAGAAACTTGGTCATTTTTTTCACACTGAGCTTGCTGTCACCTGTCTCCTACCTGAGCCATTCTGCCCTCAGGATCATTATGGCTCTGCATTCCCTTGGATGAACCAGGGCCCAACAAACTCGTGGTTCCTCTGCTATGATGTTTCTCCTCTTTCATTCCTGGTCTCTAAGTGGGTCCTGAGCGGCCTCTGCAGAGATGGTATCTTCTGCTCACCAGGGGATACTCTGGGAACAACTGATGAGAATACTCTATTCTTGATTCTCACAAATGTCTGTGTAAACACAACCAAAAGGGGAAAGAAATTCCTGCTAAACCAACTCTTTCACCCCTTTTCCCCAAAAATGAGTTCAAGAAATATCAGAATTCTAAAAGTAGCAGAGCTTCCCACAATACAACTTGGAGACAGAATCCCTACTGGTATTCTGCCCCCTCCCTATTTTTTAAAATCACATAAAAGAGTTTTCACAGATCTCACTTTACGTTACTTCCTAGTTTGATGTCCTGACATAACATTTTGAGGAAAATGCCTTTAAATTTTATCCTTGCTCCTCAACCATGGTTGAGCAGGAACTGTTAATTGAGTTTAGTCACTCAAAAGAAAGCACAAAATATTTCAGCATTCTTACATATTCTGGTTGGATCTGCAGTTAAGAAGACAAACACAAACACTCACACCTCAGCTTGGTGTGTGGATAAAACCCAAAACAGTAATGCTCACAGGCATGCCCATGACAGGAAGGTGGGGGGCGGGGTGGACTGTGTCTATTGGTAGGAATAGCTCTCATCATCATATTCCAGCTCATCTTCATCCTCATCATCCAGCAGTCCATACTTAAATTTCCGGTAGACAGTGCCATCTTGGCCCATGTAGACGATGTCGTCATCGTCATCCTCATCATAGTCCCGGTCCCTGTACTCAGTCACCTGGTCCTCTTCAAAGCTGGTGCCCTGGCCATAGCTGCTTTTATAGGAGGAGTAAGACCTGGCAGGGTCAGCCAGCTTTTCATAGCCAGCCTTTTCTACTGGCTGGACTCGGCCCCGAGACTTCCTCCAGACGATCACGGCAGCCCCCAGCAGAAGCACCAGCATGATGGAGGAGGTAATCAACAGAGCAGTCTTGGAGTGCTCAGGGGCAGACCCAGGCTCACTTGTTCGAAGGATGCACTCGTCTGTTGGAAGATGACCCCACAGGCAGGGAAGAAAGGGAACAGGTGGCAGAAAAGAAACGGAATTGGGGAAATTAGTTTCTGAGGTAAAGAACATCATTAAAAAAAAAAAAATCTAAAAATGCAAGAATCATGATCTCTGATTTTCTTAGGAGGCACACCACTCTACAAAATCTTAGCATGAACCCTATTAGAGTCCCAGTCTATGCCTGATAAAAGCAACCCAACCTTCTAGAATGAGGGTCAGTTTGAGATCCAAAGGGAGTTCTTATCCCCATAAGTCATAGGTCAGTCTCCAAATGTTTTATTTATCAATTGATTCTTCTATTTCCCTCCTGAGAAAATATTTCACTATGGTCCATGCTTTAGCTGTTGCTAAATGCCATTCGGAGTTTTTCTAAGACTGAGTTCTCTCCCCAAGCTACCTGTAAGCCTGGCCCCAAATAACTATCCTACCTTTCCAGAGCAGGAGAAGATAATTGATACAATCACTGACTTGTATAACCATGTAGAGACTTAGAAATTACTTAAACCAATTAATTATTTCATAGTTGAGAAAATTAAAGCCATGGAGAGGAAATGAATTGTCACATTGTCAGAGACAAGACATTGTGGAACAACCAGAATTCCACTATTAACCGTAACTCCATGGGACAGTCTAAACACATGAAGGAAACATATTATGACAACTGGTGCTTAGTTTCTTGGAGTTTGTGACACTCACCTAGCAGGAGAAGAAGTACTGTATCATTTAAATCCTGCCTACCAACTTGAGTGACAGAGCTTAATTAGGATTTCTGAAGTCAGGAATTGTGCCCCTTCTTATCCATTGGCTTCTGTTTTGATGCCTTGACTAAGAACATGAAGTAACTAAACCAGAACTTAGCAATGAGCTCCATTTTCTTGCTTTACACTCATTTGTTCAAGTGGTATGACTTTGGTAATTTGCTTAATTTATTTCCTTTTCTTTAGCCCACCATATAGGAGTGTGAAAGAGTATAAAAAAGCTGGAGAAAAACTATCAGACCAGGTTGGGTTACAAGTTGAAATACATAATAGTTTCTCTGTAAATATTGGTTGAACCACTTGGATCTGTCCTCAGGATTCTTTTATGGGCATTCTAGATACATTCTACACACTAGCTTAATGAGTATAATAGTAGTACCAGGTATGATCATATATGCTTATTAAATATCTTGATATTTATTAAGGTAATATTTTCAAATTAGATCTGATTCATTGCTGCTATATATATATTCTTTTTCTTAACTTTTAAATATGACTTCATTTTATAGGAAGACTAGACAACATTAAAAAATTACTTACAAATCTTTGATGTAGTGTATATATATATATATTTTTTACTACTGCTAAACAAGTTTTCTGTTTTATCCTCAAACTCAGGGGATTTTGCCTATCAAGCAGAATTCCCTTCTCTAACAGCACACCTAGTGCAGTGGTGCACGCCTGTAATCGCAGTGACTTGGGAGGCTAAGGCAGGAGATCATGAGTTCAAGGCCAGCCTCAGCAAAAGTGAGGAGCTAAGCAACTCAGTGAGACCTTGTCTCTAAATAAAATACAAAATAGGGCTGGCGATGTGGCTCAGTGGTCGAGTTCCCCTGAGTTCAATCCCTGATACCTGCCCTTCCCCCAAATAAAGAAAACATAAAGTAATAGCACTATCATTATTGCATTCATCATTACCAACATGAACAGAGAATTTTTCCCTGAGGAAATATTTAAAGCACCAGAGGGATAGAAAAGCAATCTGTGTAGAGCACTTTGAGGTAAATACTGCCAGAAGCAAGAGAATCAACAAAAGACCTTCAGAGGCTGCGGGGTGCCACGTGCAATCACATCCTACTCACTCTTCATCTTAGGCTGCAGAGACAGGGTAAGCCTCTGGGATACAGTTTTTTGGAGAGGCAGACTGCCTCAGTTAATAAAGGAGCCAAGTGAGCAACAGTATTTGTTTCTCTCCCTTCTCTCTCCCTTTTTCACATCTGCCTGCTAGACAAGCGTTCTGCCACCAACCTATACCCCAGAAATACTGGGACTTTTGCAAAGTTTCCCCAGGTTGCTTTTCAAGAATCACAGAGGAACCAGGAAACACAACTAAATGGTTCTTTGTTGGGACAGAGGTTCAGAAACACTACACGCATCACGCACACACTTCTGGCTTCATTTAAAGGCTTCGATAAAGTATGGGTTATTATTCTTAACTGACACAGCATGGACATTAGGCAGTCAGACCCTGAAGGTGGATGTGTACCAGGAACTGGGGAAAACAGCTGCCCATGGGGGTGGGAAAATTGAAGAAGGAAAGAATTGGTTTTGGGAAAGATGATACTTAGAACCTAATTGAAAAAGCTGATACAAAAATGAAAAATAAGGGCTGGTAGCTCAGTGGTAGAGTACTTGCCAGGCATGCAAGAGACCCTAGGTTTGACCTCTCCATCCCAACACCACAAAATAAAAATAAAAATTTAAAAATTTTTTAAAAAGGGTCTGGTAGCAGCTATGGGTCTGGGATTTTCTTTACTTATACATGGACCATCTCCCATAAGTATTTGCTCAAGAAATAATATATCTGAACCTCAAGGAAATGATATATTTCTGGACTTGGGAATATATAGCAAGAATATAGAGCCAGGCTGTGTAGGAGTGGTAGTGCATGTCTGTAATCCCAGTGGCTCAGGAGGCTAAAGCAGGGGGATCGCTAGTTCCAGGCCAGCCTCTGCCATTCAGCAAGGCCCTAAGCAACTTAGCAAGACCCTGTTTCAAAAGAAAAAATAAAAAAGGCTATGGATGTGGCTCAGTGGTAAAGCATCTCGAGGTTCAAAAAAAGAATATATAAGTTGGTTGCAGAGGTGTGTGCCTGTTGTCCCAGCCGTCAGGAGGCTGAGGTGGGAGGATCACCCAGCCTAGGAGTTAGAGGGCAGCCTGGGCAACATGGCGAGACCTCATCTCGAACAAATAAACAATACAGAATATATTTTCCTTTTAGGAATCATTCCATTTAAGATCTTTCTAAGTTTATAACTAATGAGAATCAAATATCAACATGGATAGGGTTGGAGGCTGGAAGACAGTTGGGGTCTGAAAACTGGTGGAAATGGTTTTGTTTCTCTCTCTCTCTCCCTCTCTCTCTCTCTCTCTCCCTCTCTCTCTCTCTCTCCCTCTCTCTCTCTCTCTCTCTCTCTCCCTCTCTCTCTCTCTCTCCCTCTCTCTCTCTCTCCCTCCCCCCCCCCTCTCTACTGGGGATTGAGCCCAGGGGCACTTAACCACGGAGCCATATCCTCAGCCCTTTATATTTTTTATTTGAGACAGGATCTTTCTAGTTTGCTTAGGGCCTCACTAAATTGCTAAGGCTGCGTTTGAACTTGTGATTCTCCAGCATGAGGCTCCCTAGTCACCGGATTACAGGCGTGCGCCACTAGCTCAGTTTTGTTTCTTCTTAACCTTCAATGAAAGTTTATTTCTAAAATGCTTTAAGTCTCTAATGCAAAGCTTAGATTTGGGCTTACTTCCATTGAATGATTCTTCAATATATTCAAGATAATATTGCATTAATCTTTTAAAAATATTTTTAGTTGTAGGTAGACACAAAACCTTTATTTTATTAATTTACTTTTATGTGGTGCTAAGGATGGAACCCAGTGTCTCACACGAGCTAGGCAAGCGCTCTACCACTGAGTTACAAGCCCAGCCTTGCATTAACCTTCTTGATGGTTAATTTCTTTCTTTTTTTTCTCTCCAAGATGGAAGATAAAAATGGAATGGGGTAAATGTATAAAGGTCAAATTCTAGACCTAGTTGAACTTTAACTTGGGAAGCAGTAAAGCAGTGGAAAGAATGTGGGCTTTGCTGTCCAAAAGACCTCTTAATTTGGACATAGACCTGGACATCCCAATTCAACCCTTTGAGCCTCAGTTGCCTCATACGTAATATGGGATCAATAATATCTACTTGTGAACTGAGATGATGGACATGAGGTTTCAAGTACAGCAGGCACTCAGTGAAATGTAGTGTTATTGCTTTTCCTGAACTTTCCATCCTCCTCTTCTGCGGCTCTCATCACTTTCTGAGGCTTGGCCCTCCCTCTGCAGGCTGCTCTTCCTGTCCCCTTACCCATGCTGTCTTGGCAGTCACAGCACTCCTGGGTGTTAGAGAGGTTGGAGGTGTTACAGCATTGGAGACAGCGGCTGTCGTCCATGTGCAGAAGCAGGGGTGCAGGGCACATGGTGCAGTTCTTGGTGCTGGGCCCCTTGCATTCCATGCAGCTCTCGTGGCATTTTTCACAGTCAAATTTCTCTCCCTGTTAAGAATAATCAGGATGTTCTTTGTGAGTACAGAGGGATTAACAAGGCACTGGTATTTCCCAATGAGAACTCCATCTTGTCTCCATAAGGAGGCAAGCCTATAGGGGACTGCAGAAAGATGGTGTGTTCTGGGTCCATTTCAACTGCGCTGGGCAAATGATAGACCCAAGTCTCTTCAACTGGATGAAGCAATTGCTGGGCCCTGATCTCTGAGGCCTGCTAGTAACAATAGTAGGAGAACACTTTCCCACAATAATTTATTATGAAGTGACAGCTCCTGTGCTCGCTTTTTTGTTTTTTGTACTGGGGATTGAACCCAGGGACACTTAATCATTGAGCCACATCCTCAGCCCTTTTTTATATTTTATGTAGAGACAGGGTCTTGCTGAGTTGCTTAGGGCCTTGTTAAATTGCTGAGGCTGGCACTGAACTTGAAATCCTCCTGCCTCAGCCTCCCCAGTTGTTGGGATTACAGGCGTGCACCACTGAGCCTGGCCTCCTGTGCTCATCTTAAGACAGCTCAGGTCAGGGACTAGTTTTGTCTGGTCCACACTATGCAGAGTTGATCAATTTAAAACATTCTGCGTTCACTTCTCACATTTCAAATGTAGAATATTTCTTATGTAAATCAGTTCCTAATTGCTTTTTAAAATCTGGAAGACCTGTCAAGTGGATTCATCATTTTAACATGTCACGTCACTGACAGAGTTGAGTGTCAGTGGCCCCTTTCTTATTCTCTCCTTTATGCCAAAATTTCCAGCATTTGCTATTATATCACCAACACATGGGTGATACATCAATTTCCACTTTCCAGCAAGCTTGAACTATAGTTTTCTTTCACCCAGTATCCTTCACTCTTGTATGTTAGTTGCTTGCGTAGCTTCCTTGATTACTGGACTCTTGTGGCTGGGACCCAGAATGATGTTAGTTGTGACTATGTAGCTAAAGCAATTAAATCTCATTAGGAATAGAGTTCAGAGATGAGAAAAAAAGTGGCTTCCTTCCCAACAAATTGTTCTTTGCTTGGTGCTGCAATTGTGGGTCAAGAAAGATACTTTTCTATTCTTTCTGTGTAACTTTACAAGTATGGTAAAATAGAAGAAGGATGAATGGAGGGGTTGAGGGTATAGCTCAGTGACAGAGCACTTGTCCAGCATGTGCAAGGCCCTGGGTTCAATCTCCAGCACCAAAAAAAAAAAAAAAAAAAAAAAAAATTTGCTCTCATTGAGCATCTTGGCATATTTTAGATACTGCTACTCTGTTTTCTCAGCTGCTATTATCTCATCAAATCCTCTGGGTTCAGTTCCAGCTTTGTTATTTACTATACTTGTGATATTTTAGAAAATTACTTAACCTCCCTGAACTTCAGTTTCCCCAAACTGTAATGAGAGCTGCTGTCAGAATTTAAAGAGCGCCTATATTCGAATAGGTTGGTTTGTATTAATTTCACCACGGAGAGATTTACGTATTTCCTAAAGTTTGGAAGCACAATCAAGAAATTAGTGCACTTAGCAAACCCAAGTCTTCTGTGCAAGCAAATCAATCCTTCTGAAAACACTGTGCAGAAGAGGCAGAGGAAAGAAAGATGGTCAATAGCAGTGTGGCTCCTCCTTTACTCAGATGTTCTGGTTAGACAGCGGAGAGTAAGAGAGAAGGGAGTTTGCATTTCTGACCTAATATCTTACATAGACTGAAACTTCTGTGGTCATTAACAACAGCTATAGGGTTCATTCTGAGAGTCTCATTACTTAACATCCCATTATTTATATTAGATCTTCTCAATTTCTTTGCTTTATGTAGAGGCTACCGGTGAATAACACCATTATTTCATGATGTCATGAAAGAAAATTTCACAATGCTGGACCTAAACTATAGTGAGGATAGGAATTTTAGGACTTTTTGACTGCCCAGAATAACATGTGGGAATTGAGTTCACATTCTCTCTAAATAGGGCAGAAGGCCAGTTGTGGTGCACGCCTGTAATACCAGATTTGGGAGACTGAGGCAGGGGGATTGTGAGTTTAAAGCCAGCCACAGCAACTTAGTGAGGCCCTGAGCAACTTAATGAGACCCTATCTCAAAATGAAACATAAAAAGGGATGGGGATGTGGCTCAGCAGTTAAGTGCCCCTGGGTTAAATCCCTGGTATCAAAAATAAACAAATAAATAGGGCAGAATACACATTGCCCCAGCTCTCCAGTACCTCTCCCACTCTATATTTTCCCACAAGACAGTCAGAGGTGCAGATTCCTCCCATGAAGTGGTAGCTCCACACACAGGATAAGCAGTTTGATCCTCCTTTTCCTGAAAGAAAAAAAAAAATCCAAGTTATTAGACCGAACCTTAGATTTCTTTTCTTTTCTCCCTCCCTCCATCTCTCTCTCTCTCTTTCTTTCTCTCTCTGTCCTGAGGATCAAATGCAGAACCTTGCACATGCCAAGCCAGTGCTGTACCACTGAGCTACATCTCCAGCCTTTCTTTATCTTTTCTTTTCCTCTCCTCATCTTCCCAATACTGGGGATTGAACCCAAGGGTACCTAACCATTGAGCAACAGCTCCCCCCCTTTTTTTGAGATTGTCTCATTAAGTTGCTCAAAGACTCACAGTTGAAATCTTCCTGCTTCAGCCTCCTGAGTTGCTGGGATAACTGGCATGTGCCACCACATCTACTCAGGAACACTTAGGAGCAAGGACTATGTCAAGTAAATTGAAGGAGAAGCCAGGTATGATGGTACACACCTGTAATTCCAGCAACTAAGAAGAGTGAGGCAGGAGGGTCACAAGTTCAAGGCCAGCCTCAGCAAGTTAGCAAGGCCTTGTCTCAAAATTTAAAAAAAAAAAACAAAAAAGGACTAGGGATGTAACTTCAGTGGTAATGTGTCCCTGGGTTCAATCTCCAGTACCAAAAACAAATGAACAAACAAACAAACAAATCAAAACCCAAAATTTGAAGCAGAAAGATGACTTGCTTGATGAAATGGGGGAAAAGTCTATAAGACAAAATGAAGGCCCATATGTTATCTAATTAGTCCAAATTAGGCAGACTAAGCCTGGAAACTGCAGATTGGGGATGACAGATCTTTAATTGCAGCAAGAGAAAGATTTTTCAGAGAATAAGAAATTATGTAAAAAGTTATAAAATCTTTATTTTATTCCCTTCTGTTTATTGTTTAACTAGTGGGCAGGATGATGGCTGTTAATTTGGAGGAAGGTCTCAGTACACAGTAGTGAGTAAATCATGAATAGACAGACAGAACACACTTGAAGATTGAGGGCCAAAAGAATTCAGTAGGCCATGTTGTCCAATGACTCTTAATTTTGGGACTGGTGGTGGTGATAGATTCCTTTGAAATTCTCTTAAAGGCTATAAAAATATCTCCTTAGAAATCCTGCACCCTTAGGCTGGGATGTAGCTCAGTGGTAGAGCACTTTTCTGGCATGTGCAAAGCCCCAGATTCTAATCCCCAGCAGAACAGGGGGGGAAATTGACATTCTGTGTATGTAGGCATGTATTTTTTCAATGCTAGGAACCAAACCTAGGGTCTTGTGCTTGATAGGCAAGTGCTCTACTATTGAGCCATACCCCAGTCCCATCCTGTTTATTAATAATTATAATTATTTTGCTTCTGGGGATTGAACTCAAGGCCTTGTGTGTGCTAGGCAAGCATTCTACCCCTGAGCTACAGCCCCAGTCCTATTTATTATTTTCAAATACATGAAAAGTAAGGCCTGGACATGCAATGTCAACCATCCAAGGTTACACAGGTAATAGTCAAGATTCAAACTCAGGTTTATTGACTTACAGTCCAGTGCTCTTTCTACCATACTGCCTGCCTTAACATATGAACTAGGTCTGAACCTGCGGACTGTTTCCTGTGGAGGCAACACCTTTCTCTCCCAATGCATACATCCCAAGAATGATGGATCCAAATATTTCCTTCTACATGGTATGAAGGGACAGCTTCTGGAAAGAGTTTGTGGGACAAGAGACTAGAACTCTAGTTCATGTTATGAGGAAGGCCCTGGCGTCTCTGCTGAAAGTTTCAAAGAATGAGTGTGAGAGAGGTGGGCATAGAGTGTACCTGGCATTGCCAGTTAGAACTTGAGCAACTCAAATTAAGACTTCCCACAGGGACCATGCTGTGAAGGGTGGTTAGTTGAACTTGACATAAAACCAGGGAATTCTGTCCTTTACATTCACAAAGGAGTAAGTGGACTTTTCCTGTCTGATGTGTGAGTTCAGTCATTTGTACTGTTGTTTCCAGGCAAAAATGAATCCTGATCTCTGAACAATTACTTAGAAAATAAACTTTTAGGACATATTTCCTCAAGTTGAGGGCTGCCTGCAGTGATATAAATCCCCAAACACTCATTTTCATTTTAGCTCTAGCTTTATATAGAATTTCTGCATGGTCTGGAACACATTTGTGGTATCAGATGGAAGAAGCAATCTTCTACCTCCTTTCTTCATTTTACCATGATACATTTTTCTAAAATAAAGCTTAAATGTCTTACTCTTAACTTTTTTAAATACAAGATTTAATTTTGGGGAGGATTCAGGGGATTGAATTTAGGAGCATTTAACAACTGAGTCACATCCCCAGTTCTTTTTTTTAAAATATTTTATTTAGAGACAAGGTCTCACTAAGATGCTGAGCACCTCACTAAGTTGCTGAGGCTAGCTTTAAACTCGAGATCCTTCTGCCTCAGCCTCCCGAGTCACTGGGATTACAGGCCTGTGCCACCACACCCACCCCAAAATCTATGTTTTTGATGAAGTGAATTTAAGGATACACATATGACCTCATCTACACATGGAGTCTAAAACAATGGAATTCTTCTGCTTCATAGAAGTAAAGAGTGGCTACCAGAGGGTGCAGGAGTGGGAGGAATGGGGGGATATTGGTCAAGAGACATAAATTTTTTGAGATCTATTATACAGCATGGTTAACACCAGAGTATTGCATATTCTTAAATTGTTGAGAGTAATTTCAGAGGTATTTAGTATTAAAAATGATAATTATTTTAGGTGATGGATGAGCTAATTAGCTTGATTTAATCCTTGCACATTATATGTATTAATATCACTTTGTACCCCATAGTATATGCAATTGTAATTTGTCAATTTATAGTAAATTCAATTAAATTAAGGCTATAAAAAGGGGGATAGAAGCAGTAACAAGTCAAGTCACAAAATTTATACTTTAAAATGAGATACATTTTCTTTTTTTTAAAGTGATGTTCAGGATTGGTCCCGGGACCTTGCACATGCTAAGCATTTACTACCTCTCCGGTTCTTTTTATTTTTTGTTTAAGATGAGTGTTTTAGTCAGCTTTTTCGCTGTTGCAACTGAAAGAGCCGACCAGAACAACTGTAGAGAAAGAAAGGTTTATTTAGAGGCTCATGGTTTCAGAGGTCTCAGTCCATACGTGGCTGACTCCATTCCTTAGGGCTCAAGGTGAGGCAGGATAACATGGTGGAAAAGTGTGGCAGAGGGACCCAGCTCATGGTGGTGATAAGGAAACAGAGAGAGACTCTATTCTCTAAATACAAAATATATACCCCATGACCATGCCCCCAATGAACCATGTCCTCCAACCATACCCCATCGATCTCCAGTTATCACTCAGTTAATCCCATTAGGGATTAATTCACTGATTAGATTAAGGCTATAACCCAATTATTTCCCCTCCAAACCTTCTTGCATTGTCTCTCACGTGAGCTTTTAGGGAATACCATATCTAAACCATAACAGTGAGGGTCTTACAATGTTGCTCAGGCTGGCCTTGAACTTGTGATCCTTTTGTCTTGCCACTTGAATAGTTGGGATTAGTGGTGTGCGATGCCACTCCCAGCATTATTTTATTTTTAATCAATATATGATTATACAAACTTATGGGTACAATGTGATGTTTCCATACATGCATACATCGTGTAATGATCAGATCAGTATAGCATATCCATCACCTCAAACATTTATTGTTTGAAGATTCAAAATTCTTTTTTCTAGCTATTTTGAAATATACATTATTATTGACTATGTAGTCACCTCCACTGTGTAATGGAACACTGGAACTTATTCTGGTGTCTAAATGCAACTATATAACCACTTCTCTCCTCTCTCACTCCTACTAATTTGGCTATGGTCCAGAGATGGCGTTATACCTAAAGGTACCTGTCAGCTTAGGGTGACAGATCAGTGACTATTTACATCCCCTACACTGATTTACTGCAGAACCTGCACACTTAGAGATAGAGAATCTTTCACAAATGGGAAGTTTGTTAATTTTCAGAATTCTTTTTATTGTTTTCATGTTTAAGACTCTACATTTATTATTGTTGCTAAGGAGCCCTGGGACCAAAAAGACAGGCATTTTGGCATTTCCTAAAAATTTTGAGCAGTTCACCATCTGCTCTCCCTCAGAATGACTCCCCTGAGATACCTTCAACAAATCCAAAGCAGCCCCCTGGGGGCTGGCTGTGAGCACTGCTCTGCACAGAGAGGCAGCTTGGGAAAGTTAGGGGGCTTTGGTTATCCAGTCTGGATTTTTATTCCAAACAATTTTATGAGGAGGATAAATAAAAAAAATGTTAAATGTGCAAAGGCAAGAAATGAGCTAATGGGTGAGGCACCGGTTGCACACAAAGACACACTTTAAGCCTGAGCTTGCTGTGTCTCCCCACTCCCCATCCTCAGTGCTTTTATGTATTTTTCTTTTTAACCTCCTAAAAACATTGAGCAGTCAAAAGAACAAAATAGAATTTAGTTGACAAATTGCTTTTTTTTGAGTTGCCAAACTTTTTCTGATATTCTCAAGCATCCTCATTTCTTAGTATAATAGTTAATATTTTAAGAAGGAATTTACCCTTTCTTTTTCTACCCAGGTTATGGCCTAAGAGAAAAAACTATTTCTAAATGTTGTAACCTATATGTTTCAGCATCAGAGGACCACACCAGATTCTCCATTCAAGGCCATGGGAGAAGCGTGAAGAAAGGATAGCAGAAGAAATGGGCATCACAGTCAGAAAAAACTTCAAATGGGGTCCAGGGTTCAAACAAAATCTGGGAAAAGACACAAACACTCAGATTTCTCCCAGATTCACCCAAACACTCTCAGAAATCCCTGGAATACTATGTCAAGGACACTGTCTTGATGAACTTTTGCAATTGAGAATGCTCAAAACCATCATTCTTCATTCATCCAAGAAATATCAAACACAATTTGAGAAATCATATGGTTTTTTAAATTATGCTTATGACATCACTAATCTTTCCCCAATCTCCATAAAAATCTTTCTTTCTTTTCTTTTTTTTTGGTACTGGGGACTGAACCCAGAGGTGCTGAGCTACATCCCCAGATGTTTTTGAGACAGGATCTCATTAATTTTCTAAGGCTGGCCTTGAATTTGTGATCCTCATCCTCCTGAGTTGCAGAATAAAAAATCAAAACAAAATCTCTTATAAGACAAATATTCCAAAGAATATGTGAAGGAAGATAACAACGGCTGGGGATGCAGCTCAGTGGTGGAGTGCTTGCCTAGCCTGTGCAAGGTCCTGGATTCAATTCTTGGTGCATGCACACATATACAAAACCACACTCAACAATTAGAATATTAATTCACTTCAGATAGTATTAATTTCATAGAAAAGTCTGACAAAGGCTTTAAAATCAACATTTAAGATACTAAAAAACAAATGACATAATATCCACACATGTATTAAATTATGAAACAAACAGGAAAATACAAAATTTAAATAGATATGCATAAAAAATAATTAAAATCTTAAAAATAAAATAATTGCTTAAATTAAAAACAATAAACAATGTGGAATTTAGACTAAACACACCCAGAAAATCAGGGAAATGGAACAGAGGCTGAAGATGGTCAAAGAAATAAAATATAAAGAACAAGATAAGAGACATAGAAGACAGAACAAGAAACTCTAAATTATGTGTAATAGGAATTCTAGAAAAGGAGATTGGAGGAAAGGATGCTGAAGATCTAATAGCTGAACATTTTCCAATTTGCAAAAAGACATTAGGATTTATTTGCTTCCTATATGTGTGTTCATTTATTCAATGCTTTATAAGCACTTACCATGTGTCGTACTCTGGACCAAGCAGGAAATACAAAATGAATGTGGTATAATCCTTGCTCATGCTTAAGGGACTCACAATTAGTAGGAGAGAAGGATGTGTTTAATTAAAATATAAAATATGCTGCAATAAATTGTTCAATTTCAGAGGAAGATGACTTTTGGTAGGGCTAAGATAAGCTCCACAAAGCAACTGTTGTCCAAATTGGGTTTCTGAGAATTCCCTAGAGCATTGTTCCTCAGGAAGAGAAAACTATATCATGGAGCCATTTTCTAACTGTGATGATGAAGCATGGTTACATTGGTGAATCTGAAATCATCAATGACCTCAGAGCTGGGAAAATTGTTGTGAACCTCACAGGCAGGTGAAACAAGTGTGAAGTGATCAGTTACACTTTTGATGTGCAGTTCAAAGACCTAGAAAAATGGCAGAATAATCTGCTCCCATCCTGCCAGTTTGGTTTCACTGTATTGACAACCTCAACCACATCATGGACCACAAAGAAGTGAGGCAAAAACACACAGGAGGGAAAATACTGGGATTCTTTTTCTAGAAATGTAAAACATACATACAAATAAGGTGGCTCAATGGAAAAAAAATGGAGAACATTGCATGCTCATTGAAAGGCAGTAAGTAAACACATGCCACAAATGGAATGACTTAGAGACATAAAGAAGGGTTTCCTCTAGAGAAAATTCAGTGCAATACCCAAAGCATTTTGAAAAATGAAGCAATTGATTGTAGTTTTTTTTTTTTTTTTTTTTTTGCAGTAGCTGGATGCAGTGGCATATGCCTGTAATCTCAGTGATTTGGGAAGCTGAGGCAGGAGCATTACAAGTTTGACGCCAGCTTGGGCAAATTAGTGAAATCTTATCTTAAAATAAAAAACAAAAAGGGTTTAGAATAAACTGGGCATGGTAAGACATGCCTGTAATCCCAGAGACTCAGAAGGCTCAGGCAGGAGGATCATGTTTGAAGCTAGCTTGTGTAACTTATTGAGACTCTATCTCAAAAGGGGTAAGGATGTAGCTCAGTGGTAGAGCACCACTGTTTTTGTTTAATTGTTACTACTGGAAAAAAAAAACTCAAAAAGGCTGGGGATACAGCTTAGTGATAGAGCATGTGCCTAGCATGTGTGAGACTTCTGAGTTCCATCCTCAATTTTGAAAAAAAAAATGTACGTATATGTGTGTATATATATATATCTGTGATAACCTTGAAAAGCAGAACAGAAATGTACCCTACCTAGAAAATTGTATCAGTTAAACATTATGGAAGCATTTATTTCTTACATGTTGAAAGTAAGTCACTGTGATCATCTTGTTATGGCAAGATATGGAGTTAAGGAGCAAATGTGAATTTTAGAATGAGCACTCTGGCACTAGTTAGTGTACAGGATGACTTGGGAGCAGGAAAAGGTCAGTGTGACATGTTGGCTACTTCAAAGGTCTGATAAGAACTGCTGAAAATGGAAAGTGAGAATAATGAGCATGGAGAAGGAGAATAATATTAAGAGGAATATTTATGAGATTGGATCAACAGCTCTTGGGGTGAAACTGTTGGAGGTAGGCAGGAAGCAAGGGAAAGAGGAGTCAAGGATGACTTCAAGGTGTCACCCTGGGCAGTGGGAGCACTAGCACTGACTTTAAGAATCTCTACAACAAACAAGTAGGTATCTGGAAAATAGGAATGGAGCTTGGGAGAGTTTGAGGCAGATGTCTTAGGGAGTTCTTGAAGTGATAATTATGAACTTCCCCAGGGAAATACAACAGGTGGAGAAGGAAGATGGAGGAGGTGACAATACTCCTAAAGGAGACCATACCTGTATCTGAGCCTTGAAGGGTGAGGAATCTAAAGAGCAGCAAGATATCACTGGAAGATGCAGAGGCTGACTGAACAGAGAGTGCTGACGCCTGGGTGCCAGGTTGGGAAACAGAGGAATTGCCAAAGGTGAGGAGGAGAGAGAGAGGGATAAAACAGAAAGGGAACCTTTCCATTATTCCTCTCACATGTGCAAAAGCAAAGATACCTTTGCATTCCTTGCAAGTAGGATGGCATCTCTCACAGGTCCAGGTGTTTTCTTCTGCATAGTAACGCTCTGGGCAGGTACGATAACACTCTCCCTTGGAGGGGAGCAGAAAGAAGAATGTATCGCAAGATAGGCAGTCTGTGGGCTGTGGACCCAGGCATGCCTTGCAGCTCTTGTGGCACTTCTTACACTGGCTGGTGGAGATTTCTGCATAATACCTGAAAGCAAAGGGAGCAAAGATGGAATACAGTGGTCCCTTGGTATCTGCAGGGGATTAGTTCTAGGACCCACTACAGGTACCAAAACCCATTGAAGGCTCCAGGCCTTTCCATAAAATGGAGTAGCATTTGGATATAACCTACATGCATCCTCCTTTATACTTTAAATCATCTCTAAATTACTTATAGTACCTAATGCAATGTAAATGTTACATAAATAGTTGTCATGGTACATTGTTTTGGGAATAATGACAAGAAAAATGTCTGTCCACTATCGTACAGATGCAATTCTTTTAAAAAGTATTTCCCATCTTTGATCCCATGTGGAACCTGCAGATGTGAAGGGCTGACTATACTAAGTTTGGTTCCTAAATTGGGTGGGGTGAAGAAACACGATGAGTTATACAGGATTCATTTACAAGCTGGGTGATTTTAGCCTCTTAACTTTACTCATTAAATTCATTTCTATGATGCTAACAAATCTAGTGATTCTCAGTTTTCTTATCTTAAATTGGGCATTAAGATCCTTCCTTCACTAGATGTGAAGATTATATTGAATAACACCTAGGGAAAGACCCAGCAGTCCCAGTTATTGTCATCTACCTCTGCCTTTTTCTTCTATTCACTTCTCCAGATTCAGGCTTTAAGCTGTGTTGAATAGGACTGGGGAAAGGAAGACATTTTTAGATGGATCTCTGAGTGGTTCTTCTCAACTTAAAAATCATCTTGAAATAGGAAGGGACATGAGTGAAATTGGCCTTTATGAAATAGATGTAAGCTCCTTTGAAAAGATTTTTGGAGATTAGTTTTTCCCTTTTATTTTTTTTTTGGTACCAGGAATTGAATTCAGGAGTGCTCGACCACTGAGCCACATCCCCAGTCCTATTTTGTGTTTTATGTAGAGACAGGGTCTCACTAAGTTGCTTAGTGCCTCGCTGTTGCTGAGGCTGGCTTGAACTTGTGATTTTGCTGTCTCAGCCTCCCAAAGTGCTGGGATTACAGACATGCGCCACCATGCCTGGCTTCCCATATTTTTATTGGTGCATTAAGTTGTACATAAAGGTGGGATTTGTAGTTATATATTTGTACATGCACAGTATAACAATATATTTTGGACAATATCATTCCCCAATATTTTCCCTTTCCCTCTCCCAGTCCCTTTTCTCTACTCCACTGAGATCCTTGCTTTTTCTTTTCTTTTTTTCTCTCTAGCTTCCAAATGAGATTAAATTTTTGTTTTGCACTAGGGATTGAATCCAGGGCCCCTTAACCACTGAGCTATATCCCCAGCCTTTTCATTTTTTACTTTGAAACAGGGTTTCATTAAGCTGCTTAATTGCCAAATTGCTTAATTGCTTAATTGCCAAATTGCTGAGGCTGGCTTCAAACCTTTGGTTCTCCTTCCTCAGCCTTTTGAATCACTGGGATTACAGGTGTGTACCACCTTTCCAGGCTGAAGATTAAAATTTTTGAAATTATTTTTATCGGTGCATTATAATGATATATAATAATGGGATTCATTGTGATATATTCTTTTATGCACATGGCATAGTTTTTTTCTGTTTCATTCTCTGTATCTGCATCACTTCTTTTCTTCCCTTCCTCCTGCCTCAACCCCCTTTCCACTAGTGGTCTCTCTTGTATTTACACAAGGTTTCTTTTCTTTCCTTTTTTCTCTCTAGCTTCCACATATGAGAGAATACATGTGATCTCTGACTTTTGGAGTCTGGCTTCTTATACTTAGCCTGATGTTATCCAGTTTCATATATTTTCTTGCAAATGATAATATTTTGTTTTTCTTTATGGTTTAGTAAAGCACAATTGTGTATATATAGCACATTTTCTTTATCCATTTGTCCACTGATGGACACTTAGACTCGTTCTATAATTTGGCTATTGTGAATTATACTGCTATTAACATTGATATGCATGTATTGCTGTAGTATGGGCAAGTCATTTAAATTCTTGAGCCTTAGTTTCCTTATCTATAAAATAGAGAGAATGCCGGGCAAGGTGGTGCACGCCTATAATCCCAGCACTTAGGGAGGCTGAGACAGGAGAATCGCGAGTTCAAAGCCAGCCTCAGCAATGGCGAGGTGCTAAGCAACACAATGAGACTCTGTCTCTACATAAAAAATACAAAATTGGGCTGGGGATGTGGCTCAGTGGTCGAGTACCCCTGAGTTTAATCCTTGGTACCAAAAAAAAAAAAAAAAAGAAGAGATTAAGGATGTAGCTCAGTGGCAGTGCATTTGCCTAAGCATGCATGATGCCATATGTTTGATTCCAAAATGCAAAAATAAAACAAAACTACAACAAAAACAAAACCGAATAGACTAATACAACCTCATGAGATGGTTGTAGAATCAAATCATAAGGTAAAGATACATTGTGAGTGGAAATCCATGGTAAGCGTTATTATAGAGATGAAGAGCATCAAGAAGAACTATAATGAGGAAAAACTGATCAATTCTAAATAGGTTTTAAAAATTATCCAAGAGTGATGCTAAAAGAAAGGCAATGGAGAGTTTGTTGGATCATATTGAAGGATGTCTTCAACACCACTGCTTAAGATGAGGACTTATCTTAAATACTCATCTTAAGCAGTGGTTTAAGATGAGGGGACTGTGAAATCTCTTGATCCTCAGAACCTTGGAGAGGATCTTATGCATAAACACAGACAGAAATTTGAAACTTAGAGAACCTTCTGTGAGGCTAAACATCAGAATCATCGTGCTGGGACACAGCGCAGAGAATCATACACCAGCCTTTCCAAGACAAAGAGATTTAACACACAAGACTCATATAACGATGTGGAACACCGATTTTACAAAAGGAATGCTACTTCATCAATATTCCAGTTCTTTCTCTGCTTTCTGACTGCCATAAACTGAGCACCTTTCCTTGCCATGCCCTTTCACCATAATGTTCTGCCTCATTGAAGGTCCAGAGGAATGGAGTTACCAGACCATGGACTGAATCACCTGAAACCCTGTCAATACTACCAGACATGCAGAAAGCTCTTAGATCCAGACCTATGCTGAATATATGGGGGGAAAACAGGAAGAGAAGCAGATCAAGAGAAAGCGGACAGAAGATGGGTGGCAGGAGGGAGAGAGGAAGTGGCTAAAAGCTCAGAGCCTGTTCCTCTTGCTGCAGAACTACTATTCCTGAACCAACAGCTTTACAACTACCAGCAGAATCAGAAAGAGAAATTTGAGCCCTAGTCCAGGAGAAGCGGCTTGAAGATCAGAGCACTGGAGGAGATTTCCTATTCTGAGCCAGAGCACACAAATTCCTGGGCAGAATCTGTCTCGTAGGAAAAGGGACAGGTCAAGAAATTAAAAGAGTAAAGAAAGAGCAAAGTGGATCAAAGACCTAGGAATTAGACCAGAGACCCTGCGTCTAACTCAGGAGAAAGTAGGTTCAAATCTTTATCACGTCAGATTAGGCCCTGACTTCCTTAACAAGACTCCTATAGCACAAGAAATAAAAGCAAGAATCAATAAATGGGATGGACTTAAACTAAAAAGCTTCTTCTCAGCAAAAGAAACTATTAATGAGGTGAACAGAGAGCCTACATTCTGGGAGCAAATTTTTGCCACACGCACAT
>CM053399.1:116015462-116071128 GCA_028644305.1 Xerus rutilus
GCCATTAGAGAAATGCAAATCAAAACTACTCTCAGATTTTATCTCACCCCAGTCAGAATAGCAGCTATCCAAAATACCAGCAACAACAAGTGCTGGCGAGGATGTGGTGAAAAAGGTACACTTAAACATTGCTGGTGGGACTGCAAACTGGTGCAACCAATCTGGAAAGCAGTATGGAGATTCCTTAGAAAACTTGGAATGGAACCACCATTTGATCCAGCTATTCCACTCCTCGGCCTATACCCTAAAGATTTAAAAACAGCATACTACATTGATGCAGCCACTTCAATGTTTATAGCAGCACAATTCATAATTGCAAAACTGTGGAAGCAACCCAGATGCCCTTCAATAGATGAATGGATAAAGAAACTGTGGTACATATACACAATGGAATATTATTCAGCAATAAAAGAGAATAAAATTATGGCATTTGCAGGTAAACGGATGGCATTGGAGAACATTATGTTAAGTGAAGTAAGCCAATCTCAAAAAACCAAATGCCGAATGTTCTGATTAGTGGATGCTGATACATAAGGGGGGTGGGAATGGGGAACATAGGAGAATTGGAGGAACTCTGGATGGGGCGAGGAGGGGTGAGGGGAGAGAAGGGAGAATGGGTGTAGTAAAGATGGTTGAATGAGATGGTCATCACTACCCTAGGTGCATGTATGAAGACACAAATGGTGTGACTCTATCTGGTTTGCAACCAGAGAAATGGAAAAATTGAGCTCTATATATGTACTATGACTTGAAACGTATTTAAATAAATAAATTAATTGATTTAAAAAAAAAAAAAGAAAGAGCTTTCTCTGGTAGGATAGCCCTGCCAAGCTCTTTGAAGTTCCCGAAATGTGGTAACTAAGACCTGAGTGAAATAAACTACTGGTTCTGTAGCTGAGGAAGGGCCAGGTGGCTCATTTGGAAGCTTTATTGTGTTTAATTGAATAAAATGTGGTGTGGAAAGGGTTTGAAATGAAGTATGTCTCCTGAAAAGAATAGTTTTTATTTTTGTGACTGTGTTTCTCTTTTTTCCTTTTAAATCTAAACTACCATTTAACACTCATCACGGTTGTGGTCTGTCTTGAATGTGCACATGATGTGAAAACTTTCCTGTCATGAATTAGTGTTTGAGGCTTCTCCTGATGGGAAAGTCGACTGTGAGATGTTCTAGAAGAGCCTAAATTCTGATTCTCCTGATCATGGATTTAGGGTTGAACTCTTTCTTGCTTGGAGACATACTCATTGGTCCTCTGCTTCTCAGATTGTGGAGCAACTGCAGGTCACAGTCACAGCCTCCCAATGAAGGAACTGGTGTGTCTCCCTGCTTCTCACCATAGCTGCCTGAAAACAGTAAGCATTCAAGCTTGTCCTTCTTTTTTTTTTTAATATTTTTATTTATTTATTTCTATGTGGTGCTGAGGATCGAACCCGGTGCGTCACGCATGCAAGGCAAGTGCTCTACCACTGAGCCACAATCCCAGCCCCATGCTTGTCGTTCTGATACGAAGATAGTCTACCAATATTGGCCCATGAAGGAACCTGATGCTCCTTCATATATCTTTGTCTTTGGGGCATATTTATTTAGAACTATGCTTCCTAAGATATGAGCTTCTCATACGGGTGGTGTCTGCGTTAAAAATAATTTTTGTTCTTAAAAACAAAATTTTTCAGCTCCTCATGTTAAAGAGGTCCACAGAAACCTATGCCTCTCCCCCTCTCCCTTGGGTAACTCCACACATGGTAGAACCATTTTCTTCTAAATTCCATGGTCTGCATGCTCTTTAGATCACAGTATCACACTCTTCTTTTTGTGTGTATGTTCTTGAGAGTAATGAATGACTGGATGTGAGAAAGATGGAGATTCTTGACATGGGATCCAGATCTTTATAGACACTTCTTAGGGGAAAGTGGAAGGATGAAACCAGGTAGGACCACCTCTACTCTTGTCTGGTAAGGTCCTTTCTTCATTGACCCACACAGCTGGTGTTTTTTAAGAGCTGCTAATGTGTATAACTGTGTGGAATGCTGTAGTAGTATGTATGAACACTAGGAGTTCCACCAGACCCCCAAGAGCTTATAATTTTCTTGGAAAGACATACAGGAATAAGAATAAGATCTTAAAGAACAAAATTTGTCCTAACTCATATTAATCCAAACATACAATGTGCTCTAGTTGAATAAGTATTGAATAAATGAGTGAATGAAGGAAGAAGATGAATAGAAATGTAAGGTGGCATGTAGCACTATAACCGATGAAGTAAGCAGAGATTGCTATGATGGAAGAGAACAGATGTGCCAATTTGGATAAAAGCCTTTAGAGAAGCTTCAAGGATGGAGCCCTTAAATTTGAGTCTAGAAATCCTCAGTGTCCTAAGTTCTTGATTGGGAAGCAGTGAGCAACATGTCTATAATCAATCTCTCTCTTTTCTGGGATGCCCAGGAGTGTATGTGGGAATAATCCAGGCACACTCTCTTCCAATTATACTGGCAACCAGACCTTCTGATAAACACATTCCTTATCTCTGAAATGCTTCTAGAAAGATACATTAGGTGTGTCTAGGATGCTTATGCTAACTAACCCTGTATTTGTGGATTTCTGGGAGGTTTGACAGGTTGAAGAATTAACAGGGTATAAATGTAGATGTTAACTGAAATTATTTCTTTTGTAAATAAATGATCCATATGCATAGCTTAGATCTTGTATATTAAACTTGAGTCAGAACAAATCCTATAAGTGAAGAAAAAGAATGTCTTAACTGTCTTGGGCTGCTCTGAGGGAAGGAGGTGTTGCCTCTGCATTGGCAGTGCTGATACTCTGTGCATAACAGTGAGGCTGGGCATTGGGTAAGATCTATAGCTTACATGAATCTGATTTGACCATCTGACCTTTTGTATTCTCTCACTGGGTCACTCTGCATATCCTGTTTCTCTTCCATTCTTGGGAATGGGCTCACTTTTGTTCCTTACTAGCAATGATAGTTTAATCTGATATCATTTATGTTCTGAGTCTTAGTTTCCACATCTGCAAAACAGGTTTGTATCTGTAGTGATTGAAGAATTAGCTGGGGAAACATGTTATTATGGTCTGGATATGAGATGTTCCCTCAAAACTCCTGTGTTAATGCAGGAATGTTTGGAGGTTAAAGTGATTGTGTTCTGAGAGCTGTACCTATATGAATGGACTGGGTGGAAACTGTAGGTGGGTGAGGCATGGCTGGAGGAGATAGGTCACTGGGAGCATGACCTGGAAAGGTTCATCTTCTTGCAGTCCCTTCTCTTCTCTCTCTTTGCTTCCTGGCTGTCATGTATTGGGCAGCTTTCTTCCTCTACACCTTTCTGCCATGATGTTTTGCCTTATCTTGGGCCCAGAGCTATGAACTCGGCCCACCATGTGCTGAACTACTGAAACCATGAGCCCAGAATATAGTATTCCTCTTCTAAGTTTTTCTTATCAGGTATTTCGGTCACAGCAACAAAAAGCAAATGAACACACTTGCTGAGCATCTTACCCTTCCCTGCACCGGAGCAAGCACTCATTTTCCAGCTGGAACCAACCAGGTCGGCAGGAGTGGCACTGTGTGCTGTGCTGCCCATTACAGGTCCTACAAGAGATGTGGCAGGGAGCACACAGGTGGCTGTCCCTGGCATAGTAGCCCTCTGGGCAGTCTTCCACACAGGTAGTGTCTGTCAAGGGAAGAGAAGAGTGTTTGGAATCAAGCTGGACTGTGGCTCCCACACCTCCTCTGCCTAGAAAGAGGGAAAGGGAGTGCAAGGGGAAAGACACACCCCTATGGGCTGATAGAGATGCTTTGGAGTGAAGATAAATGTTCAAGAAATAGAATTGACCAAAAGGCCATAAGGGTTCAGAGAAATCAGAAGTCAGAGTGGTCTGTGATAGGTAGAACAGAAACTCCAGTTTGATAACTGTGTATGTTGACAATGGTTCATTGTCCAGGTGATATATACTGTTGATGAGAGGAGGTCCCAATCCCCTAAAGAAGAAATATCTTTGTACCAGTATTCTATTGCTGCAGTAATAAATTACCAGTGCCTTGGTGGCTGGAAACAACACAAATATATTATCTTACTTTATGGAGGCTAGAAATATGAACTGCATCCTCAAGGCTGAGTTCCTTTTAGAGATTCTGGAGTAGAATGAGCTTCTTGGCTTTTCTACCTTCTAGAGAGTTCCTATAGTCCTGGGCTCCTGGGCTTCTTCTCCATCTTCAAAAGCAGCATCTTTCCCCCCTATTCCTCTGCTTCGGTCATTAATTACCTTCTACTAGAAACTCTGATCCCCCTGCATTTCTCATACTGGCCTTTGTGATTATGCTGGGCCTGTCTAAGTAACCCAGGAAAATCTCCCCATGCCAAGATCCTTCATTAAATCTCAGCTACAAAGTTCCTTTTACATTGTAAGGCCATATATTTACAATATCTGGGGACTGGGATTTGCCATCTTCAGGGGCAGCATCAGGCAAGTGTACCCCATCCTCCAAATAACCACATAGTTTACACTAGCCTGACCCTGGAGGTGTGCAGAGTGGGGCGAGGTGGGAGAGTGTGAGGAGGCCAGGCCCAGGCAACTCCTGTCCTTAGCTGTTGGGGATATCTCTCTTGTTCTGCACCAGTATTAAAGCCTCAGTTCTAGTTTAATCTGTATGCCCAGTTAAAGGAAAGACTGCTCTCTGCGAAGGCATCTGGCAGGCTCACCAGTGACACTGCAGATTAGAGGTAATTAGAAAAGAAGCTCCAAATGGTTGATCATATGAGAGATCTGGTTGGAAGAGATATTTTCATGAAGAAGCAACTGCTGGGGAAGAAGTTCACTGAGCTTTGTGTAACAGGAACTAAGATGGATGGGTTGAGAAGACTGGCGTCTTCAAGTGTCTTCTATGGTAAGGTGGTTGGGATTGGTGTTGAGCATAGATGTGCCTGTGTCTTAGTAGGAGAACACTGTCCTGGCAGGTGATATCTCAGCAAGAAGAGGAAAAATTTGCTACCTATCTGAACTTTGAGGATCTCACTTCTCAGCTCTACTCTACTTATTGGGAAAATGAGTCCAACGCCTTCTGGTCTTCCCCACATTTGTCTTTTTCTTCTCTCTACTACAACTCCTTCTTTAAGTATAGTTCCTCCAGGCTTGTTTTTAAGTCTAATCGTGGCATCCAGGAAACTTGAGGATGCTGCTGCATACCAGCAATCCAGGTCAGCTCTGAAGGTGGCCCACCTGGGACTGCACCACACATTGTTCAGGATTTACTAATGGATGATAAATCAAGGGGGAAATTTTGATGAGGAGTTGCATGTCTACATGTTCTTAAGGCATCTCTCCACAGACTGCTTATTAATTAATTACAAAGTAATCAATTGTAGTTATGCAGTAGAAAAATTAAACATTTTGACCGATGGTCAATGTTAATATCAACAATGAGGGGCAGGTGGATATATGTATCTGGATATGACTCTCAGATGGCATGACACCACCTTTTCTGGCTGAGAAAGAATCCTTTCAGTCTAATCATGGAGAAACTGAGCACCAACTCAAGAGGAGGAATAGGAGCTGTATTTTTCTGGAGTACCAATATTATAAAAGACAAAGACAGTCTGTGGAAACATTCCAGATTAAAGGAAGCTAAAGAGACTTGGAAGTGAAATGCAATACCTGATTCTGGAACAAATTCTGTTATAGAGGGGTGTTGGAAAAATTTTAGTAAGAATAGTAAAGTACTGTATCAATGTAAATTTATTAGAGTTGGCAACTGTTCTGTGATTAGGTAAAAAAGTATCCATATGCTTAGGAAACATGAAAAACTGTCCTTGTAGGACAGGGCCCATGATGTATGTAACTTACCCTCCAATGGTTCAGAAAATGTGTGTATGGATATATATATACTCTGTATATAGAGAGAGGAGGACATGATAGAAATAATAGAGGAATAAATATATGTATGTGTATATATACATATATACATATACATATATATATACACTCTATATATACATAGAGAGGAAATAATAAAGCAAAGAGGGGAAATGATTTGCACTGGGTGAGTGAACTGTGTAAAAGATGTATGTATGATGTTCTTTGCACTATTCTCATTCTTGTATCTTTTATGTATGTTTGCAAATTTCCCAAACAAAAGTGAAAAAAAAAATGGCTGGGCGTGGTGGCACATGACTGTAATCCCAGCACTTTGGGAAGCAGAGACAGGAGAATAGCGAGTTCAAAGCCAGCCTCAGCAATGGTGAGGCGCTAAGCAACTCAGTGAGACCCAATCTCTACATAAAACACAACATAAGGCTGGGGATATGGCACAGTGGTCAAGTGCCCCTGAGTTCAATCCCTGGTACCAAAAAAAAAATTAGAAAGAAGCCAATGTCCACTGGGCATCCAGCATGGTGCCAGGTAGTTTCGCTGAGGGAGAGAAAAAGGCCTCTTAGGGTTGGGGGAAGCCACTCACTGAGAAGAAGGTTGTCTCCCCTGCAGGAGCGACACTGGTCCTCTGCAGGTCCCATGCAGTGGAAGCACTTATTGTGACAGGGCTTGCACCTGTGAGCCTTCTCATCCCAGTACTCGATGGGAGCACATTCCTTGTGAGCCACACAGGCCCCACGGCTGTTCATCCTTAGGCCTTCCCGGCAGCTTGTGCAGACACTAAAAGACGAGCAGGTGTGACAGGACTCGTGGCAATCTGTGGGTGAGCCAAGGAAGCAAAGACTGAGAGAGAGCCAGGGTACTCCTCTAGGGAATGAATTCCTTTCTTCTAGAGACTTCTAGGGTTTTGTGCCTAAAATGTGGGCTTATGAGTTGGGCACGGACCATAGGCTCTGGGGTGGAACATTCTTGTTGCAAAATGAGAAAAAAAAAACCAAAACTTTCTCTGTTATACCCAGAGAGCCCCTTCCTGCAATGACCACCTCAGAAATATTAGTAAGGTTTACATGATTACCCCAGCTACAAATAATGGCAAGCAATTCCTAAGTGGCATGGTCACACACTAGTATGTGACCTTTCCAATCATCATAACCCCTACTGTGCACTTCTCGCAATACATTTAGTTTATCACTTACATGGCTGTTGTTGGAATACATTATAATTACCCACTGACAAAAAAGGCCTCTATTGTATCCTTTCATGAATGCACAGTGCCTACAGGAGGGCTTGTCATGTAACAGGCACTCAGTAAATATTTGTTAGCCAAACATAATGAGAACAATTCACTCCCACCTCCCGGTTTTAGCAGCTGTCATTCCCTCTGCCTAGAATCTTCTTCTTTCAGACATATGCATATAGATTCATATGCATATGACATAAATTGTTCCCGCTCTTTCTTAGTGATATTTCCCAGGACAGTTTCTCTCAAGTTTCAACTCCACTTTGCCCATCTTCCTATCTCCTTCTCTGTCTTATTTTTTTTTCTCTTGAGTTATCTTCTTTAGTGTCTGTCTTCTCAATAGAAAGTGAGTTCCCTGAGGACAGGGATCCCATCTGTATTATTCCCCAGGCCCAGAAGACCAGCACAAAGCAATCTCCGACAAGCACTTCCTAGATGAATAGATCTGTAATATTAGCACTGTTATTGGCATCATCTCATTTCATCTGTACTAGGAAATTGTGATTGGAGATGTCTAAGTCACTCAGCTGGGAAAGGATAGGCTCAGGAGCTGAATGCTGGCCCCTAGCAAGAGCTCTTGCTAGTTCTGTCCCAGTGCTTCATAAAAGGTGTGGGCAGCCATCCTGGGACTTTGGGAAACACTTCTCTCCTTTGAGAATTTCTCTAGCAATGAGTACTTGATTTTTCTGTTTTCTGACAATTAATGAGGCAAACTACCCATGTTCCACTAAAATGTAAGGAGGTATAAACAACAGCAGATCTTTTCTTGAATGTGTAGGAACTGAAGCGCTGAGTGGGAGATGGAACAGGGGCTTGGGACAAGTTACTGAAGGTGGTAAGGATGGAAGGAGGGGAGCAGACCATGAAGGGAGGCAAAAGGCATGGAGAGAATTCTGCAACACAGTTTACTTATGCTATGAACTTCTAAGATGGCTTAAAATTTTAAGAAAAATTTCCATTTAAAGTGACTTTTGAAGGCTCATCATCTCTGTTGGAAATCTTCACATGAGAATCCTTTTTGATTGGCAGTTCATATCCACCATCAGGATGAGGGTCTACATGATTTATAACTAATGAAGTTGACATGATCAAAACCTAGGAATTATTTATTTTTTAAAATTAATTAGAACAGATTCAAAAGAGGCTTTTTTGAAAGGAAAGGTTAAGGGTGAGACCAAACTCTGGGACTGGGATTGTGCAAACTCCAGAGCCTGTTTTGTCTGGACAGAAACCCATCTCTTTAGGCTCCCTGAGATGCTGTGCTGGGCCATGTTTCCTGGAAATCTTTACCTCTGCAATCCTTAGTATTTTCTTCATAGTAAGTTCCTGCTGGACACTCATTCAAACACAGCCCATTGTAGAGGACCATAAAAATGTCAGCACAGAGCTCACAGTCATCCTCCTTGGGGCCACTACACTCCAGACAATCTTCATGGCAGGGGATACACTGACGTGAGTCCGGGTAGAAGCGCTGGGGACAGGACTGATGGCACATGTCATTGTACAGGAAGAAGTCAGGCATGCACTCTGGGGGAAGGAGGAGGCAGCAAGTTATACCGAGGTGTTGAAGAAAGGAATTCACTGCTTGTGCAGGGGGCTAGCCCATTTCTCACCACTTTGGTTTATTTGATCTGAGTATACATTTGCACAATTCCCACCCTGAAGAACATATTCTCAGTGTCTAACAAGCCCTGCCTTGGGTGGGGGAGGCTGCACATAGTGGCCTGATTAGATGATCCTGGATTTATGTGTGAAATGACCCTTTGAGATGCAAAAAGCTGCAGCGCCGTGGCAGACAGTGATGACTGGGACACTGGAGGTATTGTTTGAAAAATCCAGAAAACATTAACAGATATATAAAACTGTATCAAAGGCTGGGGCTGTAGCTCAGAGAGCTTGCCTAGCATGCATGAGGCCCTGGTTCAACTCCCAGACTACAAACTAAATAAAAATAGATAAAAAATGTACCAAGTATCTCACACTCTATTCAATACAGAAAGCAGTTTGGGGATTGTTGTATTAATTTTTCATTTATTGATCATCTTTTGTGATCAATGAATAGCTGGTTAATCAGTATGAAGAATGCAGTGTGGGTTTATTTTATTTGTGTTCCTTTTCCTATTTTGGGAGGAAGACTAGAGAACACTTTAGGCCACACCAAGAGAATCCTCTGGATGGAGCAGCACCAGGCAAGTTGAGTCTGTAGTATTTTGGAGAGGAAATTGGATAGTCTTTCTTAGGAGGTAATTCCAAAGGGGAGAAAAACAAAAACAAAAACTGTTCATAGCAAGAGTGCAATTCTGAGTCTTAGAGTTGCCCAAACTGTTCTTTCTTTCTTTCTTTCTTTTTTTTATAACAATTGTATTTCTCTAGCTACTCTGTACTTTAATAATCAGTCTTTCTGGTAAGATTTTTGTGCTTAAAGAGTGGGAACTGCCAGGCATGATGGAGCATCCTTGTAATCACAGTTAGGTGGGAGGTTGAGGCAGAAGGCTCTCAAGTTCGAGGCCAGCCTGGGCAACTTAGTGAGATCCTGTCTCAAATAAAAATTAAAAAGGGCTGAGGATGTAGCTCAGTGGTAGGGCTTCACTGTCAATCCCCAGTGCAACAACAACAACAACACAACAAAAAGAGTAGAGTCTTTGGTTTTTATCTGTATATCTAGCACCTGGGACAGAGCTTGGCACTCTCTCTCATGTGTACCTGTGTATATGCGGGTGTGAGAAATCCCGTTTGTCTTAGTTTGCATAATCCTCAATTTCCTCAATGATGGGTCCAGAAATAGATAAATTTCGGTAAAGGCAGAGAGACTGGTTCTCACAGTTCTCCTTGACACCCCCATCCTCAGGTAGTGGCCCCCTGCCATGAAAGCTCATCAGGGCCACACTGCCCCCACCCCCTTGGGATGCACCCAGGTACCTTTGCATGTTTTCTCATGGATGCAATCCTGACACATCTCTGGGCAGTGCTTGCATACTCCTTCCACAGCCACGTGCCTCTCAGGACAGGCTTCCAGGCACACTCCCTGGTACAGGACAAGGCCTCTTTCACAGGAATGACAGTGGGTGGCATTTCCCTCACATGTTTGGCAAGGAGAGCTGCAGCGTTCACATACGCTGTCTTCTGCATAAAAGCCCCTGTGGAAGGGAGGGAGAGAGCAGCTGGACAAGCTGAACAGCTATAGATGACTCACACCAGATGGCAAAGGATTTGGTCTAAACCAGAAGAGGGAGCTGGGCATGGTGGCCCATGCCAGTAATCCCAGGGGCTCCAGAGGCTGAGGCAGGAAAATCGCAAGTTCAAAGCCAGCCTCAGCAACTTAGCGAGGCCTAAGCAACTTAGCAAGACTCTGTCTCAAAATTAAAAAGGGGTGGGGATACAACTCAGTGGTTAAACAATCCTGGGTTCAATCCCTGGTAGTAGGAAGAAAAGAAAGTAAAGAAGGAAGGAAGGAAGAAAGGAAGGAAGGAAGGAAGGAAGGAAGGAAGGAAGGAAGGAAGGAAGGAAGGAGGGGAGGGAGGGAGGGAGGGAGGATGGTGCTGCTCTTGTCAACCAAAATGAATCCATAAGAAAATGTGAAAAGAAACTCTAGAAAAATCAAAGGAAAGGGATAGGTATTAACCTTATGAATTTGGTTCATTTAACAACAATGGTTATTTGTAAATAATTTAGTCATCATCTGATTTCCTACTTTATCCTCTGATTGTCATTACTTTTGCTTTTTCTTTTTTCTTTTTGGCTAGAGCTTTACTTTACAGTAGAAAATGCTTTTTATTCAACTTAATCTTCTTTTAAACATTTAACAATTAAAAAAATATTTTCAGAAAGCTCATAAAGGTTAAAGCCCTATGAAATTGGAATCCCTTTTGCTTTTGACACTGTCATCTGACCTCCAACCGCTTCTTTGAAAGGCACGAATACAACACACATGATACTAAGCATGTTTTCAGTACCTGTTGTCGCAATCTTTGTGCAGCTGACTTCCAGGTGGCATCTGTCGTCTGCATATAGAGTATCTCGGAATGACTTAACTATCACATTATCAAAATCACTCACTGGTGAGTGAGCACGTCAAATATAAAACCCCAACCCTCTCAAGTGGATTTGGGAGAGGATAGAAATATACATGATGTTTCCTGGAAAGGAAAAACTGAAGAGCTGGAACTTGCGGAAGAGGATGATTATAAACCAGCTGGGAGAAAATGGAATCATAGATACCTATTTCAACCGTCTTCCATAATTATCCTATGACTAAGTATGGCTGTGATAGTGCTGGGGAATAATTTGATCAACTCAAAACTCCACGGCATAGAGCAGCAATCATTTGTTTTCACTCATGTGGGGGTAACAGGTCTGGGCTGGGCAAGGCTCCAGGCTGCACCCTTGGCCAGGTTTCCACATCCCTGAATTCTCCTGGGTATCACTGGGGCATGCTCTTCTCATAGCTAAGATAGAAGCACAAGAGGGCAGGCTCCACCAGGCACAATGTGAGCCTCTATCTCTCTTCTGCTAACAGCATAGGCCAAAGCAAATCACGTAATCCAGGCCAAAGCCCAGGGGCAGAGGAGTCAAGTCCATTCTGCCTCTAGTGGAGGTTAACTTCAAAGTTATAGGCATGGAGGGGGTACAAGAAGTGAAGAAATGTAGAAAATAATTCCATCTATCAGAGTCGTCTTTAATTCTGATACCAGTGAGGGAACCCCTCTTATATAGTATAGCATTCTTACTTTTTTTTTTTTTTTTGGGTACTGGGAATTGAACTCAGAGGCACTTAACCACTGAGGCACATCCTCAGCCCTTTTTTGTATTTTTATTTAGAGACAGGGTCTCACTGAGTTCCTTAGGGCCTCGCCAATTGCCAAAGCTAGCTTTGAACTCATGATCTTCCTGCCTCAGTCTCCTGAGCCACTGGGATTATAGGTGGGTGCCACCATGCCTAGCACTTGATTTTTAAATTAATTAACTGAGATACATTTAATTGTTCTCAGTCATTTATTGTATTCACTCAGTAAACAAAATTGTATTGTGTGTGTTAGGAAGAAACAAGACAGGAATGAATGAAAGCCACATTAAATGTGATTTTAAGAAAGAAAAATGAGAGAAGGAAGCAGGTAGAAGAAGAGGAACTAAATAATATCCAAGGGAAAGTTAAGATCAGGTTTCCTTAGTATTTTTAGCTTTTCATTTTTTTAACATGATGGAGAACAATGACCAGCAGCTACTTTGTTCAACCAAGTCTCTCTTAAAAACAAATTTAACAGCCAAGCATGGTGGCACACACCTGTGATCCCAGCTACTCAGGAGACTGAGGCAGAGGATTGCAAGTTTGAGGCCAGTTTGAGCAACTTAGCGAGATCTTGTCTCAAAAATTATAAAAAGGGCTAGGGATGTAGCTGAGGGGTAAAGCACTCCTGGGTCAAATCTCTAGTACCCCATCCCACAAACAAAAACAAAAACAAAACAATGACACAACAGAAAACAATACATTGGATAAAATGATAGATAGAAATGCATTATATAATCGCTGATAGTTTGACTGAATTTGAAAAATGTTAAGTTTAGGAAATTTAATGCATTTTCAGATATCACATTTTTTTTTGGTACCAAGGATTGAACTCAGGGGCACTTAACCACTAAAACACATCCCCAGCCCCTTTTTTATATTTTATTTAGAGACAAGGTCTTGCTGAGTTGCTTAGGGCCTCACTAAATTGCTGAAGCTGGCTTTGAACTTGAGATCCTCCTCCCTCAGCCTCCAGATATTATATCTTTTACCTGAACGAATGTTTTACATATTAATTGTTCCCTTATGTGTAGTAAGGAATTTGTGGTCACAGAAAGCAGTCTGGCCTTTCTCTGCAACTAATCTCTCAACTCTTGAAATTTCTCAAGGAGTGTCATTGTTAGATGATTCAAGCTGGGATGAGCCGCACCAGAAGTACCAATCCTGTGTGTAGAGCATGAAGGCTTTGGGCCATGTGATATCAACCCAACTTCCAGGGAATTTTCAGTGCTAGTCCAGGCCAAGACCTCCAGAAAATATAGTTGACTGTTTATGCTTATTTATTTCTTTCTTTATTTATTTATTTATTTTTTGGTACCAGGGATTGAACTCAGGGGCACTCAACCACTGAGCCACATCCCCAGCCCTATTTTGTGTTTTATGTAGAGACAGGGTCTCACTGAGTTGTTTAGTGCCTCACCATTGCTGAGGCTGGCTTTGAACTTGCGATTCTCCTGTCTCAGCCTCCCAAAGTGCTGGGATTACAAGCGTGAGCCACCACGCCTGGCTTATGTTTATTTTTTAATGGTAGTGGGAAATTAACCAAGAGGTGCTCTACCACTAAGCTATATCCTCAACCCTTTCAAAAAAATTTTTATTTTGAGACAAGGTCTTGCTAAGTTACTGAGGCTGACCTCAAACTTATGATCCTTCTGCCTCAGTCTCCCAAGTTGCTGGAATTACAGAAGTGCACCACCATGCCTAGCTAATTTACTATTTATAGAGGCAGGCCCTGCATCTGAAAATTCAACCAATGGTGGATCATATACTATATAGTTAGACTTATTATGGTCGCATCTTTATTGAATACAGCTTTTTTTCTTTGTCATTGTTCTCTACATGATGCAGTATAATAACTGTTTACATGGTGTTTGCATTGTATTAGGTATTATCTGTAATCTAGAGATGATTTGAATAATACAAGAGGATATGCATAGATTATATGCAAATACCAGGTCATTTTACATAGGGAACTTGAGTAGCTGAGAACTTTGGTATCTGTGGGGATAGAACCAGTCCTCCACAGATACTGAAGAACATCTGTAGATTCTAGACACTAAAGAAGAACAATTCTAAAAAAAAAAAAAAAGAAGAAGAACAATTCTGATACAGAAACTGAAGAGATGCAGCATGAAGAAAACTTCAGAATCTTATGAGATTCAGAGGATTATAGATGAAATGCTGAAATCAAAGACATGGACTCAAGCAACAAGGGAAAAGGAATCTATTGAAGATTACTATTAACTCAAAAATAAGTGAATATCAAGAGCTGTTGGGAGGCAGCTAGAGGCAACATCACAGGATTCCTTTTTTAAAAAAAAAATTTAGCTTTTAGAACAGTTTGAGATTCATAGCAAAGTTGAGAGGAAGTTACAGACATTTCCACATGCCCTCTGCCCACACATGCACAGCCTCCTTCGTTATCGACATCCTCCACCAGGATGGTGCACATGATACGATTGGTCAACCCACACTGACACTTGGTATCACCCAGAGTCCACGGTCTACATCAGGGTTCACTCATGGTGGTGTGCATATAATGAATATATCCATCACTATAGTATCACACATAATTTCACTGCCCTAAAAACTTTCTGTACTCTGACTATTCATCTCACCTTCCCCATCAACCTATGACAACCCCTGCTCTTTTCTACTATCTCCATAGTTTTGTCTGTTCAGACTTACATAGATGGAATCACACAGAATGGAGCATTTTCAGATTAACTTCTTTCACTTCATAATGTGCATCTAAGTTTCCTCCTTGTCTTCTCATGGCTTTGCAGCTCATTTATTCCATTGTCTGGTGTTAAAAATAACTTGGGACATTAGGCTGAGATGGCTCCGATGTCTTGGATACCACATAAGCAAACTGAAACTCCATGTAAACAGTAAAAGGAAACTTAAGTTTAACCAATCAGAAACCACCAACTAACCTCCAACTAGGAATTTCCCACTTTAACCAATCCATCATAGTTTTACTTCTGCAAGCATCCTATAAGTTTCCTCTCTTATTCCCCTGGTGGGGCATTACACCACTTACTGTTTGGTGCTAATTCACAGATGACTGAATGCTCAAATGAACTTGCTAACATTTTAACGTGGCTCAGTTTATCTTTTAACACTGAATACCAGTTAATATATCCATTGATCTATAACTATAGTTTGGATCTTGAATGTCCCTAAAGGCCACGTGTTAAAAGCTTGGTCCTCAAGGTGGCACTATAAAGAGGTAGTGGAACATTTAAAGACCTAGTGGAAGGTCTTTAGTGTATTGGGTTGTGCTTTCAAAAGGGATTGTGGAACCCAGCTCTTCCTTTTCTTTCTTTTGCTTCTTGGTGATGAGCTCATTAATTTCTTTCCAACATGTACTCCTGCCATGATGAGTTCCTTACCACAGGCCCACAGCAATGGAGCCAACCAGTCATGAAGTTGATCCTCTAAAATTGTAAGCCAAAATAAAACTTAAGCCTTTATAAGGTGGTTTTCTCAGACATTTTGTTATAGTGATGGAAAGTTGACAAGCCCAGCCATTGTAGGGCCTTCCAAATTTTGGTGATTACGAATAAAGTTTCTATCATCATCTATGTGCAGGATTTCAAGAGGTACTTTTCAGAAACCACTTTGCTAAAAGCAGCCTTATCCACAGAGATCTGCCAATTATCTGTTCTTCTCTCCTTTCCTGGCATTTATACAACATTTTGGTTAATATTTTATTTCACTTTGTGTGTAGTGTGTGTGTGTGTGTGTGTGTGTGTGTGTGTGTATGTGGTACTGGGTATTGAACCTAGGGTACTCTACTGCAGAGATATATTCTCATCCTTTTTAAAATTTTATTTTCAGATGTGGTCCTGCTAAACTGCCCAGGCTGGCCTCAAACTCACAATCCTCCTGTCTCAGACAGGTAGCTGGGATTATAAATGCATAGCACCTGTAATTTATTTTTTATCTAAGAAGATACATGTTTCTTTTGAAAGGAAATGGTCATAGGTATTAAATTGCTAAATTAAAAGTACTTTATTTTGAAAGTTTTGGCCCAGATAACTACATGTCATGAAAAAGTTCTGGAGCTTCACCCGTATTTTGCAGATGCCCAGGACAGTGACATCTAGCCCTTACAAGAAGACTGTTTTTCTCCCCTGGAGTTTTAAATCTCTGTATTTGGTGAATTTAAGTTTTTTTGTTGCCTTTTAAACAATCACAATAACAGAATATGTTATGCTAGGAGTAGTGCTACATTGCCAGAGACTTGGGTGGTTGAGGCAGGAGGATCACTAGTTCCAGGCCAGCCTCAGCAACTTATAAAGACTCTGTTTTAAAATAAAAAATAAAAAGGGCTGAGGATGTAGCTCAGTGGAAGAGCATACCTGAATTCAGTTCCCAGCACCATAAACCAAAGTAAGCAACAACAAAAAACCCAATATATGTTACTGCTCAGACTTTTTTCTTTCATGAACATCTACCATATTTGAAAAAGCAGTAGTCACTAATGCTAACCTATAAGCAATTCTGAACACTTGGGTGCTGTTTTATTGCATGTTATGTTCCTAATACACGTCCTACTGCTGTTCTAGGATGGATCATACCCAAAAGGTGTGAAATAGCAACAAACCCTCCCCAAACCAGCTGGATATTAGATGTTCCACAGACTCTGCCTCCCTGCTTTTCTTTTAAATACAAAGCTGGGGGTCCCACAGTAATCAGACCACCATGCTCAAAACAGGAAGCATGTACCCATGTTTCATAGCCTGCAAGCTTCCCAAGCCATTTTAGTAGCTTTTTCTACTGCTTAAAAAAAAAAAATCTCAGATGCTGCTTCTCTGTCCCATTGCTCCATAAAAAAGGCTCAACTTAGACTTAGAGAAAGAAACGTTGAGTGGTCAGCTACTTGGAGGAAAGAAAAATGAATCTCTTCCTTGTTTTAATGCACTCTCAATTCCTGGAACATCTGAGGAATCCAGGGCAGAGTCAGGAAAAAGTGGTAATGATTAAATACAAATAATAATTACAATTAGTTCGATCCCACCATGGCAAAGTTTCATGAAGATAACAATGGCTAACTTGGATAAATTGTCTTCTGACCTTCACTTTTGTTTCATTGCATGTGTGATATTGGGCATATCATCTCTTCCCTCATCTCTAAAATGGGGGAAAATAATAGTACCTGAATGAGTCTTCTTGTGAGAACTGACTGAAACACACATTTGAAGCTCCTAGCTCGTTGCCTATGCACTGCAAGAACTCAAACAAAATGAAACAACATGAAACAAAAAAAGCTGGTTTTAAATGGTTTCTTTCCCCTGGGGATCTCTTAATCCTTTGTAAGTTAGCACCTTAAAATTATGACATTGACTGATGTGAATTTTCCTTACTAGATAGTAAACTTTTTTGCAGCTCAGATTTCCTTTAGTTAATCTTAACTTTCAATATCAAGATCAGTATCAATTCTTGATAGAAAAATAGATTTTTATCAAGTTGCATAAATGCAGTATGACATACTGATTTTCTGTCAGTATCAATTCTTACACCTAGTAAGTGATAAATATGTATCTTTGTAGTTGAATTGAATGTTTGGCTTCTACACTAGACTGGATGCTTCTTGTGGGTAAGTACCACAGCTTATATTTGTACTCTGTAGAGTCTCAGTATTGCATATAAATAGGTCATTAGAAAATAGATATTGTTTTTATCTTCAAATTCTTTTAATTAGAGAGTAAATGACATTTCTGATTCATTAATACAGACATTGTTGTTTTTCCCAATTCCTTTCTTGCTTCCCTTTCTCTATTCTTCCTGGATTTTGAGATTTTTTATTTTATCAGTGTCTCAGGGAAAATCTTCAGCCAAAACCATCTTTATGCAGTAGACCCCACACCCTCTTTATCCACAGATTCACTCTTTGAGGTTCCAGTTATCCATAGTCAACCATGGTCTGAAAATATTAAATGAGAAGTTCCAGAAATAAACAATTCATAAATTTTAATTGCTCATCCTATTGAGTAACATGATGAAATTTTGTACCATCTTGCTCCCTTTTACCAGAGATGTGAATCATTCTTCTATTCAGAGTATGCACACTGCGTATGCTATGCATTTGTTAATCAGTGGCATGATTATTGTTGCAGTAACTCTTATGTGGTAGCCCATTGCTGCCTCACAATGCCCTGTCATTTTTCTTGCTTCAGCTTATTACATAGGTGGTGTATCATCTCATGTCAATACAAGAAGAAGGGGGAGTATAGATAGAAATAGGTGTATACTGATGTGCAGAGTAGCATAACTCATGATAGTCAAGTTATGGAACTAATCAAGGTACCCATCAATAGACAAAGGGATAAAGAAAATGTGGTGTATCTACATATGGAGTTTTACTCAGCATAAAGAAGAATAAAATTGTGTCATTTTCTGGTAAATGAATGGAACTGGAGAACATCATGCTAAGTGAATAAACCAGACTCAGATAGGCAAGCGTTAAATATTATCTCTCATGTGTGAAAGCTGGAGAGTTTTAAAAAATGGAGTCTCATGAAAATAGAAAGTAGAACAGTGAAGAAGAGAAAGAAGATCAAGGAGGAAGCAAGAGGGATGACAAAGGGAAGGAAATGAGGAATGGAATCAACCAAATTGCTCTATATGCATATCCAAACACACCACGATGAATTCCACTTTTATGTATAACTATAATTTACTAATTAAAAAATAAATTACTAGAAGGAAGACTAATAGAGTAGAGGAAGAGGATCAAGAGGAAAGAGGAGAGGTGAGAGGGGGTAGTTCTGGGAATTGAAATGGAACAATTACGTTATAAGCACTTATGAATATGTCAAAATGAATCCCACAATTATGTAAAACTGTAATGTACTAATAAAAACACAAATTAATAAAAAGGCAGGGTGAGTACAGTACAATAAGATTTGTCTTAGTGAATTTTTTATTGGTGCATTATAATAATAACAGTGAGATTCATTGTGACTATTTGTACATGCACATAACATAATTTACATAATTTGATCAATATCATTCCCCAGTTCCTCCCACAATAAGATATTTTGAAAGGGAGAGAGACAGAGAAAGAAGAGAAAGAGGCTACATCAACAGAACTTTTATTACAGTATATTATTATAATTGTTCTATTTTATTATTAGTTATTGATGTTAATCTCTCACTGTGTCTAATGTATAAATGAAACTTAATCATAGGCATTTATGTGTGTATGTATGTGTAGTAATATGTCGGGCTTAGTGCCAGCCACAGTTTTAGGCATCCATTGAGGAGTCTTGGAATGTATGCCCATGCGTAAGGGGCAGCCACTGTACTTCCATTCTCTTAGCCAGAGATTGGTTCAGGGAAGTGTGAATGAAGTGTTCTGACTAATAAGATTAAGAAGTTTTCTTTTGGGCTGAGGTTGTGGCTCAGTGGCCGAGTGCTTGCCTCGTACGTGTGAGGCACTGGGTTTGATCCTCAGCACGACATAAAAATAAGTAAACTAAATAAAGACAGTGTGTCTATGTATAACTAAAAATATTTTTTTAAAAAGGAAGTTTTCTTCTTTAAAAAGAGACAAACAAGGAAGAACATCCCCTTTTCTGCCTTGGTTTGCAGCTGGGTGGGGTACTGATTTGGGGAGCTGAGGCAGCTGAGCTCAGGAGAGGAGCAGGCCAGAGAGGACAGGCTAAGAAGGTACTGGAGCAAAATGGAAAGACCTTTGGTTTTTGATGACCTTTTTGGCCCTTGAAATAAGCCATACTGGATTTCTAACTTGTCGTGTGAGATAATAGAGCCTGTCACTGTCTCAGTCATCTTGCTTGGCATTTGTTACTCATTGCAGACAGTTTTCTGATGTACTTTCCATTTGCTACTCATTTCCTTTTTAGGTAAATCCTGGAGGTGGGACTCTTGCTAGCAAGACTAAAGGAATTATAAACCAGGAGACTCAGGAAGCTATGAGAATCAACACAAAATAATCAGGTATTATTATTTATTTAGTATTATAATTCATAACTCATATATATATTTTTTGTAGTACTAGAGATTGAACCCAGGGGTGTTCAACTGGGCTATACCTCCAGCTCTTTTTATTTATTTTTTAAAATTTTGAGACAGGCTTTCACTAAATGGCTGAGGGTCTCATTAAGTTGCCTAGGCTGGTTTCAAATTTTAGATCCCCTGCCTTAGCCTCCCAAGTCATTGAGGTAATAGATGTGTGCTACTGTGTTAGGCTCTAGTTCATCTACTTTAAAGTTTAAAAGAGATTCAGGTAAGAATGTTACTTTTGTGAGAAAGGGAAAAAATTGATAACACTTGATCATTTATACAAGGTGGGAAAAGATCAGTCATGAACCACATAGAGATGTTTTGGTCAATGGTGGGCCTTGTAAATGACGGCATATGCCATAGAGTCTCCATGTGGGGTAGGCTCTACTATTTCAGTTTGTGTGAGTGCATGCTACCGTGTCTGCACAGCAATGAAATTGCCTAATGATGCTTTTCTCCAACATACTCCCATTATTATGCAATGTGTGATACATAACTATATTTTGAAAAAGTAAAAATACATGCACAGAATAGTTATGGGGAAAAGGAACCATCTGGCTTTCCATGAGTTTCAGTGCTGTGGCCAACAGTGTTATTAGTCAATGAAGACCATTTATGTGGGCGCTCTCACCAGGGAAAGGGAGAGCTCTTTGGTGAATAGGAAGGAATTACCATAAGGTTTTGTGGAGAATAACACAAGCAGGAACTAAAAGAAAAAAGGAAACTTACTCTGGGCAGCTGGAGTAGCACCTGCCTTTGTGGAGAAAGAGCGGGCGGTCCGGCTGAGACTGGCACTTTTTGCAAAGATCAGCTCCGGAGCAAGAGGCACAATCCTCTGTACAGTTCTCACAGCTGCCACTCTTGACTGAGGGCCATGTGCCTTGGGGACAGGAGGAAACACAGGCCTGCGCCAACAGATAGGCACCTAGGAATCCCGGGAAGAGGGCAGAGAAGAATGATCATGTGTTTGTCCTAACAGAGCACACATCGTGCAGAGAACTGACACCCAAGCAGCTCTTCTTAATCTTTCCAAAGCCCAAGTAGTTGAAACACTTATTTCAAGTTTTCCAAAATACTTAGTGATGCTAAATCCTCTAAGATGTGTTAAATCTTTAGGAAAAAAATTAACAGCAGGAGGCTTTGCTGTTGTTTCTTTTACTTTCCTCTGACATTAGAGGTCACTGCAGGGCTTCCCTCTGCCCAGCTGATCAGCCTCGCTGAAGTTTTTGTCTCTCTTCCAGGTATGAGACAGCCACACTCGCACAGCTATGGGGCCTCCTCTTCCCCCTCCTCCATCTCATCCTGCGGGGACACCTAGCATAGCAGCAGCTCTTCCAGCTACTTCCCCTTTTAATGGATGATCCATCTATTTATATGTTTAATTGAAAAATAAAACCAGATATTATTATTTAAAAAACAATTTAAAAATCACTCTCAACTCCAAAATTCCAAGAAGTTTCTTTCAGCTTTTGGATGCACACTTTCATATTTTATGTGATTGTAGTACTGGCACATTATTATTTTAACTTCGGCATCATATGTCACTACAGTAGTCCTCTCTTAACCATGGTTTCACTATCCAAAGCCTCACTTACTCCAAGCTAGCTGAGGTCCAAAATATTAAATGGAAAATTCCAGAAATAATTCATAAGTTCTAAATTACTTTTATTGCAGCATATTGATATAATTTTTCAATTTTTCATTAGTTACTATTGTTAATCCCTTGCTATGTCTGATTTATGAAATAAATCTTATCATAGGAATGTACACATAGGAAAAAACATGGTATATACAGGGTTTAGCACTACCCATAGTTCCAGGTGCCTACTGGGAGTCTTGGAACATATTCCTTGAGGTTAAGTGGTGACTACTTTATTAACATTGTACATTGCAACATGGCCTTCAAAATGATCCCTCTAATGGGAATATAACATTCTTTATGTTAAAGCACCATGTAAATAAAATATCCTTCTAATTCAGTTATGTTATTTATAATGTTTTTATGGAGAGTGAAGTTAATAATATGTTGAGCTAGTATGTTGATGCCTGTGTTCTGCCCTCCCTCACCACTAAATTTAGTATCATTAATAAAGAAGAGTGTCAGGCATCCTTTTTTCCCCACAGTACTGGGGATTGAACCCAAGGATGTTCTACCACTGAGCTACATCCTCAGTCCTTTTTATTTTTTATTTCGAGACAGGGTCTTGCTATATTGCCCAGCTGGCCTCGAACTTGATGATCCTCTTTCCTCAGCCTCCCTAATCACTGGGATTAAGGTATTTGTCACCATGCCTAGCTAGATAATGCATTTTAAGAGGAAGGGAACCTCTACAAAGACCAAATACCCATAGTCATTAGCAAATTCTGTGGGGCCAAGTCAACTAATAGCTTCATTGTGCTTTGGGCTTAAGAAATCTTTTTTTCTTTAAAAGCCAGTTTTGATTATTGGTCAGTATTTAGGTCCCTGTGTGTCTCCATAGTAGCCACTGGCATAGGAACCTGGGATGGGACTAGATAAAAGTCCTACAAACCTCTGTACACAAAGATGCTGATATAAAGGAGTGACAGTGAATTGGCTTGGCCACTGCCACTCCTGTCACACTTCATACTAACCTTTTGGACATGAAGTGCACAGAGTTACAGATCCATTGCAGGTTTTACAAGAAGAATGACAAGGCTCATATTTTCTCAGAATGTCTGTATGGGAAAGAAACAAGTTAGACTTTTCCTTTGGACAGGCTCATAGTGTTACAGAGTTAGAAGAGACTTCATGGGGAACCTCGTTTCCCTTTCAGTCCAAAATAAACCCCTTTGATTTTACACTAGCTATTTGTTGGTGCCTGTCAAGTGCCATTATGTAGACTTTCAATGTTTTTTTTCTCTTACTCCTTCATTGGCAACTGAGTATGGGGCCTTTCTTGCAACCTTGCTGTGAAAGAGAATGTAGGATCTTCTAGGATTCTACATTATTAGGGGGCAATTTGAACAAACACGTGTTATTTCTTTCATATGTTAAAAATGTCAGGGAGTATTGGCCTGTGTGTATGCACTCATGATTGAGCCTGCAAATCTAAGGTAATCACTTCTCCTAAGAGTCTTAATTGACCCCATCTCTTCACTCCAAGGTGATCACTGTGAATTCATTGTGTCTCTCATGGAAAATTATGTTTTCTGTTCTTTTCTTTTTCTTTGAAAAGCAGAGATTTCATTATTGGTCAATATTTGGGTCTCTGTGTTATTCAGAGTAGCTACTGTGCAATGCAGGCTAAATTTATCCCATTTTAAATTTGTCCCCAAAATTATTATTAAACATCAAAATAATCTATCCACCCACGTGCTTTCTGGTTGGTCGTTTTTCCCACAGGCCATCCGAGGTTGACACACCATTAATTTCACAAACACTGTAGATATCTTGCTTTCCCTTTCCCTCCTAGAGCATTGGATGGACAGATTTTCCAGGAAGTCACCTCAGCAACTTCATGGGACAATTTCAAAGACACCCAGAGTAGCCTCACAGACATCATGCAATCAAAATATACTGAGACCTTGACTAAAAAGCTCAGGAATCAGTCTAACTCACCCAGGAGTAAGTCAGAAAAAGAAGTTCTAACTCAGAACAAGTGACTGGAATAATCCTGACCCTTGGTCAAGTGTTGGCATCTTACAGTCCCCCTCTACCACCTCCTCTTCTCTTTCTTCCTTCCTCTTTCTCTGTTCCCTTCCTCTCTTCCTGGGATTTGGTCTCGTATAGCTGTAGTCACACCTGCCTTCAGATCCCAGCTGTGCCGCTTATGGGTAGGGTAACCATGGATACAGTAATTAAACTCTCCAGAGTCCTACTTTCCATGTCTCTAAAATGAGAGAAAATGGCTCCTCCCTTATAGGATTGTCAAAACTGAATGAGACAGTGTGTGTGAAGTGCTTAACATAGTGGCTCATAATGGGAGCTCCCTTGGCTTTCTTCCCTCCCTCCCAGTTTTCATTGTTCCAACCTGTTTTGAAGCTTGTTTTATTTCCCTCTCCTTTTCCTCTGGTTTCATACCCAGAGTGGCACCAAAAGGTGTGGCTTGCATTTGTCTAGGATTGCATTTGTGATTGAAAAGCTACTGGGCTTCAGTGTAGAGGATATCAGGGTCCAACATAATAAATATATGGATATAGATGTAGATATGGATATATATAGATGTAGATGTAACTATAGATACGAAGATGTCTATGTAGCTATACATGTACACATACACATGCAATATACACACACATAAATAATATATACATATACAATACACATACATACCTATACACAGACACACAATACATATATATAAATGATTGCCCAAGCTGACATACTGAGTGGCAGGTTTTTTTCTTAGTTTGGACAGATAACTTGCCCTGGTTTTCTGATATATTCCAATATATAGTGTGCACCTCACCTCCCAGGAGGATCTGCTAAAAGCTTAACTAGCCTTGTGCTGAGCCACGTTTGACATGGGACTGTCACAAAAGAGCTCCACATGGCTCTCAACAGGACAGTTCTGTCCCTGAAGGCCTTTTCGCCACACAATATCACTCAGTCTATGAGAGAAAGCAGCAGAAATATCAGTGAAGAGAGTCTGAGACATGTTGTTCAATGATAGCCTAATAATACTCATCAGATAGGGAGTGCCCTGAAATCTGCTGTCATGTGTCCAGGTCACAGGCTGATTTTTTTGGTGTTCTCAGTTTTAGGCTAAAACATTGTATTTAAAAAGATATGAAGTTCAAGGTTTTTCAAATTTGTGTAAAATTTAATGCATATCCATGTATACACTGTATTTATAATTACATATATTCACATTCTGGTAATTTGATATTTTACTGTATCGACTTGGTACAAAATTCTGCAATGTCTCCATGTGCCCACCAGAGGGGACTCTGAACAAGCAGTTCACAGCAATTAGGCAGCAAAATCATTCCCAGCTAGAGTTATCATAAAAGATTGGTGACTTAATTCAACAATTTTGACCTTGATCATATTTTCCTTTTTTATCCCACTCCAGAAATTCTAGACTGGATAGGACTTAACAAAGGGAAAAAAAGAAAAAAAATCTCTTTGACCAAAGGGTATAATGTTCATCCTTCAGAAGTGACTATAGCTAAACCATATAAAAACAGGGGTTATTTTATTTTATTTTTATTAAATAAGCTATAGTCACCTGGTTCAAGAGAGAGGGAAGGCATGTCCTGTGAAATCTCCCTCCCAATCCCTTCTTCAACCTTTTAAATACCAACAGTATCTATTCAGACTGTTGGTCACCTTGCCTCTCTTTCTTTAAACTTAATATATTTCAGAGAGCATTCTTTGTTGGTACAAAAAAGCCTCTTTGTTCTTCCTGATCTCTCCATAGCATTCCCCTGTATGGAAGTATTTATTTTTTTTTCCAGTATTTGCTATCCAGGTCCCTTGGCTCTTTCTTTCTCTCTCAGAACTTCTGCAACCCACTGCCCCTGGCCTCCCAGCTTTTTGGCTTGGTTTCTGCCCAACAGAGGCTGTCTCTGCAGTGGTGATTGTCTCCTCCTTATTTCTCTGTTACCTCTTTTGATTTGAACCTTCCACCTTCGTCGCTCTTGCAGCAGGCTCTTCAGCAAAGATGGGTTTGCAGTGGGCACAGCTTCTTTTTTATTAAAAAAAATAAAGTACTTTTTAATGCAAAAATAATGAAGGAGATAAACTTCACCTATAACCTCACCACCCAGAAATGTCTGCTATGTGTACTTTGGCCCTTAGATTTCCCTTCTTTATATGGAATGTGTGAGTGTAATTACATATACATCTAGATGTGTGATAATTTACATCTTCTGTGTATTTAATAGTGACATTGTGCATTGCATTCAACATTATAAATGCTATAGGTGTTTTCTCTTGTCATTAAAATTCTCTTAAACATCATTTTGGGGGGCTTAAATATTTATTTGATGAACCATCATTTTTTTGTTTTGCTACATTTTTATATTGGTGCCCTATTTTTTTTGTTGTTGTTGCTGTGGTTATCTTAAATGAAGCTGCTATGAACATCATAGTAAGATGCATGCTTGGCTACTTCAGGACTTCTGCCTGGCATATAGGGCATCTTGATCATTATTTGCTGCCTTCTTTCTGTGACTACTGTCCCCATAACTGTATTATTCTTTAGATCCCAAATTGCTTTATTTTATGAGCTAAGTGATGCAAACTTTTAAAATGTCGTGTATGTTCTGGAAGATTCATATGTATTCTGTCCTTTAATTCTTAAAATTACTGGGTGAAAGTTTTTCATACTCTCATTTTTTTTTTTTTTTTTTTTTTTTTGGGCACTGGGGATTGAACTCAGGGGCACTCAACCACTGAGCCACATCCTTAGCCCTATTTTGTGTTTTATGTAGAGACAGGGTCTCACTGAGTTGCTTAGCGCCTCGCTGTTGCTGAGGCTGGCTTTGAACTTGCGATTCTCCTGTCTCAGCCTCCCTAAGTGCTGGGATTACAGGCTTGAGCCATCGCGCCCAGCTCATACTCTCATTTTATAGATGAGGAAACTGAGGCTCAGAGAGGATGAGTAACTTGCTTAAGGTCACACTGCTAGGAAAAAACAGAGCCAGGATTTGAATTCAGTTCTGCCTGACTCTGGAATTATTGTTGTTGTTATTATTTTGCTGCTAGGGATCAAACCCAGGGCTTTGGGCATGCTAGGCAAGCACTCTACCACTAACCTGTAACCCCAGTCCCTAGGTCTGCCTAACTATAAAGCCTATCTCACTACAGAAGTTTTTCAATAATTAATTTAAATGTTAAAGTAGTTTGAGAGAGGCCAAAGCAATGGTGTGCTGGGTAAATAGTTCTCTAGAAAACAATAAACTTGATTTGCTTTGTTACCAATTTCTATGGTGTAAATACTTCCAACATACTGATTTTAAGCTGTCAATGAATTAACAATATACTCATGAAATTCCTGGATGTTTGATGATCATTGTAAGCCAATACAAGTGGTTCCTTTATACCAATGGGTCACGTGTTCAATTACTTACCAGTGACATGTGTATTCTGCATGCAGCATTCTGGTTGGTTAATTAAAATTGGTGTCCTCCTTTCTAAGTTAAGTGAGGCACTACATGGATGCATAAAGTCAGATTTCTATGGCATCTTAAAGTATGCTAAGGTTCAGTTGCTGTAATGCAACACATTGCCCCATGATTGATCTTGATTTCCCCTCCATGTGTACTTGGCCTTTCAGCATTTGTGACTGACTCTGGAATTCCAGTCTTTCCCCAAGCTTAAGAATTAAGATCAAAAGACAGGCTAGTGATAAATTGTTAGGATGTGGTCAAAGATAAAAAGTTAATTCACTATGTCTGCACTTTGTAGATTAGACTTTCATTGGAATATGTAATTAGAGCCTGCTACAACATGGTTTTCATCAATGATGGAAATAAGTGGGTAGGGGAATTTTCAGGAATTACTCCTAAGACTTCCCAGCACTACCAGGGTGGGGGAACCACCTAAGAAAATCCAAATGCTTTAAAAGTAACAGAAGGATGGCTTTAGGAAACCAGCAGAGGCCACTGTCTTCTTTCAAAGCCGGGAGTCTGCTGCACTTGAACATTTCTACCAGCCCTGGCCTTGTGTGATGCCTAAGTCACTGCTGAAGCCATCCATGGCCTGTTTAAGATTGGTTTTATTGCTGCCATTTAGGGACAATGGGCTAAGTACTCTTCACAATGTATTAGTAAGTGGGGCAGTGGGCCTGGGGATAATCTATGGGTGTGCAGTGACATTGATGGCTTGAAGAGATTGGAAGAACCATTTTTGGAGATTCTTTGGTCTTGGCTGGAGGACTTGCCAGTCACAGTCTGATGCATGGAGCATCTTCATCCTTGAAGTAGGGTCCAAAATCTCCTCACTCTTTTGGTACTTGACAAAGGAATAATGACTCTCTCCTTAGTGCCGACCTCATCCTGGTTAGCTGTGGTATTAACAAAGGAGTTCAGGAAACTCCAATTGGATTTTTATTTCAGGGTATTTTCTCAGCACACCGTGACCTATGCTCATGGAGTAGGTTGTGATCTTTGGACGTGAACATGAATCTTATTGTTTCCACTGGGGAGCAGCTTGGGAGAAGGAATGGACTGAGTTTGTGCTAACTTACCTTTCCTACCTGAATCTAAACAAATATATTTAAACAAAAACTAGTAAAAATCTTGTTGGTACCACCTACGCAGCTTCAGTCTCTCACAAACACTCTGTAATTTGTCTGGGCTTCCTCTAAATTGACCCAAAATGACTGCAATCTGCTTTCCATCATCTGAAAGGTGTGGCTAATTAGTGCTTGCTCTCTGGAAGCCTCTACTCTCCTGTTACACTCTTACCCTTGTTTTTAAGGAGAAGACGGCAGGAAAAAGATGTAGACATTGACTCAAATACTCCCAAGGCTTCATGGAATGCATTTCCCATTTACTATCCATTTCAGTGCTTACACTATGCTGGGGAAGCTGAGCTGTGGACCTTACCTTGCTTAGTGAATAATTTTTTTTTCTCTTTGTTAATGCTCTGCGTGTCTCATTTCATAGATCATAGAAATGGAAAAGTGCAGCTATGTCATTGACTTTATTGCTTTTGTCCAGCCATGAGAAACATTCTCATCTGCTTCCCGAATCCCTTATTAGTGTGAAACCCCCAAATGGAATAAATCCTTCCTCTCTTCAAAAACATTACATTGTGATGGCAGAAAAAGTAGAGGGGTGGGTGTGGTGCTTTGACAAAGGGGAACAATCAAAGTCTGATTTTTGCTTGCAAAATGCGTAGTCCAGTTGAAGAGACGTGTAATCATTTGGGGAATCAAGTCCGCTCTGACTCTTGGCTCCCCGGACCTTTTCATCATCTGGACGCCAGATAAAATACAGATGTTCTTAGCGAGAAACACAGCACCAGACTATTTCCCTCTTGGCTTGCGCTGCCTCTTAAATGCCTGAATGCCAGACAAACTCGTTTTCAGCATTTTGGTTCAGCTATAATTCACGGAAGATATCCCAATCTGGATTGAATAATTTTCTTCCAGCTCTGTCTCTGAAATCGGTCCTGTGTGCTCTGTGGCCTTTGGCTGCTGGGTTCGGATGGTCTCTTCCTTTAAGTCACATGTGCAAAACTGTCATAGTAGACAGCAGCCATGGACAGGCTCCCTCGAAACCAGCATGAGACCTCTCTTTTGCCCCCTTTGAAGCTTCATCCCATGCGGCCTCCTTCAGCTACCATTACCTTTGCATTGTGGTGGCCCCTCAACAGATCCTTGTCCCCCAAATCAAAGGGAGAGGATCTCTTGTTTTCTCTAGTATTGCTGCATAGAATGTGAGTCTGATTTTTCCAGCAGGAAGATAATTGTGTATTTTGTTTGTTTGTTTTTTAATCACACAGAGAGGTCTCTGAAAGCTTGTGACTGACTTGCAAGGAAGTATATAATGGAGGTGCAAATGTAAGGAGGCCAATTCTAAAGACTCAGGGAGGAATAAATAATGGCAACTCTTTAGTATTTGAGTCCAAGCTCCCACATTCTTCCCTGTCCCCTATAGACTCCACTTTCCTCATTCACAACTGGGGAGGGAAACTTTTAAAAGAGGAGCAATAATGATGGCAGGTTCTTTTGCTTGTTTGTTTTTTGATTTTTTTCCCCCATACTGGGGATTGAACCTAGAGGCACTCTACCATTGAGCTATATCCTCAGCCCTTTTTATTTGTTTAATTTTAAATTTTTGAGATAGGGCTCACTAAGTTGCCCAGGCTGGCTTCAAACTTGTAATCTTTCTGTCTCAGGAATTACAGGTCTGTGCCACCAGGCAGGCCCAGCTTGTCCTGACAGGTCCCATTCCCTCCCATTTCCTCCCCTTTCCTCTCTCCTCCTTCCTCCTCCTTCCCCTTCTCTCCTTCCTCCTCCTCCTCTGCCTCCTCCTCTTCTCTCCTCAACTCCTGGACTCAAGTGATGCCCCTATCTCCTGAGTAGCTAGGACTATGGGTGCACGCCAATAAGCTCAGTTGATTAATGACAAATTTTACTTCCTACAGCAAGATCATCTGTTTTAATCCAAGTTCCAATATGTTAGGTCTAACTGGCAAAGTCTACCCAGTGGGTGAAGGTTTTCTTTAACATGATGTAGAGATAAATGTGACAGAAGCTATTCTAAAAATTTTTTGTTTTTCTTACATTGCTGCGGATCAAATCGAGGGTACTGCTGGGCAAGTACTCTACCACTGAACCATACCTCCAACTCTGTTCTGAAAAGCTGAGAAAATGGTTATTTCCCCGTGTGACTCTCTACGTGTTCTTGGGTCTTTACCCAGGTAGAAACTTTTAAGATCCGACCGATCATAAATTGCACCTTGGGCTCCCCCTGCCGGCCAAATGCCAACCACCGTTTCCTACCCTCTCATTGCAAGCGACCTGAAATCTGGGGAACAGGCTTCTATCACACCACACTCATTTCTCTGCACAGCCTTCCTCTCTTGGATAACTCAGAAATAGGAGTTAAAGAGGGCGGGGGACAGAGCAGGTGGCTAGGCTCCTGCGATCTCTCTTCAGGAGGCACATACCGTTCCAGAACTTGCCTTCCACCTGGGTATGCGCGGGCCAGACGCATGTGCCGTACAGCAGCTGCTGTCCTTCTCTGCAGCTGCTGCATTCGTCATAGCCAAGGCCGGTGCAGGCTTCACAGGATGGGTGGCAGGGCTCGCATTCTCCCGTTCCTTGGTCACCATAGAAGCCGGGACCACATTCCCTCATACAGCTGCCACCTTCGTAAGAACATGGGGAGGACATATGAAGGTGAGGCTCTGGCAGACCTAGCTTGAAGCCCTAGGTGAGGCCAAGTTCTAAAGCGGCTCAAGGGAGTCTTAGGAACATTATTTTTAAAAATGTGGTACCAGGGATTGAAACCAGGGAAACTTAAACACATGAGCCACATCCTCAACCCTTTTTTACATTTTATTTAGAGACAGGGTCTCGATAAGTTGCTTAGGGCCTCATTAAGTTGCTGAGACTGGCTTTGAACTTGTGATCCTCCTGCCTCAGCCTTCTCAGCCGCTGGATTTACAGGCTTATGCCACCACTCACGGCTCAGGAACATTTTATATTGTACTTGATTTTAAAGAAACTAAGATGGCTTTAGTATATTTCAATCAAAAAAATGTATTTCCATAATCTGACACTAAGTCCTTTTTCAACTGAGAATTTAAACTGACCGTTGGCTTAAAGGGCTAGGAACTTTGAATAAACACCATAACATCTTTGAGACCTTGAAAAACTACAAATAAAATGAGTCTCTGTTGAGATAACCAATGAAGTTCATTGTGGACTGTCTGCCTCACTCCCTTTCCCCAAATATTTGAAAACACTGGGCTAGTCATTCTTCAGTTGGAGGACTCGCAGTACATTTCTTTCCCAGCTATCCATTTCCATCAAGTCAATGAATTGAATAAAACTTAAGGGATCTTGTTCAACTCTTACTGGGTATAGGAATTTATAATATGGATTCAGTCTCAAGAAAAGCATCCCAGTTCTGAATATTCCAGGTAACTTCAATTCCAAAACTTTCATCTTCAGGTCCCCTCTCCCCTTTCCCACCCAACTCACTCTTGTTTCCATCAGCTTGGAGAGTTGAGATGAATTAGTGAAAGAGGAACTATGCTTTAGAAATAAATGGAGAAGGAAGTACTTCTGAGTAATGTTTGTTTTCAAATCACATTAAAATTCCTTCTTAGACCAGAGGCACCAGCACATGAGGACTTTGAAACCCATCACAGGAGTTCTCCTATTGCACTACCTGGGTGGAGCTGCAGAGCTCTCTTTGTATGATGCCATAGCTTGACTTACCCAAGAGAAAGAAGCCCTCTTCACACCAGTAACACTCATTCTGGTCACAGTTGCCACAGTTAGTATCACATGCTTTGCATTCCAATTCTTCACTGTAGGTCTTTTCGGGACAAGTTTTATAACAATGATGTTCAAACCTAAGGGAAGAGAATGTAGTTCTTCCATGACATGTGCTGATATTTTTCTCTTAACTGCCATAATTTAATCTCCTCATACATTTCTATGCAGCATTTTTCTTCAGTGTCTCAAATAAGCATTTTATTTTATGCAGCATTTTTAATAGGAGTAGATAATTGGATTTCAGGGGAGGCAACTACTTCTTGATCTGATCTGCCCTGTCAAACCAGTTCACTATTTACTTCTGGACCTCTGAGGACTCTGTCAAGGCATCTTACAGGAGGCCGGGGAGAAGGAAAGGGGCACTGATACTTATTTCTAGAGTACTGGCTATGTTAAATCATTTGAATTGTTGTACAAATCCCATATGGTAGATATTACTTATTTTTAATTTCTAGATAAGGGAAATAGAAGTTCTAGAAGTTCAAGATCTGATGCTCAAAATCTAGTTAAAGTTGGGACCAGGATTTTAACCAAAGTCTGTATGAATAGATAGCTTATGTGATTTGCCACACAGCAGCTGGCACTTAAAAGGTCTGAGACAGCTCAGTGTTGAGTTCAAGTAGTTTACCAGAATGTTTGTAGCTAGATTATTAAGAACAGTGAAGTGTCTTATCTTATACATACATATATGCACATATATAGGAAACATACATGTGTGTATATATGCATATATGAATTATTACATATATCCATCTTTTATTATCATTATACAGTAAAATGTTGTAATTTAGACTCCACTGAATTGTGGAAGGAATTTGAAGGAAGAATAGAATGAAGTTGACTCTTGTCCTTTGGTGAATATAAAAGCATCAATAAGACATCAGGGGAAGCCTTTGCATTTCTTCCTTAGCCATTTCTGTTGTACAGCATCTCCTTAGCTTTATTCAAAAGTACTTAATATTCCCAAAGTTTATAAATGTGTGTTTCTTGAAACGAATAGCTTGTGTTTTTAGCTGGGTGATATTAGAGCATGTTATTCCAGTGCATTTCTTTCTCCAAGTGTTTTATGAACCATGCTCATTAGTGAGCCGGTGAGGCTAACTAGTCTGGCTCTCAGGTTTCACAGATAACGTTCTGGTTGGACAGGTGACAGGTGCAGGTAGGGGGAGGTGTGTTCAGGTATGAAATGCTGACGTAGCCAGGGCAGTGTGAGATTGGAGCAATGCAGAGTGGTAAGACGGACTGAGAATTCCTTGCCCTTGCCCCTTTCCCCCTTTTGCATGGTTACTATGTTTTTGTTTTGTTTTGTTTTGATTTAAGTCTAAGCTTTCCTTCTCCAGTTCTTCAAAGAACATTTTGTGCCCCCACCATGTGACCTCACCAGGGAACGCTTGCATTTCTGCCATTCATTCTGCTTGAGGATCCTGTGGGAAGCCATATGCTGCGTAAATGTCGACTATGAACATGCTGACAATTTACATTCTGCTCATTAAATGTCATCTGGTCTACCTTATAATAGTCAAACCTGGGGCCTCTTCTGCACCCCTCCTTCCCTGTTTAAATGAAATGATAATTTAAATCAGTGGGTCAGAGGTGCAGAGATGTAGAGACCCTATCAATGTAGAGGATAAGTCATTTTGGAAAAGTTGGATTAAAACCACAACACTAAATATAGGTTGAGTATCTCTAATCCAAAAATCCCAAAGGCAAAACATGCCCAGATTCATAGCTTCTTGAGCACGAAAGAAAATTTTACACCATGAAACTTTGTCTCATGCACAAAATTATTAAACATACTATATAAAATTACCTTCAGGCTATGTGTAGAAGGTGTATCTAAAACATAATGAATTCTGCGTTTAAATTTGATATCTCATTATATGCAGTATTCCAAAATCTGGAAAATAATCTGAAATCTGAAACCCTCTGGTCCCAAACATTTTAGTTAAAGGATACTTAGTAATGAGAAAGTTAACTCATCTTTTAAAAATATGTTTTGGCTTGTTGGTTTTCCCTTTCCTCCCATTATCTTCGCTCCTTTCATCATCTCCCCACCTACAACTGCAGTTGGAGTCCCTAGAATCTGATGAACCCTCAGGCAATGTGGTAACAGAAGAAAGTGACCCACCAAAGTTGAGATGACCTGATAGGGACCTGCCACTAGTTTGGGTGCAATGTGAGGTGACCCAGTACCTCCCTGAACTTCCCTTTTTCTCAGACATAAACACTGATCTGGTGTCCCTGAAAATCTTTATGAAGGATACAGAGAAGAAATGGGCATGAGAGTTTATATACCACAAAACTCCTCCAGTGAGGGCATCATCCTGGGCCTTCCTCCCCCTTTCATCTCTGTCCTTTTCTTGATTTGTCTTCCAGGATAGGCAATAGTATAAGCTGGAAGGGAGACTAAGATAGGAAAGGAAGTGACATAGAAACACACTGTCTTTGATTTTGAAGGTTTTGATTAAAGAATATTGAGGTTGATGGTTGTCTGTGTTTCGTTTAAGCGAATATTCTGTGTCCCTCATTACACATGGATGATTAAGAGCTGAGGCAGAATCTGGTTTCCCTTAGAGCATCCAACTCCAGTTAGGGACAAGGTCTCCATGCAGACATTTGGAAACAGCATCCTTGGGGTTCATATATGCTTAAGGTCTGCCCATAAACAGCAAGGTCTGAATCTTGGTAACCCATGGTGAGATTCCTAGACACCAGTGTCAGGCTGGATGACTTGCAGAAAAGAAAGGTCTCCTTTCGAGGCAAGAAAACAGCTGGGCTCTTATTGCTAAATCCAAGAATTGCTCATTAATAGCCCACAGGACAGAGTTGCTTCAGGCTTCAGAGCCTCTGTGCTTTAATCACTGGATTTAGGATTAAGTCAGTAATGCTTGAACTGCAGAAAAGTTAGTGTCATGAAAAAAAAGAAGGCCAGACTTACATGTAATACCCAGCAGCACATGAAGTACAGGTTCCTGGATCATCTGGGGAAAAGAAAATTATAATAATGAAAAATTATCATCAACAGCATGCTTGTTATTTGTAAAAAAAATGAATTTTGGAAACATGGTGGCTTGAGATAAATAATCTTCTGGTATGGTTTTATGAACAGTGCTGTCCAGAAATTATATTTGAACAGATTGCACCATTTCTAATGAGTAACAAGAAGTACACTAGGAATTATTTCTATCAAAGTAATAAAATAAGAGTTCTCATAAATACTTGGCCTGACTTTCAAAGAGGAAAAGGGCCAAGCTACTGGGTCTTCAAATTAGATCAACCCCCATCCATATTAAGAACCTTCTGGCCATGGGGCTGGGAGTGTAGCTCAGTGGTAGAATTCTTGCCTAGCATGTGTGAGGCACTGCGTTTGATTTCCAGCACTGAAAAAAACAAACAACAACAAAAAATCCAAATATGGACTACAAGCTTCTGACCCAGAGCTGTGGGTTTCCCATGAATTTCTCCAAATGCCTGCCAATGGGAGGGAGTGTTATTTGAGAAGGTCCTTTGAAATGGGGACAGTTATTTTTCCCAATACAAGCACTCACTTTGTGTTCTGCACTTGACAACCCTCTAAAGAAATTGTCCTGTTCTCATTAAGTGTAATGACTCAATGTGTCCCTGTTGGCTTGGCGAAGGGTTCACTCTTGCAGCTCTCAGGGGACTTAAAGAGAGAGACAGGATTTTGAGAATCACTATCTCTGTCTGTCTCCCCAACCCCAACATTGTCATTCTCAGATCTGATTATTAAGGAAATTCTATCACTTTCTCTGGTCCCCTGTTATTATAAGTAAGAGAGGTACCTCTGGCTGTTTTTTTTTCTTCTAAGATTTGGATTCACCCTAGTCTTTCTCTTTCCATTGTAATAGGAGATGAACAACAAATGCTCCTTAAACCATTCCTCTTGGTATGTGGAGATTTCACATCACATTTAACTTTAAACTAATAAAACTAAGTCTTTGGAACTTCGCAAATACTCTGTACCTCTAATCTTGTTTGGACTGTGTTCTGGTTTTCTCAAATCCTGCCTGTTTTGGCAGGGGTGTAGAGAGTGGTTCACCCAGTCTTTAGTCACACACTCATCTTGGATCCACCTAGAGATGCTGCAAGATGTCACTACTGCCTACTGTATCTCACACTCATGCATCACACTCAAAGTTATAGTGGAAAGATTGCTAGGAGAGGCTCTGCCACTTTAAGCAGGTATTCTTAGAACCTTCTGGAAATAGCCTGGTGATGGAAAGGGCACTGGCCTGGGAATTGTGCACATGTTTCTAGTTTGAAGTTTTAACTCAGATTTAACTGTCTTGTAAGCATGCTTAAACACCACTCTATTTCCTGGGCCCTGGTTTTTGCAGGTATAAAATAGCTCATTGGACAAGAAGGTCATTAAGTCTCTCTAATAGTCAAAGATTCCAACAGGAGTTATATAGTCTATAGTCTAACAGGAGTTAGGAAACTATGGCCCACCTGGGACCATATCCATCTTTGGACATTCATTTATGACATATGATGTATGAATGCTTTCATGCTATAACATTAGGACCGCATGGCTGCAACAAAGGCCTGAAATATACACTATTCACCTCTTCACAGAATAAAAAGCTTGCTGACTTTGTCATGCTCAGCTGTCACGTGACACAGGTGCAAATATGGTTGACTTAACAGATGGTCCCAGAGCTCCTCTTAGGGAAAGAACCACCTCTAGGAAAATACCTTGTTAAGCTACTTGGGGTAGAAGTTGAGTTGGAAGGGTTGAATGAGAACCAAGACAACCAAGGAGATACAAAAAGCTCTTCAGCAGGAGGCCATGATTTTTGCTCTTGGGAAGAAAATGTCTTTTAATGTCTGTGTCAACATGGTTCATAATAAGGTAACTAAAATAGGACAGTGAAATCAACCAAAAACCAGGGTAATTAAGTAGAACCAAAAAGCTGAAAGTACTCATGAGAAAGAAAAGCTCCCTGACATTCTTAGAAATCCTGGGAGAGCTTTATGCTTCTGTCGTCTTTGGATTGGTGACGTGAATCCATTTTAAGGGTGTACAGAGGTTCTAATGAACACCAGGCTTCCACAGGGCTGGTTCATTTCCCACTTGGAGTCTATTTTTGCATCTATATTCTTTTCAGTTCTTCTTCTAAGTAACTTGCTGCTGCTCAGCTTGCATTTGGGCAGCTTCCTTTTCTCTTTTCTCTGCCTGTCCCTGATGCACATATTCGGCTCTACAGTTTTGCTAATTTGGCAAGGGTTGGGGAAATTCTAATCCTGTTCTCTAATGTTCTGGTCATCTCTCCCATCTAGGAACTTAATGAGCTTGCTCTCTGCTCCTTTAAGCAGGTTACTGATGAAAATGTTAAACAGAACCAAGACTCAGAAATGTGCATACCAATGTAATATTGAGTTCAGGGACTTTCCCAGCCCAGTTGCACAGTGAATTTGGTACCTTAACAACAGTTTGCCTACATGAATTATACATAAGAGAGGAACTGCGTCTTCTAACAGCTAATGGATGTCCATTAGTTTTTCTCATTATTACCAGTTGTTCTAAAGAATGAGAATTATTTAAAAAAATTTTTTTTTCCACCCCATAAGATCTACAAGTCAGACATAAGCTAAATGGATTTAGCTTGACCACTGAGAGGCAGCCGTTATGGGATTAAGGAAGATGGTAACAATCCCAAACCTAAAAGTTGACTCTAAGTCAACTTGGCATACGGATGGTAAGGAGAGGGACTTAAGGAGAAAGACAAATTTTCCTGGCTTCTAGTATGTGTGAGGGGTGGGGAGTGGAAAGGGGCATATAAACAAGCTAGATTTGTTAACTGTCTTGGAAGGTGTTATCCAAAGTCGGATGTTTAAATAGCTCTGGTTATTTGATCTTGTTGAATCTTCGAGTTGAGAGAGCATATTTCGATCAGTCAGAATTCAGACAGCCTCACACATTTGGAAAAAAGCCTTCTGGAACAGTTGTTGGCTTGCAGCTGCCACATCTCAGCTAAGAAGGACGTGTAAGCAGATGCCTTTCAAGAGTGGGGTACAGTCCTCTTTTCTTGAAAAAACTTATTTCTATTGTGTACTTCTTAAGGGCCAGGAGCGAGGTGGGTAGGACTGTAATGTCCACTCTTGAGAGCTTTGCATTGTCTTTTGGGTCACCTTTCCACTGTGTCTTTGGGGATCAGCAGTATGGAAACTCATCATGAGCTCACTGTCTCCAAAGACACTCCAGCTTTCAACTTTACCTTAGCAGTCAACTTATATCCTCTCTCACTTTATTTTGTTCTTAGTAGTCCTCACAGTCTTCACCATTGAACATGGATGAACCAGAGCCACAGAGGAGTTATATGCATGTTACTGACACAGTGTAATGGAAGCGGGATATTTTAAATTTGAGATTGAATGAAACAGTTTGAAATGTTCAGAGAAGAATTTATTTTTATGGTTTATATAAACTTTGGGTCCTGCAATGAAGGATACACACAAGGGAAAATTCCTCTAATTTGCTTTTTATAATTTTATTATTCTTGCATGTTTATTTCTCATGTAGGAAAGACAGAAGAAACTGAGTGTCTTAATAGCCTTTTCTCTCACCAGGCATGGTGGTGCATACCTGTAATCTCAGTGGCTCAGGAGGCTGAAGCAGGAGGATTATGAATTCAAAGCCAGCCTCTCAACAATTTAGTGAGGCCCTGAGCACCTCAGCAAGACCCTATCTTTAAATAAAATGTGAAAAAGGGAAAAAGGCTGGAGTCAGTGGTTAGGTGCCCTTGGGTTCAATCTCCTATACCAAAAAAAAAAAAAAAAAAAAAGAAGAAGAATAGCCTTTTTTCATAGAATATCTACATATGTCAGAATTAGCCATGGAAAGATATCATATTTAGGCTGAAATGACTATGCAAAATAGTAGGATCAAATTGATTTCAGGGTGTTCCTACCTTGCCTCTGGCTATTTCCTTTAAGCTTGTAGGACTTCTATTCATACTCCATGTTAGTCAGTCCTCCAAGACTTCTATTAAAATTTAACTGGGGGCTAGGGGTGTGGCTCAGTGCCAGAGTGCTTGCCTAGCCCTGGATTCGACCCCCAGCACCACAAAATAAATAAATAAATAAAATCTATCTGTCCCATATTGCAAAGACCTATTTGCAAGGTTACTACCTAAGATGATGGACTAATGGACATGTTAAATTTATGTTCTTGGGAGAATCTTAAGTTCTCACCACTTTTGGTCTTTTGTCAGGTGTTCTAGAATTCTTGAATTCTTCTAGATTGACTCAGGTCACATCTGTAACTATTCCATTAAACTTAAGCGTAATTCAATGTAACCTGCATGCTCGCTTTTCCTGGATAATTGCTATCTTTTGGCTCAGTCAACTTCCCTGGTCCAGTTGTCTGGTTCTGCCAAACTCAAGACTCCAGTTACCTTCCCAAGATTCTTTCTGACTAATGTCTCCCACTGTTAGGCAAAGTATTAGGCCAAAGTCAGGCTCAAGTCATACTTCATAGATTTCTAGCCTCCATCACACACCAAGCTCTGTCAATAAAAGAAATCCATGAAGATCAAAGGGAGATCAGAAAAGGAAAGGGACCAAGGAGAGGGAGAGGGAAGGGAAAGGGGAGATACCAGGAAATTATATTGGCCAATTATTATATTGTTATATTATGTTCATGTATGAATATGTAACAGTGAATCCCACCATTACATTTAGTTGTAACGCACCAATAAAAATATGGAGAAAAGAAAAGGAATCCAAAGCCTTAATCTCCATACTTTTTTTTCTAATTAACCCCCTGGCTTAAAAAGTTACCATGTAACTTTTTACCAGGCCTGGCTCTGTGGTGCACACTTGTAGTCCCAGCTGCTCGGGAGGCTGAGGCAGGAGGATCCCGAGAGGCACTAAGTAACTCAGTGAGACCCTGCCTCTAAATGAAAATACAAAAAAGTGCTGGGGATATGCCCCATGGTTAAGTGCCCCTGGGTTCAATCGCTGACACCAAAAAAAAAAAAAAAAAAGTTACCATGCACCTATAACACACATATGTGTGCTTAAATTATTTGTTCTTAATTACTATTATTCATTATTGCTATTGTATAGATACGCGGTGTCCCCCAAAAGCTCATGTGTGAGACAAGAAAGTTTAGAGGTGAAATGATTTGGTTATGAGAACCTTAACCTAACCAGTACATTAATCGTCTGATAGGAATTAACTGGATGGTAACTGTGAGCAGGTAGGGTACTGCTGGAGGACTTGGATCACTGGGGGCATGCCTTTTGGGTTTATATTTTGTCGTGGTGAGGAAAGCTGTCTTTCTCTCTCTGCTTCTTGGTGGCCATTTCCTGACCCGCTTTCCTCCATTACACTCTTCCACCATGATGTTCTGCTTCACCTCGGGCCCAGAGCAATGGAGCCAGCCATGTATGGACTGAGGCCTCTGAAACTGTAAGCCCCCAAAATAAACATTTCCTCCTCTAATTGTTCTTGTCAAGTTTTTTGGTTGCAGCAGCAAAAAAGCTGCCTAAAATGATGTATGAGTGTACGACTATTTTACATGTATTAAAAAGGTGCACAAACAGAAAATTTAAGAGGATAACACAAAAAAATGAATATAATTTCTGTTTTCTTTCTGCAGTCTTGGCACATTTATCTTTAGAAACCAGCGACTCATATCATACCTAAATGAATACCATATTTAAACTTGCAAAAACATGTTATACATGGAAGGAATGGTCCTTTGATAGGATCACTTGTGAATGTATTTAAGGACCTGTCTACATTTAGCTTCCAGCTTTTCTTTATTTGTAGACTATTTGATTCGAATTAACTAGCTCACCTAGCATTTTTTAGTCAGAAGATAAATGGGAAGCAGATATGAATGAAAGTGTTTGAATGACATGTTCAAAGTGTTACACTTTTTCCACCTTTCCACAACTCTCTATGTATTTAGTGTGCAAACTTATTCCTTAGAACAAACTATCAGAAAATAACCAGTAATCACGTCTCATCAAAAAACAGCCTGAAAGTTTATCTGTTGAAAATATGTTTAAAAAGATGGTGTATTTTTATATAAGATGAGCTAGTGAATAGCATTACAATTCTTTTTCTCAAGAGTATTTAATGACATGGAATCATTTTCATGATAGGTTATGTGAAAAAGGATGATAATCCATAGCTATGCATATGTGTTGATATGCATGTATGTATAGAATTATATATATCCATATGCATAGATATTTGTAAAACATCAGAAGGAAAAAAGTTAAAATGTTAATCTCTAATTCTATTTATGTGTGCATATATATTTCTATATTTTCCTATTTATGTGTGCATACACACACATATATATATACATATATATATATTTCTGTTTTCCTAATCAATGTGCATTACAGGATCAATTAGAACAAAAATGTTACTAAGAAAAGAAAGAAGCCAGGGTGGGGTAGGGTGGGGTAGGGTGGGGTGGCATACTCCTGTTGTCTCAGCATTGGGAAGGTTGAGGCAGGGGAATCGCTTGAGCTGGGGAGTTTGAGGCCAGCCTGGGAAACATAGTGGGACCCTGTCTCAACAACAACAACAACAATAAAGGAAAAAGAGAGAAAGAGAGCAAGAAAGGAAGAATAGAAGGAAGGAAGGAAAAAAGGAAGGAAAATTAAGAAATGAATATACTATATTCTTAGTATAGTTGGGATTGCCAGACAAAATGCAGGACTGAAATAGGAACACTACGGTTTTAGTGCAAGGATAAATGGAAAACAAACTTGTTGGAGGATTAGACCACAAAAAAAATCATCTTTTTTTTTTGGTAATGGGGATTAAACTTAGGAGCACTGGACCACTGAGCCACATCTCCAGCCTATTTTGTATTTTATTTAGAGACAGGGTCTCACTGAGTTGCTTAGTGCCTTGCCATTGCTGAGGCTGGCTTTGAACTTGTGATTCTCCTGTCTCAGCCTCCCAAGGTGCTGGGATAACAGGCATGCGCCACTGTGCCTGGCAACAAAAAAAATCATCTTGATCCTACTTTGGTTTGGGGCAGATTAAAACCAAACCAAACCCAAGAACAACAAAAAAAATTGTAATGATAAATGGAATGGAATGTAGGTTTCACGTTACCTGTGTGTTCTGGGAAATCTCTAGAGGAAAACGCAACTTAAAGTAGTCCTAGGGAGGTGGTACTCCCAAGGCAATTGATAGGAGCAAATGAAAATCCTTCTAGATAAGTATAACCTTAGCCTAGACCTCAAAGTAGTCTCATATGTCATTTTTCCAGGAAAATGGACATAGTTTAAAGACATAAACCACACAAAGACATCAGTCACTATGAGAGAAAATTAGCAGAAATAACAGATGGTAGAATCAGGTGCACAGAGACTACAGATCTTGAAATTATCTGGCAAGAATATAAAAATACTAAATCCTTAATATTTTTAAAGAAACAAAAGTATCTTGAAAAATATTAAGGGCTTAAGCAGTTTGGAAAAGAACCAAATATAACTTTTATAAGAGAAAGATATAAGAATCAGCATCTATAACTCAGTGGATAAATTAAATAATAGGTTAGGCATAGCAGTAAAAGAATTAGTAAACGCAAAGACAGAGACAAAGAAAAGATGGAAAATTTAGCTCATAGAGACAAAAAGATAGAACACAGGAACTGGGTGTGGTGGTACACACCTGTAATCCCAGTGATTTGAGGTTGAGACAGGAGGATGGCAAGTTCAAAGCCAGACTCAGCAACTTAGTGAGGCTCTAAGCAATTTAGCAAGACCCTGTTTCAAAATATGAAATGAAAATTCTGGGGATGTGGCTCAGTGATAAAGCATCTTTGGATTCAATCCCTGGTACAAAAAAACACAAAAACCAAAAAATGCAGGAAAGTGTGGTTAAGAGGTAGGAAGTTAGAATGAGAAGGTCTAACAAATGACAAAGTCCCCAAAAGAGAAAATTAGAGAATGGAATGAGTCAATGTTCAAAGAGAATAGAATGTCTGAGAATTTTCCAGAATCATTAAAAAACATCAATTATTGGTTCCAGGAAGGAGCACAAATAATATCATTATTATGATTATGATTATTAATTTTTTAAAAATCTACATAAAGACCCATCACAATGAAATTGCAAAATACCCAAGAAAATGACCATTAGTTTCTGGAGAAGGATTCAGGGACAAAGTACACAATAAGAAAGAAAACACTTTGAGAAAAAGATTGAAAATTTGGTGGATGAAAGAGCATTAAAGTTCTTTGCAATGTTGATGAAGGACATGAAATATAAAACCCAGAAGGGAACTTAGGTCCAAGGCCCAGAGCAACAGTTGTAAGTGAGGGCATGAAGCATTTGAGTCCTTGAGTTCTTCTGATAGAATGCATCTTTTTTCCTGAGCTTCCAATAAACTTTGTAAAGATACTCCCTGGTGAGAAAATAGTGAATTGTTAATGACGTGCTCTAGTAAGAAAATATGCAACCATTGTGCCTAGTGTTATTCTCAACATAAATTCATTCCTTCCTCAAATATATTTTGAACCTATTATATATTAGGACTATAATGGTGATGTGTTCCTAGTACAATATGGAACTTGGGGTCTGGGGAAAATGCAGCAAATAAAAAGATCTTGTAAGGAACAGTGTGTGGTCCGTGTCACTAACAGAATCATGAACAAATTGCTAAGAAGAGAATAAAGCAATAACTAAGGTGGGGCACATGTGCATGTGTGGGTGTAAGGTGGGTGGGGAGTACAGTTAAAGAGAAGTTCCTCGAAGCAGCAAAGGCTTGGTTGAGACCTGAAAGATAAATTAGAGGGAGGACAGAGAGGGTGGAAGAGGAGAGAAAAGTGTTTCATGTGGAAAAGACTGAAGCCAGAGAGAGGTAAATCTGTGGAGAAAATTCCTTTAGTAAAAGGGCTCATGACCCAGGCACGGTGGCGCACGCCTGTAATCTCAGCATTTGGGGAGGCTGAGACAGGAGGACCACGAGTTCAAAGCTAGTCTCAGCAAAAGTGAGGCGCTAAGCAACTCAGTGAGATCTTATCTCTAAATAAAACACAAAATAGGGCTGGGGATGTTGCTCAGTGGTCAAGTGCCCCTGAGTTCAATCCTCAATAAACACCCCTGCCCCCCTTCCCCCCAAAATGGCTCATGAAATTCTTCTTGAAGAAAATGTAGAGTGATCATCAAGAGCTTGTCAAAAGAGGGCATAATTGCTCTCACCTTAAAAAAACATACATGTTTGAAAACAGAAGGATGGTAAAAGCACCAAAGTGGATTGTAAAGAGCCTGGAGGGGCTAGAGTAAAGAGTAGATGCTGGGGCCTGAGGAAGCAAGAAGAGACAGGAGAGAACAGGCTGATGAGGCCAGTGGCTGCACCATAAAGAAGTTTCTATGTCGTGCTTGGGAATAGGGACTTGACCGAGGGCCACGGGAAATCATTTCAGATTTGTAGGCAGCTGCCACCATCAGGTTTACCTTTTAGAAAGAACAACATAACTACAGTGTAGGGAATGGATTTTGAGAGTGAGAGGGTAAAAAATGATTTGAATTAGGGAGACTAATTAGAAGATCGTTGCTATATCCAAGAGAAGTATGCCAGCAGCCTGAACTAAAGTGTAGCCCAGCCAGGTGCCTCATAATGATGTTCTGGCCAATGAGGGATCACATATGCAATGGTGGTTCCATAAGATTATACTGCTTGGTGATGTCACAGCCATCTTAGTTGGTGTAAGTAAATGACACGCTAGGATGGTCACAGAACTACAAAATCACCCAATGATCCCTTTCTCAGACCTGTCCCCATTGTTCTGTGATGCATGGTTGTAGCTGAGATGGGTAGAATTAGACAGAGTGAAAAATACTTAGAGAGTAGAAATGACTTGGTAACTAACTTGCAGGTTAAATTATATCACCAAAGACAAAGTGTCCAGTATTAATACCTGGCACCTATGAATGCGATGTTACTTGAAAACAGGGTCATTACATGTGTAATCAAATTAAGATGAGGTCATACTGAATTAGGGGGCAGAGGTGGTGGAACCTTTAACAAGTGAGGACTAGTGGGAGGTAGTTAAGTCATTGCATATGTTGCCCTTTCAAGAGATAAACTTCATTCTCTTAGGACCCCGATCAGTCCTCAAGAGAGTGAGTTACAAAGGAGCAATCTCCCCACTCTCTGGCTTCCTGCTTTACCATTCGATTTACCATTTATCTCTTGCATGAACTCCTACTATGATAAAAATCATTGAGGCTGCCTGGTCTTGGACTTCCAACCTCCAAAACTATGAGCTAAACAAACCTCTTTTTTTTTTTTTAAATAAAGTACCCAGCCACAGGCATTTTCTTATAACAATGGAAAACCTATTTAAACACTCAGTTATTGTCTAACATCGCAAAGAATGCAGATTTGAGAACTCCTGCTCCTATGAATTCCAAATTATTTCTCTATCTCTTGTCTGCACAGCCTCTATTTAAGATTACACTTTCTTGCTTAATAAAAATATTCACATGCTTGCCCTAAAACCACTACACCATGCAGGCTTAGTATGCTATTCAAGATCACTGACCTCCTACTGATTAACAAAAGCTCACATCACATTTTCAGCTGAAGAACATCTGTCTAGGCCATAGGCCTTGGGACCCTTCAGCTGGGCCTGATGTCAACAGCCTTGTGCTAACAGTTTACCCAAATCATTAAATTAACGACCCTCTGTCCCCCACTTATGGGATCTCCAGGATAGTTAATCATTTCAATTTTTATCTCAAGACCTTGCATTGAATCTCTAATCTTTTCAGGATACTTGCCAAAACTGAACAGCCTGTGTCAAAACAGAACTATGCTTTAGATTCTGAAATAAGTGTCTAGTACTGCAGGAGCCAGGCTAGAGAAGCCGAGGGGACTGGGTGTGCAGTCCCACTAAAATCATATCTTTTATTATTTCTTCAATCAGACAAACCAGGGAAGATTATGGCAAGCATAACCTTACATTTCTTGTCTTTTGGGGTTCATATACTTAACATCCAAGGAAATTCTCCAACTAAATATGTTGTTGGAGAAGAGGAAAACAGGACAACATCCATTTATTTCCTTTGTTGCTTAAACAGAAACAAAACTGCTGAAAAACAAAATTTATTCTTCAAAAGACATTTTCTGGTCATTACTTTTTGCCCAAACTGCTGGTTTGTGTAAGCAAACCAGAATTTATATAAACAAGTCCTGTTATCTGAAAAAAAAAAAAAAAAAGAAAAATCTAAGAGCCATCCTGTATGATTTGCTCTTTTAAAAAAGTTGCTCATGTTTTTACAGAGATATTTTGAAAGACTCTGCCTATTCATCATCAGGCATATTTTAAGGAAGTGATGTTTTCTTTTGTGTATCTTCAAGTTGCTATAGCAACTGGATCACTTTCTACTCATTAATCAGGAGGCACCAGCCAGAGAATCTATCCTTTCCCCCTAGGTTTGGAGCCTTTGTCTATTGTTCCACCTTTTAAAAATGTCACAGAGTTTGGAAATAGTTTTCTTCAAAAATGTTTGTCTTGATCTGAGAGTTCTGCTTGCTCGGTGCATTTTTTATCACTGTGCATTCTCTCTTGTGTTATTTGATGACTTGCGTGGAACACACAGTGTGTTTTGATTGTCCTTTTCTCTGTATTTCTCTGCTTTTATTTCTCACTGCTATGGGAGGTTTTGCTAAGTCTCCAGAGTTGTATGGTAAATTATACAGAAATCCTTCCATTTGTTCTTTCCATTTGTTCTTCCATGGGCTAGAAATGTCCTGTAGTTAAAAATAAGGTTTTGTTTCCTTTAATGTTCTTTTCAAGAGTCTCCTTCTCAGAAGTCAGCAATCTCATCTCAGTTTTCACTAGTGGCAATTGGATCTGTTGAAACTGTGATGAGGGATTAACACGTGTCGTAATTATTTGGTAGCCTGAAGAACTTAGTGACCATCTTCCCTGTATCAGATACACTCCTCTGAATATGTGGTTTGTATATCAATTGCTGTATGACCCTACATGTCATCCACAGTAGGGAAGGCAAGACCTGAGAGTTCCACGAGTCTGTAAGTGGCTCACTGGAATCTCATTTTCAGAAATAATTTGTTTGGCCAGCACAATGTTGACTGACCCACACTATGTCTAAAATAATCAGATGATTTTGGGCTATGGGGTGTAGCTCAGTGGTGGACTACATGCTTATCATGCATGAGGCCCTCACTTTAATCCCCAGCACCAAATAAAGAAAAAAAAAGGTCACAAAAGTCTGAATTACTTCAAATTTTGCAAGCAATAATGGATTGAGACTGAGAAGCAAATGACTCCTGCCAATAGAGATATTACTGTGGGCTTTAGTTTCCAGCTGGTCCACTTGACCTTGGTACATGCCAGTACATACTTGAATTGACCACCTGTGATCTTGTTCAATTTCTACCACTCCCCAAGTTTTACAGATACAGAAACTGAGATCCAGAAATTTTCAGGGACTTGACTAAAGCTGAACAATTAATAGAAATAAATGCAAACTTACTGGCCATTAGCCCAGTGCTTCTAGTTCTTGGAGGATCAAAACTACGTCTTTTAGTGTTTCTTTATCTGACAGAGTGGGGTGCACATAGGGTAATCAGGAAATAGGTTTTACACTGCCCATGGCTGAGAGCTACACATACCCAGGCAGGTGAGCTCCAGGTAACAATACAACTTTTGTCACTGTGGGATTTAAAAAAAAACCTAAACCCCAAAAAGTAAGCACTCAGTATTTTTTAAAATAAGAAGGGAATTCTTATTTCCATATTAAGAAACATGTCCCCCAGTGATGCATGTGTGTGTGAATATGTGTGGGGTGGGATGGCTGAGAAAAAGGGAAAGATCCTCTCAGCACTCAGTTCTCCAGAGCCACTTTTCAGGATCATTCTAATATAATATGTTGATCTGAGAGCTAGGAATTAAGAGTCTGATAAAAGAACATTAGAAGCAGCACAAAGATGAGCACAAAGCTGGTGTATCTAGAGAAGGTGGTGGAAGATGAAAATAATTTCATGTTATTCGCTTCCCCATCAATTAGTAGTACATGACATGGTCTCTGGCATAAATCAATGTATCCACCCCTCCAGGTCCATGTTAGAACATCATGGGCAAAGGTGGCCCAGAAGTATGCACATGTGTGTATGTGTGTGTGTGTGTGTGAGTGATTGAGCATGTGCGTGTGCCCACAAGCATGCGTGTGGGCTTTGAGGAGGGAGGGCAATGCATTACCGAACAAAAGAGCTGATCCTCTTCAATTTTTGAGAGCCCTTTTTCCTTGTATTCATTCCCCAAGAGAACAAAAATTCACAAATAAATCCTAGTTGTTTTGAAGTTACAGTAAATAAAGAGAAAAGTTGGCCATCACCGACAACTCAGGCTGTGGTAATAGTTAATTTAAATGATTCATAAGGAAACAAAACCATTCTAATAATAAAAATAAAAGCTTAGCACCTGCCAATGAGGCAGGCCACCACTGAGATATTATGTCTTGTGGGCTGGGAGATGCGTGAGTGTCTACAATGGCCTTAACACAGGAGCTTTGTGATAAGGGAGAAAGGATTCCACGGGTCAGCCAAAGACCCAGGCTAGACAAAGCCAAGCTCTTCCTCTTAATGAACCTCATGTGACCACTCTAACAGCATTCCAGTGGCACTTAGGTCTGAAGACAAGAGGGATTTCACAGTATGATTAAGTCTACACAATAACACACGAAGTAGACAGCGGGCTGACAATTATCTGCCAAATTTGAGGAGAGCTTTTCCCCATCACGAAATACCTCAAATTGGCTGCTTGCGTAGTATATGATTCTTTTGGATAATTGCTGGCTATCTCTCTCCTTCATTTCAAGTTTTATGGCCCTGATTGTTTTGTGAAAGCTCTTCTATTCTCCTTCTCTATGGCATGGAAATACCCCAGGACTGATTTTCAGGGTTCACTTAGAATAAGAGCTGCATTTTATTGGGCCGGCTGTCTTGCTGACTGCTGTATGCCTCTCAGACACCACAAAAAGTCTGTCTCCAAGGCCATTGTTCTTCCTGGCATTTTGCAACCCTCCAGGGGCCTTCATTCACATTGGCAGGTGATAAGCTATTTTCAAGTCACAGTAATCATAGTAATTCAGCATTTTTCCTTATTAGCTTCTCTGAATGGGGAAGGTGCGGGGAAGCTACACTGTCTCTTTTCTTAGGTTTAGAGCTTTTGTGCTCCAGATGGACTAAGTCATTAGTCCAAAGGGATTCAATGAGAGAGCATCTCCCAGTCTTTTTAATGGTCAAAAATTGCATCAGGAGACTGCTCAGCATTTCTTTCTGTGCGTTGAAGGAAGCCACTGACCTTCCTGGAAGGCCTTTGTGACTTTCATTCCTGGTTCTTGAGACACATCCAACAATAGAGGTACAAGTGTGTGAGTGCCTGCTCTTGGCAAGGAAGCAATTTTCCTAAGCATTGATACATTTTGGGTGTCTCCAGTATTTTCTAAAATTTTGACAATGACAGAAGCTGGCGGGGATGAGTTTGACTAAGAAAGGCCTGTGTATTTTGGCATGTGAATAAAAGGGAATAGGATTTAGTTTCCATAAAAACACCACCATGAACACCAATGTTCTTACCAATACTGTGAAAGGGCTTACCGTGCAATGGAATTAAACAGGCCCACATTTAGAAGCCTCCAGAGACACCTGTGATTTGCCCAAGCCACTGTGATTCATCCTCTGGGCCCATTACTACCAATGATGTCTGTGTACTGTTAGGTACATGTAATTATTTTTGTGACTGATTATTTTTTTACTTAATAGTTTTACTGACAGCTTTGTCACCATTCTGAGGAAATATATATATTCAGCTGACTAAATCGATATTTCTAAGCACTATGCTGGCATTCCAGTATCATCTCCAACTGGTAGATCGTTTGAATATTGTACTTTCTTTGAACAGGGCTTACGAAGAATGTATCTAAAGGGAAATTTGAAGAAATTTTCTGTCTTTATGCTAATTTTGAAAACCTGCATTCCAAAAGCCTGAAAAATGGGCAGGCCTGATAAGATAGGTGTTAGATGGAACTGTAAATCAGAGGAAAATCATGTGGTGTAAATGGACACCAAGTGCTACTAATCCTTTCTCTTAGATCAAATGCCTAACAAAGATGAAAGATAAAAGAAAAGCTGTCCTGGCTAAACTGAGTGTAGTGGCTGGTAGGAAGGCCAGGGTGGCAGCCCACTGATCCCATCCAGCCCCTGCAGCTTTAAGATGAGGATGTAAAGGACTCACATAAAATGACTGGCCTAAGGTGAGCTCGTTCAAACCATTCATCCAAGATTTGCCTGTCAAGACCCTACCATTTACATGTTTAAAAATTATCGATGGAGCATGTATGTATGGTGAATGTGGCTCCATGTGTAGAATAGACAACAGTAAGTATAGGAGATTAATTCTCTCCCTGCCTGGAAATTATATTGCAAATGAGGGAAGAAATACAGCACACGAATTTAAAAAGTCAATAAAAAATTTAAATGTCAGATAATTGCATACAATCTGCCAGGATTAAAGTAGAATGATTGATGTGTGCATGTATGTGTGTATAGAAAGAGAGAGAGGGAGGGAGGCTGGGTTTGGTGCAGTGAGGAAGTCTTTTAGGAAGTGATACTTAAACTGAGATGTGATGACAAGAAGGAGACAGCCACATTAAAATCTCAGGAATAGCATTCCAGGTAGAGGCAACAACCAGTGCAGAGCCTTTGGACAAGAATGGGCTGGAGGTTATCAAGACCAGGACCCTCTACCATGTACCCAGAGAGTGAGGGTAAGCAGAGAGGGGATCACTCTGTTGAGGCCAGAGATGTGTAGGGGGCTAAAGTTAATAAGAATCTCTTGATTAATGCACATATCTGTCAGTTCTCAGGCATCATTTATCAGTTCTAGTTACTTCCATTTTAAAGCAGACGTAGGATTCCCAAAGAAAATATCACTGGCTTCTTGGCAGAACAAAAGCATAATACCCCCTCAGATAAGGTATCTGTCAATTGGGCAGGGCTCTGATGCTTTCCGCTGTCACTTTCTACATTCGCAAGGGACCTGTCTCATTAATGCATATTTGAGTACACAATGTGACAGTTGGACAATGGCTTTGGGTACCTGTCGATAGCCATGTGTACCATGGTAAAGTTGAAGTTACTAACTTTGATTCTAATCTGCATTTCAACATTTGAGGGTGTAATTACTATACCTAGTCCCAAGGAGTAGTTGACATATTTTATCTTTAAGATCTCAATAGGTCATGGTTTTCATTTGTAACAGTTTTCAGTTGCTCCTTTGTCAAGCATATAAAATGAATTTACTTCTGAACTGAGACCCCATATGCCAGATTTTTACAGCCTTAAATATAGTATTTTATCACTACAATAAATGGTTCTTGACTCACCTCTCACAAACCCTCTGGTGCTGAAGGCAAGAGTCCTCCCTAATTCACTTGTCTTAATTCATATAAGATTTCTAAGTTGAAGTCAGGTCATTTGGATAATATTTCAAACATACAGACTACATTTCTGCTAAACATAATAAATCTGCAATTTTACAGTTGGCTTGGGCAGCTTGCATAATTGTATTAGGATTTCCAATGAGCAACCCTTCAAAATAACTTCCTTTCTCTTTTAAGACACCAAAACTGACCCAAAGGCTTCATGTCATCACTCAAATATTGGGGTCATTTTAATCTGGAGTCAACATTTTTAGGGTGATTTATTTTTCTAGTGGAACAGCTAGGTTCCTAGCAATTATTTGAGGGCATAAAATTCCATCATGATGATAAATCAAGCTGTCAGCCTTTTCTGGTCCAAATTAGAGGTTAGAGAGATGGAAAAACTTTTCTACTGTAGTATTCAACCACTCACATTTCCAGGTTATATTTATTATCTCTGTGGAGGTGGTACCACATCTATACTTGAGTTTCCTCTTGCCCTGATAATCCAACTGAATGGGAACTGTTCTCTCAGTGTTCTCATGGGCTTCTTGATCCTGGGGACTATGAAATAAAGAGCTGAGAGCATCCTCGGTGTGTTAACTTACTTTTGCTGTGAAAAAATACCCAAGATAATCAATTTAAAAGGAAGAAAGATTGATTTTGGCTCAAAGTTTCAGAAGTCTTAGTCCACAGTCACTTGCCCCATGGCTTCAGGGCTGTGGCAAGACAGGAAATGTGCAGTAGAGCAAAGTTGCTCACCTCATAGTAGCAGGAAGCAAAGAGAGAGGAAAGGGCCAGAGTCCCAATAACTCATTGAAAGTCACAACCCAAATAACTTAACTTCCTATCACTATGCCCCACCCCCTAAAGGTTCCATTGCCTCCCAATAGCACCATTAGCTGGGGACCAAGCCTTCAGCACATGAGCCTATGGGGGACATTTAAGATCCCAACCATAATACCTGGGTTACCTGCCTGATTCATACAAAACATTTTTCCCTTGTCTTACCTAATAGTAGGATAGTTTATAGCCACTCAGAACACTATTTTTATGGAAAAGATTTGGGGGAGAGGGAAGTAAAGATTTGATCTCTATAGATGGCCATAGCATAGCTTGGAGAGAAGAAGCTTGATTTAACCAGTAGTATCATCAGTGAGAACATCACAAATGTTTGGAGATGGCAGCTTGGATACTTCTTGCCTTCCAGTCTTCAACTCTGGGGCCTTGGCCAATTTGGGGATAAGTGAGGCATGTCTCTGAGTCCTCTGCCTTCTTCAGCTTGTGATGCCTATTGGTCCCCATTCTTTCTATAATGCCCTGGGCTGGCTTGTTGTACAGCAAGTTGAGCTGAAGGCTATTGGGAAGGATCTAGCCAAGGTTCCCTGCTGGGTGTTGTAGGAAGACTTTGTGGAAAGGACAAATTTGGACTTCAACCAAATTGCCCTCCTGTTGACTTTTGGAAAGCTGCAATGATGGGCTCTGGAGGTACAGAGGCAATTTATGACACTAGTTGTTGGCCCAACTCTCAGCTGGAGACCAGCCTGTTGAGCAGCTGGGTATCAATGTGCAGACGCTCTTGCCTCACCCACACTCAGCTCCTCTCTATTCTGATGTCTGTTTAGTGAGTTAAATCAATTTTTCTCTCTTCAACCAGTGAAGCTTGAAGCTCTTGCTACCATCTGGTAGAAGACCATGAAATGACAGTTTGGCAGTGGCAAAGGGAGATGGAGAGCTGAGGAAAGGAGTTAGGACAGCTAACGACAGTCACAAAAACCACAGATATTTACTGATGCCCTACCGGGTCACAGACCCCATGCTCCATACACTATGGTGCACAAGTTGTGTTTGTGGTCCCAGATATGCCAATAGGCTTCTTATGATGGTAGATGAGATGGGAAAGGAAAAGGCTGGAAAGGAGAAAAGGCAAATAAAATTAATTTTGTTATTAATAATAGAGACTGTTCTTCTTTCTTGAAGAACTCAAGACATGGTCATCTTTTTCATTTTCATTATAATCTCCAGGGCTCTACAGGGAAGTAACAGGAAGACAACTTGTGTAACATTTCCCTTATAAAACAGGATAGAATGAAGAAACAAGTAGTCATTGGAATTTGTCCAAGATTTTCATTGTGGTGAAAGATGAAGATGAAGGGATACTAAGTTTGAGACTCCATTTTGCACACTCACGTAAAACCCAAGTTTATGAAATTCTCGTCATCATTGATGATCTCACGTAGTTTTGTTTAAACTTGATAGATAAACTTGGGGTCCTGGTGGTATAACGATTTAGAAAATTTGAAGATATTTCACTGAAAGGAAGCAACTTAGTAATGGTTTTCCAGTTTATTCTAAATCACACAAAAAAGACATTCCCACCAGTTTCTAGATTCTTCTGTAAGAGTGAAATCCTTGTCCCTAGACAGGGGAAGTTTAGTGTTGGAGACCCCACCTTGCCTTCAAGAATGGCAGACAGTTTTCTGAACCCCTCCCTCTTGTGTGCTGGGTTTACCACACTTCGCACTTTTGTTTAACTAGGTTTGTTTTGGAGTACTTGGCTCAGCTCCCTTTCTGCAAGCCTACGTGATCCAGACAGACTTGGCTCACAGCTCAACTTCGCAGGTCAGTTATACAACAAGTAGGAGGAACTTTGACGATACCAGGCTCCAGGGGAAAATAGCACAATAACACCAAGAGCCAAGAGGATGAGCTAATGGCTCCAGAATTGAACTTAGGCTATCTTGCCAGTGTGTCCTTCTCTCCCAAAACAATGGAATGTGAATGAGAATGTAGGAGAACGAGCAAGGGAAATGTTAGGAGGCACAATCAAGGAACCTACGAATGTATCCAGGAGCAATACAAATGCAGCAGATCAACCTTCTGTGACTTTCATATGTACTGTCCAGGAGAATGGTGGACAAGTGCAGTCAGTCCACTCTGGAAAATTGCAAATATTTGCATAGTTTGTTGTTTTGGAACCAGTTGGTCCTACTTTTGAACATGGCCATAAAACTTGGTAGGTATTTAACTGGGCAAATTATATAAGGTTCCTTGGCATTAGTTGTCTCACCTATGAGATGACAATAAGGATTTTGAATAGAGATGGCTGTACTGAGGAGTATAGATAATGTTTGTAAAGTGCCTACCTAGTGGAGCACCTAGCATGAAATGAACAAGTTGTAATTATAATATAATGTATCTGCTTATGCTTCAGCTTCCATTCTCAATAGAAGTATTTAAAATATGATGTTGAAATTATCTGATATTGTATCCATTATAATCAGTGATTTTTCAACTCTGCACATTAGAAATCAGTCAGAGTTTCTTAAAAAGCTGATGCCTAGGGGACCTGATGATGCATGCCTATAATTCTAGTGACTTGGGAGGCTGATGCAGGAGGATTGCAAATTTGAGGCCAGCCTGGACAACTTAGACTCTATCTCAAAGTAAAAAATAAAAAAGGATGGAAATGAATAGGGTTGCAGCTTAATAGGAGAACTCCTCTGGATTCAACTTCTAAATAAATAAACAAACAAACAAACAAATAAATAAATAGCTTTGATGCTTGAGCCTTGCTTCATAGCAATTAAACAAGAAACACTGGCAGTGGGTATCAGCCAGGTATTTTATGTCTCCCCTGGTGATTCTAGTGCACACACCCAGGGCTGAGAAACAGTGGCCTATCCCATTTAATGTGAGTCTCTATGAGCAGAGAACAGACTTATTCACCTTTATATCCCCATTCTTAACCTTATGTAAAGGCTCAGTAAATATTTCTTGACCTTCACTCACAGAGAAAGTTTTCTACATTCCCAAGACTTGTCTCCTATGGTCTGATGCATTTCTTGGGCAGCAGATTAAAGCAAGAGATAACACCATTACTCTCATGATGGAGCTTTGAAAGACAGGAGAAAAGAAGGGGCAAGCCCTTTCAGCCACCAGTTTATGTGTTGGCCACACAGCATTGATCACTGGTCCCCTTTCTGAGTCCTCAGTTGCCAAAGATCAGAGAAGTGAGATGGCAGAATACACTGGGAAAATGTTCTTGGATAGGCAGAATCAATATTATTAAAATGGCCATACTACCCAAAGCACTATACAGATTCAATGCAATCCCAATTAAAATCTCAAAGTCCTTTCTTATAGAAATAGAAAAGGTCATCATGAAATTCATTGGGAAAAATAAGAAACCCAGAATAGCTGAAGCAATCCTGAGCAAGAAGAGTGAAGCAGGAGGTATTACAATACCAGACTTTAAACTTTACTACAAAGCTATAGTAACAAAAACGTCATGGTACTGGCACCAAAATAGACATGTAGACCAATGGTACAGAATAGAACAGAG
>CM053399.1:116071228-116319438 GCA_028644305.1 Xerus rutilus
TTGCCACACGCACATCAGATAGAGCACTGATCTCCAGGATATATAAAGAACTCAACAAATTTAACACCGAAAAGAAACAAACAACCCAATTAATAAATGGGCTAAGGAGCTGAATAGAAACCTGTCAGAAGATGATATACAATCAATAAAAAAATATATGAAGAAATGTTCAACATCTCTAGCCATCAGAGAAATGCAAATTAAAATTACTCTCAGATTTCATCTCACCCCAGTCAGAATGGCAGCTATCCAAAATACTAGCAACAGTAAGTGCTGGCAAGGATGCTGTGAAAAAGACACACTTAAACATTGCTGGTGGGACTGCAAACTGGTGCAACCAATCTGGAAAGCAGTATGGAGATTTATTAAAAAACTTGGAATGGAACCACCATTTGATCCAGCTATCTCACTCCTTGGCCTATACCCTAAAGACTTAAAAACAGCATACCACAGTAATGCAGCCACCTCAATGTTTATAGCAGCACAATTCACAATTGCTAAACTGTGGAAGCAACCCAGATGCCCTTCAATAGATGAATGGATAAAGAAACTGTGGTACATATACACAATGAAATATTATTCAGCAATAAAAGAGAATAAAATCATGGCATTTGCAGGTAAATGGATGGAATTGGAGAACATTATGCTAAGTGAAGTAAGCCAATCCCAGAAAACCAAATGCTGAATGGTCTCTCTGATTAGTGGATGCTGATACATAAGGGGGGTGGGAATGGGAAACATAAGGGAAATAGAGAAACACTGGATGTGACATGGGGGAGGTGGGAGGAGGGAAAGGGGAATGGGTGTAGTAAAGATGGTTGATTGAGATGGTCATCACTGCCCTAGGTGCATGTATGAAGACACAAATGGTGTGACTCTATCTGGTTTGCAACCAGAGAGATGGAAAAATTGAGCTCTATATATGTACTATGACTTGAAATGCATTTAAATAAATTAATAAAAAAAAGAAAAGAAAAAAAAGAATACACTGGGAAATGTATTGGGAAATTCAATCAGTTAAAACAAAAATTAAAAAGTGACTTTCTTTAACAGTACACTAGCAAGGTAAGTAATGGACAAGGTGAGAGGGGCAGAGAGAGAAATCCTGCAGTGAAGCTCAGTGGGCACACATTTGGGGCTACACTTTCCCTGAGAATCTGAGAAAGGTTGGTTTCAGAAATCCCCATGGATCCCAAAATCTATGGATGCTCAAGTTCCTTATATAAATTGGTATAATACTCAAAAAAAAGTAAAATAAAATACTTGGGAATCAATCTAACAAGAGAGGTGAAAGACCTCTAGAATGAAAACCACAGGACTCTAAAGAAAGAAATTGAAGAAGACCTTAGAAGAAAGAAAAACCTCCCATGCTCTGGGATAGGCAGAATCAATATTGTCAAAAAGGCCATACTACCCAAAGCACTATACAGATTCAATGTGATTCCAATTAAAATCTCAATGTCATTCCTTACAGAAATAGAAAATGTAATCATGAAATTCATTTGGAAAAATAAGAGACCCAGAATAGCCAAAACAATTCCTAGCAAGAAGAGTGAAGCAGGAGGCATCACAATACTAGACCTTAAACTATACTACAAAATTATAGTAACAAAAATGGCATGGCACTGGCACCAAAATAGACATGTAGACCAATGGTACAAAATAAAAGACACAGAGACAAACCCACATAAATACAGTTATCTCATACTAGACAAAGGCACCAAAAACATACATTGGAGAAAAATAGCTTCTTCAACAAATGGTGCTAGGAAAACTGGAAATCCATATGCAGCAAAATGAAACTAAACCCCTCTCATCATGCACTAAACTCAACTAAAAGTGGATCAAGGACCTAGGAATTAGACCAGAGACCCTGCACCTAATAGAAGAAAAAGTAGGCCCAAATCTTCATCATATCAGATCAGGCCCCAACTTCTTTAACAAGACAAGCACAAGAAATAAAATCGAGAGTCAATAAGTGAGATGGATTAAAACTAAAAAATTTCTTCTCAGCAAAAGAAACAATCAATTACATGATGAGAGAGCCTATATTTTGGGAGCAAATTTTTGCCACATGCACGTCAGATAGAGCACTGATCTCCAGGATATATAAAGAACCCAAAAAACTTTACACCAAAAAAAACAAAAAAACAAAAAAAAAACCAAATAACTCAATCAATAAATTGGGCTAATGAGCTGAACAGACACTTCTTAGAGGAAGAAATACAATTGATTAACAAATACATGAAAAAATGTTCAACATCGCTAGCAATTAAAGAAATGCAAAGCAAAACTATGCTAAGATTTCATCTCACTCCAGTCAGAATGGCAGTTATCAAGAATACAAACAACAAGCCGGACACAGTGGCGCATGCCTATAATCTTGACACTTTGGGAGGCTAAGACAGGAGAATCATGAGTTCAAAGCCAGCCTTAGCAACGGCGAGGCATTAAGCAACTCAGTGAGATCCTGTCTCTAAATGAAACACAAAATAGGGCTGGGGATGTGACTCAGCCATCAGGTATCCCTGAATTCAATCAGTGGTACCGAAAAAAAAAAAATTCAAGCAACAGTAAGTGTTGGCAAGGATGTGGGAGCAAAGGCACACTCATACATTGCTGGTGGGACTGCAAATTGGTGTAATCAATCTAGAAATCAGTATGGAGATTCCTTAGAAAACTTGGAATGTAACCACCATTTGACCCAACTATCCCACTCCTCAGCCTACACCCAAAGGACTTAAAAATAGAATACTACAGTGATGGAGCCACTTCAATATTTATAGCAGTACAATTTACAATTGCTAAACTGTGGAAGCAACTTAGATGCTCCTCAATAGATGAATAGATAAAGAAACTATGGTATATATACACAATGGAATATTACTCAGCAATAAAAGAGAATAAAATTATGGCATTTGCTGGTAAACGGATGGAACTGGAGAACATCATGCTAAGCGAAGTAAGCCAATCCCAAAAAACCAAAGCCCAAATGGATGGTCAGGATTGTGCTGTGGTAACAGCACAATCTCATTATGGATGCTGATCCATAATGAGAAAGAGGGCATGGGAAGAATGGAGGAACTTTGGTCAAAGGGGAGGGAGGGAAGGGGAAGGGGACATGGGAGCAGGAAAGATGGTGGAATGAGATGGATATCATTGTCCTAGGTACACGTATGACTGCACATGTGGTGCAATGCTACATCATGTACAACCAGAGCAATGAAAAGTTGTGCTGCATTTGTGTACAATGAATCAAAATGCATTCTGCTGTCTTATATATCTAATTAGAATAAATAAACAAATTAATTTCAAAAAACAAAATGGCATAATATTTGTATATAACCCATGCAATCCTCTCATAGGCTTTAAATCATCTCTAGGTTACTTATATCTAATATGATGTAAGTGCTATAAAAGTAGTTCTTATACTGTTTCATTTAGGGAATAATGACAAGAGAATCTGTACACCTTTAACACAAACACATTTTTTTCTGAATATTTTCAATCCATGGTTGATTGAATTTATGGATGAAGAACTCACAAATCTGAAGGATCAGCTTTATTTCATGTAAAACATGTGACTGAGAGTTTAGAATATACCAGTAATAGTAGAATAGTAGAGTTTAGAATATCCCAGTCATTGCCATGGTGAGATTGTTCCCATAATTCATTACAATTATCTCTTTAATAGGCACATGGTAAGCAGGACTGTACCTTCCACTCTGTGATCTTGGGCATGATCACATGACTTGTTTGGGCCAAAAATATGTGAGCGGATGCTACAAGTGCCACATCCTAAAGAAACTTTCAAGAGCTGTCTGTGCTTTGCTTTTGCTGTGATAGGGCAGTAGCTGTTCTCTCTGGTCCTGGATTTAGGACCAGGCAGAGTGGAATTCTCAGTTGATCCATGATGAACATGTAGCATGAGGGAAATAAACCTTTGTTGCTTGAGATGAATGAAACTTTGTTGCAAATCATTGAGATCTGGGGGTTGTCTGTTATCACAGCACAATCCTGACCACACTTATGGATAGGTATTTATAACAACAGAGCTCCTAAGCCAAATATTTGCTATGTAAAGACAGAATGAACAAAGTTATGCACAAGATTGTAGAAAATGGAATATTTTCAAACTACTCTATCACTTTCCATATGCATAAAATTAGAAAAATTTCAGCCGCTTCTCTAATTCTCAGTTTCTCCATCTGTAAAAATCATTGGATTGTGGCCAGGTGCAAACACATCAGCTACAGGAAGAGTTGGCAGCATGCCAGGTAAATGATGATGCACGATAAATATTAGGTTATATAGTCCTATTATTTGTGGAATAAATTGAACAAATGATGGGAAAGGAGAAAACAAAAAAGCATGCCATAAATATTTGCTAAATGAATTAAAGAAAAAGTCCAGAATGAATAAGAGGCAAAGAAACTGGGAAATGTCAGCTGCAAACTCTTTAAACACTGCACTCTCTTTGTAAAAGGTTTCATAACTTCTTAAACTCCATGTGGGAAATGAGGTAGTCTTTAGAGAAGGAGGGGAGAGGAAGGTGCTGGTGAAAACAAATTTAAATGATCAGTTTATGTTTTTTTAAAGTGGAGCCTTGCCTCTCTTTTCTTCAGTAAACTGTTTTTTTGTTTGTTTTATTTTACTTTTTGTACAGGGGATTGAACCCAGGGGCACTTAAGCACTGAGCCACATCCCCAACCCTTTTTATATTTTATTTTGAGACAGAGTCTCATTAAGTTGCTTAGGGCCTTACTAAATTGCTGAGGCTGGCTTTGAACATGGGCTCCTCCTGCTTCAGCCTCCAGAGCTGCTGGGATTACAGGTGTGCGCTACCGTGCCTGGCTCTTCAGCAAACGGTTGACGGTGCATTTATATTCTATTCCTTCATCTGTAACTGGCTCTATGTTCTGTCTTTCATAGAAAAGAGACATCTTGAATGTCCCTTCCCCATGTATCCTTGGAGATGATGGTGTGTAACCACTGGAGTCATGCACTAAGGCTGGCTAAATGACATGTGACACACAGGTCCCTGGAAAAGAAGGCTCTTTATGAATGCTGAGTTCCAATTTTACAATCAGCAACTTACTTCCAATTTAAAGGAGATTCTGTGCTTGAACAAATTTTATTCTGCAGTACCTTTGGTTTGGGAGGTGCCCAAACTATTTGACATTGTTATTGTTTCCCTGAAAGTTTGGGTCCAATGGGAGATGAGGATTAAAGTGAAATAAATGGTGATCTGTGATTACAATATTAGATTCAAAAACTCTGCATATCTGCTCCAATAGAAAACTAAAGGGAGAACTTCATGTCTCAAATGTCTCTGATGCTTTTTCTTCCATGAACTAGGGTGTCAGTCTTTACTGATAGAAAGAGTAGCAAGTAAATGAGGTTGGTTCTCTCAATCCAGGATCGGAAGCTTGGATTTCACATGGGTTATGGTGGAGGGTAGAGGGGTGTCTCTGGCTAATCGCACCCTTATAATAAAAATTCCTTTCCTAGACTGCAAAAGAGTCCCTTGTGGAGGTGAATGGAACTGGAGAGAAGAAAAGTGGTGGGGAGAAGCCAGAGCTGATTCAAACATGCTTGTCTACTTTCTCAGTTTGCTGCTGTGGGGTCTCCCCATCTGCTCCATTCCATCTTAGAACCTTCCAGATGTAGGCCCTGAAGGCCCACAGCTTTGGATAATCACTGACACCAAATTAATTTGCATGACCGTTATGAACATTATCACTGTTTGACTGGTAAATTCAGTTATGCCATTGGGCACAAAGCTGTAACCAAACAGTGCAATGACTGTAGCATGTATGGCTAAGGAAAGGGGCAGAAAATAAGACTTATTTTAACTTTTTATTATTCCAAAAAGCAAAAAGCTCTTGAGTCAGAAGGGAAGAACATTAGATGGAATGGGTAGAGAAGTCATCAAACCCATGAGTAGTAGCCTTGGGTTATCCTGGGTCAAATCCTTGTTCTTTTTTTTTTTAATTTTTTTTTTTTTAGTTATACATGAACATAGTGTCTTTATTTTGTTTACTTACTTTTATGTGGTGCTGAGGATCGAACCCAGTGCCTCACATGTGCGAGGCAAGCGCTCTGCCACTGAGCCACAACCTCAGCCCCCAAATCCTTGTTCTCATAGTTACTAGTCTAATAAATTTATACATGGTGCTTAAGTGTTCTAAGCTTGATTTCTTCATCTTCAAAGTGAGAGCAATAATTATAACTACTTCTTAGAGTTAAGGGAGATAATTTACTTAAATAATGTAGCATAGCACACAGAATATTGGTAACTGTTCAATAAATGCCAGAAATTAAGTTACTGTTTTAGTTATATATCCAGAGATGAGAGAGAAGGACATTAATGGCGTGCATTCCAACATTGAAGTCCTTTTCTTTTAAAGTCAGATTTATTTATATATTATTTTCATAATGTAACATTTGCCCTGTCTGAGTGTACAATTTTATGCACACAGTCATGCCATTACCCCAATAATCAAGATAAAGGACATTTTCAACTGCCCTAAACAGTTCCCTCAATTATTTTTACAATGATTTTTATAAACTAAAGTCCATCATTTGTTTAGACTTCTTTAGCTGTTACCTAGCATCCTTTCTCTGTATCAGAAACCCATCTGAGATAATACATTGTTTAGTCCTCAAATCTTCTTAAGCTCCTCCTCACTGTGATAGTATCTCACTCATTTGATGAGCTTAGTTTTGAGGAACGTTCTATAAAATACCTCTTTATTGAGATTTGCTTTATTTTTCTCATGGTCAGACTGGAGTTATGGACCACATCTTCTGTGGAAGACAACAGAGGTAAAGCGCTATTCTTAGCACATGGCATGAGGCTGCCTACCAGCAGCAAGATTTACCACTGTTGATGTTGACCTTGATCAGCTGGATTGAGTCAGTGTTTGTAGAGTTCACCATTGCAATCTTTAAGTCACTATCGGTACCCTACACTTAACAAGTAGGAAGTAAGGCTTGACTTCCTTATAAGAGGAGTACCTAAATAAGTTATTTAAAATTCATCTGTGTGGCAGATTTGTTTCCTTTCTCCTACTTAATTCCCTTACTTTTATTTGTTTTTTCCTATAATATTGATTTTTCTTTCCGAGTACAGGCCAGTTGTTGTACAGATATCTCACATTCTGGATTTATCCTCAAGCAAAATAAGGTTTTCTCAGTCTCAGCCTTCTTGGTGGTTTGGGCCAAGTGATTCTTGTGGATGCTTTCTTGTGCATGGTTCAGCTGCATTCCATTCTTGACCTCTACCATTAGATGCTAGTAACAACCTCCCAGTTGTGCCAAGAAAAATGTTCCAATACACTGACAAGTGTCCCTTGGTGTCACAATTGTTCGCAGTTGAAAATTACTGGTCTAGATGCTTTTGTCAAGAATACCACGTGATAGGGCTGGGGTTGTGGCTCGGTGGTAGAGTGCTTGCCTAGCATGCATGAGGCACTGTGTTTGATCCCAGCACCACATAAATAAGTAAATAAAATAAAGGTATTAAAAAAAAAGAATATCAGGTGATATATCTGTTTGTTAATGTATCACATCAGGAGACACAATGTCGAGTTGCATGGAACTAATAACAGTGGGGCTAAGTATAATAACTTGTTGAAGTTGGTAATCAGCAAATCTCTCCATTGTAATTAACTATTAATTCTTGTGGTACTTTAAGTCTGTGTGATTATCCTATCACCCAACGATTTTCCACCCAGTGATTTTAACACATGCTGGTAATTTAATAATTCTCCCTTGAGTCAATACACTAAGGGATGCAAAATGATAATTTCCTAATTCTTTCCAATGCCAATTGAAACTTTTCTGGAAAAAAAGAGCTTTCCTTTTTATTCTATTCCCCTGCCTCCTCCTTTTCCTTCTTTAAACACCACTATTGATGGATAAGGTTTTAAAATTAATGTAATTGTATTTCTGTATAAAAAGCATTTTAATGCTCAAGTTGTCCCGAATTTGGCCAATGGGGGACCATTCACACAAATTACTGTGCCATTCATTGTGAATGTGTTAAACACATAGTTTAAATGAAAACTGTATAAACAGATACAATCAGAGAAGTCGCCCATTTTCTTCACCAATTATTGGTCACCATTTTCATCAATTTCTCATTTATCCTTTCTTTTTTGCAAAAATAAATAAAAACCTAGTTACACATACTGTTTAGAAAATTGTATATTTTTTGCACCTTGCCTTCTACTTAACAGTGTACAATGAAATTACTTTGGTTCATGTGGATCTCCTTTGTTCTTTGGACACCTGTGGAGAACTCCATTGCATACATGCACCTTGCTTTATTGAACTAGTCTTCTGTGAACAGATATTTAGGCTGTTCCCAATAATTCACTACCACAAGTAATGCCACTGTGAATTTTCTACTCCCCCCTTACACAAAAAGCCTTTGCTTCCCATAGTCTCAGTTATCCACACTTAGTGCCAGACTGCCTGGTCCCAAAAGGTGAATCATCCCTTTGTCTAGCATACCCACACTGTGCATGCTGCGAGCCTGTCCATCACTTAGTGGTCATTTTGTGTCTCAGGTCAACTGTTGCAGTATTGCCGTGCTTGTGTTCAAATAACCCTTATTTTATTTAATAATCACCCCAAAGCTCAAGAGTAGTGATGCTGGCAATTTGCTGAAAAGCATTTCCTTTAAGTGAAAAGGCAAACTTAACAGAAGAAAAAGGAAATCATAAAGTGAAGTTGTTAAGATCTACAATAAGAACAAACCTCCTATCCGTGAGATTGCCAAGAAGGAAAAAGAGAATGGTGGTAGTTTGGCTGTTATACCTCAAACTCTAAAAGAGAAGCCACTGTGCATGATAAGGGCTTATTAAAGATGAAAAAGGCAAGGGCTGGGGTTGTAGCTCAGTGATAAAATGCTTGCCTAGTATGTGTGAGACCCTGGGTTCGATTCTTACCACACATATAAATAAGTGAATAAAATAAAAGCCCATCAACATCTAAAAACCAAGAATTTTTTTTAAAAAGATGAAAAAGGCATAGAGTTAGAGCGTTCTGTACTACTCATGGTGTTGGGCATCCACTGGATCAGGGGGTGCTGTATGCTGTTCTGAATTTGTGAAGATGGGTCCTCAGGTAAATCCTAGAAGAGGCATTGTGAGGTCAAAGGGAATGTGCAGATGTAGTTGTATTATATACACTGCTAGTGTCCTTCCACAGTGGTTTATCTGTCTTCCTACAAGCAAGAAATAAGAGTGTTTGCTTTCCTGAAGCCTTCCCTATAGAGGTAGCAAACATGAATTTTTTTCTAATCTCATAGGTGAGAAATGGAATCTCATGGTAGTTTTAATTTACATTTCTCATGTAATAAAAATGCATCTTTTCTTATGCTTGGGGCTGTTTGTTTAATGGGATTAAAAAAAACACCTCTCTTCATAGCTGTGTAACTATGGTTCACTTTATGCTTTGAATATAACCCTTGCTTTTCTGCTACTGCAGTTTATTTTTAAAATGGGCATTTCTTTTCCTTCCTCTTCTTCCTGCTCCTCCCTAATCTCTCCTCCTCTCTAATCTCCAGGGAAACAGGATTACCTTTCTTCCCCATCCTAGGCAGAGTTATCTGTCCTTGAGTACACACCCACCATCGGAAGGAAGTAATCCAGACTCTGGGGATGGCACCAGAAGATCTCAGAAATGACAATCTCCCAAATTAACAAGTGAATTACAACTCCAACAGAGAACTCCTGAAACAGCCTTTGAGTCACCTCTTAAAAAGGCCCCCTATTCCTGCTGATGGGCAGAATCACAGTCTTTGAGACAAGAGTCCCCTGTGTTTCTCCTTTGTTAGCAAAGCTATAAACCTTTTTCCTTCTTCTCAAAACCATGTCCTTGTATTGGATTGGCATCAGGGACAAGGACCGAGCTTTTGGCAACAGCTTCCTGGTACCACCTTAGATCAGACTGCAGGTACTTCTTACCTGACTTTCTTGAAGAGCCTTCTCATTGTTGTCTCTACCATAGTCCTTCTTCTTTTTGATCATCATGAACACTACTAACACAGCAACCAAATGCATCTTTTTGTGGGGGCAGTGGGTATACAGGAACTTGAACCTAGGGTCTCACCCTGGGTGAGCACTCTACCAGTGAGCTACGTTCCCAAAAGACCCCCCTCTTTTTATGAAGAACCTCCAATTATTCCCTTTAAGTCATAGAATACTTTTAAACTCATTAGGCTGGAATTCAAGGTTTGGTTTTAAACCACATCTCCAAATTTCTCTTCGCCTACTCCCTAATATTTACCTATTTCTTCTATAAAGTTAGTACATTCAGCATCCTAAAATCCATGGTAGAAATTCTTTCCTCCAAGTCTTTTTTTTCCTGCCATTATCCAAGTTGAAAGACCCGCCAGGGGGCAACTCTTTTATTTATGTAAATTCCTTGCAAACTCCAATACTCATCTCAGTTCCCCTCTTCCTGGAAACCTTCTATCAATTCAGGGCTCAGGAGTCTCTTCTTTTCTAAATTCTTTTTGTGTATCTGTGTGTCCTTTTATTTGGCACTCAAATGACATGAGTTTTTTTTTCACTTACTTAAATTTTTAAAATTTTGTATGCTTTTTCATACTATTTCATTTCAATGAACAAACATTAGTGGATTTTTACTTTATTTTACTTATTTATTTTTTTTGCAATGCTCTGGATCAAACCCAGGGCCTCACAAATGGTAGGCAAAGGATCAACTACTGAGTTACACCTGCACACCACCTCATTATTAAAATTTTATTTTAGAAATAGGATCTCACTAAATTGCACAGGCTGGCCTTGAATTTGAGGCCAATTCCTTCCTCAGTTTCCTAAGTAGCTGGGATTAAAGGTGTGTGCCACCACATCTAGCTTAATGGATGTTTCATTACCACTTTCTGAGTCAAAATAAAGGCACAATAACCTTTATTTTTACTGACAAGGTAAGGAAGTTAAGAGGCCTTAATGAAACTTGATTAAAATTCATAATTAAATCAATGATAATGTAGATATGGGTCCCAAATCTTTGATTACAATAAGTGGCATAACTATTACTGCATTCTCTAAATTAATATAAAAACATTAGGAAAAGTTATTCCATCTATTTCCCCCCTCAATTAATAAAAAATACAATCCAGAATACTTAGATTTGTCTTTGTTAAAATTTCCATTCAGGACACTGATTAAAAAGACAAAGAATTTGACATCAAATATTCTTGAAACATAGTGGTGTTAATAAAATTCTGTTTGTTTACAGCTTGATAAAGAAATCTAACCCTGTAATAATAAAAACGCCCTTGTTCTATCCTAGTGTATCAAATTCAATATTTTCTTCCAGATAAAACAAGACTTTTTGGTTGTGTATTTAGTTTTTTCTTTCTTTGGATTGACAAATACCTAACTCCACCCTGGAATAAGATAAAATGCCCATCAATCGGGAATTTGAGTTTTTCATTATTAGTTGTAAAAGACAGATATTAATCTACAGTGCACTAAATATCTGGAAAGGAATACAAAACCCAGGAAATATCTCCAGGATCCCAACAACTATTTATTACATAGCGGAGATAAAATGTCTCAAAGTGGCTGATTTTACTTCTCTCATTCCTCTAGAGATGGTCTAGACCTGGTCCACAGAAGAATCTCCATTATTAAAATAGAATAAAGCTAAGTTCTCCCGAAAGGATGATGTTTTGTTTCACTAGAAGAATTGCAAAAAAATCAACAGTAAATCGTTCGTACCTTTTTAAATTCATATACTTTCTTGTCTTCTTAATATTATAAAATATAAGAATGCATGTTTTTTTTAATCTTTGTAATATTCCATGAAAAATATCACTTATTTTTCTGTCGTCTGATTTCTTTTCTCTTTTTCTTGGACCATATACAAACTTTGGTCAGAGAACACATCAAATCTAAATCCCTGGGTCTCCTAAGCCATTTATCTCTGTTTTGAATTTGGACAACTCTCAAATTCAATCCACAAAATATTCATCCAGACGTTCCTTTAGTTACAGTGAAGTTACATCCTGATAAACTGGTTCTAAACTAAAAATGTTAAGTTACAAATGCATTTAATATTCCGAACTTACCCAACATTATTGCTGAGCTTAGCCCTACGTTAAACAGAAGACTTAAATTAGCTTATAGTTGGCGAAATTATCTAGCACAAGGACTATTTTACAATAAATTGTTGAATATCTCAGGTAATTTATTAAATACCTATGTCTGAAAACACCAGCCACATAGTACACTATACTGTGTTTGTGTTTGCTTTTTACCTTGTGATCACATGTCTGACTGGGCCTTGTGCTTTGCTGCTGCCACCCAGCATCATGAGAGAGTTGTGTATCACACATTTCTATTCCAGGAAAAGAGCAAAATTCAAAATCCTAAGTTCAGTTTCTACTGACTAGGTAACCACCTTCACATCACGATAAAGTTGAAAATTTGTAGATCGAACCATCATAAGTCAGGGACATTTGTATAATACTTGTGCATTTATTATATCTTGGGCATGCTGTTAATTCATATGGGAGCAGAGTATAGAAGTCACAGAGCTTGTTCTGAAGTCATTTAGTGTCTAGGCAGAAAGAGGCATACATAACAGATATCACACCAGTCAGTTGAAAAAGTATTACCATCAGTTTACAATTAAAGGGAACCCAGAAAAGGAAGAATTCATTCTATTGGAGAGATCAACAAAGGGTTCAGAAATATGGTCATAATCGAGTTCGACTAAGTCAATCCGAGAATATATAAAGCCTAAATACATAGAGAATATAAATCAAGAAAAGGTTTAGAATTGAAGGTATAACAATTAGCAGCATTTAGAATATACTTGTCACTCTCTCTAGTGATCTTTAGTTGGGATTTGCTTTAAAAAATCCTATACATTGTTTTCTATATCTTGATTAAACTTGCATTAAAATATGATCTTGGGATTTGGTGGCATGTCCCTCTTTGACATTTTACGTGCAATCCGATGGTGCTGTATGCTAGAAACTGTCTGCATCACTCCACCAAGAGCGTGAGAGAAAGAGAAAGGAGGATCCTTGATGTGAGTGGTAGCTTACATACGGTTTTCATAGCATGACGGGGATTTCAACTCCACCATCACCATGACACTTTTTTCTTTAAGAATTGTCCTGGACTCCAAGCAATAGAGTCACTCTATAGAGGAAAACCTCCCCATTTTTCTTCCCACAAGCTTTGATTTTCACACACTGAATGAGTTAGAGTAAGTAGGCGTCCCTTTGCTTGAGTTTTTCATTGTTCATCTTTCAAATCTGTCACCTTGAGGAGGAGAGAATCTCAGGCATTTTGCAATGTGGTTGCGGAGAGAGATCCTGCCAACTGGCTAACAGCCAGAGAGAAAGGTGCCACCGTCCTTTCTTCTCTTTTTTTCTTTCCACATTTTTTATTGGTGCATTATAGTTGTACATAATGATGGGATTTTTTGGTTACATATCTGTACATGTCCACGATATAACAATAGAATTTGGCCAGTATCACTCCCTACCACTTCCCCCTCCATCCCTCCCAGCCCCTAGTCTTTTTCCTCTACTGATCTCCCTTTGACTTTTATTAGATCCCAGTCTCCTCACCTTTTTCTTTTTCCTCTCTAGCTTCCTTATATGAAAGAAAACATAGGCCCTTCTGAGGCTTATTTTGCTTGACATAATGGTCTCTAGTTCCATCCATTTTCCTTCAAAATGACACAATTTCATTTTTCTTTATGGCTGAATAAAACTCCATTTTGTACATATACCACATTTTCTTTAACTATTCATCCGTTGATGGACATGTAGGTGGGTTCAATAACTTGGCCATTGTGAATTGTGCGGCTATAAACACAGGTATGCGTATTTTGCTATAGTATCATGAGTTTAATTCTTCAGGATAAATACTGAGAAGTGGTATAGCTGGGTCATATGGTGATACAACTGTCATTTCTTAAACTTGGTTTTCATTAAAACCAGAGGCCTATCTGTTGTCGCAAAAGCATTGCTCCACGTGACCCTGCGTGTATTGGAGTAAGCCTCCTCAGTGGATGTGGATGGGGACAGTGAAGAGTCCTAGCTGAAGCAGGAAGAGGATATGGATGTGCTGAAAATGACAAAGCTATTTAAATTCTGTAAATAACAAAGGAAGGTGACATACCCAAGCTGCATCCCAGGCATCCTTCCTCACAAGGCAAGCATTCTTCATAGTCTGAGTCTTGAACTTCACCTACACAGCAAGAGGAATGAAAAATACAAGTTTATTTCCACTGAGTGGAGACACATCGATTGCTATGAAAATATGGTGGCATGTAGCTTAAGTAAATCATAGAGCAGTTGTAAAATCCAAAGCCATCCTTGATGATGTATGTGCTGTATGCTTTTTTAAAAAATCTTCTTATTCTAATACTTTAATAGATTGAATCAGCTTGACTAGTACAAATACAACAAAGTAGGATCACTGGTTTGAAGTTAAGCTGGTATTCTTTCTTTTTGTATGAACAAAATCAGCGCTGCTTCTGGGGCAATGGAATTGGGTGTGTAAATGAACAGGCTCTGTCTTTCTTTTTATCTGTCCTGCTCTACACATTTAAAAAAAAGTTTTAAATATTTTATTACTTTCATTAACATTAAGGAGAAATAGAAATTCATATCTTAATTATTCTAAAAACACCTTGGCGCTGGTTTCAGCACTAGGCCAGGCATAATTCTTACACAGAGACAGTCCGTGTCCGTGTCGTTCTTACATGGAAGATAGCCAAACCTGTAAGTGGTGTTTTCTAATTTCCCTTTTCTCATATGAGATAACAAATTGGGCACTAACAATAACAGATGTGATTCACAGTCCATTTTAATATCTTCAAATGGTTTTGAATCAGGAAGGCTGATTCTCACTGGCTTCTCAAAGCATTTCTATCTGAGTGCTTTGTTGTCCCCTTCACAAAGCCACCATAGCATAGACAAATTGGATTTGTTTTGCCCAGGGTTTCATACCTAGTAATTGGAAAGAAAACTGTTGGCCACGACTTTTGGATTCTAGTCTAATTTTTTTTCCCTCAAATATATCCCTTCTGCAAATATCCCAATGACTTCTATGTGACTGGCTGTGGATTGAGTCGGGGAAATCCAGGGAGAAGATGTGTGAGGCAAGAGGGAGGGGCAGCTACCATTGTCCCCACTGGATACATGGAAGCATTCAAACTCGCCCCAAGTGTCGATTTTATAATTCGGGAGTAATTTAAGTCTCCAGGAAACACAGGGGTATAGACCTTCCTCCCACCTCTCAGTATTGGGTAGGGGTGCCAGAACAGCCTGACCTTGTCCACACTCCAGCTTCTGGCAGGAGTGGTTGGTGGGCACTAGGAAGTAGCCGCTCATGCATCTTGTGCAGACACGTGGGTTGTGGCAAAGTTCACAGTTGTCTGGGCAGGGTAGGCAGATATGCCCCTTGGCAGAGTAGTGGCCGGCTGGGCAGCTCTCTCGACACTCCCCCTGGTACAGGAAGTGCTCTTGGCCATGCTTGTCTGACCAGTTAGAGGGGCAATGGAAAGAGAGAAAATATACAAAGTCAGCCATGAAGCTAATATAATGTAGAACATTTTATTAAAAATAGAAACGACCGAGTGCTTTTGTTCCTAAGGGACCAGAAGTATAAGACTGGATTTAATGAAAAGTGCAGTATCTATATCCTTGCTGTTGAAAAGTTTTCCTTGCAGGGAATCATTTTGCAATAGTTTATGTATTTGAATTAACAGCGACTACTATTTGGGATGTCATTGCAAAACCACAAACCATGTGAATACAATTCAAAATGTGCTTCACTTTCCCAAGGGCTCTTTTGGTATCTGTGGAATCTCTTAGACCTGGGGGTTACAGAGATCCCATAGGAATAAACACATGCTTAATGACAGACTTGCTTTATAGAAGTGCAGTCTTTCAAAATGATTTGGAGGAATTATCAAAATCACATGCTTGTGTTAACTAAGATCTGAATTTTTGCAAAGACATCATAATGATGGCCTCATAATGACTGCACCCGGCTGAATTCTAGACCAAGCACACTTCTTTGACTCCTTAACATGCATTCCTGAGGGTTCCTGACTTCTGTCAACTCTGGGCTCTATAAGGAAAGAATACCCACAGCATGATGGACTATGGAAATTTGTTTGGAAAAATTTAATCAGTTACAAAGCTACGATGAGCTGCAGACAATTATAACCAGGTACAAATAGAAATACAACACTAAGAGCAGCCGTGTAGATGAACCTGGAGGTCTTTTACTCCCAGCCTTCTAGAGTTTTTATTCTGAGTATGTTCAGGGTTTTCATCTTCTCTGAATCAGATTTCACATATGGCCCTATCTCAGAAGAGCAGCCGATATGTGTTACTCAGAATAACCAGGATCTAGTGATTATTTATCAAATAATCTAACACATGGAAATCCAAAACTATTCACCTTTAAAATGCAAGGCTGCTGAATTTGTACATAAATATAGCACTAACCTCCTTGTTGCAAGCAGAAACTGAAAGTCACTATAACATCAGACTGAACAACACATAATTGCTGATATTTTACTATTTTTTACCTGTAGATGGGTATTGAATATTGCAAATATGAATCTGCTCACTCACTCATTCATTCACCATTCAACAAATATGTACTTAGATCTTTCTGCTTTCTGGATGCCAGGCTGCCCCTGAGCCTCTAGACTACTTTCAAGTGGTTTGCCCTAATATTTCTTTCTTTCTCTCTCTCTCTCTCTCTTTTTTTTTGGTACTGGGGATTGAATTCAGAGATATTTGACCACTGAGCCACATCCCCATCCCTATTTTGTGTTTTATGTAGAGACAGGGTCTCACTGAGTTGCTTAGCACCTCACTGTTGCTGAGGCTGGCTTTGAACTTGTGATTCTCCTATCTCAGACTCCCAAAGTGCTGGGATTACAGGCATGTGCCACGGCACCCAGCTGAATTTTTTTTTTTTTTTAGTTGTTGATTGACCTTTATTTATTTATTTATTTATATGCGGTGCAGTGCTGAAGGTGAAGTGCCCAATGCCTCCCACATGCGAGGCAAGCGTTCTACCGCTAAGCCATAATCTCAGCCCCCTAATATTTCTTATTTAAGCAGTGCTCTAGTTCAAATATACTTTTACAAACACATTGTTAGACTATGGACTCTCAAGCTACCTCTGCTTATTGTAATTTTATACCTGAAGTCTGCTGTTTCCTGTGGGACCAAGGGGGAAAAAAAGGAGAAATCCTTAGAGGTGGTCAGAAAATTATCAATTGTTTTCAAGTTAGACTTAGAATCTTACTCTGTAGGCGAAGGAGAATGCTTGGGGGTGTGTTGTGTGCATCTGGTGACAATATAGCTACAGACCAATGTCATGGAGCACCACACTCAGATCTGGTGGAACCTGTTATCTCAAGAGATCACAAGAGTGTCAGTCTTACAAGTTATGTTCCCAGCGACTTCATGAAACCCTACAAAAGCCCATTTCCACCCTGACTCCTTTATAAATGGTCCTGCTCTTCAGAACACCACAACTTCTCAAATGTAGTAGGTTGGGAAGATGTGGGGAACAGCAGTAAGGAACCTACCTCTCCTCTATGTTGTAATTGGTCAACATCTCTATACCTTCCTGAGACATCGACTCAGGATTCAGTCTTAAGGGCAGCCTGGCATCCAGCAAGCTCTAACTACATATTTGTTGAATGATTGAATGAATGAGACAGTAAATTCATATTTGGCAATGTTCAATTTCTTCCATATAGCCAGTTGAATCAACAAGCATAAAAATTAAAAATTAACATTGATGGGCTCAGATATTGCAGGAAATGTTCTTTAATTCCATATTTCTTATTTGGACATGGCTTTATTATTTGGACCCATTAGAGTGTTATAATATGGGTTTGAAGGACAGAGATTTGAAGGATCTCAGTTTTCAAAATACATAGACCCTGCAAAGGGAGGTCACTTAGATGCCTTGACCATGGTCAACTCTCCTCATGGGCTTGCTTCAGAGTTATGTGACGATTTAGTCACACTTCTAATAGCCCAAGCAGTATGCCAGCTCGCTTAGTTATGGATGATAATTCAAAAAGCTCAGAGATTTAAAAACCATGCTTAATATTTGGCTACTTGCCCAGGGTCTCCAAATATAGATTATTATAATAGTATATAGCTGGTTCTAGCAGTAGAAGGGCTGACATATTTGCTAGCTCCAAAACCTTTCGTGGAATGATGTGAGATAAGAGTTAAAATACAAAGAATTCTGAAAGAGGTTCAGATTGGGTTCAGGTGTTCCAAAGAGTAATTTTCTGTTTACCAGAGCATCTCTTAGCAGCTGGTTTTGTTAGATGAGAAGGTAGACCAGTGTGAAGACATCGAAGCCCGTAGGAGGGAAGGAAGGTTGAGTGTCGCGGGCATGAGGGAAAAGAACTGTCAGAAAAGATGAAAGAAAAGCTAAGGGACTTTGAAAATAAACTTTATGAAGTTTGCTTCAACATTTTGCTTACTGTAGCTGTTGTGTGATTGGTTTAACTTATCTTTGGGTCGTGTTTGGTAGATGATGAACTGGAAGAGAATTCAGAGTGAATTTTCACCAACATAACTGGACCTCTGCATTTCCAAAAGGATTCATACCAAAAGCTTAATGAAGTTGCAATTCAACAAGGGATGAAATCTTTATAGGTTGGTAGGAGAGGCTTATGTGGGTAGAGGGGACTCCCAAGACAGAATTTTCAGCTTTTTATTAAAGCTTTCATCTATAGATACAGACTTCTTTGGTTGAATCATCTATCTTTAGTATTGTCTCACCAAGGTCTCTGATATCCTTACTGTGCTAACAGTCCTTGGACTAGGGACACCAAGCTCTTACTAGGAAGAGAACCTGGCTTGCTAAGCAATACGCTTCTCTGCTCACTAGAACTGGAAGTGATGTTTCTTCTCTGACCTATGGTAGGATTCCTACCATTGAGTTGGTCTTTATCTAATGTCTTCTTGTTTTGTAATACAGGGGGACAACACCCTTGTTAGATTATAAACTCCTTTAAAGTGAGTACCATGTTGTCTTTTGCTATATTTTTTGTGGCACTCAACATACACTAACTTGGACATGGGAGGGACACAATAAATGTTTAAGAAACTGGGTTAAACACAGACTTTCAAATGGTAAATATATGTCAAAGCCTTTTATGTGTAAATTGGTCCAAGTAGATGTAAGATGCCTAGAAGACTAGACACTTGTTTAGCATTTAAACTTCTCTCTAATTTTGTGTTTTATATAGAGATTTATTTATTTTTTTAATGTTAAGATGATTTTAGATGCCAATTTATCTTTTCTCCCTTTTCTTTTTCTTTTTGGTACCAGTGATTGAACCCAGGAGTACTTAACCATTGAGCCACACCCACAGTACTTTTCTTAATTTTTTATTTTGAGGCAGGGTCTCACTAAGTTGTTTAAGCCTTCACTAAGCTGCTGAGGCTGCCTGTAAACTTGTGATCCTCCTGCCTCAGTCTCCTGAGCTGCTGGGATTACAGGCATACACAACCATGCCTGGCTCTTTTTCTTTTTAATAAATAAGTAGAGACTGAAAAATTGAATTGATTGATTTAGTGTCTTACAGTTAGTAATAAAGCTGGGACAAGAACTCAATTTTTCTGACTACTGGTCTTAATGTTTTTTCTACTTAACCTTTCATTCATTCAGTTATTTATCGCATACCTTCTACATGTTGGATGTTGTGCTCATGCTCAAAATACAGCAGAAAATAAGAGAGGAACCATTCATAAAACCATTCATTGCTTTTATGGAGCATAGAATGTTATGGTTAAGAGAGACATCCAGTGTGAAGAGGCTGGTGAATAAGGAAGTGCAGGGCTTCAGGGTGCACCTGTGAAGAGGTCCTCGTGGGCAGAGAGGGAGGCTTTCCCTGCAGAAATGGTGTTAAAATGGTGGAATGGTAGGAAGTCACCAGTCATGAGTCAAAACACCTCAAGTGAAGTCTCAAAGGCTAGAGAAACTCAAACACCCAGAGAAGTGAGCAGTTAAAAACAATAACAACAATAATAACAAGAATAGAAACAAAAATAAGAAAAGTTAATATCATTGAATTTGTACTGTGTCTTACCCTGTTCCAAATGCTTTGTTATTTCATCTCATTCAATCTCATCTAACTTTCATAAGTACAGAAGTGGTAACCGTTTAGCACCGTATTATAAATGAGGAAGTAAACGGCATGTGACAGTCTCAAGATAAAATGACATAGATGTATATTTTTTGCCTATGAAACACAAAGCAATACTTGTAATTTATTGAAAGAAATGTCTGATCTCCTGTATTCCTGCAAATCCATGACATTCTCAATTTGTTCTTAATTTTTCTTGGTTTTATTGTGAGAGTAAAAATAAAATAATTCTCTTTCACCAGAAAAATGATGGAAGTATGATGATGATAAATGACAGTCTCAGTACCAGTGAGACATTCAGAAATGGTGTAGACTGCAGAGAAAGAGAGACCAGCCTTTTAGAGCTCCAGGCACTCTGGGAAATGCAGGACCAGTGTTATAAGATCTTCCAAGTTTTCAAAGGGGGGGACCCTATGTTTCCATTTGAAATTTCCCAAATTTTAAATTTGGCTCACATTTTAAAAGTATTATGTAGGCCAAATGAAATATAAATCTGGCTCACATGAGGTCAAAATAGAGGACAGGCATGTAAGATGAGGCTAGAGGGTTCAAAGGTCAAACTGCAGAAGACTTTTGAGACCATGAATGCTGTGAGAGGAGTTTAAACTGGGACACAAAAGGTCACATTTGTCATGAGTTGAAATGATTTCCTTGCTCCTGCAGAGATCGGACAACATCTTAACGGCATAACTCAGCTCTGAGAAGACCCTGACACAGCCTCAATACACTATCTCTTTTAAAGACCAAACATACCCTCCTTAATTCTCTAGCTTTTTACTTTTGCCTGAACATATCTCTGCTTTCCTGTCTATCTCACATCTGACATCCTGTTGATACGCCTTTTCTCCTTCTCTGGAGAAAGTTTGCTCTTAGCTTTTCTCTCCCATCTCCTCAGGGGCAATGAGTCAGCATCCATGATAATAGGAACAATGTTTTCTATTCTGACAAACAAGAAGAGATTTCAGGGTTGTACAGTCTCTTGAAGGAAGAGTTGCGGAGTTTTAACCCTCAACCCCCTGGGATGAGGCTTCTAAGTCAAACCAAAGAATAGTGGGCTGGAGAAGGGCAAGTAGGAGGTAGGGTGCGACGCAGCGACTGCCTCACCTGCTCCACACGAGGTGCAGTTGGAAGGCCCACTTCCTTGGCAGCCTTGGCAGGTGTGATGGCATGGATGGCATTGGCTCTTAAATTCAAATTTCCACGATGGACAGTTCAAAATGCAGTGGCCATCATCAAAAACCCTAGAGGACAAGCAGACTTTTAGAATGCATCAGGGTGACTTCCCAGAAAGGCCCAAAGTATCAGAACATGTGGTATTCATGTTTCGCTGTACAGACTGGATTTCATTGTTCCAGAAACAAGAGGGATGCCTGGGACTGATCATCTTAGAACATGTGAAATATTAGTCATGTACCCATCCTTGGCCTGAGACTTGAGTTCAACAGCAGGCATGCCAGAGGCTGGCTGGGGATCCAATTCTGTGTCTGGTTCCAAATAAACTAACTTGTACCCACAGGGAATAAACCCATACTGTAGGCTCTGGCCAAATCTCGTCAGCAGTCAGATGGAGGTCTCTGAACTTTCAAGATGCTACATGGGCCTCTGGATTCAGAGACCTTGGAGAAAATATTCTTCCTTTAGTTAACACCCTGCCCACACTGGGCATGGGAAATGCCAGCTCCAAGGGCTCTTGAAGGGTAGAATAGGTGCTACTTATAAACTTGGCCTGTGCATATTGCAAATAATTAATGAATTTTGATTCTGAATGTCATTTTTTGCAAGCATTTTCTGATATATGGAATACTAAAGTCTGTTCTCTGACCATGGTTGTGAACATCCAGAAGGGCTTTTTACATTGTCTTCTAAAATCTTTGGTTTTATATACATACAATATATACATAATGTTATTGTTAATATTTTTCATGCTTTTGTTTCATTTTTCTTTGCAAAGTAATTATAAGAGCAAATGTGATTAAGTCAATTGTATTCAAGAATTTTGCTAAGAAAAATACGAGATGTTGATCAAATAATTGTAGGAGTCAGGTAGGTAATGTGAAAAGATGAAGTGAGCTGGGAACTCCACCTCCAGAGTTTCTAATTTAGGAGGTATTGGGGGAAGGAACTGAGAATTTGCATCTCTGACAAGTTCCCAGATAATGCTAACACTGCTGGTCCAGAGAGCATAATTTTGTTTTTAACCTTTGATTATTTATTTATTTGATGTTTTATTTATTTTTTATTAATATGTATTAATTATACTATTAATTTGATATAATGAGATATTTCAACACATGCCTACAGTATGTACTGATCAAATCAGGATAATTGGCCTCTCAGCCTCCTCAATATTTATTTATGTTTAAAGTCTTCAAGCTCCTCTCCTTTAGATTTTCATAAAGTATAGAATAGATTATGTACTATATAATAGTCACTCAGTATGCTGAGGAACACCAGAAGTTATTCTTTTTATTTATGTTTGGGTACCAGTCATTCAACTTCCTTTATCCACAAAACCCCCAACCTTCCCAGATTCTAGAAATTACTATTCTACATTCATATTGATTTCTTCTAGCTTCCTCATATGAATGAAAACATGCAATAGTTGTCTTTCCATGTCTGATTTATTTCACTTAGCATAATATCCTCGAGTTCCATTCATTTTACTACAAATGACAGGACTTCATTCTTCTTTATGGTTGAGTGGTACTCCCTTGTGTATATATAGCATTTTTTAAAAATCCATTCATCTGTCGATGAGTACCTAGATTGATTCCATATCTTAGCCATTGTGAATAGTGCTATAATGATTATGAGCATACGGACCTCTCTTTGGTATGTTGATTCCATTTCTTTTGGCTATACACAGATAGTGGGGTTGCTGCCTCATGTAAGATCATACTTTGAAAATCACTGCTCAATGACAGAAACTTGCTAAGGGATTTCCAAGTAATACAGGTGATGCTAGACTGGTGTCTCTTAGAGCTTCCTTAGAATGCAGCTATTATATCCATCATGAGGTTAACAGAGTACATAGCGTGCACATGACCCCAAGGGCATAATGCTGCCATCCAGGCCTGGGGGAGCTGAGTGGGTCTTTACAGAAAAGAGAAGGCTACCACTTCCTCCACACAGGCCAGCCAGTACACAAAAAGCCAGGTGCAGGCCTTGAGCAACTTGTTCCTGGGATAGAACTGGTTTGTCTAAACTGCTATTCCCAGATCTGGAACCAACCTTGAACTGCAGAGTGGACCACTTCAATCCAAGGGTTGGAAGAAATTAGCTTGGGGCTCTGCATCCATCTTGAATAGTGTGTCACAAGTGATTTTCTGTCTTGTTCATTCCCATACCCTGACCATCTGTGTCATTTATATCAGTTTGGGATTTGAGCCAGTGACTTAACAGAAGGCCACTTGCTCCTGGTTTCCCAAGTCTTTTGATTCTGGTGATGATACCTAGCACCACTGGACCAAACAATCCTTTTGACCCCAAGAAGCACATGGAGTCCCAGCCCTAAACATGCACACACATCTGGCTGTCCTGTCAAAGCAGATCCTCTGCACCAAGGAGTAGGCTGAGGTGCCTCTTGTCTGAGCCTAGGCCTTAAGCTGGTGGTACTAATGCCCAACAGGAATATCCCAGCCCCACTCTGGCTCTGATTTCTGAGTTAGGAGATGTTTTTCCCAAGGAATAATTTGGATAGGACTAGTTAAAAAACAATAGCAACAACAAAACCAACCACATCTCTATAAGAAAATCTGTATAAGAGCTTTCTGAGAATTTGAAATAAGGGAAGCTACTCAATGTTTTGCTGAAAAGGAGATAAGGCGTTCATTTCCATTTCATTCAGTTGAGAAGGATGTGAAGCACATCATTATTATGTCCTTTTTAGGAAGAGATGATAGCTTGGTTTTGGGGAAATCATTTGCCTTGGGAGAGGTGATCCGATGCTCTTAATAGGACCATTCAAACTTCACCAGACAGAAGAGGAAACAGAAGGCACAAGCCTTCCCTGTTTATTAGGAAAGGGGCTTTCTGATTTGATTTTATGAAACTTTCAAGCACATAACTGTGCATCAAGTCACTCCCTCCTGCACCCTGAGGAAAGCACAAGCAGCATACCCAATGTTTGTGAAAGTGTGATTCTTTCTGAAAATAGAATGATAAGGAAATCAGACGTGCTTAAATGAAGGCAATGCATTGTATCACTGCCCTGCACTCTTCATCCTGCTCAAGAAAAATTGCTGAGAAACTTGAAGACAAGTCCCATTTCAAATGGCCACATTTGTCTTCAGACACAACAAATTCTCCCTAGTGGATAATAATACTTTGCTCTGTGAAAGAAGAAAATGAGGATGATGAAACTTTTCTTTAGTGTCAAGATATGTCTGGGACCACCAGGTGTCCAATGCATGAAATCCTGAGACACCCAGATAAGCTGATCTCTCAGAAGAGCTTCTCCTCCCAACTTATGCATGATGTTGACCTTCTCATTGACTGGGACCTGTCCCAGGTCCAATGGATCTCATAGCAAGGAGGAAGAAGCTAGAACCAAGAGCTAATGAGCTGGGAGAGATGATCTCAGCATTGGAACTGAGTATTCCAGAAGCCCCTGGGGTGTACGCCTGTGTGCGTGTGTGTGTGATGTGAACTCTAAGGGTGGAGATAGCAAACCAGGGTTTTGCTGGTTGTTAGTTTGGCCTAATTAAAGCCATCACAGATGCCCTTAATGTGACTTCTTGGTATTTTAATGTTGTAACAGAATGAAATTTGAGAAAAAAACCTTTTCTTTTCTCTGCATTCATTGAAGTAGACCAAATAAAAATGTTTAAGGCTGGGTAAGAACAGAGGTAACTTTTAATGTTTTTAGTTTATTCCTTGACTCTATGCCTCCTTCAGGACTGGGCTTGGAAATGAACTTGGGCCATTATGGCCACAGCATTTCAGAGGTTTGCACGTTAAATACAGTGGCAAAGGGGGCACTTGATTTCTTCAAATTTTGAATTGTCTTTAAGGAACTAAACACAAAGATTTATAGACATGTAAAGGGAAACTACAGGATGTAGAGATGACTTGTCAAATTGGATTTCCTGTAAAACAAATTAAATTCTTTTATTTTTAATAATTTTATTATGGAATAATTTAAACATATATAAGGCATATGTATATACATATATACATATATATATGTATACACACACACACACACACACACACACATTACATAAAATCTTCCCACCAGCCAATGTATTCGTCACTCAATACAAATGCTTCAATAGTCCTCAAGGTCTGGCCAATCTTATTTCATCTCTCTCTGCACCAATTTACTTCCCTTACATGTGGTTTTGAAGCAAACCTTCAAGCTCAATGTTAACATTCCTCTTCCAGATGAAAACTCTTTGAAGATTATCTTTATTTTACCAGAACTAGGGCTATACAAAAACTTTGGAACAAGAAGAAACTCAGGTTATTTGATCCTGGTTATTTTGTCTGTCTCCCCTCGCTCCCAACACAGATCCATTCTCTGCACTTCTCTGTCCTGTGTCCTAGAAGGGAGCCCACTGCAGACTGCATCCCAAGTTCAGTTTTCCTCATGGATAAGCTATACTTCCCATTGGCCTCCAGTTAGTTTCAAACAAGGAGAAATATCCACAGGAGATCTGAGGTTGGAAGGAGAGAGAGATTGAGGGAATTCATTCCCTACTCCGTAGCTCTGCTTCTTCCTTCCACAGCTGGGCAGAGGCTGTGTCCTCTGTAGCTCCAGTTTCTCCAGTGTGTCCCTTCTTCCACTCATGCAACTCTTGCTTCATATATAGGTTGTTAAAGTTTCCTCACTATTGCTTGTCCCTGAGTACTTCACCTTCCTTTTCCTGTGACCTAACGGGCAGGGAGGCTCACTAAAGAACCCCTGGACTCTTCATTTAACTCAGAGTTGGATATAAAGCAGCAAGTGTTTTTTGTAGTTTTTTTTTTTTTTTTTTTTTTTTTTTTGCAGTACTGAATTGAACCCGGGGCACTGTACTATTGAGCTACATCCTCACCTGTTTTTATTTTTTATTTTTTATTTTGAGACAGGGCTTCACTAAGTTGCTGAGGCTGGCCTCAAATTTGTGATCCTCCTTCCTCAACCTCCTGAGTTGCGAGGGTTACAGGTGTGCACCACCACGCCCAGCTAAGCAGGTGCTCTTTGACTTGTCTTTAATGGACCTGATTTCGTTTGCTATGGTTTTAATGTGGCCTCAAAATTTTATGTGTTGGAAACTTAATTCACAATGCAAAAGTGTTGGGAAGTGGGATCTAATAAGAGATGATTAGGTTGTGAGGAATCTGGCCCCATGGAAGGATTAATGCTGTGGTCATGAGAGTGGGATGGTTAGAAAAGCAAATCTGTCTTCTCCTTGCTCTCTCATTCTTGGCCTCTTTCCCTTCCACCATCTGTTTTGGCATGACCCAGCAGCAAGGCCTTCATCAGGTGCTGGCGCCATGAACTTGGACTTCCTAACCTCCAGAATAGTCAGCCCAATTTCTCCTGTTTATAAATTACCCAGTCCCAAGTATTCTGTTACAGCAGCGCAAAGCGAACGAGGACTCCTCTTCAGAAAGCACTTTGAAAACACTCAAGGAAAATACTTTGTTGCTCTTTCTAGAACAAACAAGCCAACGTCACCAGTTTTCAAGATACATTTTTTCTTTTCATCTGTTCAGCCTCCTTCAGGGAAAATAAGAAAAGGAGTCAGTAGCTCATTGCCATGAGATGATACCCTTCCTTGAATATGTTTAAATAACATCAAAGAAGAGAAATGGAGGGGAAATGGAATGCTTAGAAGGATAAGAAGAAAATTGTTCCTGGGGGAAAAAGATTTTCTTAAGAAGATATACTGGTTCAAGGTCCATGGACTTGCTTTTATTTCTTCAAAAGCTGAATCACAGGATACTTCACAAATGAAACTACTGAGATAAACAAGCAAGATTACTCTGATCTGGTCCCAATGAACTCAGATTCTTAAAATGACCATTTATGATGGCAGATATTTTTTCTCACTTCTCATTTCTGGTGAGCCAAGGATAACCTGCACTGTACACTGGCTGATGGGCAGCCTTATCAAGCGATGCTAAAATATTCCTCCAGTTCAAGAGATATCCAAACATGCAATGAGATTTGTTGCTGGTATGGTTGGGAGTAGGAAGAGAAAGAGGACCTCGTTTTGATAACGTTATCTCTATCTTAAAGTATGCTCTGAAATTGCTTTAAAGAAAATACAATATTTAGAAATCTAGTTTTCTTAAAGAGATATTTGGAAAATGTCCTAATGGTTAGCGTTGAGAATTCTTTTTTTGATTTCGTTATTTTTTTATGATATTGGGGATTGAACCCAGGGACACTCTACCACTGAGCTATATCTTCAGTCTTTTTTTATTTTTTTATTTTGAGAGAGGGTCTAGCTAAGTTGCCCAGGTTGACCTCCAACTTGGAATCCTCCTGCCTCAGGTTCTGAGTCACTGGGATTATAGGAATGTGCCACAGTGCCCAGCTATCACTGAGAATTCTTAAGACTGTTACTTTGCCTCTTCCTCCTTCTTTCTCTCCTTCCTTTTTTTCTTTACTCAGTTTTTTCTTTCTTCCTTCTTCTTTCTGAGGTAGGTATTTGAAAAGCCAAACCTATGATACTGATTATAGATTTTATCACATTAAATAAAGCACACCCCGATGACTACTGTGGGGGAACAGCGGGCACCTACACCACAGTTCCTGCTCTCAAAGATGTTACAGTCATGAGGACTAATCAGGAGGAGATGACTTGTATAGGGAGTGTCCATTCTAGAAAGCAGAGTACCTGCCAGTGGAACAGTCCCATCCTACTGGGCTGGGGAGACACCCTGCTTCCTCCGCAGTCAGTTAGCAATGATGAGCTATTCATTCCAACATGGCAGCCAACAACCAGGAAGTGCTGAGATCAGAGGAGCATTGACCAAAAATACAGCAGCTGCCAACTCTCTTCATCAGAAATGCCATTCACATGATGGATAGGCCCACATTCACTCAATGATCAAACATTTATGGGGTGTCTACTGTTTTCCTAGCACTCTCATAGAAACTGCAGATACAAAAAAGAGGATCTCAAAGAGCTTACAGTTTAACCTAGAGGTGTAAGCAAATGTCTTAACAGGTTCCTGGAGGAAAGCCTATATAGAGCAAAGGGGCACAGAAAGAGAAGGTTAATTTCTATTCAAAAGGGTCAGAAATGCCTTTACAGGATAGTTCACCCTTGAACTGACTCTAGAAATGGGTAGATATTTGGCCAGAAGATGGAAGTAATGGTTGAGAAATGAGATTCCAGCCGTGAAAGATGGCTTTGAAGGTACCATTTTCATTGATGAGGAAGCCCTCCCAGTGTCCAGGGAACTGGTCCTTACAGAAGGTAGCGGGCATCATGGAGAAAGAATGCTACAGATATGGGCTGTGGCCAGACCAAGGAAAATATCTGTGTCATGGGAAGAAGTTTGGTCCTATTTCCCACAGATCCCTGGGGTGCTGCTGAGCTGGTTAGCATCTCCTCTCCCCACCCTGCATCCTGTGAGCTTCCACCTCCAGCAGATACCAAAAGCCACTCACCTTGTGAGGGGACAACTGGTGCAGTCCTCCTGGGTTGGCCCCCTGCACTTGGCGCAAGAAGCATCACAGACCTGGCAGTGGCCATGTTCGTTGATATATTCTCCTGGGGAACAAAACGCAATTGTTTACTTTGTTACCACATGGCAAGGTTGCTTGGGCTGTCAGTCTGAAAACAGCCAGATTTATCTGTGTCTGCCTGAAAGTAATGAAGATAATACAGAGAGAAAGGCCCCAAATGAATGCAGTGGCGAGTCCTAAATCCTGACCTCACAATTGCAAGTGCTCCTTTTCCAGGGACCCCAGAAGTTGGAGCCTTAAAAAATTAATGACAAAAACATTATTTTGGATCTAGTCACCATTTGTTACAGATTTTATATGCAGGGGAGGCCAAGAGGGTGTTTTCCACCAGACCCCCTTACTGAGCTCTTATTGAATTTCTTGTTAAAAGCAGAGGCTTCAGGACCATAGAAACCTCAGTTATAGCAGTGGTTCGAGTAAAGCAATGTATACAGGATGCAGTCACGTCTTTTCAAACCACCTTCATAAGGGACAGATTACAGTTACTGGTCAAGAATGGCTGTTGAGTCTTGGTGGAAATTTGGCAGATAGGAGCTATGTTTTACCCCAAAAAGAGTAACAGTGAAGAGAAAGCCAGAGAATTCTTCCTTTCATTGGAAAGTTTATCTTTTCCAAGGAAAAAAATATATATGAGGCCCCACCACAGGGGCAAATCCAGCCTCACAAATTTCTTTTGAACATTTAGAAAATTACTTCAATGGCAAAGGTGGTAGAGAGGCCAGCCTCATCAAAGCTGGGCCTCTACTCATTGAGTTCAACCCTCCTGTCCACTCTGTACTCATCCTCCCCTGCCATTGTCTGAAGAAAAAAAATCAACAGGCTTCTCCTGTTAAATCCAAAGAGTTTCTCTTCCTTCCTTCCTTCCTTCCTTCCTTCCTTCCTTCCTTCCTTCCTTCCTTCCTTCCTTCCTTCCTTCTTGTTTGGAAACACAGCATACTCAGAAAACACAGTTTCAGATTTTGGGAATGTCATAACCTTTACTGGGTCCCACACCATCTCCAATTTTGACAGCCCTGTCAGCATTGAACATGGTCAGTTTGAGGTCCAGCTCGTGTGGGGAGGTAGGACAGCCCACTCAGGGTTTAATTGGGCTGTGTCACTGATACGCTAAGATCTGCAGCCTGACTTACTGTAGTTATATTGAGAAAAGCCCTGGAAACCCAGACTTGACCAGTGAGGGATGGAGGGAAATCCATCCCCTTGCCTTTTCTGCATGCCTTTACTGAAGTGGTACAGTTAGGAAAGGTAGACTTCACGTTACGGTTTAGATACGTGGTGTCCCGCAAAAGCTCACATGTGAGACAATGCAAGAAATTTCAGAGGTGAAATAATTAGATTATAGTTACAAACTCATCAGTAAATTAATCCACTTGAATGGGTTAACTGTGGCAGGTACGATGTGTCTGGAGGAGGTGAGTCACTAGGGGTGTGCCTTTGGGTATATATTTTGTCCCTGGTGAGCAGAGCCCTTGCTCTCCTTCCTAATTGCCATCCTGAGCTACTTTCCTCCTCGTGCCCTTTTGCTATGATGTTCTGCCTCAGCTTGAGTCCAGAGCTGTGAAGTTGGCCATCTAGAGACTGAGACCTCTGAAACTATGAAGCAAAATAAACTTTTCCTTCTCTATTGTTTTGGTTGGATCTTTCGGTCACAGCAACAAAAAGCTTATTAAAACACTACATACATAGGTCTTCTACTCACTAGAACTAAACCAAAAAGGTAGAAATGAAGAGATTGATGGAGTTTTCCCAAACATACCAGAAAAAGCCTTTCATGTAAAGTTATTCCATTTTTTTTGCTAACTGGAGGTGAAAAGAATATGTTTAAAGTGAAGTACACATGTAATAGCAACATACTCTTCTCCCTCTCCTCCTCTTCCTCCTCTTCCACCCCCTCCCTCTCCTCCTCCTCCTCCTCCTCCACCTTCTCTTCTTCCTCTTCCTCCTCCTTCTTCTGTACTGAGGATTGAACCCAGGGCATTCTACCACTGAGCTACATCCCCAGCTCTTTTTATTTGTTCATCTTGAGGCAGAGTCTCACTAAGTTGTAGAGGCTGGCCTTCAATTTGTGATGCTCCTACCTCAGCCTCCTAAGTAGCTTGGATTACGTGTATGTACCACCAAACCCAGCTCTCCTAAGTCTGCTAATTGTAACAGTGCAGTCCAGGAATCTAATAGTTAACATTTAGAATGAGATCGTAGTTCTTAGCTCAGGACCCCAAAGAGTAAGTACCCATCAGGAACAAAGAACATAGAAATGCAGGTTGGTTACTGCCCAAGGTGCCTGCATGCCCAAATGATCCAGCACAACTGAAATCTAGCCCATGTTTGCCTCATCAGGACATGCATTTTGAGGTTGGCTGCCTCAGCCTCTGTGGGGGACACCTTTTACTAACTTACGTGAACATGCTGAATGGACTAGTTGCTTCTTGATGATTAGCAGTCCCAAGGCAGGAAAAAGCTGGGATTTCTGTCTAGTAGGAATGGATATTTCAAGTGGAGACTGTTATGCTTAATATAAGCATCACTATATGCAGTCTTCTTTTATTTGTTCAGGCTCCCCCACTCCACCTCTTATTTATTGCCCCTTCTTTAATCTCTTCCACTGTTTTTGTAGGAGGCACAACCAACTGATCAGTGTGATTATCAGTCCAGGAATGAGAGAAGTTAAGAGCAGAGAATCCAGGGTAGACCTAGAGTAGGAAGAAGTAGATCTTGCCTACAGGGGCCAACACATAAGAATTTGTTTACAGAGTTAGACATTATTTATGCATCTTTCAGAAGGTAGATGCTGAATGGCTTAGGAATGGGAGAAGGTCACAGAGACTTCAAAACCTGAAAGTGTATCCTAGGGAAATATGGGCTTATAGAGAGCACAGCGTGTCCAATCATTCATTCTGTGGATGATTTTTGAACATCTACATGCATGCCACTACTAGGTAAGATTTAGAGACATATAAACTCAAAAACTTAAAAACCGCTGTTAAGTTTTCAAAGATTTTTGAGGAGAATCTTTGAGTTTCGAGTTTTAAAATTTTTTCAGTAAGAATGATGTATAAGGAAATGGTAAGAATTGATATTTTTCAGTAAGAATGATGTATAATTAGCATTTATAATCCAAAAGCTAACCTCCTCAGACATTCTAAGGACATGTCTCATTGTTGTCAAATCTCATTTTTATAAAATCTGCACCCTAACAAGAACCTTACCAAGCCCTGTCCCTCCCTGGCAGCAAGGATACACACAGAACTCTGCTGGACTTTTGCAGACCTAGAGGCAGAGACAATGACTTCACCTTGGCATTAGTGTCTGCAGGCACAGACACAGTGTTTTGATTTTTCCCACTCCTCTTATTCATCCACCTTATTCCCCATGATGGAACAGATCCAGTGCTAAGATGGAATTTAAATGAAAAACCCCTTGTTCTGCTAAATCAAAAGCTGTGTGGATGGTTCTGAGAGCTGTACCGTAGCCACACTCAAAGCCTTTACTTTAATCACAGATGAAGTATTGCTAGGTCATGCAAGGGTTATCAAGAAATTACTATGAAAATTTTAAATTCTTTTTTTTTTTTTGCCTCCTCATTGGCTTCATAAGCCAATAAGGTGACATTAATACATTGGGCTGTGTATTTTCTTGGAATCCAAGAAATGCTCAACTATAATGTCCTTTATTGGCACTTACAAAGTTCAACCTTGGATATAATGGCCATTAAGAATTGCCCATCTACAAAATTTAGAATAGACCCTGCAAACACAACCTTTTCCCTCCATATTTTTATTGGTACATTATAATTATGCATAGTGATAGGATGTGATGTTATCTATTTGTACATGCACATGATATAACAATATAATTTTGCCAGTATCAGTTCCCAGTATTTCCCCTTTCCTTCTCCTCCTCTCTCCTCCTGGTTCCTTTTCTCTACTGTACTGGTCTCCCTTCCATTCTCATGGGACCCCACCTCTCTGTCATGACCACTTTTCTTTTTGTTTTGTTTTTGTTTTTTTGCTCTCTAGTTTCCACATATGAGAGAAAACATATGACTTTTGACCTTCTAAATTTGGCATATTTTGCTTAACATAGTGTTCTCAAGTTCCATTGATTTTCCTGGAAATGACATAATTTCATTCTTCTTTGTGAGTAAATAAAAGTGTGTTTCTTTCCTTTTCATCCACATCCTCTCCAACATTTATTATTATTTGTATTCTCTCTCTCTCTCTTTTTTTTTTTTTGGTACCGGGGATTAAACTCAGGGGCACTCGACCACTGAGCCCCATCCCCAGCCCTATTTTGTGTTTTATGTAGAGACAGAGTCTCACTGAGTTGCTTAGCATCTCACTGTTGCTGAGGATGGCTTTGAACTCGTGATTCTCCTGTTTCAGCTTCCCTAAGTGCTGGGATTATAAACGTGCACCACCATGCCCGGCTTATTATTTGTATTCTTGATGTCTGCCATTCTAGTTGGAATGAGATGAAATCTCAGTGTACTTTTTTTTTCCATATAGTTTTGATTTGCATTTCTCTAATCACTAAAGACATTGATTATTTTTTCATATATTTTAAATATGAGCCTCTTTTGCCCCACTATGATTCTGCATTGTCTTGAGTGGCTCCCATGACTGCATGGCCACCCTTTAATTCACTTATTTTGGGGGGAAGGGCTGGGTACTGGGGATTGAACTCAGGGACATCAACCACTGAGCCATATCCCCAGCCCTGTTTTGTATTTTATGTAGAGACAGGGTCTCACTGAATTGCTTAGTGCCTTGCTTTGCTGAGATTGGCTTTGAACTCGCGATTCTCCTGGCTCAGCCTTCCGAGATGCTGGGATTACAGGTGTGCACCACTGCTCTGGCTTAATTCACCTCTTTAGAGCTCTCTACTGCATTCTTAGGTCAATCCATCCCCAAATATAAGTCCTTCCATTCTCTCTCAGAAAAACATTTCCTCCTAATTTGCTGGTAAACTGAGTTTTCTCAGCTTTCTTTTTCTCAAGGTCAAAATGTTTCTCTTTCTTCTCCTTGACTGTTCACTAATCTCTTGTCTCTGAAGAAGCTCTCTCTCTCCTGACCATCATTAACTGTCCATCTAATAGTATCCATCTTCTTCCCTCAGGACATTTCTCCTCCAATCCCTCTGTCTTCAGTCTTTTCTTCCTATGACCCACTGTTGTCAAATCCCATTGTTGTAAAATTTGCCCCCTAACCTAGAACCTTGAAGCCCTGTCCCTCCCTAATCATTGACCCTTAAAACTCGCCTTTCTTCCTGCTACTTGGAAACAAAATGGAGACTTCTTGACCTTGAAGCTTACATAAGAGAGTCAGCAAAGGACAGCTAAATGGTTCATCTCTCTCCAGTCTACATGCCTCTCCACTTTAGAGCAAGCTCTGGCTTTAGAACAGATGAGAACAGTGGGATCTGCCCCTATCCTCCTATTTATGTGAACATCCAATTAGTCACATAAACAACTGGTCTAGCCCTCCCAGCACAAGTTTTCCACTGTGCATTTGAAATTGAGGAAGTCAGATTCCAAGGACATAGGGAAGTTGCTTTTTTTTTCTGGAGTTGTTGGAACAGCAGATTCTTGTCATCTGTCTTCATTGCACAATGAAGTTGAATGTTTGTGACAGGCATGATATACAAAATTCTTAGAAAAAGTCACTTTCAGCAAAGACCTCAGGAGCCAGTGTTTTGTTCTCCACCTCATCCCACAAGCTCTTCTTTCTGGCATCTTCATCCTTATTATTATATCCAACTCATCTTTTCCCTGGGATCAAAAATTTTCCATTCTCCTTTTAGTTTCATTCTCATCCTGTCCTATAATGTTTCTAAGGACACTGAGGAAGTAGGATCACATGGGGAGGAATGCTACTTGAAAGTTGAGGACACAGCTTAAAAATTAAAATTAATACTACTAAATTAAAAAGTGTACAAGGAAGTGCATATTTTGCTCTGCTGTTCTATCTCTTGATAACATTGCAGAATGTTATGCACAAGTCTGCGTTACAAATCAGCTCCGTGAACTGTCCAGCATAGGTGTATGTGTGTTACATACATCATCCCCGTTACCAACTGTGACTCAGACGTCATAATATTCTTCAGGTTTTACATGGCCAGAGAGGTTTATATCTCCTGAAAAAATGCTATGCTGTCTTTTATGCCTCATAATAAGTCTTTATAGATTAGAGCCAAATCTATTGTGGAATTTACACAAATGAATATATACCCTAATAAATTAACAAATGCATCATTAGATAGATTATGATGTGAGTTTAAAACAACAATTTAGCCAGGTGACTAGTAAGAAAGAGTGGGAGAAATAGTTGATGAGAATTCAGCTGCTTGGTCCTTGATCTGGTTATTTCATTGAGCAACCTTGGGTACTGAATTATCTGCAGATCTCTGTGTGAGGACTACTTACATGCCTTATCATACAGATACCAAGAATTGTAGTGTGACTTCACTGAATAATTCTTCAATCACAAGTACTAATTAAATAATACTATCTCTTTGCACGAAGGGCACTATATGGCTTTCCACCTAAGATACCACTATATGAAGACAATTTTTGGGAGTAACTCATACCTTGATTACTTTCACTAGGTATAATAAATGCTGAGCAACAATCTCAACTAATTATATGCTAATGAAATGAGTCAGTTTTTAAACTTTGTTAAGAATGAAGTTCTAGGATCCAGTTCCAAGATGGTGGCCTAGATGGACTCCTCCGTGCTAGTCTCTCCAGGACGGGAGCCTGAAGTAGTGGAAATACCATCTCCCAGCCAGCTTCCTGACATCATCCTACAGCTCATCACCCCTGGCAGGAATTTCACTCACGTGTGTACGCAGGGCCACCAGGTAGCAGCGATTGCCACAAGCAGCGTGACTTCAGCAGCGAGCTGTGGAACACAGAGGCGGTGCAGGGCTCCAGCCCAGGATTCGCCCCGGGTGGGCAGGACCTGCTTCTACACGGAGTTCCTTGCTCCAGCACCCACTCAACGCAGGATCCCTAGCAGTTGCTCCTGTGGACAAAGGTCTCCCGCGCGGGACCCCCGGCTACTGTTCTTTGTGGATCTCCATTTACAAGGGCAGAATTTCCTACACCAGGAAACGACGGACAGCATCTGGGGACAAACTTTTACTTCAACACAGCACACCGTGAAACAGTGTCTCCACTGCATCCAAGACTACCAGTGGCCCAGAACTTCACCCTGTTTCTGAAGCAGATGGCTTCCTTGTGAGACCCTCATCTCACCTAGGACATTCTTCACCCGAGGAAATTCCAGTAAGCAATGGACAACGCCACCTACTGGAGGTGAAGGGAAGCAAACCTGTGTATTTACATTGAGACTTTTTACTTTTATTTTTTTATTCTTATTTTTTATTTTATCCTTTATCTTTCTCTCCTAATATTCCTTTTGTTTAATCTTCATGTTTTATTTCTCTGCTCATTTCTTCTTTCCGTTCTTTTTTTCCCTTTCCTCTTTTCTCTCTTGCTCTTTTCCCACCCTCTAATCCCCAACAGTTGTGAAACCAAGTATTTGTTATACAGTAGGGTACGGTAGACTGGGATTTCTGAACAGTACACTAGAGTGGTATTATATAGTCTTGTAACTCCCACTTGCATTGGTTTTATATTTCTTACTATCATGTCTCCTTGCTAGCTGTACTCTCTTTCCTTCCTTCTTACTGGTTTTCCCCAACTCTCTTTCGCTCTTTCTACTAACAGCCAACTTCTCTTGGATTCCTTTTTCATGCTTTCTAAGATCTAATAACCATATCCTCACTTCCTACTACCCCAACAATCTATCCTACACCCCACCCTCAAGTTTCTCTAGCCCACCAACAGAAACTATAGACCCTTGTGCAAACCTATTGTTTACTATTAGATGTTAAAGGAACTCATAAGTGTTGTATATTGTGACTAAACTGTAAATGTTTATAGGAGCTATTAAGAGGTACTTGGTTTGAAACTATATATTGTTGGTATTGAGAACAATCAATATTGGTCTCCCCTTTAAAGGAGAGGTATTGAAACCCTGCAGGGGAACCATAACCCTATAGGAGTAAAACCTGTAACACTTTGGATCAGCAGAGCTAGAAGGAACACAAACACCATGAAGAAAAAAGGGAAGAAAGTGCCTCAAACAAACCAAGCTACTACATTATTAGAATCCATGGTCAGCATAGCAGAAGAAGTGACAGAACAGGAGTTCAGAATGTACATAATTAAAAAATGTTCTGTGACTTAAAGAATGATATAAGAGAGCATGCCCAGTCAGCAAAAGATCATTTTGATAAAGAGATAAATAGGCAAATACAGGAAGTAAAAGATCAGTTCAATAAGGAGGTAGAGATTCTGAAAAGGAACCAAACAGAAATCCTTGAAATGAAAGAAACAATAAACCAAATTAAAAACTCAATGGAAAGCATCACCAACAGATTAGACCACTTGGAAGACAGAACCTCAGATACTGAAGACAAAATATTAAACCTTGAGAATAGAGTTGACCACACAGTGAAGATGGTAAGAAACCATGAACAGAACATCCAAGAACTATGGGATAACATTAAAAGACAAAACTTAAGAATTATCGGGATTGAGGAAGGCATAGAATTCCAAATCAAAGGAATGAGCAAACTGTTCAATGAAATAATATCAGAAAACTTTCCAAATATGAAGAATGAATTGGATAATCAAATACAAGAGGCTTACAGGACACCAAATGTACAAAATCACAACGGACCTACACCAAGACACATCATAATGAAAATGCCTATCATTTAGAATAAGGAGAGAATCTTAAAAGCCACGAGAGAAAGAATGAAGTTCTATAGCAAGTCTCAAAATATGAGGCCATCAACCAGAACTGTATCATTTTTACTTTAGCATCTATACAATCATTCAGCCTTTAAAAAAAGGAAACTCTGACACATGCTATATATACCAGGGAGAACCTCAAAGACATTATGTTAAGTGAAATAAGCCAGTCACAAAAGGACAAATATTTTACAAGGTCCCTGGAGCAGCAAGGACAAAGCAGAATGGTGTTATCCAGGGAATAGGGAGGGGAGGGAAATGGGCACAGAGTTTCAGTTGGGAAAAACCAAAACATTCTGAAGAAAGATGGTGGCGGTGGTTGCACAACAATGTAAATGTACATAACGCCATGGAACTATATACAAAAAAAACTGTATACAGAACTCTATACAAAATATATTTAAAATGGTAGATATTATGTTATGTATATTTTACTATATTTTTTAAAATAAAAAGTCTGCCTAGTAAGTTTGTTTCTTAACAGGACAATACTTAATATTAGCAAGAAAAAACTTCAAATTGTCTGCATATTGGAGATGGGTACAAGAGCTCAATCATCTCAGGTACTGGTCTATTGTGGACTTGGGAGGTCTCCTGTGATAATGAGGATAAATGGATACATGGATAAAACTGTTATAAGGAGACATCTAGCAGATAGACAGCTCTGTGTTTTCCTTTCCTTGGGATCCATTAGAGGCAAAATGAACACTAGACAGCTGGAAGTGGAGTCCCGGGAGAGTCTTACATCTGTAGCTTGGGAGTCTCTAGGGTCCCCCACTTTGCTAGCCCATTGTCTCAACACCTTGTCCTTGTACTCTCTACTTGGCCTTTTCTGATTGACAAGACTTATCCTTCCTGGTCCCATTGTTTTCTTCATCCTCAGGCACTGACAAAGACCTGTGTAGTTTGTGGAGACATTTTTTGTGTTACTCTGGCACCTTCAGAAGTTGGCACTTCTGCAAAAAATGATGGATCATCGACTGTGGATCCAATGCACATGCAAATATTTAGTTACCTTCAGCTTACATGCTGTTCAAAGAGCAAAATTAAGAGTTGACCCCCTTTAGTTTCCATTATTTGGGCTTTGACCACCATAAGGTAACTAAAAAAATATATCCAAAGTGAAGTCTTGGACAACCCACTTGAATATGGTGGTGAAGTAGCAGACACACAAGCTCCGATTCATTGATACTTAATATATTACAAGTACTGTACTATGTAATATTCAATCCAGATAAAAACCCCTTTTATAAGTGAAAACTAAAGCTTGGGGAGATTAAAAATCTTGCAAAAATTTATTTAGCTAGGCAGTTGAGCCCTGCCTCAGGTGTGTCTTAGCCTGACCCCATGCTCTTTCTATAATATTTCTCTGGTATGGATACAATTTCCCTTTCAATGTTCCAAGTAGCTTTGCTATTTGTAAAAAGAAGGAACTGACTACATGCTTCACCTAAATCCCTTGGTGAGGTAACAGTATTAAAAAGGAGTTCACTGTGAAAATAAATGGACTTTGAGCAGGTATGTTGCACAAATCAGATTTACTTGATGATTGAATATACTCTCCAAATCTATTTTCTCTGATAAAATGAATGCCATTTATTAAAAGGAAATTTTATGTATCAGATAAACTGAGTTTTACAAGCAGTTTGTTCCACCTATTAGATGAAAATCTCCGAAGAGGAACTCAAAAGTATTTTTTTTAATTAATGAAATAAATTGTTTAGCTCTCTGGACAAGCATTTTCTATACTACATAACTGCTGTCTAAAACCAAAATATATTAGGGCCTCAGAAATAGCTTACAACCAGAGTTATGGTAACATCTCTCTGACCCCCAGTGTATAAAGTTTAGTATATATGGAGATTCTTATATATAATTTCTTTAATTAAGAGAATTTAGCATGGCATCCATGTTAGTGAATGGTCACTCTTGGTCCTAATGTGAAGATGTTAGCCACAAAAAGGCACAAGGAGACAAATATCACATGATCTCACTTATATGTGGAATTTAAAGAAGTTAAACTCATAGAAGCGGAGAGGAATATTCATTACTGGGCTGGAGGTGGGGAGATGGGGAGATGTTGATCAGGAGGAATGAGTCCAAAAGCTCTATTATGATGATTATAGTTAATAATCATGTCTTGTGTACTTGAAAATCCCTAAGAGAATAGATTTTAAGTGTTCTTCCCACAAAATATGTTAATTAGCTCCATGTATCCATTCCATAATGTGTACACATTTCAAAATATCATGCTGTACCTCCCCAATACATACAGTTTTTATTTGCCAATTAAGAAAAAAAAGGAACTGAAGAATTGACTGCAAGACCAGACCCAAGAGGGGAAAAGACATGAGTGTGATGATCTTAGCTGCAATTTAAACAAAAGAAATTTACAAACTCTATCATTAAAACTGGGCATAAGGAAGACCACGGAGATATTCTGGTAAGCAGAATGTGGTTAACGGAAACTCATTTATTGCTGATCCTAGGTGTGTGAAATTTCTTGACAGTATTTAGTGGGCTGTCTTTCAACTTATCAGAGTTAAGATTTTATCCCCAAATGTTTGCTGTATTTGTGGCTATAAAAGGATGTTCTCGAGGAGGGAAAGACACAGTATCTGATGAATTCACTGTAAGAAGATATCTGGGGTTTAACACACAGTGATGAAAGTAAGGGATTGTCATTTTATTTTGTTTTATGGAATTTTTTATGGTATTATTCTTTGGTACTATTTTTTAATGGTACTATTATTTTTTTATGGTTGAATGCAGGGGCATTTTACCACTGATCTACATCCCCAGCCCTTTATAGTTTTTGTTTTGAGAAAGTCTAACTAAGTTGCCCAAACTGGTCTGGAACTTGTGATCCTCCTGCCTAAGCCTCTTGATTACAGGTGTGCACTATTGCATACAGCTCAGGGACTGTCATTTGAGAGAATAACTAATTTGCCATTTGGAGAGCATCCCTGACTGCCAAACAAAGGTCACCCCTGGGAGACATTTCCTGAGAAAGTGAATGACTTGAGAGGGCTGAGGTCCCAGAGGTGAGGACCTCTCACTGAGAGGTAAGCTGGCGAGTGGCTATTGAACAGTGCTTCGGAGTTACCCCATAAGGGAGTGCAGTGCCATCAGGCCTTAAGGAGTGTGCCATTTCTTTTCTCTTTAGAGTGAAGATGGCTGGTGAAAATATCAGGGTGGCTATCAGAGCCTTCCTGACACTTTTGAACAAGGTGCTGGCATACAGATGGTTAAAGCCCCAAGTTCTTCCCTTACTACCAAAAAAAGAATAAAAAAAAAAGTTCTTCCCTCAATAAGCTTAATAAGATCAAAATGTTCCCTTTGTGGCCTAAGTCCTGAAATACCCTGATGAGACTTGTTATCATTATCCACTTTCATTTTAATAGTGACTCAAAGCACCTTGCTAATGGCTGTTAGAACTTTCTCTGAAACCCCTTCAAAGTAGGACTCAGTCACTTTCCTGGCTCTGCTGCCCCATGGGAAGGAATATCCTTAAGTTCCCCTCATTTTCTTCCTCTGTATCAGCATAGAAAGTGCTGACTTCATCTTTCTCTCCCACACCCCCAGAGCCTTTCCTCACGCCCTGCCTCCATGTGCTTGAACATTTCAGCCTAATTAAGAGAGAAGAGAGAAACTCCTGGAAAGAGGAGGCATTGCATTCCAAGTCCTAGGGCTCTATCTACACCAAGCTGGTTCCAACTTTGGTAATTGACAATTGAGTCTTTAATTGGGTCATCATTAGCATAGTCCAACCACCAGCTACGGATGCTACCTTCTGAAACATCTGCTGGTTTGTCTGGTGACAGGTCTGTGTACGGCACAGTGCCCAGAATATCTCAGTCCCTTGGTGACTGAGAAAGCATTTCATTAGTCAAACTTTCTTATGTTTCTTTGGGAGTGGCCAAATTGTGCTTTTTAAAAAGCTTAAGTGTGTGGTTAAAGGAAACCAAAGTTTGCTCTGTTCCTGCCATAGTAGGAAGTATCATGTTGGGTAAATGCACAGAATTTGGAGTCAGCCCCACCTGGGGTTGATTTTTGCTCCTTTTTCCAGCTGTCTGAGATTAATCAAATGCATATTTCTTTGACATTCCTCTTGTATAAAATGTGGATCACAACCTTTTTCTCATAGGATGTGGTGGGAATCAAATAAAACAGACCTAAAGCACCTCTCACAGTGGATGGCAGAATGTTAGTTATAATTATCAGGTACTTTAATTATGTTACACAATTAAGTCTCTGCTAATAATGTAGAGTAGATAGCAACTATCAGCTTCATTGACCAAATAAGGAATTTAAGCATCAGAATGTTAACTCTCTGAACATCATTCAACCCTGGTCAGACTGGATTCCAAACTGTGCTTTTTCTCCCACTCCTGAGGGGATGTGAAGAATGTATTGGCTGCCTATGTGGGTGGCAATGAGGCAACTAAAATTAATGACCCTGTGGACAGAGAACAATGACCTCTCAAAGCAATTGAGCTACAAGATACAACCTACGCCAGTTATTTTTTAATATTAGCAGCCCCTTGGAGAGAGTCTCTGTACCAGAGCAAAACCAGCTTTTTCTGAACTTGGTTGTGGAAAATTCCAGAGCCATGGTTGTGCCCTTCTCAGGCTGCTGAGGTCAAAAGTCTAGGCGCAGCTCTGTTAGATGAGGTTTCTTTCCAATACGGTTTCACCACATCAGGTTCAGAACTTGGGATTCTTGGTGCCACCGTAGAGTGGTCATTGCTCTTGGACCACCTGCTTCTTTCAATGAAATGGCAAGGATGGAATTTGCTTCCTTTCTTGGCAGGTATAAGACCAATTGTATGGTTCTCTATCTCAGTGGTGGTGGAGGATACAAACAGGTAAGAATGAAAGTGAGAGCTGGGCGCAGTGGCGCATGCCTGTAATCCCAGCACTTAGGGAGGCTGAGACAGGAGAATCGTGAGTTCAAAGCCAGCCTCAGCAATGGCGAGGCACTAAGCAACTCAGTGAGACCCTGTCTCTACATAAAACACAAAATAGGGCTGGGGATGTGGCTCAGTAGTCGAGTACTCCTGAGTTCAATCTCTAGTACCCCCTCCCCCAAAAGAATGAAAGTAAGGGCAGTGTGTGTGGGGGTGTATGCGTGAGTGTGTGTTGTGTGAGGGAGGTTGGGGTAAGGAAGGTAGTATTGTGGGGTAGGGGACTTCAGAATCCTTGAGTGTCAGAGAGTCTCAGGTGTTTCCCTGCCTACCACTGTCCTTCTGCATGGCTTGCATCCCATCAGAGTTTTAGACTGTCCAGAGACTGTTCTCTGGGACTAGAAACTTGTGTGGCCCCATTATCTAAAGAGAATGCCATTTCTCTCCTTTAAGATTCCTCTCCTGTGCACTGTGTGCTCAGGTGACCATAAGCTACCCTCTCCTTACCCTGAGAAGAAGTAGACAGGTTAAGTAGTCTGGAGCCAGATGTCCTGGATTTGGATTCCATCCCTGCCTTGGCAAGGTGTGTCATCTTGGACAAGTTATATCTGTCTGGGCCTCAGTCAACTGCTTTGTAAAATGGAAATATTCACATCTTCATCATGAAGAGCTCTGAAGGCTTTAATTAGTAACACATGAAATGTACTTTGAACAATCCTAGCACACCAGTAAGTGCTCAATAAACAAAGTACTCCAAAGAGCACAACCAGGTCCCTCGACAGAGCAACCTGGGGGTAAAAGACCTTTAGAAGCGCTCAAATCTCAACTTACTTCTTATTGTCTGGAGGCTTTGGAAATAATTAACCTTACTTCACCTTCATAAAATAAGATCGATTGCCCCAAACTTTGTAGTTCCCCATTCTTTTTCTGCCTAGTATCAGGCAGTGTTATTTATTTATGCTATGGTTGATTTAGAAGTGCATGAATAAATATAAATAAAATATCTAGAAAAAAAAATTCCTTTCTCCACAGTTGTTAAGGGCCTCTTGTGTATGGAATCCAATTTTTTAAAACTACTTTATTGACTTTCAGCAACTCAAAAGGCATGGTCTTATTTGATTAACACCAAAGTTCTGGTCAAGAAGATAACAGCCTTCACCCTTTAACCCCCACCTCAACTGAACAATTCTAGGGCTACTGACTTGCTAAAAAATTGTGGGTACCCCAAACCAATATTTGATAGAAAGGCAGGTTAGCTATTCTCCTCTTGCCACATATCTCTCTTGTTTTATAGAGAAATCTTTTAAGGAGAACATAAAATTTTGACTTTTTATCTTCATTCAGCTCTTAACCCTGTGGTCAGGAATTGGTTGTGAGCTATTTGTATAAGCTCAGTATAAATCCAACGGATTGTTTCCTCCTCCTTCTCCTCCTCCTCCTCCTCCTCCTCCTTCTTACCAGGGGTTGAACTCAGGGGTGCTTAACCACTAAGCCACATGCCCAGCCCTTTTTATTTTTTATTTTGAGGCAGGGTTTTGCTAAATTGCTTAGGGCCTCGCTAAGTTGCTGAGGCTGACTTTGAACTTGCAATCCTCCCGTCTCAGCCTCTCAAACCACTAAGATTACAGACATGCACCACCACACCCAGCCAAGGGATTGTTTCTTGGATATTAATCATATAAGAGGATCCAGGACTCATCTAAATGTCTCAGAGTGGTGTGGCTCAACTCTCTCTTGCTCTTTGATGCTTTCCCTTAACATCTTGATATCTCTTTTTGATTTCTAGCTGTATCACTCTACCATCTAGGTTGTGGAGAAGCTTGTTCCAACTGTGAGATTGAATCTCTGCTTTCCTCCATCAGATAGAGCTGAGAATTTGCCTTCCCTGCCCAGTCATGCATAGAGGGAACAGAGGAGGTTCTTGTAAAAAACCTTCACCTTCATCAGAAAAAACCCCATAGATCTAGAAAGTCTGCATGAGCCTTTGTAACAATTCAGTCCCTTTGGTAGAAGAGCCAACCTGGCTGGAAGGTAATCAAGTCAGTATTTGGGGTGCAAACTTTCCTCCTTTGGGTCTGACCTCCATTCTTTTCATCACCAAGTTCACCCAAAGAGACCATCGGCATCTCCTCTAGGGGCCACTGAACCTTCCCGGAAAAGTTATATACTACATACTATCCCCTTGGGGGCAACTAGTCTGGGTTTCATTTTAGGGGAGCCTGGGTGTTCAGGGCCCAGCTGATGGCTTAGTTCTGCAGCCACCAGGCAGGGAGTCAGAGCCCTGCGTCCAGGGCTGAGGAAGCCTGCTGTTGCCTGGAAACTGGGTTCTCCTGATTCCTCTCTCAGGCAGAACTGGTGAATCAGGCCCTCCTTCCTTTCTGAAACTCCCTCTGGCTGCTGTCTGACCTGCTTTGACTCCTTTTTGCTTTCAAGACCTCTCTTGATATTCATCTTAACCAGATTTTACATGGTGTAATGTGCCTGGAGCTCCAGAGTATCCTGGAGAGAGCCAGTTCCTTTCTCTGCTATTCACAGTTGGCCAAAATGTGCAGGGATAGGCTGTGGAAAGCCGCCTGTGGGCTAGGGGAACTTGAATGGTCTTTGGCTCATGCAACTATCTAGTGTAATTTAAGTTGCAATGTTCTTAAGATGAATTTGTAAGAGGCCAACATTTTCTATGGAATAAAAACAACTGGTTTCCTACAGTAGCCTGAATGGTGGATGTACAAACTGACTGAAGGAGCAGAGACAAGAGAAAGATGTGGTTGTGTTTGGAGATTATAATCAGAAGCCTTGGGTCAGTGAGAAGGCAAATTTTTCTGTGAAATGTTTTCTCATTTTTTTTTTCACATTTAATTCTCAGGGCCAGCCTATGAAGATGAGCATTGCTTTCATTTTAAAGGTAAGGATAGGGTTGGGACATAGCTCAGTTGGTAGAGTGCTTGCCTCACATGCAGATGGTCCTGGGTTCAATGCCCAGCACCACAAAAATAAAAAAATAAAAAAGTGTATATATATATATGAAACTGAGGTTCAGGAAATTTAAGCCTTCCTTCCTAATGTCATTGAATTAGTAATAAGAATAGCTAACACTTATTTAGTGATTAACATGTGCTAGGAATTGTTCTGAAAGCCCCAAACATATCAGTTCACTTGATTCTTACATTAATAACCCTGTTGGGAAGATGGTACTAAGTACTACTGCTTGTTGTTGTTGTTGTCTTAATCATCCTCATTTTTCCGTTGAGGAAATTGAGGCAAGGAGACATTATGTAGTCTATTAAGGTCACCCAGCTGTTGACAGCTGGGACTCAAACCAGTGGTCAGTCACCAAAATTTCTTCCTTTAGCCAGTATTTTGTGCATCTTTACTCTCAGAAAGTTGTGGAGATGGGATTTTATCTTCTAATGCCATTCCTCTTCCAATATGCTAGAAATTCAAATAATTGGTGGGCTGTGTGTGTGTGTGTGTGTGTGCGTGTGTGTGTGTGTGTGTGTGGAGAGAGAGAGAAAGAGAGGGGGGGGGGGAGAAATGTGGGGGAAAAGAGAAAACATGCAATCCTAGACTTCTCAATTGAGTAACTCATGACTATTTCATTACCTACTATTTTCTCAGGTGTGTTGGAAGAAGGCTCAGTGTTTACCTTTCATGAACTAGACATAAGTAGCTCAGATAAAATACCAAGGACATAAAGCAATGTACAATCAGGTATCCAAAATCAAAGAGTTGCCCAGAGCAGCTGGTTCTGATCGTACTCCTCCCTGAAGACAGGGCCATACTTTGTTTATTTTTAGATCCTTACAGCCTCATTGCATGAGTGGAAGACTGTTCCTAGATTGTTTTGTATTCTTTGGGAGGAATCCATTAAAGTTATTTGTTTGTTGAATTGAAATAAGATTGACCCCAGGCCTGAAAGGATGGATGTGCTTCCATGGGCAAGAAGGCGAATGGGGAAAAGGTCCAGAGAGGGCAATGAGGAAAGCAAAGTATCGAAGGCTAGAATGAGCATGACATCTCTGAAAGCAGGAAAATGTTTGGGGTGACTAAAAAGAAAAAAGAGAAAAAAGAGAAAGTGAGTTTGGGGGATATGAAAAATGATTTTGGATAAAAGATGAAGACCAATAATGTAACATCAGGCAGAGGAGTATCCATGGTAGCAGTTGGCCTAAGGGAGACATTGAAGATTTAACGATGGGTACAACTTTAGTGGAAGACCACTCTGGTGTCTGGATAAATGAGAAGGAAAAGTCTGAGAAGCCAGATGGGCGATGGCTATAGTAAACCATGGCTGAGGGAACAGAGTTATAGCAACCAAGATGATAAGGACAAGGTGGTCCCCAGAAAACATAAATTGTAGAAACTCAGGGAAAAATGGGCCTTAGAGGTCATCTATTCTAGCTCCCCTCACCTCCCTTGTTCCATGGATTGGGCTGAATTCCCTCAATGATGTTCTAGTCTAGTGGCTGCCCAGTGTCTGAATGAACATGGAAAGGGAAGATCTCTACCTCCTTTTCCATTTTTCTTTTTTAAAACACTGACTATCAGAAATGTCTTTGTAGTAGGCCAAAGTGACCTCCTAGGAAGTTTCATACGTTGGTCGTTTCTAAAGAAGAAACAGCTGCTCTATGGAAAAAGCATGATATTTATGGGAATAGTGAAAAGAGTCAGAAGATCTGAGTCCTTGGCTCAGACAGGCGGCTATGAGCATGTCAATGACACCTGAGGGTATTAGTCACTTCTGTGGCAATAGGGATGATAGATATCCTGCCTAGTTCTCCCTTCTATTTGGAGGATCAAATGTATGCTTTGTGACAATGCTTTGGAAATTTCAAAATATCACCTGAAAGAGTAGCACCTGAGATTATTAATGCTTGACAGGAGAAAATATGATAAAGTTTAGTGGCAGAGAAAACTAGAACCATATTCGAGCACTTACATCTTCTTGCTTGTGACTTTTGAACTAACTGCTTAACTTCTCTAACTCTCCCTCCATGGCTTCAAAACGGGATAAAAATATCTATCAGTCAGCTTTCCATCACTGTGGCAAAATACCTGGCCTAAACAACTTATGAGGAGGGAAGTTTTATTTTGGTTCATTGTCACTTGGTCCTGTCACTTTGGGCCTGTGATAGCACAGTATACTATGGTGGCAGCATATGGTAGGGAATACCTGTTCACCTTGTGGCAGTCAGTAAGCAAAGAAAGGGAAAAAAGAAGTGGCTGGGATCCAGTATCACCTTCAAGGACACACCCCCAAAGACCTCACATTTTTCCACTAGGTTCCACCTCTTAAAAATTCTTAGGGCTGGGATTGTGGCTCAGTGGTAGAGCACTTGCCTAGCAAGTGTGAGACACCAGGTTCAATCCTCAGCACCACATAAAATAAATAAAGGTACTGTGTTCATCTATTACAAAATCAGAAAACTGATTTTGGTTTCTGTTTTTTTAAAAAAATTCCTTACCTCCCAACAGTGTCACTCGCAAGGAACCAACCCTTCAACACTGAGCCTTTGAGGGACATTCATGATCCAAACTATAGTATAGTCTTGCCTCAGAAAGTTGTGTAATGACTAAATTTGATAAAATTTTTAAGGCCCCCAGTGCAAAGTATAGTCTGGCATAAAATAAATGATGAATAAAAAATATTACCATTATTATTAATAAATGATAGTGGTTTGCATTACAGAAGATGACTAGAGAAAGAGGAATCAAATACATGGGCTTGAACTTGAATGAATGAAGAAATGCTAGTAGCATTGCCAAAGCCCGAGAATATAAGGGATGATCTCACAGAAGTTTTGAAGCTGTGCAACTCCTGGCATATCTCTGTAAGTGCACCTATGTGCCACAGGTAGTATTTTTTTTTAATATTTTTTAAGTTGTTGATAGACCGTTATTTTATTTATTTATATGTGGTATTGAGAATCGAACCCAGTGCCTCACGCCTGCTAGGCAAGCACTCTACCACTGAGCTACAACACCAGCCCCACAGGTAGTATTTTGACAGCGACTGTTTTGGGGGTCCTACTCAACTTTGGGTATCTGTGTTCTCTCGCTGACATATGTATAAGACAAGACTTGATGGAGTAAAATATAGTGCAGACATTCGCAGCCCATTCTGCCTAGAACCATGCTGTAATCAATCAGGAGCTCAATTCATTGTTGACAGATAAAGTGTCACGTTTAGATGCAAAGATGGTGAAAGAAGTGTCATCACCTACGCATGCCTGTCGAGGGGCTGTCTTGTCCTTGGCCAGCATAGCTATTTGGCAGAAAAGTCGTACATCTGTAGACACTCAGTGTGAAACCCAACTAGAGGAAAGGTAAATTGTAACAAAGGGCTGTTATCATAATAGTTTATGCTGCTTGCATTTTGTGACTATTTTAAAAGATGATCCTAAGGGGGGATTGAAAAGTTCAATCAGTGATCAAGTCTTAGGTAAAAGATGAAGCAGCATTAGCAAGTTAAAGGCATTGTGCTAGTAGAGTGGGAGCTTGTGGCCACAAGTCACATAATTTGGCTTGTTTACTCTCCATATCTAAATATTCTAAGGGGAAAATTAATCATTTGGGGGAAGATATGGAGAGGGAGAGAAATTAAGGCCAAGCAATAGCCAGGCATGACAGAGGCCACGTCATCTCTATGTTGATTAAAGGACTTGTTATGAGGGGATATTAACTGTGACATTCAACCAACACATCCCATATGTCAGCTTCTAGCTCTTTATCTTATATTGTCTTCTGCTTCCCTGGCCTCAAATATCTTGTATGAAGTGGTGATTTCTGAATAGCCCTGCTACTTTGGCTTAGATATAAGGTGTCCCCCAAAGGCTCATGTGTTAAAAAATTCCAGAATTTTCAGATTTTCAGAGATAAAATGATTGGGTACGAGCCTTAACCTAATCCATAGATTAATGGAGTGGTAACTGTAGACAGGTAGGATGTAATTGGAGGAGGTGAGTCACTTGGGGCATGAGTTTGGGGTTTATATTTTGTCCTTGATGAGGGCGCTCTCTCTGTTTTTTTTTTTTTTTTTTTTTTTCCTGGTACCAGGGATTGAACTCAGAGGAACTTGACAGGGTAGAGTAGAGACAGAGTCTCACTGAGTTGCTTAGCCCCTCGCTGTTGCTGAGGCTGGCTTTGAACTTGCCATCCTCTTGTCTCAGCCTCCCAAAATGCTGGGATTACAGTCTCTCTGCTTCTTGATTGCCATGTCCTGAACTGATTTTCTCCTCCACATCCTTCTGTCATGATGTTCTGCCTTATTTCTGGCTGAGAGCAATGGAGTCAGCCCTGTATGGACTGAGACCTCTGAAACTGTGAGCGCTGAATAAACTTTTTCTCCTCTAAAACTGCCTCATCAGGTTTTTTTGGTCACAGCAACAAAAAAGTTGACTGAAACACCTGCTCAGTCCAAATCTTTCTCCTGAAGTCAATGATCCTACAACCATTGCCCACTGGACTCTCCACCTGAATACTTTACAGGTATCTCCAACTCACCCGGTTTTCAAGACTTAATTGTTTTAATCCAGAATTTATATTTCTCTAGATGAGTGTCACCACCATCCCCTCGGGGGAGCCAGCACAAGGAAGTCACCCTCAACCCCTACTTCTCCCCACATACAATCTCTCACAATTTACGTTGGTTCTATCTCCCCAAATCTCTCTGTCCCATCTATTCATTCTCATCTCCAGGAGGGGCACCACTACCATTGCCACTACATGACTTCCAGCCCAATCCTTCCTATCCCACATGGCATATTTATCTTCCTAATTGGTCTCCCAGACGCATCATTTGGCCCCCTCTCACCATCCCCATTCATCTCTGTCCTTCACCCTGTAGACAGAATGATCTGTCTCAAATTCAAATGCTCTCAGACCACTCTCCTACTTGAAATCTTCCAGTGCTCCTCCCACCATACAGAATAAGGCTGTAAGTATTGACACACAAGACTCTTCAAAATTTGGCCCTTGCCTCAATTTCTAACCTCAACCCCTGAAGCTTTCCTTACAAACTCTAGCAGACTCTTTGGGAACCCTATACACATTTGTTTTACCACATCAGAAACAAATTCCAGGGGAGATTGTCTGCTGGCACCTGCCTAAGACTTTCTCTAGTGCTTCAGGAGGCTGCTCCATCAGGCCCACGTAGTAGGCCAGAAAGAGAAGAAATTGACCCCCAGGAATGTCCTCAACCAGTGATGGAGATTTAGTAGATGAAGACCACAGCTCCATTGGCCCTCCAGTGGGATAATTGGGAGGCCTGTGTTCTACAAAGTTTCCCAGAGTTTTCCCACAGCACTGAGCTCCAGTTGCCTGCTGTTGCATCTGGCTTCATAATGCAACCTTCATTTTCTTCTTTCCTGTCCCTATTTTGCTAATGTGATCCACCACTGGCATTTTCTTCCATTTTCCAAATAAACCTCTTGTACCTGAACCTGTCTCACTGTCAGGTTCCGGAACACCAACTAAGACAAATCCCCATATTCCAAGAGGCTTCTGAGTTCCCACGCCCATCATATACTCTCCCACTTAGAGGATATATTCATTTTGTGCCAACTCCTCTTCTCCCAGAGAAATTAGACTTACTTTTTATAACTCAAGTCTCCTTTATGAAACCTTCTCTAAATCTCTCCTACCACACCAGTATGTGGTTGAATTGATTTTTCTGGGCTCTCTAAGGCTTTGTACATATTTTGATTTATTCTTATAAATCAAATGGCGATTCTGTACAGATGGTCCTCCTCATAAAACTAATTGCTCTTTGTAGTCAAGAATAATTTTTCATGATGTGAATTACTGCTTGCCACATGATGTAGTGATCAAAAATATTTTATTAAATAAATTATTTGACATATTGTGAGTTAGGGATGAAAAAAAGGTTGCTTAATAGATAAAAGCTCCATGAAAAAAATTCATATAATTATTGAGAAGCTAGTATATTGCCAGGCACTATTCCAGATATTTGGTATATAATAGCAGGCAGAGGAGATATCTAGTAAGCCATGAACACAATATTAATATATTTTGTGTGGTTGGCAGCTATAAATGCCATGAACCTGAAAGTTGAAGTGAACAAACAAATCAGATAGATTTGCCTGGAGAGGGGTAATGGTGGGAACATATGGGATTCAGAAACCATAGCAATGTAACCAAGAAGAGGGTGTGTGCCTTATGCTGGAGATGTTCTGATAATTAGTTGACAAGGTTAATTGCCAACATGTATGACAGTAATCTTGCTTCCAATAGGCTAGACATTTGTGGCTTCAGAGCACACCAGCTCTATTCTATCCAGGCCTGAAATAGCCTTTGTTAAAATGACTGCTTTCCTAGACATGTGGTCCCCAGGCAGATTACCTGCTGTGAATCCAATTTTTAATGCAAAATATCTTTCCAGCACAGAAGTTCACTGCCAATTTATTGAAGTTCATGGGGAGAATGCTATCTGTTGACCGAAGTGTATTAGAGAGGAGCACTACGTTTTCTGAAGGTAAAATGGATGAAATAGACCAGGGCCTCGGCATCCAGGAAAGCAGATATCCACAACTAAAGTCAGAGCATAGTTACTATTAATCCACTTTCAGTAAAACTATCAAGGTTAAAAAATGTTGCATGAGTTATCAGAATTATTAGTGTCTAATACTTTAATAGTTAATATGTAGAATTTGCCTTTTGAACATTCTCATATAAAAGGAATTGCAAAGAGTAGAAGGTTAAGTGGGACCTAGGGGCCATAAGAATATTTTTAAGAGTGAATGATTTAAAAATGAGATTGACAGAGATTCTAAGACAGATGATGGCTCACTATAATGGGAGGCTATGAAAAATAAAGTTCTGAAAATATAAAGGTCTCAATGAGGAAAAAAGGCAAGAGGCACTTAAAGAAACCAGAACCACTTCACAGAGACCTTTGTGAGTTTGATATTTAAATATTGGTAAGGAGGTCAGAGCTTTCAGACTTTCCTGCCAGGAGCTGAAGATCACTGCAGGGGATAGAATATTGAGGGGAGCTGCTTTCAACTTTCCAGTGGCTCCCTGGAGCACATGCTATGATCCTGACTCCTTCCCACGGCATCTGAGGCCATCACAGTCAGTTCTATCTATACTGTTAGATCATCTCTCTCATATGCATGCCACCTCTTGGCACCCAAGTCTTCAGCAAGGAGAAACTCCTGGAATTTTCCAGATGTTCCAGCTGACTCACATCTTCTTGTTCCTTTTCAGCCTCCAGTTTCAACTCCTTCCTTCTGTCCCTACCTCCTAGCCAAGGGACTGTAGATCCATTCTGTTATATACCTAAAGAACATTTGCAGAGCATTTTCTCACTGATTTTTTTTTTCATAGCACATGTTCACACATTAGGGCACTTTCCTATTTGCCTGTCTCTATTACAGTATAAAATTTGCAAAGACAGAGAGTATGTCCAAGGAATAGGAATTCTGGTATCTCCCCTGTGCTTAGCACATAGAGAATGTTTAATAAAAGGTGAGTAAGTAGAGTTAATAATTTAATGCAAGATAAATAAAACAGCATAGTAGGAAGCATGTAGCAACCCAATGGGCATTTATATTTAGTAAATTAGTGAGTAAGACACAGCAACATTCTTATAAAGACATATCATTTTCATGTTACTGATGAAAAAATGGTGGCTCAGAGGATTAGATGACCTATGCAAGTGTATTAGGCTGAATAATGGTCCCCAAAGACAATCAGGGCTTTGTCCCTGAAACCTATATGGTACCTTATGTGGCAAAAGGAATTTTGCAGATGTGGTAATTAAAGATCTTGAGATGGAGAGATTATCCTGGATTATCAGGCTGGGCCAATGTAATCATAAGTGTCCTTGTAAGAGAAAAATAGACAGAGATTTTTACTACAGAAGATGATTTAATGACCTTAGCAGAGAGATTTAAAAACACAGCTGTTGACTTTACATCATTCTGTAGTGACAGAGGCATACCCATGTTTATAGCAGCAAAATCCACAATAGCCAAAGTATGGGACCGGTGTTATATGTTTTCTCTCTTATGTGGAAGCTAGAGAGAAAAAAGGAAAAGAAAGCTGTGGTTGGATCTCATGAATCAAAAGGAGATAAGTAGAGGAAAGGGACCAAGAGGTGGAAGGTAGGGAGGGAGGAGGAAGTGCTGGGGAGTGACATTGGCCAAATTATATTGTTATATTGTATATTATGTGCATGTAAGAATATGTAACAACAAATCCCATATGTACATACAACTATACTACATCAATCAAAAGGTGGGAAAAATAAAAACTCAAATTCAAATATGATAAAAATTAGTTAAGTTAGCCTAGTGCAGTGGTGTGTGCCTATAATCCCAGTGACTCTGGAGGTTGAAGCAGGAGGATCACAAGTTTGACTCCAGCTTCTGAAATTTAGTGAGACCCTTTCTTTAACATAACATAAAATAAAATAAATAAAATAAAATAAAAAGGGCTGGAAATGTAGTTAATTGGTAGAGGGCCCCTGGATTCAATCACAGCCGAAAAATAAACAAGCAAAAAATTAGTTAAGTGGTTCTTTAACTTAGATGCAGTAGTAGATTTTAATCTATATGGCTTGATAAGTAATAGTATTATTTAAGATATTGTCACAAACTTAGTAAAAGTTCTAATAAACAGATTTACATTTTAGGTAAAATAAAAATAAATAAAAACACTACTATTGGCTTTAAAGATGGAAGAAGGGTCAAGAGCCAAGGAATGCAAGGACTGCAGCTCTAGAAGTTGGGAAAGACAAGGAAAAGAGTTTGCCCCAAGACCGTCGGGACATTAGGTCCTGCTAACACCTTGATTTAACTTGTAAGATGCATTACCAACTACTGATCTCCAGAACTGGGAGATAATAGATATGTATTAAGATAATTGTATTAAGGTACCAAGTTGTGGTCATTTGTTACAGAAGCCATAGGAAACCAATCCAGCAAGATTATAAGGGCAAGTCTATATGTAAGCATCAGCAGGTGTAGTATCCTAACTCTGGAGATCTGCCATTATGAACCTTGTGGTTTTGGATGAGTCACTTAATCTCTTAGTCTATGGGTAAAAAGCTATGCTAGCATCATCCTGCAGGAGAGATGTCAGCCCATCCTTGTTCACTCTGTAAGAAGGGCCGAGGAGGCACCCTGATGCTCATCTTAGCACTGCCTTTCCAAACAGGACACTCTGAAGAAAGGCAGTTGGACAGTGGATTGGCTATGCCCTGTGCACCACTCAAATTTTCTCATAGCAGCCATAACAGGGAAGGTCACATCTGCAGCCTAGGGAGAGTGAGGCAGGAATATGCTTCAGGGGGCGAGGGAATGCTTTGTATACATTCATGAGCATCATATCATTTAATCCTCAGCTATGGTGCCATTGTTACTTCCTTTCTGTAGATGAGGAAAGAAAGAACTAGAGAGGTTAAGACATTTATCCCAGGTTACATGGTCTTATGGTTTGGATGTGAGGTGTCCCCCAAAAGCTCATATGAGAGATAATGCAAGAAGGTTTAGAGGAGAAATGATTGATGGTTTGGATGTGAAGTGTCCCCCAAAAGTTCATATGTGAGACAATGCAAGAAGGTTTAGAGAAGAAATGGTTGGGCTATGAAAGCCTTAACCCATCAGTGAATTAATCCTCTAATAGGATTAACTGAGTAGTAACTAAAGGCAGGTAGGGTGTGGCTGGAGGAGATGGGCATTGGAGGTGTGCCTTTGGGGTATATATTTTGTACTTGAAGAGTGGTGTCTCTCTGCTTTCTGATCATTATGCGAGGCTGCTTCCCTCCACCACACTCTTCTGCTCTGATGTTCAGCCTCACCTCAAGCCCTGAGGAATGGAGCCAGCTGTCTATGAACTAAAACCTGGAAACTATGAGCCCCCAAATAAACTTTTCCTCCTTAAAATTGTTCTTGTCAGGTCTTTCAGTCACAGCAGTGAAAAAGCTGACTAAAACACATGGTAAGTGACTGTGCTGGGATTCGAGACTGGATTTCTCTAGAAAATTTAGTAGCTCTATGTGCCTGACATCAGTGACAGTGATTCTCAAGGTAGAACCAGCAGTAGCAGTATCAACTGGAAATTTATTAGAAATATAAATTCTCTGGTTCTAAGTTGGACCTACTGAATCAGAAATTCTGGGATACGTTCTTTTTGAAAAATCTCTCCAGGTGATTGTGATGCTACTTGAGGTGGAGAACCTGTTCTATGCCAGTCTTCATCCTTTGGAAAGACAATAAACATCTTGGTCCAGCTCCTGCCACTGGCTTCTCTGACTCTGACTAGCGTCACCAGTAGAAAATGGCTAATGAACATAATGTAAGGATGTTTCCAGTTTCACCATCCCAAGGGGTGATTGTCCTGTCTGCAGGACAACCAGATGGAAGGTTTGGAAGGGAGGGAGAAGCGGGAGTCAGCACAGTGATAGAAACTCTGCTGACTGTCTGAAGAGTGAATCTGATAGGAAACATGAAGACACAGATGAACAACATCATCTCTTTTCTATTTTAGAGAAAATCTGAAAATTAGCCTGAGACGACAAGGGGAGATTGATATTGTCTCTGTTGACATCCAAGCAATTAAACTACTGTTTTGAAGCACCTGACTATATCTGGAATTCTTGATGTTGGGTAGATTTCCCTTGTTCTTGGTGCTTAGAAGACAGGGGTACTGGACTGCCATGGCTTGAAGCCCAGAGAATACACATCACAGATTGTGGCTGAGCTTGAATTACATTCTGGAGGAGGGTTTCATGCCTCCACATTCTACTGGCCTCATGGATTTCATAAGTTGGGACATTCCTAGATGCAGTGTCTATTCATCAGCTTCTTTTCCCACACAGACCTCAGAGATTGGGGCACCTTAGTCAACCTCCCAGAGCTCTCTATGATTTGAGAATTCCTGACCACATCCTCATACTGTATCTGTGGGAAGAACACCACAAATCTCCAGTGTCCAGCTCTGGATCATTATGTTTTACTTCTGCAGAACTGGAAGGGGGAAGTGGCAGGTTGATTAAGGACAAAGAACAGCAAGGACTAACCTAGTAGCAGAATAGTAACAAAATACAGTTTATATAACTTTGTGGGGAAAACTTTGAATATAAATGTGTTAACTAGCTTTCCGTCACTGTAACAAAATACCTGGGAAAATCAGCTTAAAGGAGGAAAGATTCATTTGGGATTATGGTTTCAGAGGTTTCAATCCCTGACCAATTAGCTCAGTTGTTTCTGGGCCTGTGGTGAGGTAAAACAGCATCATGGCAGAGGGCTAGGCAGAGTAAAGGTGCTCTCCACATGGTGGTCAGGAAGGCAGGGGAGAAAGAGAGGAAGAAAGAGAAATAAAGGGAAATGGATAAGATATACCCTTCAAGAACATGCCCCTAATGAGTGCTATCTTCAATTACCTCCTAAAGTCTCTACCACCTCCCAATAGTGCCACAGGCTGATGACCAAGCCTTTACCACATGACCTTTGAGGGACATTTTAGACACAAACCATAAAAATAAGATCTTTCTAGGAAGACAGACCTAAAGAAATAATGAATATTGAAGGATGAGGGTGTGGAAAGAGAAATTTTTAGCTTTCAGTTTTTATATAACCCTTTAGACTTGTAGTATAATTTGAGATGAAACCTTTGCTCCTCCTGTGCTCTGCCAACATAATTTGCAATATGCCCACAAAGGCTTCATTGACTCACCCATTATCTAACTAGTGATTTGCCATTTTTGATCTTACATACTTGTTTGATTCTCACCCTCCCTAACAACCAAGCAGAAGTCAAGCCAACAGAAGCACCAACATCTTACTTGTCCTGACTTAACAACTATGCCGCATTCATTTAAAAACTATTTACAGAACAAATATTATGTGCCAGTAACAGTGCTAATTCTGGGAGACACAATGGTGAGAAAAAGCAAATGTACTTCCTACTCTCGTGTTTATAGTCTGGAGTGGGATGCAGGTGTTCATCAAATAACAATAATACGAAACATGAACTTGTGGTCTTGACAAGTGCAGAGGGAAAAGGTTTCTAAACACAGGTAGTGAGGCTGGGAGGGCACTACATCTGCAAAGAGTTTACATAAGTGAGTTTTGGCCAATGTAAGGAACTGAAGGAAAGCTAGATTGACCAAGAGAATAAAGAGTTGAGAAAGAGAAAGGACTGAAGTTGAAATGGGAGCAATCAGATTTTGTTAATGAGTTTCATATTTACCCCAAAAGCAATAGGTCTCAACAAGAGAGTGTTGTGATCACATTTGCATTTTGCAAATATCCATTTGGCTTCTTTGTAAAGCAGGGACTGGAGAGGGTGCAGCAGAATGCCCACAGATTGCTTGAGCAAGTGATGATGTAGCTAGCCTAGTGCAGTAGTGGTGGGAGGAAGGGAGGAGAATAAATTCAAGAGGTTAATGGTGCTAAAAACATACACTGGAGAAAAGACGACCTCTTCAACAAATGGTGCTGGAAAAACTGGTTATCCATATGTAGAAGAACAGAGTTAGACCCTTGTCTCTCACCCCAAACAAAAATCAACTCAAAATGGATTGAAGACCTCAGATTAGAACAGAAACTAGGCAACTCTAAGAAGAAAACAGGGCCAACACTCCAGCATATAGGTGCAAGGAAGGACTTTATCATACCCCTTAAGCTAAAAAAAATAATGTCAAGAGTTAACAAATGGGATGGCATCAAATTAAAAAGCTTCTGCACAGCAAAGGAAATAATTAGAAATGTGAAGAAAGAACCTACAAAATGGGAGAAAATGTTTGCTAGCTATTTTTTTGATAGCAGGTTAATATCTAGAATATGTATAGAACTCAAAAAATTTTATATCAAAAATAAAAAATTCAATTAATAATTGGACAATGAATTAAACAGATATTTATCAAAAGAAGAAATACATGAAAAACAGAGAGCCGACATTCTGGGAACAAATCTTTGCCACATGCACATCTGATAGAACAGTAATCTCCAGGATATATAAAGAACTCAAAAAACTTAACACCAAAAAAACAAACAACCCAATCGATAAATGGGCCAAGGAGCTGAACAGAAACTTCACAGGAGATAGACAATCGATCAACAGACATATGAAACAATGTTCAACATCTCTAGCAATGAGAAATGCAAATCAAAACTACCCTAAGATTTCATCTCATGCCAGTCAGAATGGCAATTATCAAGAATACAAACAACAATAAGTGTTGCTGAGGTTGTGGGGGAAAAGTCATGCTCATACATTGCTGGTGGGACTGCAAATTGGTACATCCAATCTGGAAAGCAGTATGGAGATTCCTTAGAAAACTTGGAATGGAGCCACCATTTGACCCAGCTATCCCACTCCTTGGTCTATACCCAGAAGACTTAAAAACAGCATACTACACTGATGCAGCCACTTCAATATTTATAGCAGCTCAGTTCACAACAGCTAAACTGTGGAACCAACCTAGATGCCCTTCGACAGATGAATGGATAAAGAAACTGTGGTATATATACATAGTGGAATATTACTCAGCAATAAAAGAGAATAAGATTATGGCATTTGCAGGTAAATGGATGGAGTTGGAGAATATCATGCTAAGTGAAGTAAGCCAATCTCAGAAAACCAAATGCTGAATGTTGTCTCTGATAAGTGGATGCTGATCCATAATGTGGGAGAGGACACAGGAAGAATGGAGGAACTTTGGTCACAGGGGTGGGAGGGGGAGGCAGCATGGGGACAGTAAAGATGGTGGAATATGATGGACATCATAGCCCTAGCTTTATGTATTACTGCACATATTATGTGATTCTATATCACATACAGAGAAATTAAAAGTTGTGCTCCATCTGTGTACAATGAATCAAAATGCATTCTGCTATCATGTATACCTAAGTAGAATAAATAAATAAAATTTAAAAATAAAAATGAATAAATAAAAGAAAGATAATTTTTATTACAGAATTATAATTTAAAATAAATGAAAGCAATGCCTATGAATTGGAAGAGTCAATATTGTGAATATAATTTCCACTAATTGTTATGAAATTTGTTGTAATTCCATCAAAACACAAGTAAATTTATTTTGATATTTTCTTGGGTCACTGAAAAATTATTTAGTCTGTTATAAAAAAAGAAATACATGAAAAATATTTAATATCATTAACAATCAGGGAAATGTCAATCAAAACTACACTGAGATTTCATCTCATACCAATCAGAATGGATTTACAGGCAAATGGATGGAATTGGAGAACATTATGCTTAGTGAAGTAAGCCAATCCCAAAAAACCAAATGCCAAATGTTCTCTCTGATTAGTGGATGAGGATACATAAGGGGGATGGGAACGGGAAACACAGCAGAAATGCAGGAGCTCTGGATGCAGCAGGGAGGAGGTGGGAGGAAAGAAAGGGAAATGGGTATAGTAATGATGGTTGATTGAGAGGGTCATTACTGCCCCTGGTGTGTGTATGAAGACACAAATAATGTGACTCCATCTGATTTGCAACCAGAGAAATGGAAAAACTGAGCTCTGTTTATGTACTACGACTTGAAAAGCATTTAAATAAAATAATTAAATTAAAAAAATACAAAAAAAGAATAATAATAAATGTAATAACATATATTAAGTGTTGGAGAGAATGTAGAGAAAAAAAGCACATTTTTACACTGTTGGTAGGATTGTAAATTAGCACAACCACTATGGAAATCAGTGTGGAGCTTCCTCAAAAGACTAGACATGGAACCACTATACGACCCAGCTATATCACTCCTTGGTATTTATCCTGAAGAATTAAAGTCATCATATTACAGTGATACATTCGTATTTATAGCAGCACAACTTGCAATAGCCAATCTACAGCACCAGCTTAGGTATCCATTAAGGATGAATGAATAAAGAAAACGTATATATACACAATGGAGTTTTATTCAGCCATAAAGAAAAATGAAATTATGTCATCTGCAGAAAATCAGATGGAACTAGAGACCATCAAAACAAATCTGTTCTCTTCTAAGTTGTTTATGTCAGATATTTTGGTCACAGAAACACAAAGCTGACTAATACAAGAGGATAAGTGTGTTTTCTAAGATCATATAGCTAGTAAGTAAGAAAACCAGAAGTTGAACCTGCATAGCCTCCTTCCAGATTCTGTGATGGTAGCTCTGATATTGGAAAGCTATGATCTGACATACTATCCATCTCTTGGAAAGAATGGATAGTACTCAAAGTATCCAATGTTCAACCTCGTCTCCATTTATAGCTATATTAATAAGTGGGTGGAAGCTGTAAGGGATGCACCATCTGCTAGAAAGGCTTGGATAGTAGGGATTGGGAAAGAAGAGGAGTTGTCAAGGGCATCTGTGCTGATGGAAGAAGAGCACTGTACTTGGAGTGGGAGGATCTGGTTGATTACAGGAACTTAAGAGCAATTTGACTACTCCCATCTTGAAATGGGCACAACCATACTTCATTGCTAAGTAATGAGCAAGCTTGGTGAATGGTCTAAAATAGGTGATCAGGAACTGAATGACAAATCTGAATCTGCAGTGAAGGAAATACTGAATGATAAAGCTTCATACCTCATCTATCTGCCAAAAATGTAGCTAGTGATACAGTTCATTTAAGAGAACAGGGTTGGAAAATGGTCATCAGGACTTCATCTTGGTGAGTGAAATGATACCAAGGCAGAGTTTAATGATGAGCTGGCCTGGTTGTGCAAGCAGCTGTAGATTGACTGTTGGCTTCATCAATTGCCAAGATCCAGTGTTGGGTGCCTGCGGGGAGGTGCCATTCAGGCTCAAGCCACCTGTTAGCAAGTTTCCAATCCACACCATCAGCCAAATAGCCCAGGAGGTGTATCAGGTTCTCAGGCTGCAGATCAGAACACCGTGGTTGCTCATTAGTTATTTCTTTGATCTGAAGCATCACTAATTTGCCTCAGCTCTGCTGGGTAATGTCAGCCAAGGACTGCCACACAACTGCCTAATTCCTCAGTGCACATCTCTTAAGAATGTGGTGTTTGTAGTCCTCAAGAATTTTGGTTTGTGGTCCTCAAGAATTCAAAGATAGGTGTCAGAAACTCAGGAAAGAAGTATCATCTATAGTAGTAGATCTTACACTGCGATGTGCTCACAGATCATCTGGGAGTCTTGTAAAAGTGCATATCGTGCCCTGGGGTTGTGGCTCAGTGGTAGAGCACTTGCCTAGCACATGTGAGGCAATGGGTTCGATTCTCAGCACCACATACAAATAAATACAAATAAAGGTCCATCAACAGCTAAAAAAAAAAAGTACATATCGTGATGGGATAGATGTGGTCTAATTGTATTAGTTTTCTATTGCTGCCAACACAGCTTAGCATACATTTTGTGGCTTAACAAAATATCCATTTATTATCTCACAGTTCTTTAGGTCAGGAGTCTGGGCACGGCATGGCTTAGCTGCTTCTCTGCTCCGGATTTTACAAGGTGGAAATTAAGGTTTTGGCAGGCTGCATTCTTTTTGGAGGCTCTGGGCATGAATATGCTCCAAGTTCCTTCAGGTTGTTGGCAGAATTCAGGTCAGTCCCTGGTTCCTTGCTGACTGCTGGTGGCAGGTTGCTCTCAATTTCTAGAGCTGCCTGTGTTTCCTGCTTGAGCCCTACTTCCAGCATCTTCAAACTGGTGGCTGTGGGTCCAATCCTTCTCTCTCCCTCCAATCACTCTGACCTTTTCATCTTCTGCCTCCTTCTTCCACCATATCTCTCTAATGGACTTGATCATGGTTCTACTTGGATAATTCAGGCTGATCTCCCTATCTTGAGATCAGTTGCTATTAAGCTTTAATTTCTTCTGCAAAATCCCTTCCCAGCAGTGAATAAGCAGGGGATGGGATCTCATAGGGACATAATTAGAATTCTGCTGTGACACAAACCAATGCCCAGCTGCTATTGCTGCTGTTGGTTGACAGGTCCTGAAGCATTCATTTTACTGTTTGTGCTGATAATTTTTTGTGTTTTAGGACCAGTGACAGAAACTCCATGAGAATTCCTATTTTCCCTTTATGATGGATAGAAAGGCTGGGGAAGGGTGTTCACAGGGATGATAGTGAAGAAGGGAAAACTAAGATGGGACACATAGAGGGCTTTCCTGAAGTGATACGAAATCACAGCTAGGACTTTGTTACCTAATATCTGGGTCAGAGCTATTTCCTGTCATATACTCAATTGTTTACTCATAGATTTTTTTAATCTATTGATCAAAAAGTTATTAAGTACCTAATCTGTGAGACATTTTGTAGGTTCATGAAATATAAGGCACTTGTTGACTTTGCCCCCATGGAACAAACTTTGTAGTGAGAATTAACATACATCAAATAAATACTCCCACAAATATCTAGGCACTTACCATATAATCCATATGAAAGAAGTAGAGGCTTCCATGAAAACTTATTATTATCATTATTATTGTTACTGGAGATAGAACTCAGGAATGCTTTACCACTGAGTGACATCCCCAGTCCCCTTTTTAATTTTGAGACATGGTCTTGTTAAGTTGCTGAGGCTGGCCCTGAACTTGTGATCTTCTTGCCTCAGCTTCCTGAGCCCCTGGGATTGCATGCATGCACCCCCATGCCCAGCACCATGAAAGCTTACAATAAGGAGATCCAACCTTGCCTTTAAGGATTAGTAAACGAAGAAGTAACATTTAAACTGAAGTTCAGATAATGCATGTGAACCAGTGATAGATGACCAGCTGGGATAGTATTAAAGGTGAATGCAATATGGGAACATTCTAAGGTGTAGAACAGAAAAGAAGAATCAGAGTCAATGTGGCTGGAAAATGCTAGGGGAGGGAAAGAATGATGTGAGGTGAGTTTAGAGAGGTGGGGCTGGTCAGACTGACTGTGGCCTTTGAGGCCCTGGAAAGGAATTTCAACTTCATTCTAGGGAAATGAGGAGCTCCAGGAGGATGGAGTCTTGTGCTGAATTTTGAGTTGTTGAGAAGATCATTGGGATTGCTGTGGAGAATGTTCTATGGGGAGAAGGTAAGCACTTATGACTGTGGACACATGGGGTGCATTTAATAAGATGCTTCAGGAGCCCAGGTGTGAAATAGCTTGATCTAGGGTGACATGAACTAAGAGAAGGGAGTTGAAGTGGAGAAAATGAATCTGAGACAGATTTTGGAGGCAGAAATGTCTTGACTTAGTGCAGATGTAGGAATGAAAGAGAAGAGGGTCAAAGTGACTTCTGGTTTCTGCTGTATCTGTGACTCATCACATAACATAAATCAATTACAAATCACATTCCCACACATAATAAAAAGCCTTCTATTTCCTCGATAGTTTAGCTTTTACCGTATTACAATATAGTAAATAACTATATTACAATATAGTAAATTACAATATAGTAAATAACTATAGTTATTATGATTCATGAGGCAACAAAATCCTGTTTAATACCAACTGGAGAAAATTTGTTTTACTAGATTCATCAATGGGGCTTACAGAATTTGTATTATGTGACAATGTTCCCAATATTGCCATTTTATTTCTCCCTCATTTCAGTGTGAGGGAGAATGCCAACAATGGCCTCCCAACAATGAAAGGAAATATCACATCCTTATTTCTTTTAACAGCTACTTCCTCATTTCCTTTAGGCCTGTTCTGATTTATTTTGCTCACATGGCCCATTGGATGCTACTAATTCTCATGATATTGACATTGACGCCTGCCTTGTTCTCACAAAGTATTGGGAAGACTTGGGGCAGACTCCTGGGTGGGTGCTGCTTTATTCACAAGAGACAGCATGGAACCCAGGCCTGACAACGCTGCTGAAATTTTAAAACTGATATGTATACTCCATGGTCATAGTGACATCCTTTCTGTCTCAAGTCAAATGTCACTTGTCTTCTTCTGTATTTCTCCTTCTGGAGACTCTGATATCAGATTGTTCGGGCTTAAACTAATTCCGCATCTTCTATCTGCCATGAAGCTCCCTTAAGTCTTTACCTTACTGGATTTCTCATTTGCAAAAATGGGATAATATGAGGATGTTGGGAATATTGAAGGAAGTAGTCCATATAAAGCAATGTATAGGAAGTCTTTTTTATATGAGAGTTATTGTTACTATTGTTTTCCCTGTTAGGGAAGGAGAGGCGATTGCATCACTTTTTTTTTTCTCTTTTGTTCTTCTCTGGTGATGATAGTTTAGAAGGCAAGGCGTCTTCTCTGAGGAAGATAGGAAGGTGCCTTTAAGTACAGTTTTGGACAGGCCTTGCTCAGTTTATTGCCCTGGCCACGGATATCACAGTGAAGAGGCTCTGAGGACTGACCCCTCATGTGAGCTCATGTGACAGCTAAGTTCTGCTAGGTACCTTGTCCTTTCATTTAGTTGGCTCAAAGTGGCCATGAATCCTCTGGGGACTGAAGCAAATATGGCCTCTTCAGCATTGTGTCTGAATGAATGCCTCCCACATATGTTAGCAAGAGGCCAAGAGTGGAACTGATGGGTCCTTGGGCAAGTCAGTTAGCCTCTCTGAAAACAAGGTTGCTGACTGGTGTCAAAGAAGTAGAGGAAGGGCAGAGGACCGTCACAAGTTGATTCCACTGGTCTTTCCTTCCGCTTCCTCAAGCTGCACACCATGCCTTCTCCCTGCCTTGACCACTATGAGTTCTCCATGCACAGACTCTTTAACTGGCTGTGTGCCTTTGTACACGTTTTTCCTCTCAAGTATCCTTCTTAAGTATCTTAATCTTCTGCTTACAGAATCTCGCTTATTCTTCACTACTCACGTCAAATGTCACTTGTCTTTGATGTCTTTTTATTCATTCATTCCACAAATACTTATTAAGCAAACTGTATTAGACATATAAGATACAGCTGTGAACAAGATGGACAAAATCCAGCTGTCGTGGAGCTGGCTGACAGTGAACAAGTAAATGAACCACAGAATTATGTGGTAACAGTGCTATGGAGAGAAAAAAAAAGAAAAAAGAAAAAAAAAGTGAACAGGTGTGGAGAGAGTGGTGGAAAGAGCTAGCCACTTTCTGAGGAAGTGTTTTTGCTTTTCTAATTTTTTAAAAATATTTTTAGTTGTATATGGACACAATATCTTCATTTTATTTATTTATTTACTTTAATGTGGTGCTGAGGATAGAACCCAGTGCCTCACACGTGCTAGGCAAGTGCTCTCTCACTGGGCTATAACCCCAGCCCATTTTGTGTGTGTGTGTCTTTGTCTGTGTTTAAAACTAAGATCCATAGGCTGAAACTAATCATGCAAAGAGCTGGGTTCCTGAGGCACAAAATTCCTGGTTTTGTTTGAGAGACACAAAGAAAGTTAATATGAGCCGGGCACAATGGTGCATGCCTGTAATCCAGCTGCTCGGGAGGCTGAGGCAGGAGAATTGCAAGTTCAAAGCCAGCCTCAGAAACTTGGCAAGGCCCTAAGCAACTCAGCAAGACTCTGTCTCAAAATAAAAAATAAAAAGAGCTGGAGATGTGGCTCAGTGGTTAAGTGCCCCTAGTTTCAATCCCCGATACAAAAAACAAAACAAAACCAAAAAAAAGGAAATTTAATATGATCAGGTAAGGGACAAGGGGAAGGCAGTAGGCAGCATGAATGACTGCAGGTAAAGAATTCAGATTGTATTCTGAGCGAGCAGGAGAGAGATAAAAATCTGATTTTATATTTGTAATGGCACGCTACTGTGTGAACAGATGGGTAAAGGGGAAAAAAAGGAGAAGAGAGGAGGGGGAGAGTGCCTAGCTTGGAGGCTCCTTCAGTACTTTAGTAGATCAGGAGATGATGGCATTTGGCTGAGTTACAGCTGTGCACCAGGCAGCAGTGGGGCATTTAGATGTACATTTTGGAAATACAGTTAATGATACTATGCTGATAAATTGGAGTTGGAATACAAAAGAAGAGAAATCCTCAACTACTGGGTGGATGTATTGTACTGCCATTTACTGAGATGGGAGATGGTTGAGAGGCTGGGCTGTCTAAAGTCTGTTTTGGACTTATAAGCTTTGCAATGCCCATCAGGTATCTGAAGGGAACTGGCAAGTAGTTCACTGAGTCTATAGCTGTGAATTTTGAAGGAAGAGATCAGGAATATGTATACATATATATGCATATGTTATATATTTACATTCATTTATTGAGATTCATTAGCATATTGATGGTGCTATGGTTTAGATGTTGTATGTTCTTCAAGGGTTCATGTATTGGAAGCATGGTCCCCAGTGTGGCAATATTAGGAGATGGTGGGCCATTTTAGAGGCAGAGCTTATTGGGAGGTCACTGTGGACAGTGTCCTTGTCAGAGATTAAGGTAGTTTTAGGGGACACTGGCTAGTTCTCATGAGAGTGTTGTTAAAAAAAAAAAAAAAAAGCAACATTGGCTGCTCCCTGATCTCTCTGTGGCCTCCTATCTTGCCATATGATCTCATGTGATCTCTTCTCTTACAGGCATGTCTGCCATGGTGCTTTCTGCCGTGATATGATGCAGCCAGATGGGCCCTTTACAGACCAGTGCCATGCTGTTTATATTTTCAGTCTCTAAAACTGTCAAGCAACAAGACCAGGAATTTTTGTTATTAAAATGGAAAGTGGACTGTATAGAGGGTATTTAAAGCAATGAGATTGAATAAGCTCTCCTTGGAGAGAGTGCAGGAGGCAAAGAGAAGAGGATGTTCTATATATTGCTGTCTCTGTAACCCATCCTCCACCTACCACCTTGGTGTCCTCCCAGACGTCCTCACTTTGGAATGAATAATGAATTTGTCCCTCCGTTGTAGGGCTATGTTAAGATACTCATGGATTCTAGATGTTCCAACCTCTGTAGGTTCTACATTGTATCAAAGATATTAAAATTCACCTTCATCCTACATTAAATTTAATTATATGTGTTACTTTAAGAATGAAGTTACAATTGACTAGTTTGACATGTCAGGTTTTGTAGATATCTAATTAAGATATCATTTGATCTTGACCTTTGCAGTTTTATTTGTGCATTTCGGAGCCAACTCTATTTGTAATGTTCCATGGTATTTTTAGATGCCCTTGGCAAGCTTTGCAGTACAAGGGCATGAGACCTCAGCACTTCATTGGTAAAATGAACTAGATCCTCTGGACTCTCAATATCTATGCCTTTTTAAAGGCACTTGAAGCACTTCATATTATAACCATGTATTTTATGTCTGCTTTTCCCCACTGGATGTTAAGCTTAAAGAACTTCAGAGCTCTGTGTGTGGCGGGGACTCAATATTGTTTATTTATGGAAGCAATTAATTTTTGCACGTAAGGAAAATAACCAAGTTCAGGGATAGATCGTGCTTTCTATCTTCACTTGGGAAGGGGCTCTTGCCCTCTGCGTTGCAACATGAGTAATGTGAACTTGGTAAAAGGAGGCACTGTTGTGTACAAGGTTGAAGTGTTGGGCTTAAGTCTCAGGCATACCTCTCACTAGGTGTGAATCTTGCATTAGAAAATTAATCTCCATAGACTTGATTTTTGTATAGGCCCAATTAAAGCTATTTTTGTAATACTTTGTCAACCTTAAAATAATTTATTCTTAAAATAATATATACTTATAAAAAAGCTTAAGATCTTTAAATTCAGGACTGTTTCTGTTATTTTCTGTTATTTTCTAGACAATGGGATGCACAGTATCTTTTGGTGCCTAACACCTAGCTCTTAAAAACCCAAAACAGGAGAAGAAAAAAAAAAGAAAACCCAAACCAAAAAAACAAAAACAAAGAAACAAACAACAAACAAACCCCAATTGCTTCAAACAATGGCCTTTTAGGGACATCTTGTAATAAAATCCTTCAGTTATAAACCAGTTAAATAGTCCTTACAAGTCTCTTGGAGATAGAGAATGGGAAGGAAAAGTAGCTATTCCAGGTCACATTCTGGCCCTTTGAGACTTAATGATGCTGCATAATTGCGTCCTTGTTGCTAAAGAACTGAATCTGTGCCAGATTTCACCTCTTGTGAGGAAGAGGAGACATGATTATATGGGGTTCAGCCCAATGCTAGGTGACAAGTAGCTCCAATGGGCCACAGTGGAATTCAGTCCATCTTGGCTATGCCCTGCTAAATACGTCAAGGGCTCTAACATACTGTTGAGAACTTCAGATTTTATGAGTTGGCAACAAAAATAACATTTGGAAATGGATGTTGACTAGGGAAGAGAGGAGAGTTTATGCTTTCTGTCATCTACACATATTGAGTTTAGGGCCCAGGGCCCATGTTGGGCCAGGTGAGGTCAAGCTGCAGCTAGCCTTTGTTCCCCTCTGCCATTTTATGTTAGATGATAAAAGGAGGGAGAATCAAATTGACCATGCCATAGTTTAAACTGCCTTCAGCATGCGTTTCTATTCATCCTCCTGCTCTCTACCATGGCTCTGTTTGTGTAAAACTAGATAAAAATTATGAAGAATGCTTATTTACTTCATATTTCACCAGCATGACGTTCTTTTTATGTGAGGGGGATGAGGTGCTATGTATTTCTATATTCAGAAGTACCTTAGTGTTGCTCACTTGGACTGAGAAGCTTTGATTTAGAAGTTACTGAGACAACCACCTCCCTTCTCTACTAAGTACTTAGTTTGTAAGTTCCTCAAAATGAAGGGTAGATTGTTGAGTGGAAAATGATGGGCGGGATGGAAGAGGCTGGTGTGTGATGAATAGCTTGATACTGTGGTAGAAGGAAGGAGAAAATCCTGACCAGCCTGCAGATGGGGAATGCCAGCTAGTAAGGTCTTCCATGGATAATGGAGGTGAGGATGACCCACTATCCGTCTTCTACAAACTGTAAAACTATAGATTTTTCTCGACCAACTTATAAAGTGTTGAGTCAGAAATGTCCTTTGTAGTAACAGACTAATTAGGTTAAAACCATGAAAACATCTTGCTGTCCTGAACGTCTCACAAGCCACAGGTTTTCTGGTAATGAACTGATTCAAGTTCCATCTGTTCCAGGGAATCTACCCCACCAGTTCAAGTCCAAGGAGTCTTTGCCTCTTCTGAACTTAACAATTTAGTGTCTCTCACATTTTTGTTGTTTTACTGTTAAAATTGTATTATTATTTTGCGCCCGGCTATGTCATCTCCATTAACTTATTTCAAGTCCTTGTGCCTGTTTTCTTACGTGTAAACAGAGGATAACACGTGCACCTCCGCTCTAGAGTTTTTCTGATAAGACAAATATTTACATCAGCATGTGTATGCTATAGACTCTCACATTGCATAGCAAATAGTGAATGGTCAATAAAATCACCCTCTCTCCATCCCCTTACTGGGACTTTGTGACTGTACAAGCTCTCTTTTATACCTTTTATATCCTGAGATCTTTAAACCTAGTAGGAGTTCAATTTGTTTACTTTTTTGACTGATTTCTCATTTCTCTTCTCAAAAAGCAGGGCAGCAAACCTTCAAGGCTAGTGATTGCATCTCAAGCAGGGATCACAAAGACCAAACTCCGCTGCTGTCCAGTCCCACCCTGTGATATATACTGCTGATAGCTTTTAGACAAAGTCATCCTCTAGGCATCCAGGGATATAGCCTGTCAACTTTACACAAAATGTAAGTAAATTGAACAGGACCATCTTTCCCTTTAACAGTTCATAGGCTTCTTGCTTCCTTGCCCACCACCACGTCCCTACGCATACAGATGGGGGGTGTATCCAGCACTGCAGAGGAAGAGTGGCCCAGATGGCTCCCACATAGGGCACCAGCATGTGCATAATCTCATAGAAACTATGCCAAGCTTTAAAGATATTTCTCTGCCTACTTCCTAAAAATGTCCAAATCTCACCGGTGTCCTTCTTAGACCCCTCTGCTTCTTTCTCCCTCCATTTCAATCCCCACCTCTGCTCAGCCTTTCTTTTCTAACTTTACTCAGGTGCTTCATTCATCCCCATACTTTCCCTCATATTCTGCATCTATGTGGAAATAGAGAAGCTTCTCCTCATCTTACTCTGAAAGTTATTTATAGATGGCTATGAACAGATCAAATAAACAGGAACTTAGGTTAATTTAATAGAAAAAATAAAATATGGAATAACATTGATTTTGGCCAATATCAATTACAACCGTTCTACTATATTTTACAAAAAAACAACTGAACATTTTACACATGTACAGTATTTTTCAGTAAAGTGGATTTGGATTTAACAATGGGTCACTTTTAATTAGTGAGTTAAAAATAAAAAGACAAAAGAGAACAGAAGATAGGACCTTTGTCTCTAGAAGTTCAGCGCATTTGTCATTTCTCCAAACTTTGTACTATCCATTACATATATCTCATTATGAATATATATATTTATACATAATATATAACATTAACTTAAACTTTGAAAGCATTATGTTCTAGTTAATAATGTTATGTAGATAAACGAGGCAGTAACACACTAGTAGTTAAACCGGTATTTCCATGATGTGCACCTGCCACCAGTGGGAAATGGAGCATGCACTGGTGGACCCCAGTGAACTTGGCTTTCATGTTGATGGCTATTTGTCTAAGAACACAGATGTCATTTTTATCTTTTCTATCGTAGTGACTGTGGGCCTTAAATAGTATGGGCTAGTTCAATTAGCTGGATCCCCTTGCAGGCAAATCTGGTTTTGCCATCTGCTTGAGCTTGCTTTAGGCTTGTGCTGACACTTCTCCACTTAGAGACTGTGCCTTTAAGTGTGAAATCTATATGCCATACCCAGAATCAACTTGGTTCTGTGTCAGAAGGGCCTGCAGTATTGTAAGGAGGGAAGTTGTTCAGCAAGATCAGTTGGTTCCCTAGTTACTTATGAATTATTATGTGACTCGATATCATTACAATGCTAGAAAGAGGGTCATTAGTCTATTCACATGTTATTCATTCACCTTGGGGTGGAAGTTAATTCTAATGTCTAGGAATATTTTCAAGGCAGGCTTTTAACCAGCTTGCTGCTTGGATGGAGACCTTGGCATCATTCCCTAGCTCCTTCCCAGGATCATCTATATTGAAACAATTCCTCTTCTCAGCTGTGAAGCCATCGGCATCTTGGAAATAAAGCTCTCAAAAGCTTAAAACCTGCAAGATGGCTGGTCACTCCCAAAGCAAGTGAGGTCACCAATGGAACTTCGATATGAAAAATGAAGAAACTTATTATGGGTCTGCCCTCCCTAAAACAGAAACTATAAGATCTATCAGGTTTTCTCATTTCCAACCACTGATCCGAAGCAGTTTTCTCATAATTCTGTCTGCTAGATTCCATGGAGTGTTTATGGAATCATAGAAAACCAGTGAAGAAGTTTCTAAACCCACCCCAGCAAACCAAAAAACCAAAAACCAAAAAACCAAAAAGCCCAGATGATCTCAATGACATTCAGTGGGCAAGTGTGTAAGAGCATGGCCTGGTTATAGAGGGACAGGAAAGTGAGAAAATAGAGAACCAGGAGGGGACAATCATGCCACCCATATTCAATTTCCAGTTTTATTTTCTTAAAATGACAAGATGAAAAAACTTCTAATAAGCACCATTGAAAAACGATGCCCGGCCAACATGAGCACGAGCTTAAATATTATTTAAATAAATTCCATTTCTTAAAAAATACAGGACCTCTAAGAAACTTTTGACTCCAGGAAGAAGTTTCCTGCATCATACCCAAAATGCTTCCCACCATGACAAATGGAATTTTTGATGGCCTTGAAAAAAGATGCTATGGATAATGGCTAGATAGCACCAAGAGATTGTGCAGGGTCTACAAAATTAACACTCTGAATTTCAGGGAGCTAGGTCAGTCTCAGCTCTTTCTTGTACCTCTGCATTCTTTCCATTGCCAATTTGTACAGAATGATCCCATTTGACCAACTGTGTGTAAAATAACCTAATCTACAATGGAGCAGCCAGTAGCAGCAAGTCTATCTGATGAAACCAGTGGAGCAGACTTATCAAGTGAGTATAATGCAAAAACCAGTACATAATGCACCAAGTAAATTATGTGTGGAAAGTATCAATGTTGAACTGTGAAATACTAAGACAAACACCAAACATAACTCTGTAGGATATTCTTACTGCCCTCAGGTCCAGTTTCCTGTCATTTCCCCCAATGGTGGTCTCAAACACAAAAAATGACTGATCCAAGAGCTTTCTATTTCATTTTGATCTATGTATGCTCTTGTGATATTTTGGAAAAATATTTTTAAGCATCTCAAAGGGGAAACAAGCAACTAAAGGCAAAAGGGAAAACAAACAAACGAACAAACAAACAAACAAACAAAAAAACCGGACCTTCAAACCCAGGGCAGGAAATCAAATCATTACTTTAACGTCAAATTTTGGCATCAAATACTTTGGTCATACAATACTGTCTCTGTGGTTCTGGCTGTTTAGTACTAAACACCCAGTTATAAAAGGTAGGCTTGTTGTAGGTTTATTTTTTTTTTCCATTTAAGTTCTGACAAAACAGTTCACCATCTCCCTGCACAAATTTGAGAGAGAGAGAGAGAAGAAAGAGCAAGAAAGAGAGAGGTGGCTTGCTTTTTTTTTTTTTTTTTTTTTTGGGCTTTTTTTTTCTTTTTAATAATATGGAATAATCTATAAGTCTACAGGAACAAAGAAATCTAAGATGGCTGCTCAGCCTTGGAATGTACATGTTTTGCAGCAAAGTTGTTGAAGAACCTTCCGTTGGCACAGATTGTTCTTTTTCACAAGCATACAGAAGCCTCCTTCGGCCCAGGACTCTTCCGTTGCTTTTCCGGAAGCCAGCAAAAGAGAGGGGGGAATGGAGGTCGAGAGCAGCATGATGCACACACATGGAAGGAGGTTTTGATTGGCCAGAGAGGCAGATTGGGGGGTTGGAAGAGATCATTCAGGAGCAGTCAACAAGGAGAAAATTTGGTCCACCCAAAGTGATTTCAGTCAACAGCATTGGTTTTCAAGGAGAGATATTGCAGTCCAACGGGGAAATGTGATTGGTATCCGTTTGTGAAAGGGAAAAAGATTGAAAAAAGAATAAGTTAGAAATCAATAATAATACAAGCAAGGATTTCTTCTTTTTAGAATTACCTACAGCAGAGAATATACAGTCATTTATTTCATATTTCATTGAATCTAAGACACACGATTTACAATGCAGCATTATTTTAAGTATCACAAAGAAAATAATGCTTCTTATTAAACTGTGACAATGCTCTCTTATCAATTAGAATTTTAATTTTATACTTATTAAAAGTATTTGTCATATGATGTTCTTTTGGTTTCTGTGATTATGCAATAACCCTTCCTTTGAATATTGAACAGTTCCTTATTTGGAAGCTCTTTTGAGATGTGTTGTTCAATGTCATATAAGAAGTAGTAGCCATGTGCTAAATTCAGTTAACAGACATCTCTGTGCCTAAGTCTCAGGCAATGCCACTTATAACCTATGAATCCACTGGTCAAAAGCAGTTGTAAGCTGTCATGAACTATTAGGGGCATTTGATTTTAGAGATGTTAAAATGCAAAAAAAAAAGTGTCTTAGAATCATGGAAATATGAAAGCTGAAAGGGAACAATTAAATGTAGTTGATATATTATTTGATGACACCAATGGTGTACTTCTTTAACTGGTTCTTCATTTTCCACTTCTGCTCATAATCCTGACACCTTTCTTTTACCAAAGTGCCATTTTGCACAACTTAGTCCATGCTCACCATCCATGGTTCACTGAGAGTAGCTAAAGCATCACCAGTTTTGAAATGCCTGGTACAAGTGCTAGAGGCAAAATGTCAAGTTACAATGGATGTCCCCTGTCAACCACATAAAAGCTTTTCTCAGTTTTTTGTGTACCGACTGAAAATAAATTCTGACTCTATTCAGATATAGGGAAAACATGTTTTTAAGTAGAGGTAAGGAGGTACTCGCTGGTAACTAAAAAGTGATTCTTCCAGGTCCCTAGGGTGCGAGAACTTCAGGTCTCTTACCTCAGCGTGGTATAGTTAGAATTAGCCCTGGCTAAGAAACTCTGAGAACAAAGCACCTGAGTGGGTCCTGCCTATCCCTGCCAGACCAATCACACATCAGAAAAGCTATGAAGATGCAGTCACCTTTGATGCCCGTGCAGGAGGCCACATGTGATGTTGTAACAGTGCCATCGTGCCCCATTCCTTCTGATGCCTTTTTCTTTCTTTGTTTTTTTTTTGGTACTGGGGATTGAACTCAGGGGTACTCAACCACTGAGCCACATCCCCAGCCCTATTTTGTGTTTTATGTAGAGACAGGATCTCACTGAGTTGCTTAGCGCCTCGCTGTTGCTGAGGCTGGCTTTGAACTCGCGATTCTCCTGTCTCAGCCTCCCAAAGTGCTGGGATTACAGGCTTGAGCCACCGCGCCCGGCTTCTGATGCCTTTTTGAAATTTCTAAGATGGGGTTGTGGAATAACCTCACAAGGTCACAAGTATTATCTTGTTCATTTTGTGCAGATGAGGGGAAGGCAGCCTAGAGAATTTCAGAACCTGTCCCAGGTCTAGAGCCCAGGTCTGAACTATGGCATTTTGATTCCCAAGTCCATATTCTGCTAACCACAGGACTGTTCTCCTTCCCCTAAAATGTCCAGAAGAGGGAACATTCTAAAGAAGGTAAAGAGTGAACCCAGGGCAATGATCTTATCACTGAGAGTGTTCCACATGTATACCTTCTATTTTTATAATAAATTTTTTAAAAGATGTTTAAAACATCCTTGGTTCCAAACCATTTCTTTTTCTATCATCACTGCAATGTATTGTCTGCATCAGGCATAAAATCTCAGGCAGATTTTATGGTCCTCTCAGCATGAACTATACGAAGGTCAAAGTTCACATACATATTGGAGTTGGAATAACTTAAACTCATTCTTTTTACAGATGGGAAAACTGAGGGTAAGGAAGTGAAGGAACTTTGCATTTTCCTCTCAGAGGGATGAGGGCAGGGCAGTAGTCTTTAAACTGCCTGTATCAGACACATGAGAGGCTTCTAAAAATATCTATGCTCAGGCTAATCCCAAACCAATTCAATCAGAACCCGTGGGGAAGCTGCCGGGGCCTGGCATTCTGCTTGGGACTCACAGGTGCCAAGAAAGTAAAAATGCACTAACATTTAAAAATCTTAACTTTGATATTTTGGTTCAGGACTTTTTACTAGAGGTTTTCCCTTCTATATAAGACTGGAATGTTGATTCCTCGCCTTGCAAACTTCATGAAGGATTCAGAAACCATTTGATTATCATTTACATATCGAAATCATAAACAATACAAATAATAGGAGTGGCAGAAAAACTAGAGTCTTTGCATGATTGAATTTTATGCTATTATTAAAAAAGAAGTTTCCAAAGACTTTGTAAAAATACAGGACACAGGAAAACGCCTATGCATAATGCTTAGGGCAAAAAGCAGGATACAGAACTCTGGGTATGTGGCATTTAAAAAAAACCGGGTAACAAGTACCTATGGAAAAAGACTGGAAAGAAATACATCAAAAGTTAACTGGAAAAGGCTACATACTGTGTGATTCCAACCCTATAACACTTTGTAAAGGGACAATCTCTGGAGACAGTAAAAAAAAAAAATTGAATGATTTCTAGGGGGTGGGGGAAAGGAAGAATGTACAGTAGAAAATAGAAGATTTTTATGGCAGTGAAACTGCTCTTGTATGCTAGATACTGCAATGGTAGATACATGTGCTATACATTTGTCTAATGCTGTGGAATATACAATATCAAGAACAAATCCTGGGGGCAGGAAAGGGGAATGGGTATAGTAAAGATGGTTGATAAAAAATATATATAAATATATATATATATACTGTTCATTGAAAGTGCATATAAAGATGTTTAATATGAAGAATGTAATCTGCTTATAATTTTGTGCAAAGTTAGAAAAATTATGATTGTAACAATATTTTTTTCTATTTTCCTCAACAAATGTTTTCAGTGAATAGTGTGTAAAAAAAAAAAAATTAAAAAATTAAAAAAAAAAAAAAAAAGAACAAATCCTTATGGAAACTAGGAGCTTTGGATTATAATGAGGTGTCCTTGCAGACTTAGGGACTGTAAGAAATGTTCCACTCTGGTGCTGGATAGGAATACTGGGGTAAGCAACACATGTGGGTAGGAAAGGGATATAAGAGAAATCTCTGTACTTCCTGCTCAATATTTCCGTGAATCTAAAACTGCTCTAAAGAATAAAGTTTATTAATTAAAGAACAATAATAGTCATCTTGGCCAGTGGAATTATAGGTATTGATTTCTTCTTGCAATTAAGTAACAAAAACCCAAACCCATTAAGGGTTAAGTTCAAGGTGAATGAATGCCAACAAGATATTGGGGGCTGGGGCTGTAGCTCAGTGGTAGAGCGCTTGCCTAGCATGCGTGAAGCACTGGGTTCGATCCTCAGCACCACATATAAATAATAAATGAATAAAATAAAGATCCATCAACAACTAAAAAAAAAAATTTAAAAAAAAAAAAAAAGATATTGGGCATGTCCTATCTGATGCATGTTTGTTAATTGCTTTTTAAAATGGAAATAGATTAGACCTTAAAGTAGAAAGCTCATATTTAGCTCAGAAGATCAAAAAGAGAAGTTGTACTCACCATCCTTGCAGATGGCTCCCATTTGACACATTCCTAAGTCTAAGAGATACCCACTGGGGCAGCTGGTACAGTTCTTGAAGCCTGGGCCATTACATGTCAAACAACTGGCATCACATCTAGGGGAAAAATGTACAATTTTAAATTCTTTTCACATTATCATACACAGGATAAGTTCTGTTTACTATCAACATTATAATGTCTTCAATTTAATTTTCCCTTAGAAGATAACACAAACAAATCTTTTCTTACAATAATTTCTAGGTTTAATAACATTAAAACCTAGCAGGGAGATTCAGATTTTAAAGAGAATCTAGCATGCACTTGGTACAGAAATATTTCTTTGAAAGCTTTAAGGTATGCCTGAGGCCAAAAAAAAAAATCAGATAACTTGTGTTAAAGCTGTAGGGCAGTGTCCAAATGTGAAAGATTAAACTTTATTTTATCATTAAAAAATCTAGTTTTCCCATTATTTTTTAAGGCAGTCCTATAAGGGACCAAGGGACTAAATGCTACAGCTAGGGGCAAATCCACTTACTTTTTGCAGGATTTGTATCCATTCTCTGAAGAGTGGTCTAAGTAGTGGCTGATGCTACAGCTCTGCACGCATCTCCCATCTTCCATGTAGTAGCCCTCTGTGCAATTTATGCAGCCATCAGCTCCTGCCCCTTTAGGCACAAGACAAAAACACAAGAGGCAGAAACAAAGCCTCAGCAAAGGTTGCATAATGGGCTCTTTCTTTAATAGTCTGAAAACGGCATTAATCTATTGTAATTTTCAGTGTCATAATTTAATATTTGTGTTTTTCCTGACTTTCCTTCGTGGAGAGTACCCCTCCTATTTTAAATCAGATCTTCTAGCTAAAAACATCTGCTGTCTTTGAAAAGAGATGTCACTGGGATTTTTAAGTTTCTCAGTGAGGATAGGATGCTGATGATTTGACTTTCCATGGGAATACATGCATGATTATCAAAGGAGAACTGCACTCCTCCACAGCCTTTTTAAACATATGGGGCCGGTGGTGTGAGTGAGGCTACAATCGGACAAACAAAAGAAAATGAGAAACATGAGGACAAATGGAAGAGCAGGGAGAAGGTACCAGCACAGGTGGCACAGAAGCGGTGGCAGGGCTGGCAGTCCTGGCCGTTGAAATACTGTCCATCCTCGCAGGTGACAGAACACCGGGATCCCTGCAGGCTGGGAGAAATGTAAAACAGAGTTCTAAGCAGATTGTTGTGGTCAAGGCAAAGCAGTAATGACTCCCCAAATTCCATACGTAGCAAATACAGCCCATTAGAGACCAATAGATTGTGGGAAAGCTTCAAAGCAGGGGAAATGGCCCTATGCTCCCTTTTTCCCCTCTTGGTACCTAGACTGATGTCTGTAGCATATATACATGCTCCTAGGCTTTGGGGGACACGCTCCTGAATTGGTCAGACTGGCAGACACACTCCTACTTTACTCAACATCTTACAGTCCAGAGGTCTCAAAAGGTGCCTGACTCACGGAACAAGCACGTTACCTAACAATATGCCCAGCAGTTCCCTAATATCCAGACCCACTCCACAGTACATTTAAAAATTGCTCCATAATTCAAAATGCAGTGGGAACACATGGTAAAATGAATTACAACTGAATAAAAGTATAACAAGGATCCCTGCCCAGCCCCAATGTATACTCCTTAGAGTAGCCTTTTATGTTTTTAAGTGTTTCTGATTTTAACTTCCTATTGATTCCATCAAAGAACAAAATCCTTGACCTAGGGGTGTAGCTCAGAGGCAGAGCATGTGCGCAGCATGCTTGAGTTCCATCCCCAGCACCACACACACACATGCAAATGAATTCTAAACAACTTGTGCCTCTATTTCTTGATTTGTTCATTTAAAACAATAATTAGGAATTTAGCAAAATTAGCTACCTACAATGCTGCTTTCTTGAACGTCTTATCTTAGTTATATTATTATTTAAATGTATTCTATATTAAATAATTTTTAAAATTTCTGTTTATCTAATACTAAGACAGTTATTTAATGAATTGCCAGGATGCAAATGAGGAATGTATATTTTTTCTTCCCTCCTAATTTCCGTCAGCATATTTCTCAGTCTACAGTTTGATTTTAAAAATTAAAGACAAATATATAGAATTTAATACATCTAATACAAAAATATCACTTACTGAATAACTAGTTTGTTAACAGAGAGGAAATCAGTGATCCTAGATGTATATTTAAGAAATATGATCAATGGGTTTCTATATTCTTAGCCTTTTTTTATTGCTCCAATTGATATCTTATGTGTCTGCTTTGTATATGGATCTTACTAATTTAAAAAATTAGATTTTATTTTTCCTTATGTTCATTAAAGAAATTAGGAAAGTACAAAAATAAAGAAGATGAAACAAAGAAAAAAGCAGTCCCTGTTAGCATTTCAGTTCGTTTTCTTCCTGGATTTTATGTATAGATATGTTCCCCTGTTTGTTCTTAGCCACTATTTAAAAATTTACAAGTCCTCAGAGGCCAAATGGTCAACCCCAGAAGCCTCTGGGAAAATGCAAGGAGCCTCAACTAGATGAAGGGCAGCTCACTGAAAGTGCACTTCATTCATAGATGGTCTTGCTGACTAGAGAGCTGTTATTTAAGAGGCCAATAACAGGAAATCCCTTTCCCTTTCTACCGTGTTGTAAAGAAAGACACTGCATCAGATGGTTCCTTTACTTGGATGAAATAAGGACCACCAAAAAACTTATCAAAATTTTTAAAAAAGCTGCCTGAGAAAGGGTGGTGCTTCTGAGGTTGGCATCTATTCAGCTGGAGACAGAGTTGCACTGTTTGTGAAGGAATGAACGAAGGAGGTCATGCAATGGAGAGCAGCTGCAGAACCCTGAAGCTACCACAGGCTACTGAGCCCAGTACTGTGTGGATGTCTCCTTTCTGACTTTGATAAACTGGCTGGTTCACATCTGTGCTGTCCAAGGGGGCTCCTGAACTCCTGAAATGTGGCTGAACTCCTGAACTAAACTTTACATTTTAATTATTTATGTCCAAATTTGAAAAACTTGTACTTGATTTAGTTATTGGCAAACTTTTGAGTAAATCTGGAATATCTTGGCTTTGTAAAACCTACTCTTTCAACTAGATTTAAAAACATCTAAATACAGATATTTCTCATCAAAGATAGTCAGAATCGAGATGTACTTTAAGAGCACACACACCAGATTTCAATGACTTAATTCAACAACAAAAAAGAATGTAAAATATCTCATTAATAGTTTTTTATATTGGTTCCATGTTGAAATGATAATATTTGGGATATATTATGTTAAATAAAAGGTTTTATTGAAAACAATTTCCCCAGTAACTTTTTACTTCTTTTAATATGGCTACTGGCACATTTAAAATTACATATACGGCTCTCATATTTCTATTGGTATACCCTGATTTAACTTCCTCTATAAAATTTTCCTAAGAGAGTTTCTCTAAGAAAAATGTAAGTAATCTTTTTTTATTTCTCATGGACCAATTATGTACCAGATGCTGAAATATGTACTTCATGAATGTTACCACAGTTTATTTTTTTTATCATCAAAATCCAGTAAAATAAGGGTTATTAGCACCATTTTATACATGAGAAAATGGAAGCTCTGAGTGGTTAGGTGACTTGCCCAAGGTCACACAAGTAATGAACAGCAGAGGAAGATTTAAATTCACATCTCCCTTATTCTTTCCTATTAAGCCACTATGTTGCTTTTCCAACAAGAATTAGGAGGCTGAAGGGTCTGACATTTATCAAAACTGAAGTGTCAAGATGTGAAGTGCTAAGCAAACCAACAATGCATACAGTTATGGGGGGAGTAATAAAGCCACAGATAATCGATGGATCTAAATAAAAACAATATTCCAATACTGATTAATGTGAAGAATTACCTGACTAGAAATTGCATGGACTCTGTCCATTTCACCTCTGCTCAAAGTTAGAAACAAAGATACTCTCAATACTTAAAAGGAATCCAGTGCAGGAGAATTCTAACTCTACGTAAAGCCAGAGTCCAACTCCTGACTCAGTGTGGCATGGTCCAACCTTCTCCTGAGGTCAGGAGGCTGAGTTCATTAGAGTTACAACCTGTTCATATACAGAGTCTCCCAACTACCTGGCTTTAGCAATGAGCAAGTCATCCATTCAAGGAAAATATCTCCTGTGTTAAATCGATGTGCATACCATCACATAATGGAGCCAAGCCTGAGGTTCCAAGATAAGAGACTGACTGGATATGTGCAGAGAAATAATAAAGATAAGGTAATAACTTTCTACCATCCAAGGAATTAATCAGGGGGATTAAATATATTTCATTGGCATTACCTGCACAGTAATCCTTGACTGGCACAATGCAGGTCAAAAAGTGTGAAGAATGCCCCTCAAATGGTCATTTTTATTGACTTGTATCTGAGTCATCTTTTGTTACAGAGAATTTATTTAGTTTATAACCCTCCCTTAGCCAAGATGGCATCTAATTTTTCACGTATAAGGGTAGAGATAATGCCAATAGCAATCAAGTGCTTCAGTGGGAGTCAAACCAAGGGCAGGTGGTAAAAGGGCTATGTATATACTTATTTATTCTTTAAAAAATTTTTTGTAGTTGTAGATGGACAGGATGCCTTTATTTTATTTGTTTATTTTTATGTGGTACTAAGGATCAAACCCAGTGCCTCACACATGCTAGGCAAGCACTCTCCCACTGAGCTCCAGCTCCAGCCCTACTTATTCGTTCTTATTTTTTTACATTTTGTTTACATTGAGAAACTCCGGGGGCCGTTATTGATGAAATTCTCCATTCTCTTACCTTAACCCATCCCTGCATTCTGTACAATTATGGGATTCAGTGCATGTCTTGCAGTTTTCACTGCATTTCCGGCAAAGATTTTTCTCTATTAAAAAACAAAAAAGAAACAAAGTTATAAATTTGTTCTTTAATTAGAGTGCATAAAAGCATGTGGAGATGTTCTAATGATCGTAATATATGCTACAGTGCCCACGGCCTTGAGAAGAAAACTGTAGGAAGGCCAGGATCACCATTTGTTACCACTTCTCCGCAAACTGAATACAGGCATGAACTATTACACTGGGAAATATCTCACACTCATATATTACCCTGTAGACAAGAGAACTGCAGCCCACTTAGTTCTTAGTTGAATAGTTAATAGGTTTTTTTCCCTCTTCACATTCTCTTTCCCAAGCAGGGTTTCCTAACTTCCAGCACTGAAAATCCCACTCATTAAGCTGGTATAATACCACTATGCAAGGATTGAAAAGTAATGTGGTGTAAATGGGACTGTAGACCTCCCGGCCCACAGCTCTTAGGACTACTTGGTTGAATTGTACTAGCAAAAGGAACTAAGATTGTGAGATAAGGGTCACTTATTTCTTGCATTGTCTAAAATAGTGGCTTGCACTCTACTGCTGCTGTGGAGTGATGTAAATATTATTATATTTTAGGTAATATCTATATTCTGTAGAATAAAAATATATTTGATTTGAACATGTATGCTGTGAATAATGGCTTTCCTATTCAATTCCAAACCCAGGTCCACACTGAAAAAAAAAATGGCAAATGTGCAATTGCTCTACTGTGAAAAATGGTGATTTGAGATGTTAAAGAAGTCCTTTAACCTTGAATAAAATTTTGTTGGAAACTTGGTATCTTCTTTGAAATGCAAGTGGGTTATATTCACACGTGCATGTAGAACTAGATGGAGCTTTGTTCATAGGCTTCTCTTACCTGCTCTTTACATGCTGATGTTCTACAGAGTTCTGTAGAGAAACACTGCTTTATAGATCCACACAAGGTCCTCCTGGATCAAAGCTTAGCCTCTCAACATGAAACCCAAAGCCCTTGGCACAGTTACAGTAGTTATCACATGGCCTCCCTCACTATGCTATTGAGAATACTGGATGTGGCCTACGATCTGAAGGCAGAAGTTCTAGATTTGCATTCTGCTTTTAGCACTTCCAATGGGCAAGTATAGGGTCTCTGTTCTCTCACTTGGTAAATGGAGATTATAATGATACCTACATACCAGCTGTCCTGAGAAGTTAATGCAGTTTTCCAAGAGAGTGCTACAACCAAAAACCACTGTAAACATGTTGATAGTAACTATTAGTCATGACTATACATGGTCACCATGTTGTACTTAGTAAATGGACTCATTAAAGAATGAAACTATAACAAAAGGCAATTACATGGGAGAGAGATACATAGACCATTGTGATCAATACAATGTGGTAGCTGAAATAATTATTTAAACAGCTTTCCTTACTTATTCATCTCCCAGGCTCTCTGAAGAAAGAAAGAAAGAAAGAAAGAAAAAAAGACTGTAGGGGGACTGGCGATGTAGCTCAGTGATAGAATGCATGCCCCTGGTTCTATTCCTAGCAACCCTCACCCTCAATCTCAGTTATCTTCTGTGTGGGGTTTGTTGTTGTTGTTGTTGTTATATAACATTCTAGAACCAACTTTCTTTACCGAGGCTCATACTTCTTGATAAAATTTTGACTTTATTCTCCCTAAGAAATAATGCACATTTTTGTGGATTCCTTATGCCCCTTCCTCTCTCCCAATTTTTCCTTTCCCTGTCATGTTCCAAATTTGAGGGCAAAAAAGAACTACAAGGGAATCCCCATCAATTGCTCTGAAGGGTAAGATAAGGAACCCACATGCTACCTAGAGAAGTGTCTGCCTTTGAAGCAAGAGAATTTCACTTCTTAAGAAGCAAGAACAACTACTTCAGATTTATCTGATGTTTTCTTTAAACAACTCTTGTTTCTTTGAGCTTGGTTTTTTTTTTTTAATTTTTTAAGTTGTGCTGAAACATGATGGATCCATGTCATTAAATACCATAGTGTCATATCCTTATGAAAATGAATTAGCCAGGACTCAGAAACAAAAGATACCTGTAGCCTTTTTTAGGAACACACTGGAGTACTATCTAACAGGTCTGCCCAAAGATTAATTCTCTAGCTTCAATATAGTTTTGTCTGTTTGCTAATTACAGTTGACGAGGGCCCAAATTCTAAAGTTACATGTTCATGCACAAATTTTTGTCTGGTGAAGTTGTAAATATTCTTTGTCCACTAGAAAAAAGACTCCCTCAAATTCGAGTTGTCTTGCCACGTAGGAACTTATTCAATTTTTTTCCATAAACAAAATTGAACTACAAAAGGATTTCATTTTGCCTTTCCTGGTGGACTAGTAATCTGATCATCTTTGAACTCACTTATCATTTTGCATGTTCCCTCATTAATGAGTTAAGTGTCTTTGACATTTACGTTCACTCTACATTGATAAAAAAGTCACACTTTTTAAACTTTTAAAAAAGTATACATTGAGTTCTACAGGCCTGGTGGCTTAATGGTGAAATGTGCAGAAAAGAACAGGTCTAGCCACTGTTCTTTCAAGACTGCTTATCAGGGGCTGGGGGTATAGCTCAGTTGGTAGAGTGCTTGCCTCCCATGCACAAAGCCCTGGGTTCAACCCCCAGCACCACACACACACACACACACATACACACACACACACACACACACACACAAAGACTGCTTATCAGGGTAGTCCATGGCTGGCACCTTGGAATTAGGATTTGCAGAGGACGCCATCATTCTGGTGAGAGTGGCTTGCATTGTTCAAACATTGTATTAATGAATGGTTTCTAGTGAACACTGTTTTCCTTCTAGGAGTTTAGAATTTTGGTGCATGCTAGGCACCAGCTACCAGTAGCAACCCTGGGTACCAAGTCTCTAATGAGGTTCCCTGGTCGACAACATTTCAAATGTGTTGCCACAAATTGTTGCTGGGGAAATTAAACATGCCCTGCGTGGCTCCACTGGAGGGCGCTCTTGGAAGCTTGCACCTGCTTTCCCCTGGACTTCATTTCCTGCTGCTGATTTTACTTTGTATCCCTTTGTTCCAGGAAACATAAATATGAGTATAGGAGTTGAGTATTATGAGTATTCTTAGAAAATTTCTGAATGTAAGAATGGTCTTGAGGATCCTCTGATAACAGTTACATGCATTTTCACATAAAGCTTCTAAACTATCTTTTCAAATAAATTGGTTAAATTCTGTTTGACATTGAGCAAACCAGATTTCATAAAGGAGGAATATCCCTCCCAAAGTCATTCAAGTAAAAAACCCACATCTTCTCCAAAACCCAAATATTTAATATCAACTCACTGGTGTCCTGATATGACCCGTCAGGGCAGTGAATAACACAGATGTTGGTTTCTTCATTCAGGAAGTACCCATATTTACAGGAGAGGCACTGATCGCCATGGCTCCCGAAGCAGGACTCACAGTTGGGTGCACACTTTCGGCATCGCTTCTTGTCAGCGTAGTAGTGGCCAGGGGGGCAGCTGGAGACACAGATCCTGCATTGTAGAATAAGAAGAAAGATGGCTACATCACCAGCCACTCGCTCTCAGCATTCTCGTGGAGTGGCTAAGCAAATGGCGGTCCTCAGCCTCAATGTCAGAATGCCAACACCAAATCCCTGGGATTCAATGCTGTTTGTTAAAGCTTCCTCCTGCACAGGGTCTGAGGAGCAACGCAGTCACACAGCACCAAGTTCCCCAACAAGGTGACCCTTGGTCCCAACCATCTCCTAGTCTGGCTCCTCACGAGCAATAATGGGTACATACTGGGTCTCAAGAGCAAACTTGCAGTGGTGGATCAGAAGGAAGATATGTGTGAAACACGATTTTATGCTCAAAGGTCACTTTAACAAGGGTTCCTCCTACTTGTGTTGTTTCTCATGGACCTGAAGTATGTACATAGGGGTGGTGGTTGTGGTCATATGCTATTGAGTAAATAAAGATAAACGTATTTAAATTTATGTTGCTTATGAGAATTTTTTTAATAACTCCTTTGTCCATAACTGAAAGACAGTGTTTGATTTATTTATCCATTCAACACATATTTACTGAGCACCAATTAAATATTAGGCATTTTGCTAAGTTCAAGAGATAACAGAGACTGCCAAGGGCCTTTTCCCTGAAGAATTTAAATTCCAACATGGACTTAAAAGGAGGAATTTGAGCATGTCTGAGTCTGTCTGGGTGTGTGGGGTATGGAGGTACCACAATGTAGCTCCCAGAGTGAGTTTTTGCCTGAAGGAGTAGGAATGAAGTTGGGAGGGCTATGAGAGGTGGGGTAGGGAGGATGGGCTCCCACTAGGGTAGTCACTGTCCCTTCCCCCGCCCCATATCTGTGCAGCTCTGGGCTGAAGCCAGGGATCAGAGACACAGGTCCACCTCAGTGCCCAGAGTGGAAGAGTGAGAACAAGTAAGGACCACCCCCTTTGCCATGTGATTGTCTTGCATGTTGGGAAATGTGGGAAAGTAGCAGTTTGGCCAATGCATTGATGTGTTCAAGAAGGGCAAACACAATCAGGGCATCAAATATCAGTGGGGTGGAAATGACATGAACTTTAGGAAAATCAAGTTGATGAGATCTATTGTACATTATGTTAGCCAGCATTAGTAAAAAAACATTGTATACTTGAAAATAGCTAAGAGTAGATCCTTAAGTGTTTTCACCACAAAAAATGATAAGAATGTGAGTGACTACATGCATTAAATCATTTGATTTGGTCATTCCAGGATGCATGCCTATTTCAAAACATCATGCAAGGATATAAATTTTTACTTATTAATTAGCACATCTGCAGTGTGCCTTGGGGATCTGACAGAGCCTCTCTCTTACCTGGTATTATTTTTCAGCTTGTAGTAGTAGTGCAAACAGTCATTGCAGTGGTCTGGTCCTGGCCCATCACAACCAACCTCACTGCACTCAGGATCACAGGGACCTTTCCAAAAGAGATTAGAACAAAATTTAGAAAAAATAATGATTTTAGCAGGTAGGCCACCTTTCCCTTGACTTTGATATAGACTAGGACCTTTCTTTTTTCTTATGCAGTGATAGTTTCTTAGAGATGGAAGAGTAATGGTCAATGTGGTTGCAAGCCCACAGATGAGCTTGACTTTTACTGGAAAAACTTCAAATGCCTAAGTAGCAAAAAAAGAAACTTTAGGTATTGGCCTGGTCTTGTGGAGATGACAAATATTCCAGAATCCAAATGAACAAGGCCATTCTAGCAACTGGAAAAAAATCAACAGCAATTAAATATGCTTAACAATAAAAGATAGGATTTATAGAAAAATGAGAAGTTGTTGACAAAAAAGAAAAAAAAAAGGGTTATTATTCAATGCCTAGACCAGATTGCCTGTTTCATCATAGGTCACCAAAGGCACCAAACACATCTGAAATACCATGGCCAGAAAGAAACATCATTATGGCATGTGGCACAAACTCATCAGCATCTAGTCCTGGATCACAGAGCAGGTACTTCAAGCACAGATACTAGATTTAAAATTGTATCCTATCCAAAGGCCAGTGGGGAGATCCACACAAGAAAATGACATACAAATTAAAACATGTGAGCTAGTTTAAAGAATTCTAGGGGAGCTGGGCACAGTGGCACAAGCCTATAATCCCAGCACTTAGGGAGGCTGAGCCAAGAGAATCGCGAGTTCAAAGCCAGCCTCAGCAATGGCGAGGCACTAAGCAACTCAGTGAGATCCTGTCTCTACAAAACACAAAATAGGGCTGGGGATGTGGCTCAGTGGTCGAGTACCCTGGAGTTCAATCCCTGGAACCAAAAAAAAAAAAAAAAAAGAATTCTAGGGGATAAAGGTTCTTAATTTCTCTCACTAAATATTCTTTGGTTTAGAACTAGAGAGAATGTATATTAAAGGAAAGATGACAGAAAGAGAGCTGTTTTGTGACTGATGCAAAGCTTTCTGATGGCATGGGCTGCTTATAGAAATTTTTACTTTTTTTCCCCTTGATCTCCATATTTTGGGATATTTGGTCTCATAAATTTTAAGCTCTTTCCCAATAAAAATTCATATGATTCTTAACAGGCAATGAATAATTGCATAAGATGTGCAAAAATAGTAGGTCAAGAGAATAAAAAATGTTTTGAGCCTCACTTTAATCAAAAAGAGACAAACTGTTGTTGAACCTTGGTCTCCTTTGGTCGTTATGGAATTATGTTCTACAATTACTGCATGCGGACACATAAAATGTTAGACCTGGGGTAGAATGACTTAGAAAAAAAAATTGGGTAGTCAAATACTCTCATTGTACTGATGAGAAAACTGATTTTCCAAGAGTTACAGTGGTTGACCAGTATCATATGGTTAGGAGATTTTGGATCAAGAAGTGTCCTAATACCTAGGCCAGATTTCTTGCTTACAAGTAGAAAATCATGTATTCGAAATGATCTCTTGATCTGAATGGAAATAAATCAATTAAAAATACTGCAGACTTGAATTATATTTCTGATTAATTGCAAGAGTCATTTGACAACAATGTTTATTTCTATTTTCCCCAAAGCCTTAAATGGATCTCTAAATTAAATTCCACAAGGAGTACAACTTGGTACAGTTTAGTTTTGTCCCACTGTATACCAAGGAGTGTTTTCAGTGCTATGTAAGGGTTGAAGGTTGACGTTCAGCCAAATATGGGTCTCACAGTTCCTGGAATTTGAAGAAACAGCACAGAGATCTGGTTATGATAATGCCCTGTGTGCCTCTAGTCAGGCTGGCTTCTCAACAAAGGTAAGAATCACAGCTCCAAAAGAAAGGAGTCATGGGTGGCCCTAAATTTTCACCAGATGATTTCTAGAATTAAAAATAAAACCCTAAAAAATGTATTCTTGCTAAGTGCCCAAAGGGCTCTGTATGGCGGTTTCACTTGCTGTTGTTTCTTCTGTCATCTTAAACTGTCCCAGATGCAGTCTAGCATTGTAGGGTGTGGGATAATAATGAAATAATTTTCTTTGTTTTCTCACAAGTGCCAATGTCAATGTTTTAGAGATGCAATCAGAAAACCCACAAAGATGTTAAACTGTGTTCAGAAACTTAACATTACCAAAGTTTGATTATAAATACACTGAAATTTGAATCAGGTAAAGAATAATAGGTTACCATTGTATCCCAGTTATATTTGTGTATAGACTTTATCCTTATATTTTTGTATAGACTTTATCAGAGAAGACAAAATGGTTTGCTAATTATAACATAACCAGTAATGTTATAAATACAAAGTAAAAGCAAGATAAAATCGAATACAATCTAGCTCTAGTCAGGTCAGTTGCTCTTAATTATCCAAGTATGTTACTGACTCTGGGATACTATCTGTTTAGAATAAAAGGAACTACATGCATATTTAAGATGTTCTGTTTGGGAGAATAATGATGTACATTTATCTTAGTATCAAGAGCAAAATCCTAGAATTGCAGGGAAATGTTTCTTGTTTAATGATGTATTATGCTTCTATTTACAAACAGTTCTCCATCAGGAGAGATTGTCCATTAAGTGTTATATATAATCATATCGCAGAAGGTCTGGTAGCTAATGTAACAAGTCAAGAATCAGAAACACAATGAGAAAGATAAAAACATAATTTGAATATGATATAGCTATAGTACCTAAACATCCCCAGAAAATCAACTTCATAATATGAATTAATGAGAATGTTAAGCAACATGGCCAGATATAAGATAAAATGCAGCTACTTACAGATTTCCTCCATATCATCATATGTTAGTTAGGAAACATGAAACATTTCTCATTACAAGAGCAACAAGACCTAAATACTTAGGCATAATACTAACAGGAAGAAAACTACATAAAAGCAAAAGGTTTTAGTAAAATTGGACATGGACTATGTTTTATATGGAAAGAATATCTATTATGAAAACAACTTCCAATGAAATTGCATATGAATCAGATTAAATTCTGATGGGACTTTTAAAGTGTGACTTAACAAATCATTTAAAAATTCATCTGAAGAATAGTAGGGCAAAAATTAATATGAAAATGGGAAACATGTTCTGCAAATATTAAAATATATCATGAGAGATTAGGGTGTAGCTAAGTGGTAAAGTAAGTCCTTAGTATGTGTGAGGCCCTGGGTTCAACCCCCAGAGCCAATAAATACATAAATATAATACAATGAATGATTGATTTAAAAAGAAAACAAACAAACAAAAATCATGAACTAAGCATAGTTGTACATGCCAGTAATCCCAGCTACTCAGGCAGCTGAGTCAGGAGGATTGCAAGATTGAGGCCAGTCAAGGTAACATAGCAAGACTCTTCCTCAACACTGGGGTCTGGGGATGTGGCTCATAGAGTGCTTGCCCAGCATGTGTGAGGCTCAGGATTCAATCCTTAATACTGCAAAAGTAGAACAAAACAGAACAAAAGCATCATGAAGTGGAAGTACATAGAACAGTTAGGGTGGAACTGGTTTGAGAATTATTAGAATGATGAATCAGAAAGGAGGTACCAGAAGAGATCCTAATAAAATAACTTACTATATTGTTATTAAAAAAGCATTACAAACTAATAAAAGAAGAAATAATTACTCAGTCAATGTTGTTAATCTATCTGGGAAGTAATTAAAGACAGTTTCAATTCACACTGTATGTCATAGACCAAAGTTAAGTTCCAGATGAGTTAATGGCCCAATGCAAAAAATGAGATTACCAAACAAACAAACACCCACAGGAATATTTAGTTGATATGAAAGGATAAAATTTCTGCAAAACCCCCCCACAAATGTTGTATTTGAAACTATAAACTCCATTCTCCAGTAGTGTTTTCTGTTAAAATATCACAAAGCAAAACAAAAATGACATTTGTAAAGCAAATGATAACTGAGGGCATGTTTTCAGCAAATATGAGACTAAACAAAATACAATAAAATACAGAATTCTTATAAATAGGTACGAGAATTACTGCCACCTCGAATACAAGAATGGATAAAAGACATTGAACTTAATTCAGAGAAATCAGAGGAAAAATGTTTAGATTTACCAGCAATCAAAGGTATATGAATTTTAAAATAACCCTTCTTTTTAAAAAAAAACCAAACAACTTTTTTTTCTTTTTTACCAGTTAATTCTGGCTGGAGTGGGTGCAATAAACATGTAGTCAGTCACAGTGTAGACTGATATATTTTGTCTGGATAGTAATGTGACAAAATGCTTCCATGTCCTAAAACTGATTATCCCCTCTAATGCAATAAATCTCAGAACAGAAATCTACTCAAAGGAATTAATTGAAGATATAGACAAAGAATGATAAACAATGTTCACCCAAACTTTGTTTAAAATAGTGGAAAACACTCAACAAACTATGTGTCCCAGATTATGGATTAAATATATACTATACTGCAAGTACAGTATGGACCAATAGTTTTGTAAATAACATATATGGATGGTTGAATATATGAATAAACCAATATATGCAGAGATTTTGGGGAGATCGAAGAAAATATACCAGAATATGAGTGATATGTTATGTTGTATTGTATCATTTAGTATCATATCATATTATTATTATGTCATATTAATTATCCCACATGGTGCCATGATGTGTGTGCTTTCTTGGGCTGTGTGCTGTTGGGAGCAGCTCTCACCTGTGTAATCCTCTGTACCATAGTCATCTGTAGGGTCTTCGACTCGGCTATAGCGAAAACGCTCCACCTTAGGAAACTCATTGGTTGGGGAGTATGGCTGCACGGAGGTGCCATAGAGGACCAAAGACCATTCTTTCAATTTACCTTGAGAAATAATAATGAAATCACAGCATGACCACATATTCACTCTTTAGCTGTATAACTGAAGTCCTTCCATACAAGAAAAAGCAACAGTAGAATTGTGGGAAGGAGGTTGACAGGAATCATTGCATCAGATACTGGATTAGAAATGCACATCTCCCACCCTTTGCTGAATTAACTGTTTAATAATTCATACACCACACATTTACTGAGTACTCACTACAGATAGGCCTTGATATAATCAGCATTTATAGGAGACTGGGAAATAAATATACCTCAGATTGCTAGATTAAGGGCTGAATTTCAAATCATGCTTATTTAAAAGAATCCCAGAATTTTACAGAAGGCTTTGTTTTTCTATGTATAAAGGTCTTTTCTGAGCTTTAAAAAAATTTTGGCATTATCTGACTTGTTAGTAAATGGACAAAACAATTCTTCGTTCTACTTAATACCTGAATCGATCGTTCAAGATTAAGAATTCATCATTATGAATGAATCCATCATTGTGAATACTATCCCAATAGTAATTGGACACTCTTGGTTATTTAAATTTAAATGAATTTAGAAAAAACACTTCAGTTCCTCAATGACAATAACCACATTTCAAATGCTCAGTAGCTAGAGATGGCTAGTGGCCACTATACCTGGCAGCACATACATAGATCATTTACATCAGTGCAGAATTTACTTTTGGACAGTATTGCAAAGTAGTGTGCTATCTAGTCAAGGACGCCTTGAGGCCTAAGGCAAATGTCTCACCTTCTTTGGATGGCTCCTAAGGAACATTTTACTTTTGTTTGGTCCTTATTTATCCATTCATTTCTTAGCTTCATAAAATGTTCAATGCAAAATGTTTAAGAAAAAAGGGGGAAACTGCCTCTAGGCCATTAAGCTTAATAAGAGTCACATCAAAAGAAATCAACCATAAGCAGGAGTGATTTAAAACAAAACCATTACAAACATGGAAACATGCCAAGAGGAGGGCAGGACCCCTCTCACCTTGGCTTAACAAATGGAACCTGGGCCTGGCCAGAGCTGGGTCAAGGACAAGCTCAAGAGTGATAACCTTCAGCTGCCAGGGGTTTTCATCTATTAGCATCTATAACCTATCAAATCAATGCCTAATATTTCTAAGTACTTACTATGTGCTAATAAGCACAGGCCTAAATGCTTTATGAGTGTTATTTTGTTCAATGTACACAGCATCTCTGAAGTAAGTACTAGTATTCCTGGTACACAGATGGGAAAACTGGGGCATAGAAGCTGATAACTTCCCAAAGGGTAAGAAGAGAACAAACTAATATTAAAACCCATTCTGAATCCAAATCCTGAGTTCTTATACCATTTTACAAAACCGTCTCTTGTTCATTTCTAGGAGTTTAGGAACCTGACATTTAGAAATAAACATGGAGATGCTTCTTGGTTCATGAAAGAGTTATATCCTAATAAACCATCATAAGTTGAAACTGTTCTAAGTCAAACGTGCATTTCCTGTACCTAACCTTTGGAACATCAATCACAGGTTAGCATCACTTACCTTAAGTATGCTCAGAACGGTTATATTTGCCTGTAGTTGGGCAAAGTCATCTAAACACAAAGTCTACTTTATATTAAAGTGTTGAATATCTCATATACAAACACTGATAAGGGTTTCGTAGACATGATGGGATTTGAAAACACAAAACATAACATACAAAAAATGGTGGCGGCACATTACTTGATGGGGCATGGGTTATTTCCCCCCATGATTGCACAGCCAGTAGCACTGTGGCTTGCTGCCACTGCCCAGCATCCTGAGAGATTATTATCCTGCATATTGCTAGCCCAGAAAAGCATCAAAAATCAAAATTCTAAGTATGTTTTTCACTGAATGCACATTGCTTTCCCACCGTCATAAAGCTGAAAATCAGATTGAGCCATCGAAAGTCGAGGATCTTCTGTATTCTGTGATGCAGTCATTTGTTTCTGATGTGTGCACTGGGCCAGTACAGTGGGTTTATGTGTCTTGTCCTTTTCCAGCTTTCCTTTGGATTCATTTGTAAATGGGCATGCTTTTCACAATCAGGGTGCTGTTCAGGCTCAGAATACATGCATTAAGTAGCAGCAAGCAGTGAATGGCGACTGGAAATTGATGACCTATCTGACTGCCTTGAGGTAGTAAAGCAAGAAAAAAACTTCCTTTGCTATGGCATCTCTCAACTGTACGACCGGAACACACAATACAAGGACATCGTACGTCATCCTAAAACCTGGTTCAAAAATCCCAAAATTTGCCCTCCTCAGTGCTTTGAAGAATATAGCCTCAAAACTGATTACGTCTCTTTGTGCCACATCTGAAGGACATCATAAGCCCAAGAGGGCTATCCTTGCTGGGCAATTCACCTCTTTAATTTTCACTTATTATGTAATTTTATTTCCTTAGGCCCTCTGCCATAATTCACATCAAATATTGCCATATTTGGGCCATCGTTTTTTTTACCTCTACCATTTTTTCTAAATTCTATATAGATTTTGAAGTTTTAGTAACAGACACTGAAACATGCTGTTAAGAAGTAGCTGTGTAAATAGAGAAGGAGAAAAATCCATCTTACTTTCTAACACATAAATGTAAACTCCACATATAAGTTTAATGTGCAAAACATAAACCAACCCCAAACACTCAATATATAATTAATGATAAACAAATGGGGAGAAATAATAAACAAATATAAACTCAGTGTGGAGTCAGGAGCCTTCACATTCCAGGAAGATTCTGCCATTTAATTGAACTAGAAAAAGTCTACAACTCCAGCTGAATTTCAGTAGCCTACTAAAGACATCCATCATTAATCAGATAGGGAGAAACCCACCATAGGATCCTATGACACAGAAACAAACAGAAATGTGTGAGCACACACACACACACACACCACACAAATACACCCATACATGGGAAAGTGAAAGTTCCTTACCAAAGATGTGACTAACCTTGAAATGAAAGATTAGTTGAAGGAAGGATACACAAAACCTACATTCTCTGGCTTGAAAACAAAAAGGACACACAAAACGTGTCTCTGGCATGAAAAAAAAATCTCTAAAATGATGGGCAGTGACTAGGGTTAAGTATGAGCATTTAAATAGTACAGCTGTCTTTTGGTATCTGTAGATGATTGGTTCCAGGATCCCCTGAAGATACCAAAATCCAGGGATGCTCCAGTTCTTTATATAAAATGGCAATAGTATTTACACCCAACCTACACTTACTATTCTGTACACTTCAAGCCATTTATAGATTACTTATACCTAATACAATATACATGCTATGTAAATAGTTGTTGCCCTGTATTGTATAGGGAATATTGACAAAAAAAACCTGTGCATGTTTAGTATGGATGTAACTTTCCTTTTCAAATATTTTTGATCCAAGGGTGGTTGAATTCATGAATGTGGACCATGTAGAGCCTGTGGATACAGAGGGATGACTACATAAAGAGAAGCCAATGCTACGAAATAGCCAAGGCTAGATTATCTGAGTTACGGCAAAGAGCTCTCAACACAGATAATCATATTGATTCTGGGTAGACTCCGAACTCCTTGAGGACAGAGGGGCTTATATTCATAGCTCCCGACTTGTATGCAAGGACTGGCTAATTGGAAGCATGCTCCTAGGAGCAGGCTGCTCTTCTTGTGAGTGCAGAATTTCTGGTGATAATAAAGAGTCACTTTTAGCTAGTTTAAAATTCTCAACAGAGAATGCATCCTTTTTGTCTGCATTGATGCATTTGGACAGTATTTATTTCTATGAAATCTTTTGACATAGATGCTTGCCCATGGATGAACTGGGAATTGCCCTTTGGTCAGGGAAGCCAGCACAGTCACCACACTATCATTCCTCCTAAGTGCCATGACCAGGTCATGTGTAGTGTAGTGTGAAAAAGAGGAGAAAAGGAGAGGGAGGACCTAGAAAGTAGGTAGATTGTGATGGAGAGAATGTGTCTAGAAACTGTAGTCTATAATCTGTCTTTTCTACCAGCTCTGCCTTGTTTACAAACATTTGATTTCTGGATAAAACTTTGGCTACACTTTATATTCAGACTGCAGGTTGGAGGTGAGATAGACATGGATGCCCTTTAATAAAACTTTTGTTCTGAATCACCATTCAGATTTGGCTTTCCTGATAAAGGGGCCACTGTGGCGGCAAAGATGAACCTCATCACACAATTTGGGGAAAAGAGATAACCAAAATGTAATGGTCAAAAATGGATCTCCCAGAATGAGTACCTTTCCTGGATCAACAGGCAAAATGCTGAGAAACCTGTGTTTTCTCCCTGTGTTCTGCAGAGCACCTCCTCTGCCTTATGCAGCCAGTGGAATCCAAATGGTTCACAGTCTTATAATTGCGGAATATTTGGGTCAATTTATTCTGTAATCAGCAGAGGCCAGGTATTGGAAGTCAGTACTAAAATTTTTCTCCTGGCATCATTCTGCAGATGGACTGGACAGAGCATTGTAAAGGAGGGCTTGACCCTAAGGTTGAAGGTGTGTCCATGGATGGGTGGGAAGCTGGGTAGTTATCAAATGGTCATTCATTTCTGAGCCAGCTGCTCTACAGTGATCCGTCAGGGGTAACACAATCTCCCACCAATGCTACATCCCTACTTTCCTTATTTTGTGTTACAGACAAGCTTTGTAGGCTCTGTGCAGCTACCTGAAGAGACCTTCGTTACCATTCTAATTTCCATACTTTGTGTATCAAAGTTTTCTTTTTCCTTGGTTCTTAGGTTCGTGCAGGGCAGAATATCATCATTTATTTTCTTTAGTGATAATGAGATTAGTTGGTGTAGGCCAAGCTCAATGTCTTGTCTGAACTGAAAATTAAATTTAGAGAAAACAGAAGAAATAACAGGAAATAACGAAGGAAATCTATCTGTTCTTGTACAGAAATTATGACCATGCAATTTAATCCATGGTGGGTGGACAAGGCTGTCTTATTCTCAGGCAAAGAAAGTATGGGAAGCTGTTTAGACCTGTGAATCATCTATTCTGAAACATAAATCAATAGCTGCTATGTTTGGTCTTATATTTACATCTCAATATTTTCTGCTTATTTCTTGTTCTAAATTATCATCTTTTAATTTCTTGAAAACTATATTCTTGAAAACTAGAATATGTACAGACAATTCAAAATACACATGAAATGAATCATGTGAAAAAAGTTGATGCTGATGTATGAGTGTTGCTATGGTTTGGATGTGTTTTAACCCCCAGAGGTTCATGTGCTGGAAGCTTGGTCCCCATTATGTTGGTGGTGAGGTGGTGGGGCCCAGTGGAAGATAATTAGGTCATGGGGCACCACCATTATGAATGGATTAATATTAGTCTAGTAGGTTGGGTCTTGTAGGAATGAATTAATTTTTGAGAGAGTGGGTTTTTAAAAACCAAGGCCACTTTATATAATTTGTCTCTTTTGCACACATAGTTCATCACTTTCACACATGCTCCCACCAGTGTGATGCCACCCACCATGAGGCTGTCACTAGAGCTAAGCAGATGCTTAGTACTATGTTCTTGAAACTTCAGGAGGGGGAGCTAAATAAACCTCTTTTTTTGGAAAGTATCCAGTCTCAGGTATTTTGTTATAGCATCACAAAACAGATTAAGACAAGTGTGGATGCTCTTTGGCCAAAATATACTCTATCATTTTCTTGCCTAATAAACTAATTTATAGAACAAGATTCTCACCAGGAGTCTTGAAGTTTCTCAGCTGAGAGGGAGTATCATAAACTTCAAGGATCCAGTCGCCAGTGGCTCGTTCTCCCCAGCAATGAATGGTCATGAACTCCCAATTTTTAAATCCTTCCATGGAATGATCAAATAGCCTGAAAGAGAACCATAGCCCATTGTTGTATGCTCTTTCATATCCAATGAGAGTACAATCAAGGCCTTATCAATGGTCTTTTTATATCTATTAGCATGTTTAGCTAAACTAAGCATACACCTTGACTTTATCCTAGACCTCACCAATTAGCAGATCCATACATATATCATTACTCTACCACAAGCAAACTGACCTGGGACTGGCCATAAATAGCAAACCTCAGGGATAACCATTTGGGAAGCAGGTAGACCAGGCCAAGGCTCTACGCACAAGAGTTCAATAAAATCACTGAAGATGTGGAGCAACTGGAACTCCTTCACATGATTGATGGGAATGAAAAATTGCACAAAGGCTCTGGAAGACAGTTTAAGAGTTCTTTTTTTTTTTGGTACCGGGGATCGAATGCAGGGGTACTTGACCACTGAGCCTCAATCTTATTTTGTGTTTTATGTAGAGATAGGGTCTCACTGAATTGCTTAATGCCTTGCCATTGTTGAGGCTGGCTGTGAACTTGGGATTCTCCTATCTCAGCCTACCAAACTGCTGGGATTATAGGCATGCACCACAGTGCCCAGCTAAGAGTTCTTATAGGGTTAAAATAAACATTTACCATAAAACTCAATGATCTCTTTTTGAGATATTTATCAAAGAGAAATGAAGACATAGGTCCACAGAAAGAATTCCATGTGGATATCCATAATTGCCAAAAACTAAAAACAAATTACAGAATATCCATACAATGAAATACTACCCAGTAATAAAAGATTAATGAACCACCAATATATACACCAATGTGAATGAATTTAAAAGCATTATGCCAAGTGAAAGAAACTAGACACAAAACTATATACCTATGATTCCATTTATACCAATTTCTAGAAACAGCAAAACTATAAGAAACAGATCAGTAGCTGCCAGGGACTGGGGAGGGGAGATGGGAAGATGCATCAGACAAATCTTGAGGGTGATAGAATTGTTTTATAATTTGAAGGTAATGGTGTATGGTTATATAGCTATTTAGTTTGTCAAAACTCACAGAATTATTCTCCTAAAAAAGTGAATTGCATAATATAGAAATTATGGCTCAGTATCAAGACTGCCTGCTACTCTTATCTAGTGCAAATAGGCCTGCCTGGAATCACAGCTGAGAGCCTGCTTTATTGGCTTTTCCTATAATTTTTTTTAAGTTCTTAATTTCCTATATGAAATACCTTTCTGCTTGAAATAGCTATAATTATTCTGCTTGCTGTGATGGAATCCTGAGGCATACAAGATGTGAAAGAAAATCCTTATTAAGAGTGAAGAGATAGCCGGGCGCAGTGGCGCAAGCCTGTAATCCCAGCACTTAGGGAGGCTGAGACAGGAGAATTGCAAGTTCAAAGCCAGCCTCAGCAATGGCGAGATGCTAAGCAACTCAGTGAGATCCTGTCTCTACATAAAACACAAAATAGGGCTGGGGATGTGGCTCAGTGGTCAAGTGCCCCTGAGTTCAATCTCCAGTACCAAAAGGAAAAAAAAAAAAAGAGTAAAGAGATGTTAGTAATGTGTAAAACAGGTACATTGAGAAATAGGCATCTATGTTAATAAATGTGACTACACAAATAAATACTCAAAAGGTGTCAAAGACATCTGTAAAGATGGAACCTGCAAGTAAAAAGCAAAAGATGGGGCAAGATACAGATTTTTTAGTGCTTTTCTTTTTTCAGATTATGTGCATTTACTGTTTTATTGAAAAAAATGACCAAGTAAGGATAAGTCAAGGATCAGAGAGGCAAACAGAGAGGGAAAATATCTCTAGCACTATCTTAGGAGCAGTCACGTCCAGTTACTGCTCTTCAGTGGGGATGAAAGCTAAAGGCCATGGCAACTGGATTTGGGTGGCTATTCAGAATATGCAATCAACTCTTCTTGCTTTAATTTTATGTTCCCCAAGTAAATTGTTACAACTTGACCTTTTATGTAGATCTTCCCTTTGGAAGGAAATATGCTTTCCTTTTTTAAAAAATATTTTTAGTTGTAGATATATACAATACTGTTATTTTATTTATTTAGTTTTATGTGTTGCTGAGGATTGAACCCAGTGCCTTATGCATGCCAGGCAAGCTATTCCACCACTGAGCTACAACCTCAGCCCATATATGCTCTTCTTAAAACCAAAAAAAAAAAACTGCTTTAATCTCCTTGAAATTTAGTGTATTAGAAATCTGATTTTTTTAAAAAAGTAATTTTATCAATGTGTTTGAGGCTCTGTCTAAAATGTTAGCTGAATTCTGCAGCTGAAGGTTTCAGTGGTACAAATTTAGACTGTACTAGTAAGTGAATGGCTGAAACTCTATTCCTAGAGAAAGACAAGAAAACCACCTGCTATGTGATCCTGAGCCCTTGAAAGAAAGAAATTTAAAATTATTATGCAGCTTTCTCAATTGTCTATGTCAAAAATTCTGGGAAGATTGAATCAAACAAAATTGCAGAGATCCCTTTAGTGGAGAATAATTCAGATCTTTGGAATATGCAAATGTGCTTGGTTAATCTCCTTAATGGAGTTTATGGCAGGTAGTCATTTTCAAATCGAGTAGGCTAATGAAGCCTACTCTTTCTTTTTTTTAGAATATTTATGTGTTACCTATATAGGTTACCTCTTTGAATAGAACTGTTCAATACTTCATTGAGGCTCACAGTAGATCTGGTGGTGTTCCTCTATGATGAAAGGGATATAAATGGTGTTTTCTTCTTATGAATATTTTACCACCATAGTTGTTTCTCCATAGAATAAAGATGGTACATTTTAGGGAGAATCCATGATCTGGTGCACAACCACAAGAAGGCTGGTTTCTTAAGTTTATGGCTTACAACTGCACTTGGCCAAGAAATTGCTGGGCCATTACGTAATGGACTACATCCATAGATTCCTTCACTAAAAACCTAAGATGTGTGTATGCTGAGTGAAAGGCAAGAGGAATTTTCTCCAAGTTCCCTTTCCTGCTAGGTATGTTACTGGGGGAAATATGCTGACACGGAAATGGCTAGACGCAAAAAAACCAGTTTGAAGCCACTTCCTTACTTACCTTCTGCAGCTCTAACTTGCCCTCTAATTCCTTGAGGCCATGGTGCCATTCGAGGGCAGTGAAGCAATAACTTGTCACATAATACCTCTCCTAGAGTGCTGAACTTAAAAGCAGTTCCCAAACAGTTTAGACAGAACATTTGGCTCATTGCCTCACATCCAAAAACTACAAAGGGGACTCGAGGCTGCCATCACATGAGGGGCAGCCTTGTTTCCACAGCCTCAGCCAACTTCTAATTACTCACGGGTCAATTATTTCACTGCTGGATTAACAGCCCTATGTTTCCTCCTTTCCACCCTTTCTTGTCCACCTTTGAAAACCACTCTGTTGCTACTATTCACTTTCCAATCACATTTGGGACAAAAACTTAAATATAAACAGGGTGCCAAGGAGAAATATTTGCAAATCACAATTCAAACCAGTGTTTCAAAGCTCAAATATAAATGGGCTTTGTCTACATTTGCCTGTCTGTGGCTAAGCAGTTTCCCAGCCTCTGGTCGCTTCACTTTACAGACTTGGAATGTTCATTAATTTCGTGTGAATATAAAAGTTGAAAAGAGAAATGAAAATGTAGCCAAGCGTGACCGTTATGTTTTGCCAAGAGTTGTTGGGGCAAAGAAACAGATACGGATTGTTGTGGTATCAACTAATGGGCATTTACATTTCCAGTCTCAGCCTGTCTTTATAGGCATAGATGATTCAAATGTGGATATATGCTTTCATATTTTCATTCTGATTCAACATATGGATTATTTCATATTTTGAGCATTGTACCATTTTTTAAAAAGTGCATCCCCTGTGTATAATAAAAAGTAATGTAGCTTGTAGATTAGCTTGGCGTTGCAAAGAACATATTTGCCCAAAACAATCAAGTGTGAAACTACAGACATTTTGAAGGAGGTAGTTGTGGGGTCACCCTTTATCAAGTTGAATGCCCAGTTTGAATATCTGTGCTGTGCCAGCAGTGGGGAATATCAACATTATCAGTGTTGGTAAAGTGTTATTAAAACAGAGCCCGCGTGCTGAAAGTCAGAGCAGAAAAACTCCATGCGTAGATCCACTTCTGCTGTAGTGAAATTCAGTTCTGTCAAAGCTGACTTCATAATCATGTGGAGGAAATGATATATTCATGCGGTGGCACAGATTACACACCAGTTATTAAAATGGTGCCCATAGCCCTATCCCTGAGAGCGGTTTTCAAATAAATTGCTCTGAATGAAGCCTGGGAGAAAAGACTTCCATTAAATATAGTACATCCTTTTGAGGAATTAACTCAGGAAATAACGCATGCAATTACTGTAAAATTTTTCCCCTTTCACTTAGAGTCTAGCTAATGTACCAAGGCTATAAAATTCCTTTATGATGACACTGCAGCTAAATAACAAGGCATTTTATAAATACTGACAGCCATGTGTTATCATATAATTATTCCTAAAATTGTAGGTGAATCTTTATTTTAGAATCACCCACAGCTACTTGAAGAGTATTTATCACTATGATATTAGACATTAGACCAATATCCTCAGAGTTCCTTTTTCTATTTTATTTATTTTTAAATTTTTTAAATGCCTCATTATAATTGAAAAGGTACAGCTTACTGAATGCCTGAAACTACTCACTGGGCTCAACTGTAATTGAGTGTTTGGTTTTATTTAGATGTTTGGTCTCTGTAATGTTTAGATCATTTGCTTCTGATAGGAGGTATTTAAAAGGCATTATTTGTCTTTTCTCTTTCCTAATCTAAATTGCTTATTTAAGAAAGGTTGAAAGAAAGATACTGGGTGTTCTAGAGGTTTGGAAAATCTGAAATGTTGGGCTTTATTTATTTTTTGTGTTTCAATATGTGTATTATTATCAAGTCATTCACTAACCCCCAAATGCATTTCTTCTTGTAGGTATATGATGTAAATATTAATCTTTTTGAAGCTTTATTCCATTTTGTAGTGGATGACTTTTATCTAAGAATCTGTTTTATATTATAGACTCCTTTGCAAATTACTTGCATAGCATCCAGCGGCATATCACTCACAAGCCTTGTTATGACACAAAAATAACAAGAATATGTGTGAAAAAGCTGAGTGAGCTTTTATGGGAGCCAAGGTGTGATCTATGGACAGGCAGCTTCACTCTCTCCTGAGAGCATATTACAAAAGCAAATCCTGGGACCTGACCCTAGACCTATAGGATTAGAATTTCTGGGATGGTGGCCCAGCCATCTGTGTTTGATAGAGCCATTCACCAGGTGCTTTCAGAGGCACTGTGTAAACAACCCCTTACTAAGTGCTTACCTTGCTAGGTGCTGAGCTAAGTACCTGCTGTATGTAATCCTATTTAACTTGTACCAGCCTTGTGAGGCAGATACTGTCACATCTATCTTATAAATGAGGAAATGCACTTCTCTAAAATTTAAACAGAAATCGGTGAAGTCAAGAGCATTACAGCTCTGTCTTATTCCAAAGGCTGTGCCTTTTTTTTGAATGAAGGAAACAGGTCTCCTCATGGAGCCTTACTGGAATGTCAAACTTTTAATGTAAAAGTGTAGTTTTTAGTGCAAGTCCTGAGCATTTACATTCAAGTCAACTATCTGTTGCTGGACATTTGGATAGGAGAGTGACAACAGTGGGTAAAGTATGCACACTACATTTTAAATGTGGTTAGTTATACAGACTAGAAAGTGAACGTCTCTGTACTCAAGACCATACTCAGAAGCAGAGATATTCATCTGTAATCAAATCTAGGAAGGGAGGCAAAGTTTCAGCTTTTAGTTAGTGGTCAAAGTTTGGCACAGAGTACCATGGAGCTAAGCTAAATCTAAAACTGAATGAGTTGAGAGTGGGAGAGATTTATGCAGGAAAAAAAAAGAGGCAGTTTTTCATATTTCTAACAAACAGTTGATGGAAGAATTTGAGGGGACAAAATTTTATTTGAAAAATTTTTACAAAAGAAGAATTTGATGTAATCCTAGCACTTAAGGAGGCTGAGACAGGAGAATCCCGAGTTCAGAGCCAGTCTCAGCAACGGTGAGGCGCTAAGCAACTCAGTGAGACCCTGTCTCTACATAAAACAAAATAGGGCTGGGGATGTGGCTCAGTGGTCAAGTGCCCCTGAGTTTAATCTCCAGTACCAAAAAAAAGAGCAAAATTTGAATGTTGTAGTATAAAAGCTTCCATCGAAAGCTGCTCTTGTCTAAAGATGTTGTATTTCTTTATTTTGTTTTTTTTGATTCTGGAGATTGAAACCAGGATGCTTTACCACTGAGCTACATCCCTAGCTCCTTTTATTTTGTAACAGGATCTTGCTAAGTTGCTTAGGGCTTTGCTGAGTTGCTGAGGCTGGCCTTGAACTTGTGATCCTCCTGTCTCAGCCTCCCGATTCACTGGGATTACAGGTGTGTACCATTGTGCCTGGCTGTAAATATGCTTTCAAAGGATGGAAACTCCCCTTACTTCTCCCTGCATGCCTGATCTCGATGGTCTCCATCAAAATAAACCATTTGCTCTGAATGTTCCATTTGGCTTTTTGTTAAGTAGGGTATACAGGCCAAGTGGAGGACTGAAAGGGTGAGAGGGCAAGAGGAGAACAAAGGAGAGAGAAGGAACTACCCATTTGTCCACTCTAGCACTACTCTGTTGACTCATGGCTCCAACCCACTAAATTATCAATGTGGTTTGCCAGGGGAGGTTACCTGCTGGGCTAATGGGGCAAGAAGCTCAAGTTGGACTAGATTTCTGAATGCTGCTGAGTGCCTTCCAGTGCTTAGCACCTGCAGACGCTTGGGTAAACATTCTCCCTCCAACAGCTGTTCTCCACAGGAGTTCGGGCAAGTGCCCATCAGCTAGGACAGGGAGCCACTGAGGGGCTCCAGACGGCCCACACAGACGTGTCAAAGTGTTCAGCACTTTGCAAGAAAACAGACTGTCAAGGAATTGCTGCAGAAAGGCGATAAACAATTCTGAAGAAATTCCTCAGTGAAATGTCTAGGAAAATGACCAAAGATCTGTACAAAGACAGCCCTGAAAAGTGATCAGGTTTTTAGTTCTCCAAACTAGGCTGCATATTTTGTTAACACTGACAAGAGGCACAGCCTCAGATAACAAAGGCATGGAGAGTCATCTCGGCTCTCCTCCCTAGGTTATCCTTAAGGTCTGTTTCCATTCTTTGTATTGCAAAGGGGAGATAACTCTGACTGTGTCCCCAGATTCTGGGTCCCAGCTGGGTCCCAGCACCCTTCTTTCTGCAGTTGGCTGTGAGTAAACCCTGCTTTGAAAGCCATGGGGAGTTTTCCACGCTGGCTGCCAGGCTACTAAGCATGCAGTGTGGGGAATTCTAAGTCTGCAAGAAGAGAGTTGCACCTTCTGGGAGGGTAAGACAGAGATAGGGACAACTACGAGTAGAAGTCTATATCTTCATCTCTAATCATCTCTGCTAGGAAAATTTGGTTTTAAACTTTTATAATTCCTACTTTTAACTTGCTTTACATGATTTTCTCAGAAATTTTTACTTCTGTGAAATAAAGGTAAGTGTCCAGCAAGGAAACCATTTATTGATGCTAGGGTTTGGATAACAGGTGTCCCCTAAAAGCTTCTGTTAATGCAGAAATATTCAAGGATGAAATGATTAGATATGAGAGCTGTAACCTAATCAGTCCATCCTAGTCTGAATGGACCCACTGAGTGGTAATTGTATGCAAGTAGGGCAGGGCTACTACACAAGTAGGGCTGGAGGAGATGGGTCACTGGGTTCAGCTGGAAGAAGTCATCTTCCCCGAAGACCCTTCCTCACCACTTTCGGCTTCCTGGCCACCAAGAGCAGAGCAGCTTCCCTCCACACAGGCCTCTGCCATGGCCTTACCTTGGGCCCAAAGCAATGGAGTCAGACCATAAAACCATAAGCCAAAACAAACTTTCCCTCTTGTAAGTTGTTTTTGCCAGGTATTTTGGTCACAGTGATGCACAGCTGACTAAAACAATGGCTCTTATGAATAAACTCGGACATATGAATTCCTTCTAAACATGACCTAGTCACCTTTTCCTTGGGGGAGGGGAGTGCCTTCCAGATCAAACTGAAGGACACAAGAAGCAAAGTAGATCTTTCCTTCACCTCCCTCTCCAGCTCTTTCTGTGCTCCCTGTTCTCAGCTCCCTGTTCTGGGACTGTGCTTTGAATAAGGGCCAAGGTGAGAGGACACAGGGACTCCTTGCCACTGGGTCAGACTGAGAGGTTTTGACTAGAGATTTCCTCTAATAAAATGAAATCTTCAGAATATGCCAGAAGGAAAGAATGCCAAAACCCCCTGTCTTTCTCTAGCTGTCTGGGTAGGAGGGTGGCTGCCAATGTGAAGCACAACAAGAACTGGGGAGCCTGGCCCTGGAAGGTGGCCACTGGTGGTTATGGGACCGGGTGCAGCTGTTTCACATTTAAAAGAGTCAGCTGCCTAGAGTGATGGTTTTGGGGAGCTGTAGGCAAATGAATTCATAACATCCTTTACAACTCTCAGTGCCTCCAGTGCCTCTAATCTCCAATATTGCTACCTCTTTTTGATGGCTAAGTATTTTCAGGGCTAAGTTAAAGGATATACAAAGAGCAGTACTTTAAGATATTTCTGACTGGGACACCTTGAGTGCAAACCTTGTTCCCAGGTGGTCTTAATGGGGGAGATTGAGGTAAACCTGTGAGTACAGTCACTAAATTCTGAAATGCCTCTCTCTTATCTCTGATGAGTCCCACAGCACTCTTGCATTCAGCACTTTGCAAAGAGCAAAGCAGATGTCAGTTGCAGAAGAATGCATGTGAGCCTGAAGCCAGTGACCTTGCAATCCACCACATGCCTGTGATGGAATCCATAGCTCCTCTGCTTGCAAGTTTCCCCAATGATGTCATTTTTGGGGAAGCCAACAATGAAAGGCAAAATATGCAGGAAGAGCCCCAAGAGGCAAAAGAGACTGTTTCCCAAGCAAACAGCAACAGTGAAGGGACTGTTTTCTACAAGAGAGGGGACTCACAGCATAAGAGCCACACATATGTAAAGCAAACCTTTGCATTTTGTAGTGTTTCACCAGAATACTCTTTCAAGTTAAACCCAGAGGAATAGCCCTAAAGCAAAGAAAAAAAAAGCAAAAAAATAAAGGCCTTCCCTGGCTTTGGTAAGAACACCTGGTAAGACTTCCATTAATCATGTAATTGCTTGCTGGAAAGAAGCATCAGGCAGGTAATGGCAATTACCTGGAAGGCAGCAGCTGAGACCTCTGTCTACACTGGGAGGAGGGTATGGAGGAAGTGTCCCAGGAGTTGATGTCAAGGAAACCTGACGTTTCTTGCACCTGCATACTTAAACTCTGGCAAAGCTGCACTTCATATGAAAAGTACTAAGCCCAGGTTTCACCATGTCCTAATGGAAGATGTTAGTTTTGAAAGAAGAAAACAGCAAGTTCAAGCACAGAAATAAAATTTTACTTGATGATCTCAGAGTCTGTAGGCCTAGTCTCTCACCTAGAAATGCTACTGCTCTTTTTCTCATTTCTTATAGTGAATGAAGTTTGGGAATTTTTAAAAGCAAATCTCACTTTTGATTCTACAAACTTGTATTGACCCTGGCTTTTCTCTGGCTCACTGTTAGTGTTCTAACAAAGATTACCATAGCCACAACACTTGGAGTGTGGATAGGTAGTTGCATCTACATAAAAGGTCTACTTTCATCATTTGGGCTGTATGTGCTACTGAGAATAAGGGTTTTGCTCTCATTAAATGTCCCTTTGGGAGACAAAAAATCAAATTAAAGAAGCTTCTAGGCTTTTGGTTATAGTTTGTATTTTGGAACAATGAGATTGAGGTCTGAAAAACACTCTGACATCTCTCCTGTCTAGTCCCAACTATGAAAGTCCCAGGCTTCCAACCACTCCAAAAGAAAAAAACAAAAAAACAAAAAACTGTATTAGAACATTCTGGTCTTATCTTTTCTGCAGGACTCCAGCCTGCATTCAATATAGTTACCTATCTGTGTGGTAAAATGTTTGGGAGTGAACAACAAGAAGGAAAGAGGATAAGAAAACGAGCTGTATACCTTCTAAGGCAACAAAGACTGAAGGGTCAACCTTAAAAACAGGGATCTGCAAATTACAGGCTTCAGGTCAAATCTGACCTACTGTCTGTCTGTAAATAAAGTTTTATTGAAATAGTCATCAATCATTCATTTCTATTGTCTATGGTGGTTTTGCATTCTAATGGAAGAGTTAAGTCATTGGGCTATAGAAATGACCTAAAAAACTCAAAATATTTACTATCTGGCCTTTTGCAGAAAAGAAATTTCAACATCTGCTTTAGAAAATAGAATTTCCTTTAACTTAGGAAAGTTAGTGCTTGGGCAAGCGAATTCAGTTAATCTGTAACAAATGTCAGCAGATAATGGAGGGCATCTCAGAGCTCTGTAATTCTTTTTTAGGGTAAAAACACGTGGCCTTCGATTTTTCTGCAGTGTTTTTAAATTATCCAACTACTAACTGCCATACTTTCCCCTGCTTATAGATGTTAAGCTGTTTCCCACTCTGATTTATGTGCATGAGACCATGATAGCTAAGGGCTCCTCAGGTGACTCCCAGAGTAGGAGTTAAGTAGCAGTGGTCCCTTTCTGTTGTTAAGGATAGTTCAGAGTTGCTGAGACTCCCACAATAGTGGGCAAAGGCCATCACTGTACCTGTTGGCCAGAAGCTGGGATCTGGTTCCTGAAGGCGAAGTCAGGTAGATGGCCAGGTCTCCCCTCCGGGGGTGAGTGATGGTGATGCGCACAACTACGTGCTCCAGGTAGTTGACGTGGTGGTTGGGGTTGTCAGAGCAGCCCGAGGCTTTGTAGATGGAGCGCACTGCACTGTTGGGGCGAATTGTCCTGCAAGTGAGAGGTTGGGAGGGTGGGGACAAAAGAGAGTGAGCAAACTATGTAGCAGTGCTGGGTGGAGTGACCCTGGAGGTTTGGAGTGAGTATACATGTGGTAAGGCAAGCAGCCACTGAGTATTAAAGGGTCACACTGCTAACACCCAAATGGGTGGGTCTAGTTAATGACTGTCTTCATACAGGGAGTGGGCATTCAACAGCAGTGTGCATTGGAATTCCCTTGCTAAAACACAGATGACTGGGCCCCAGTTCCAGAGAGGCTGATTGAGTAGGTCTGGGCGAGTCCCAAGATTTTTCATCTCTAACAAGTTCCTGGGAGACAGTGATGCAGCTGATCTGTGGAATGCACTTTGAGAACCACTGCATTGAGTAGAGTGGAGGCCTGGGAATGAGCGACGCCTTGCTTCATATTCCTGGCCTAAGGACTGCCTGGCTGTAACCCCTGGGCATATTCTTTGTTCTCTCAGGCTCCTGCCTTCCTTTCTAGTGTCCTCTTGTGCCACTGTCTCTTGAACACTGGGGTTCAGCTATACTGGCATCAGTTTAGTTTCTGGGACAACCCAACTTTCTTATCTTGAGGAATTTGCACACACTATTTGCCTAAAGTACTATTTTTCTCATCCAGTGGTTGCTCTTCCCCCTTTAAGGTCAAAGCTTAAATTTCATCTCTCTCAGACCTTAATTGAACCATTGGCAAGATTTGCTCCCTATCTCTAATTTCTTACCTTTTATAATTTTCAGAATTAGATTGTAATTTGTAATCATCTACTTATTACATATTTTTGTTTGACTCTCTCTTTACACTCTAAGCTCCACAAGGGTAGGGAACATTTCTTATTTTCCTTTTTCTTCCTAGTATTTTAGCTCAGTATTTGACATCCATTAAGTGCAAGAGAAATAGTTGCTTAGTTGAGGAATATGTTTGTGAATGAATAAACAAATAATATATTTTCTCATTTGTCAAATAGGAATTAAAAAGCTCAATTTCTTTCTTTTTTTTTTTTTTTGAGACAGGGTCCCACTAAGCTGTGCAGGTTGGCCTCTATCTAGTGATCCTCCTGCCCCAGGCTTCTGAGTAGCTGGGATTATAGGGGTACACCACCATGCCTGATTTCTTGGGAAGTTTTAAGAGGAAAATACATATAAAGTTTCTAACACTTGGCTTGGCACACAAGTATTGAATAATACTGATTCATTTTTAACTCGTTTTCTTTTTCTTCTCATTCTTTGGAAGAAGAGAGTCCTTTTTTTTGCTTCTTAAAAACTTTCCTCAAGTTTTACAGTGACTGTAGTCTCATCATAAACCAAGTTCATAAACATTTTTTCAGAAAAAAAGTCTCTGAGAAGATAGCCAAGAACAAATACTAAGCAGGCCACTGAGAGGGAATGCTCTTCCTTGGATTTACCCATGGGAGCCACTTCATACAATTGTTTGGTAAATGCTGTCCTCGTAGCCTCTGAGTCTGCAGCTAACATTGGGGAATAGTCCCTATAGTTGCTAGTACATTGCAATCTCATTTACTTTGCACCATTCTCTGGAGAACTATATTTATATGCTTTAGTTTCCAGAACATTCAGTACTTTTTTTTTTTTTTTTTAAGTATCCCAACTTCTTGCACTATCAAATAGAGATACTGACAGGGTAGAAAGCTTTGGAAAGTCCACTGGTAAGGGGATCCACAAGTCCCCTTTAAACGGATGCTTTCCTTTTAAGGATCCTGGGTTATGCTAATGGACATTTAATGGCTTAGAATCCTAGCCATTCTATCACAATTTTACAATTACATCAGAAGAAACTACAGAAGCTTTGAGCTCCCACGTGTGACAGGAGGCTGTCAAGGAGGCAAGCGCTGGCCTCTGTCTTTGGGGGCGTTGTCATGTAGTCAGTGAGTAGCAAACATTACTTGATTTGTCGATCTGTGCTCTCCACACACATATGTTGCTGGGGAACAGTGGTCCACTTCTCCGCCTCCATCACCATGGCTTCCGCATCCATCAGTCCAAATCCATAGAGATGGCTCACTGCAGAAGGCAAGAGGCTGGTCAGCTTCACTGTGGTTAGCCCCAACCTATACTACATAGGCTGAGTTATGATGTCACTCAGCTGAGATCTCAGACACACAATAGTGGGCACCTAGCTATCTTACGAGCAAAGATTTGGGGAAAAAAAAACCCCAAATAAATAAGATGAAAATGTATTATTCATCAACTACTAATAATATGACTATCCTTTATAAATTGTTACTACATGCTGGATATTTGTCCATATTCTTACATTTGAGCCTCCCCACAATCTTAAGATGTTAGTGAGATTATTGTCATCATTCATGGAAGAGAAAACTTGAGGAACAGAAAGAAACCTGGCCAAGACTGACTAGCTTGTCAGTGGTTGAGCTGGATTCTAACCCACCTTATTTCTTTCAGGGGCCTGCTGTTAATCATTTGCATTTAAAAATAATGACATCATTGATTTTGTGAGGTAAAATAACTAATAGGTTTAAATAAAATGATAAGACGATTTCTCAGCAAGTAGAACTCATATGCAAGAAATACCATTTTTTCTGACATATCTAGTAATTAGGTTAAATACCCCGGAAGACATAAATTATTATCTTTCTCCTAGCATATAAAAAATTTATTGAACTATATGCATAGATACTTGGAGGCCTCTAGACTTTTATGCCAGTTTCTTGTCTTCGAATCTATTCTCAATTAGAATACCTATTGATCTAAAGCTGAATTTGACATAACTGGCTCAGAAATGCCAATTAAGTACAGGAATATTTAAATGATGATACAGCAAACTCTACATGTGCAGTTCTTTCTGAAAATACCTTAAAATCACAGCTGAATATTTAACATCTGCACTTTGTATTAAACTCTCCTATCTTTATATTCAACATGAAGATATACTTCTATCACATCTTGCTTAAAACAGTTTTCATTATGACATGAATTGCTTTGTGCAAAAATTTTTATAACTTCCCATGCTTATGGATTATTTAAGTACATCAGCTTGAAATTCATGATGTCCTATGATATAGTCCCATTCTCCTTTCAAAACAGCCTCTTCATCGAACCCTTTGCATTTTAAGGCTGCCCTTGCCATTGCCAGTCAGAGCTGGATCTTTCTGCCTCACTGCTTTTGCTCATGCTGACCCTTTGGCTTGAAATTCCTTCATCCCTCCTTTCTGCAGAGTCAAAGTCCCTACAGGCCTCGCTGATCTATCTTGTCCTTCTTGAAGTATTTTCTGAGCAATAAAAAAGTCAAAAGCCCTTTACTGAAATTCAACCATCTGTGAGCAGTAAACTTTCTCCTTTGTACTCTATAACTAATTAATTCATCAATCCACCTGCCTTTCTGTTATCCATCTGCCCGCCCATCCATCCATCCATCCATCCATCCATCCATCCATCTTCCCTCCAGTGCCTTCTGTGTGCCACTCACTGTATTAGGCACTGCACCTTTTAATCTGTGCCATGGATGGACTTGTTAATTAACTGTCAGTATGTGTCCTTTTACTCGAACTGCATTTTAAACTGCTTGGTGGTAAGAACTGGTTCTTACATTTCCTTATAGATTTCATGGGAACTTTAGTAGAATTTTATGCACATGGGAGCATATATAAATTAGAGCACATAAAAAAGGAAAATTGTGCCAGGATTCAGAAATAACTCTGTTTATGCTATTTGATTATTACACAATTCTTAGCAAACAAAACATCTAATCCACAGTTTCCTTGTTTTGGGATATTTTGGTCTATCTTGTCACCATCACTAAGTTCATGAAGTACTATTATATGTCCCATGTGAAAATCTTACAAAAACTATACAAATGCAAGGGCTTAATATTTTGCCATCAGATACTTAGTTAGATAGGACATAAGTAATATAAAAAATATCAAGCCTGCTGGGCTATGGTAAGGACACCAGTAGGATTTTTATAATGTACTTTTACATCTTTTATTTTTTTATTTTTTTTTATTTAAAAAAATTTACTTTAGAAAATTCTTAAGTTACAGTTCAATAACATGAATTTGTGTGCATACACACACATGCACACACATGTAACACACCCAGATCAAGATGTCAACTATTTGTAATACCCCCGAAAAGATCCATTTTGTGCCATCTAATCAATATTCTCCCAAAGGTAAATAGCGTTCTGCTTTTACATCTTTTATTAATCACAATATTAAAAAGCAATGCATATTCATTGTAAAAAAACAAATACATCCAGAGAAGAATAAAAAAATAGAAATTATCAATCAATAACTTCATCACAAGCTTATAATGGCTAGGGACAATTCTGTATGTGTCATTTTAGTTACTTAACATCATGCAAAGTTATTAAAAGGGGACAGAGGGACCTACATGATACAGGAAGACCGTGATACCATAGGAATGTCAAGTTCGGGACTGTGGGAAAAGAGGATAGAGGGAGGTGGAGAATGAATATCCAAACTGATAGAGAGTTGACAATCACCTACTTTTCAAGTTACAAAGAATAGAAGAGAGGAGTTCAAAGCCTTCCAACATATACAAATGCTAAGGAAATAGAAATGTTGATTATCCTGATTTCATACATGTGAAAATATCACCCTATATTCATAAACATATATAAGTATTGCCCATTAATTAACAAGTAAAAACAAATTTTAAGAAGAAAACTAAAAGTTTGGGCTTAAGGAAACACAACTGAGGAGATCTTCTGTTAAAGCTCACGTAATTCAGATATTCCCACTCACCATATAGCCACAGCCTATACCATCTCATCACGCACATTACAATTATTTTCTTTCATTAGGGATATTAAAATTTTTAATGAAGATATTATGCTGGGCTTTCCACCTCTATTTAGTATTCAAATATTCCCCAAGCTAATGTCAAGTGGTTTTAAAGCAGCATAGCTCATCATTTTATCTCAGTTTAGGGGATAAGAATAAAGATCTGATTGAGGTTGGAGAAGGGGGTAGAGGTAAGGGAGGGTAAGGGCTCTGGGCAGTCAATGCAAGCTTGGGGAAGCCCCCCACGGAGCACCTGAGCCCCAGCTCAGCTCTGCTGGCTCCTGCTCTTCCCCTCCCTAACAACTGTCCACCCAGCAACCATGATGACATAAATTAGCAAAAAGCCTCATCAAATACCACCAGCACTTCATGTCTGTTAAGCAACCACTTGAATCAAGTAGAAAAGCACCTTGAGTCTTTATGAAGGCCATAAATTTGTTTCCTTTTCCCATTCAATTTCTAACCTCCAGGGACAAGGCTTGTTCATGAAACGCTCAAAATAGATATTTAGGAAAGAGGCTGATGAGCTACAGTTAAACTAAAGATTGGCAAGTCAACAGGAAAAACATTCTATTGATATGATATTAATAACTGAGGAAACTCTACTGGATAGGTGAAGGGCAATTGGGTCAGTAACACAGATTTTCAGTATTTTGAAATACTGAAAATTGTGTATTTGTCCATAATCAAGATACACAGCATAAGAAAAACATCAAATACATTTTTTTTCTTCATTCTTTCTTCCCTTTTGGGCTGACAATACATCAAATCTATGCACTCAAATTAGAAGTTGTTTTTTGGAAAATACTAATGAGAAAATAATTATACAGTGAATGTGTTGGGCAGATAAGCTCATTCCAAATGTGCTATCAATAGGGGAAATAACCGTTAAACAGCTTGGAAGCACTAATAACTTTTTATGTAGTATAAAATGTTCAACTACTATAATGACCCATAAATACAGAAATGCTGGTTTTTTCTTTTTTCCCATTTGAGTGGAGTCTGTCTTGCCTGTCCCACGGACACCATGAAGGGTCACAGGGCTCAAGGTATGATTTCTCTCCAGTGGCTGCAGAGCTTGGCTTAGAGGAATGCTTCCATAAATATTTGTAAAATAAATGAATGAAACTGAGAGAATAAATTTTAATTAATCAACAAAGTAGCACAAAATGTGTGCTAAAGAATTATAAGAAGTAGGACGTCTGTTGTTTTCTACTGACTTTCTGTAAAGTCATCAATAACACTCGAAATTTATTCAAGCATAGAGCCAATATTCATATTTCACAAATGTATAACGATGGTAAATATACCATAAACAACTGGTTGAGATATGGCCATAAAAAAGAGTCTTATTTATGCACATTTCTCATGCCACGTTCAGAGCGAAACCTGAGCTTGGAAATAATTTTATGATGAATAAGCAGAATCCACTCTAGGCAAGCATTGTGCAAAATGCAAAATTCTATGAAATTGAAGTGCTGATAATTTGGCGAGAACAGGGATCCTGACTGGTTCTAGCAGAATCTTCCACTCCTGTGAGTGGGGGCAGCAAACATCATTTCTGATTTAACATTAGTTAAGACTAAAAAATCAAATACTGGAAAGGTACTGAAGGAATAAGAAACATACATAAGATCTTGTAGCAAAATTATTTATGCATTTTTCATAAAGCAAATTTATTTCTTGTTGAATAATATAGCTCTGCTTCAATAAAGGGGATTTAAAAAATTGCCTCTCATTGTATGTTTTTCTTTAGGGTTACAAAGCTGTAGATGTCTTGATACATATAAGACGGCAATTGAAACCCCATAAATAGGCCCCTTTATACAGATAAGCTCAGGAAAATGGTTTTGTATTACAGCAGAAGGATAACTAGTTTTTATTCACAGTTATCCAAAGTTTTCCTTGCTTGAAGTCAGATGGACAAAAGAACTCAGGAAAATAGGTAGTATTTCTGGCAAGTATATTTTCTTTTTCTGATAAGAGCAGAAATGCTGAGAGAAGCTGGTCATTAGGCACATAAGTCAGTAACTGCATAGTTTGAAAGCAGATATAGTTAACTCAAGCAATAGCTTTAGCTAGGAGGCCTTAAAAACTCCATTCTAAAGAAAAGCTAGGAAGCTGAGTAGGAAAAAAAAAAATCAGAAGTTTCTAAGCAACAGAAACTATAACCAAGGAAATCTGGTACACTTTTCTCTCTTCTAGTAGACTATCCTTATTGGAGCCAGCTATTTGAAATGCTGCTGCTGTTAAATATTACACAGAATGGATGTATCATGGTGAATTAAAATGACTATTAGTAAAGCACTTATATATAATTTAAAAAGTTGATTGGTTCAAATAAGAATTTTTCTTTTCCAAAGTTTTTGAGCTTTCTGAAGTGAAGCCATTTTTCTGCTGCCACTGTGTCAAACTCAGACACAACGTTATATAGCATCCAGGTACAAAAAAGGGCAAGTATCCAATGACAAAAGCTCTCCACAAGGAGCCCAGGAGAAATTTAAAATACTGCATATAAGGGAAAAAAATCCAACGAGGTGACAGCTGTCCATTACTGAATACTTATAGACAAGTCCGGCGAGTATCTTCCACTGAGTAAATCATTCCTGAGGAATACGCGAACTAAGTGTCCAGGTTTACACAAGACTGTCCTGATTTTAAAATTGAAGTCCTATGTCCTAGGAAACTCTCCATTCCTAGACAAACCGGGAGATTGGTCACTGTATGTAGAACTGAGATCATAATGTGACGCTACTGTGGAATGGCACAGAGCTGCCACATCTCTCGATATCAATAATCTAACAACTAGAAGGTAGACGGAAATCCCGCGCCTATATTTGTATTTGTTAAAATGCATACAATCACTGATGTCAAAAAAACTTGGCTGACAAATTAGGGTTGATACTTGACTATTCAAAAGTGCTAATTTCAATATACTCCACTGATACAGGAGGAGCATCCCTAAAATACAAAATCTAAAATGCTCTAAAACCTGAAACATCACAAGTGGGAAATTCCATATCTGACCTCATGTGACAGGTTGCCATCAAAATGCAGAGGCACTAAAAATACCATAAAAATTACCTTTACAGCATGAGTACAAAATGTCTAGGAAACATAAATGAATTTCCTGTTTAGACTGGGGTCCACTCTTGGCATGTCTGAGTTCATATATATACAAATATTCTAAAATCCAAAAGACATAATCAGAAATACAAAACAATTCTGGTCTTAAGTGATTTGGATAAGGTATATCCAACCTTACAGGCTAATAATTGATACAATTAGTTACTATATTACTTAGTTGGGTTGTGAAGCATCTACTCTGTATTCAATCCCATACTGAGGTCCAAAAAACAGAAAATGAGTTGTATTTCCAGTCGACTAAGGGGTGAGACAATAATTATTTTATGATATAATGAAAAACAATTAAAATCACCTAACTGTGTAATTACTGTACATATTAAAAGCACTTTAAAAGGGTAAGAAATCAGCCAAAAAGAACGGACTTGAAATCTACTAGAACCTGGTGTGCAGTAAGTACTCTATTGATGTCAGCCAAGACTTGCAGTAAGTGGATATCTGGGTTGCGTTTTGATACATGTGTAGGATTTAGTTAGGGTGAGATGCAGGAAGCACATTCCACTGGCCAGGACTGAGCCTGCTGATTAGTTAGCTGAGTGTAGCTCTTGGGGGCACTGATGAAACCAAAACCCCCAGGATGGGCAGTGTGAGGGGTAAGTGGACAGCAGGGGGTGAGGAGAGTGGGAAAAATCTCAGGAAATAGGAGGTGGACCAGACTGCAGGGGAACTGAAACACAACCATGATTGCTGGATGTCATCCACCATCAATAAAGTCGTTGCTGTTCTCATCTACCTATTAGTAAACCACCAGAGTAAAAGGTGGTTACCCCAGTTCCTGGCTCCAGGGAGGCTGCTTCATCTGGGGTTGGGTAGAAACTCTGAACCAGAGATCAAAAGTGGCGTGCAGCTGTTATAGTCCTACCACCTCTGGGCTCTTTGATCCTCAAAGTGTTGAACCACCTGCTCTGAAACAGCTGCTCCCACCAGGGACCTGTGCCTCCTGCACCTATTAATCAAACCAGGCCAAATGTGCAGGGTAGGAGGAGGGCACACAAGCAAGAGGGCCTGGGATGCAGCACTAATCTACCATGTCCCACTGCAAAACATAAACATTTAAGTACGGCTCTTTCAAAGTTAAAATAAACAGGTAAATCTGAAAACATAAAATGCAACTGATTAAGTATGAAAAAGTGGAAAGTAATGCTTTTCTGTTCCCTGGATGTCAGCAGTTCACACCTGACCATCTTGGACAGGATTTCCCAGAATCATCATTGCTCCCCTGGCCTAACTCCCTCTCTTCAGTATCTCCTCATTGTGTAATCTTTTAGATTTTAGAGAAAGAGGCATATAAGGATCTTAGAGAGTGAGAATGAAACTTGCTATGCTTTTTTTTTTTTTCCTGCTGTGTAGAGCAAAACATAGACTTCCTGGAGGTAGGAAAATGGAGTTTGAATTCTGCTACTTGGTTTGTTTTTATTTTTCTCTGTTCTTCCTAAAGTTTCAGGCTCCTGTAGCAACTCCAGCCAGATCCAAACATGCCAGCCATCACCAGTAGAACTGACATCTTGTCTGTGGAAAGTTTCCAGATACTGGGCTGTCTGCTGGAGCTGTACTTCAAAGCTCCTCTTGGGATGGGTTTGCTTAGCAGCTGTAGGTAGTCAGATGGGCTCATCATTACAGAGAAGAAATAGTAAGAGTTTAGGAAAACATTCTTCTACATTTACATATGTGCATATATATATTTATAAACTCACAATTTATTATATTACATATGCATATATACAAGTATATATTTAGTATTTGTTGAATTTGCACAATTAAGACAAAAAAGATATATGTCTTCATACTGTCAAGGGTCTCTTTCCATTTTAAGGAAAGAAAAAGATGTCAAATTACTTTCTTCTTTTCCCTGGCCAGTCCTTTTAATTTACTCCCAATGTGGTTATAAGTAAGCAATTTTCTTGTTGTACTTAACTGATACTTCTTGAACAGAGGTAGGAGAACTATTTTTCCAGCTCGGAGACCTTGCTGTGTAGCCCAGGGTATCTCCAGATTGTAATTTTTTTTTTTTGCTTGTTTTTAGGAAACAAAGATTGTCTAGACAAAGATGAGAACAAGATAAAAAAATGTATTATAAGGGTCTCTGATCAAAGGCTAATTAAAGGTTAGATTGACCATATGTCAGTTCCTCAGCTTGGATCTTCCTGGTATAAAACTGAGCAAACAATTAACACGATGAGATCTTCCTATGTGTGGTTTATTCACATACTAGTTTTAGAAAATTCTTCACTTAATTTCCCCTTACTTTTGCTTTTTTCTTAATTTCCCATAAAAGAAAGGAAAAGAAAATCTGGTGGATATTTAGTTCAAATGGCACATTTCCACTCAGTGGTTGAAAAGATTTGGCGATTTCATCCATCTGTACCTCTACCGGCTCACCCAACATGGATCATCACCCACAGTCACAGATGATGATCACAAAAGAATGAAGAAGAAACCGTTCCCAGCCAATGGGAATGCTATCATCTCCCTGGGAGGAAAGCTACCTGTTACCCATCTAAGGCTCAGGTACAATATTAGGCTTTTCATGAACTTTCCTTTTCACTTACATAACACTCAAATTAATTTTTTAAGTTTAAGAGATAATAATAGTGAAATTGCTGTAAAGTTACAGAAAAGGCCATTGATGTGGAGTGGATATTCTCTTGGGTGAAATAAGATATGAGATGACTCTTAGGTTCTTGGGTAGTTTGGATTCATGGAGGGAAAATAATGAGATGAAGGTATTTGGAATGGTAGCTTCCTCAAAGACACTATGTGGGCCTGGAATACATGGTCAGATTTGACCTGGAGGCAATGAATGGCTATTGATGCAGGAAACCAATAACTGATATCCTAGCAAGATGGACTTGGCATTGGTTAGATGGGATATTAAGGGCATAAGGACAGAAGTAGGAAACACGTTCCTGAGATGGTGAGACTTGGGAGATCATGTGCTATATTATGCAAATGGTCAATGAAATAGGAGATCAGCTAAGAAAGAAGCAAGGGAATTTCACAAATCACACGATGTAGGTGACTGAGGTGAGAAGGGAGTCAACATGAACAGGGTGATAGGCAGAGTGGTATCCCTTGGATTATAGAGGTTAAGTTTTGAGTTTCATTTTGGAAGTTCTCATTTTAAATCCCAAAGGGAACACCTTGTGAATAGATTCCAGATGGTAAAGTCACTGTTAAGGATGTGGAAATGAAAACTCTTAGCAAAGAGAGGATGCTTATAATTGAAAGAAGTCAGGAATGTGAAAGAAGAACAGCAGAATCTAAAGGTCAAAGGAGAACAAAAGTTTTATCTTTGCATCACAAAAGGCAAGGAAAGAGAGCTGTGAACTGGGGAGATGAAGAGCAGAAAATACTAGAGGAAGACAAGAGGCCTAGGGATGGGGCCAGCGGGAGATGAGAGAAAGAGGAAGTAGAAACAGGCTTGCAGGAAGTTACAGAAGGAAATGGGGCAGCTCATTCATACTCACTGTGAAAGGAATGGCAGAAGTGAAGCAGCGGGATAATGGAATTGTTTTCCCTCCTCCAAGGGAGAAGATATGAAGTTTGAACACAGAGGGTCATGGTTCAACAGACAGCAAGGAGAATGAGAGGGCTGGGAGCAAACGGCGAAGCAACATGAGGTATTGGGAGCACCTTTCCCAAGTTCCTTTGCAAACTGCAGAAAAAAAACATGCTTTGAGAGACTACTTTTCATTTCGTCTAAGGATGGCCTTTCATTAGCACTTTTCAAAGGTTCAGGGAGAAAATTAATTCATTGCATAAGGAGGGTGAATGAATTCTCAAACTCGCATGTGCATCAGACTTACCCAGGATTTACTCAAGCACAGACTGCTCTGTTCTATTACACTTATGTATATTATAGTTTCAGTAGGTTTGAGGTAAGGCCCACAATTTGTATTTTGAAGTTTTCAAGGATGCTGATACTGTTGATCTAGGGACTCTACTTGGAGAACCACTCTTTAGGGTTGGCATCTCTCTTTGAAAGTCTGTGGGATTAAGCTAATATCTCCAACACAGGGCAGGAAACTCTATAGGCCTGATTCCCAATATGCCTTCCCTCGTACCAGAATTACAAGAAATGAGAACTGGCCATACAGTATATGAGGTCAATACCTTCTTACATAAATTATCCCAAATATTTCTGCTTCCTTTATAAGAATATTTTAAGAAGATAAAGTTTTCTTAATTAATCTGTGGATGCATTAGTTCACCCACTCCAAGGATGGGATGGCTTAGATACTCCCTTCTTCAAAGGCACATTATTATTTAAGGTGTTAAGTACTATGCATTGATAGGATAGCATTAGGGCTTCTCTGAATTGAGGTAAAAATTACTGCTCAATGTACAAAGGTGAACATAGAAAATGGACTGAAGTGTCTATTTCCTAGTCCTACTGCCTGGAAAACGAAAGCAATTCATGCATCGAGTATGCTGCTCCAAACAAGATGCACAGATGAAATTCTAAAGGGGAGGTAAAAATAATAGCTTACATATGTATTTTATCACTTGTAAGCTAATAAAATTGTCATAACAATCCTATGAGCAAAATAGTGTTATTCACATTTTGCAGCGGAAGAAACTAAATTTCATGGGCATTAGAAGTACTTGGGCAAAGTCATAGGGACTGGAGCTAAAGTGTTCAGAATCTTCTATTATACATGTATCCATGATTACTGTTGTCCATAAGACACACAGTATTTCTTTCAACTAAGGTCTGAAATCAATCATATGCTCAGAAGAACCCTGCAATGTAACAGGATGGGAGAATCATTTGGAGGTCATGTAGATAACTCTACTTGTCTTTTGCATAGAAATTGCTCTGTTCTTCAAAACTTCTTCAAAACTCATTAAAATATCATGTGCAGAAAAAGAAATTCGTGGGGCTTGGAAAGAAAATTTAACATCTGGTCCAGCATACTTTCCCCTATTCTTGCTGAGAAATGACCTTCTTCAGCCATTTCTATCAGGGATTTTCCCTGAGTGTGGAGATACTAACATGGAAAAGCTACTTTATTTTGTATTCATGCTTAGGCCAGTTTTTTATTAAAACTAACCAGGCACGCACAGATGGAAGAGTGAGGGCCGAAGCAGATTCCCATTTCTCAGCATCCAGCAGTGATCAAGGAAGGCTCTTTCAAGGATGATTCTGGAAATTTCAGGGTGGACTCTCTCTGCTGGTATTGTACTATAAAATGAAGTCTGATGAACCATTATTGGGATGCGGGATAGAAGTTTAATTGCTTTGAAATGCTGTAGGCTACCAAGATGTGAACATGTTAAAGAGTCTGAATTGAGATCTAAGGGGGAAGAGGTCTGGATCTATTTATTTCACAGCAGATGTATCCAGGTGGATACTGCAAAGCGATGGCCTAGTGTGTCACTGTATCTTGCTAGATGCAGTGGCCTTGAGAAGAGCTAGGGCAGGATTGATTTTCAGGATTTCTTTTTGAATCTTGGGGTCTAGTTTATATAAGACATTGGCACCAACATAGAGATCTCTTTGGGTTGCAAAAAAGGGTGGGCTAAGCCATCTTTACTCCTTCCATGTTTTCACAACATGCCATCGAAGGCTCTTCTAACCTCTTGTTCATTTAGGCCACGTTGTTGATCCTGAACCAGTTTCCATAGCACACACTTACCACAGTTTCAGTGTGGACACAGCCAGTTTATATTCCCGGTCCCTGATTGGGGACATGGACCTGGTGCAGCAGTCTGTGCTGGGCACATAGACTACATTTCACTGTTAGTGTCTCTTATTCACCTCAAACACAATTTCCCTTCCACACTGAGAGCTCCCTTCTTTGGAGGACCACTGTGAGTCAGTGACGGGACGCTTTACATGCTGTCTTGCCACCACTGCTCTGCACTCATGTGTCCTGCACCTGTCAATCTTTACAAGAAGTCTTCACCACATAAATGAGCCCTCTACTGGATCCCATACAAAATAATGACACATTTGAATTAAAGAAGCTTCAATCATTTTTTGATCTCCAAAAAGGGTGAATGAATGTACACAAGAACAGGAAAAGAGCTATAGATTTAGGCTAAGTCATATTCACTTAAAATTCTGAGATTTTACTTCAAACTTGGTCTAGAGAACTGACAATAAAGAGAGATGAAACAGTCACAAGTCTGTAGTCATGCTGGAAAACTAACTGTAGTAAGACGGAGTTACTCTGCTAATAAGGAATAGGTTCTGTGAATGTCAGGATGGAAGCAATGGGTGAAGGTGAAGATGAATAAAATCATCTCTGGATGGATACCTTTTCAAAGGTATCTGTGTCTTTGACAATTTGGGAAAAATCACACCAGAATTTTATGGACTAGGAAAGCCCACGTAGGGCCTACATGAATTTGAGAAAGGTGCTGCTCTTTTTAAGGAGAACATTATTGCACTCTAGTATAAATGGTTTGGTTAGTGGATCCCAGGACAGATTTATTTCCTGATTAGTGTGATCAGTGTTATTCTCTTATGCAGTCAACAACTTGTGCAACCAACTGTGGCAGCTCTGGCACATACCCATAGACATTTCTCATGTTTTTAGCTATGTCCTCTGACTGGAATTCAGTGAGGATTTTAGGCTTCTAAGATGCATGATATTAAACTCTGAAACAAAGTTGGGTACACACTCTCCACATTGGCTGTGAAGGTGCTTCTGAGGGTAGAACATGAACAGAAGCAAGTGATTTTGAGACAAAACCATCTTACACAGTACCTTAAGAAGGCATCTGCATTGTAACCTCTGGTGGGCTCATAAAGGTGATGCAGCTTCCTAAGACTATGGAGTTCATGGCCAAGAAAAGTCATATTCAAGTAAAACTTAAGAAAAAGTCATCATAAACTCAAACGCTTCTGTCACTCTGCCTGCGTAACTGTCATATAGCAACTCAGGATAGGAACCACCAGAATCACGTTACTTACTTTCTTAAATCTCCGCAAAGGTGTGTGGCAAATACAAAGACTACAACTGTATGTTAAAAAGAAGTTCGGATATCATAAAGTAAGTGGCTTTCTGAGGTTATGGTGAACCTAACAGGCAGCGAGAAGATGGGTTAAAGGACGTTGGTGAAGCCTTCTCACAGCACAGTTCTCGCTTGGCATTTCCCAAGAAGCAATCTCATGCTTATGCCCTTCTCTCTGGGCTTATTAAAAAGTCATTTCAAAAATCATTTCTTTCTCTCCCTTTAAAAAAAAAAGGGATCTAGAAAAGATGGTCATATATCCTAACTCTAAAACTGTCCTCATTCAGAAAGAGGCCCAGGGATGATAACAAATTTTGCTGAATGTCACGGTTCTTAAGGTCATAAGTATACAATTGCATACTAAGATAATATAAAGTGATCACCACAAGAGAATATCCATCCATTTCAACAGGTCAACTTGTTATATGCATGTCATTTTGTAGGGCACATCATAGGGCCAGCAGGCTCACACCATCAATTGAGGAAATAAAACTGTTTCTGATACCTGACTAGCAACTAGAATCAACTTGAAAGTCACTACTAATTTTTTTTTTGGGTACTGAAGATTCAACTCAGGGGTACTCAATCACTGAGCCACATCCCCAGCCCTATTTTTTTTTAAATATTTATTTTTTAGTTGCAGGTGGACAGAATATCTTTATTTTATTTTTATGTGGTGCTGAGGATCGAACCCAGTGCCTCATGCATGCTAGGCGAGCGCGCTACCACTGCGCCACAACCCCAGTCCCCCCAGCCCTATTTTGTGTTTTATGTAGAGACAGGGTCTCACTGAGTTGCTTAGTGCCTCACCGTTGCTAAGGCTGGCTTTGAACTCGCGATTCTCCTGTCTCAGCCTCCCAAAGTGCTGGGATTACAGGAAGTCGCTACTATTATCCAACTCACTTTCTCAGATCACAGCAGTGGCTCTAAAATGTATTTCAAATCAAATGAGAACTCCTCACGCAAGGATCCACACTGCTTTGCTTCTCCAAGTCCCATCCCCCCGCTCCCCGCCCTCTGTTTCCCTGAACTTCAGTTTCTCTGTAGCTATCTCCTCCAGGAAATACTAAAAATCAGAAGCATGCATGTGCTCAAACTAAGAAACAACTCAAGACACTATTTTAGACAAGCTTTGCTTCCCAAACTTTGAGTGAGGCTAAAGTTCTCAAACATCTTCCACTCTCTTGTTAGATTTACTTTTGCTTCTCATTCTGGTTATACACAAAGCATGAGTGTAATTCACCATCATTAGCAGATCATATGCTTTTTTTAAAAAAAAAACTCGTATTGGGCTTATTTATTGTTTACTAAAAGAAAACACAAACAAGGAGGTTAAACATTGATCCAAAATCTTCAACTAAAATCACAATACGAAATGCAAACAAATAATCCAAATCAGAGAAAACAACACAAAGAAGGGTTGCAGGAGATATGTGATTATGAAGTATTGAGCCCTAATTGGGGTGGTGACTGTCTCTATCTACATGCATAATTTTAACAGGCTTAACTCTATGCATATTAATATCTATATGTTCAATTTTTATGATACAAAAATCTGAACAGACTCCTGAGTATGCTAGGTTAGAGTGATGCAGGACATATAGGGGATAAATAATTTTGACTAAGTGTACCCTATGAGTGAGGAATGGTCCTAAATTCTTTATAGGATTCTCTGTTCCTCATTCTTATCTTTACTAATTTCATTCTTCTTATGAGGGTCCCCTTGCCCCCTTGCTTTTTGGTGAACAAGTCCCATGTATGCTCTTTGAAATGGTCTATATCTTGATTATTCCCTCACTCCTTGAGGTCTCTGTTCAAATTAGAGAGGTTTTTTTCCTGTCTAATATTTTTAAAAATTATAATTTGCCTACACAAAGATTTGCATATGGCTATTTGTAGCAGTTTGACTCCTAATAGCTACCAGGAAATTGGAAACCAGGAAGTCATCCATGAAAAAGTGAAGGAGTACACAAATTGTGGTATATTCGTACAGTGGAATATTAATTAGCAATATAAAGGAATGAACTTCTGATATACTTAATGGATAAGTGTATCTGAAAATATTAGACAGAGATAAAGAAGTTTCAAATAATTACATTTATATGGAAGTCTACAAAAGGCAATCTGATGTACAATGGTAGAAAGTAGCCCAGTAGCTGCATGGTGTGAATATAGGGCAGGGGATAGGGAGGAGAACAAAAGAACGTTTTAGGGTCATAGAAATGACCTCCACCTTGATCATGGACGTGACTACAAAAATGTATATGTACATGTCAAAATGCATTATATTGATGCGCAGGGGCACCTGCCTGTAATCCCAGTGGCTCAGGAGGCTAAAACTGGAAAATCCTAAGTTTGAGGTCAGCCTCAGCAATTCAGCAAGAGCTTAAGCAACTTAGTGATACTCTGTCTCAAAATAAAAAATAAAAAGGGCTGAGGATGTGGCTCAGTGGTTAAGTGTCCCTGTGTTCAATCTCCAGTACCGCCTCCCCCCCAAAAAAGAAAGAAATGCATTATACTATGAATTAAAATAGTGTTTTTTCATTGTGCATAAGTTTGTCTGAATAAAGCTGAGAAGAAAGTATGAAGATGGCCAGATACAGTGCTTATTGGATTTTAAAGCTGAGATTCCATCCCAGGTTGTCTGACTGGAGCCCAGGCTCTGAGCCTTTATGTGGAGTGAATTTTTTGTTTTAAAAACCAGGAAACCTCAAATTAAGAAAATGATTGTTAAATATCAAAATAGTCTCTGGATAAGGTTGTGTCTTGGCTTAAGTTTTTAAAATCTTATTTTGGAACTGGATTCAAAAACCAATCATCAGTGGTTCAAAGAAATCCATTTCAGTACTTCATAGTCACAACATACTTTTAGGCGAAAACAGCTCTGGGTCTTGCTACCCACCCTCTGTAACCACTGGTCTTAGGGCTTGCTGACTTTTATCTTTGCTTAAAATATCAGCTGTCACCAGGAAATATCAAAATTTGCTACTACTCAGGACAGCAAAAGTCATGTGCTGAAATAGGAGTTTTAAAAATTATTGGGGTGGAGTCATGGATGTAGCTCATTGGTAGCGTGTTTTCCTAGAACATGTGGGGCCCCGAGTTCAATCCTCAGTACCGAAAGAAAAAAAAATTACTAGGGAAGTCCAGCCTCATTAGAGTTAATACTTTGGATTTCTTCAAGTAATTACACAAAAAGAAACACTGACTTAAATGCAGAAGTGTCTGTATATTGCTAAAAAAAAAATCAGATTTTATACTTAACAGCTTTTATTTGGCATATTAATTATTAAAGAGTCTACAGGATATTACTAGTCAATTCAATCAATTCAAATTTCTATTACTAGTTTCTAGTAATTTCTATTACTAGTTACTAGTTTCTGTATTGAAGAAACTAATTATGACTTTAGACATTTAGTAGGGTGAATTAAAGGTGACATTTAAATATTGCAAAACAAAATTTACATATAGTTGTGTTAACATTGATATATGATTATGGGGTAAATTAGTTTGAAGACACGTTAGTGATAACTTCATTATAAAGTCCTTAGTACATTTTTTTTTGTAGCCCATTATAGGTCGTTTAATTTATTTTCAACCCCCAAACAACATTTTATTTACAATATAGTTCCATGTCTTTATCCTTATTTCAGGTAAGGGAAAACAGATATGCATGCAAAGATACTTTTAGACTCTTTTTTTGTTTGGTGTTTTCCATTTTTAAAGAACTTTTCATTCAATTCAGCCTTCTAATTATGTTGGCTATTAGCTAGCCATATTCTGTAAAAACCAAGGTGCACAATTCTTTTTTTTTTTTTATTTTTTTGTAGCGGGGGGTTGAACTCAGAGGCACTCGACCACTGAGTCACATCACCAGCCCTATTTTGTGTTTTATGTAGAGACAGGGTCTCACTGAGTTGCTTAGTGCCTCGCCATTGCTGAGGCTGGCTTTGAACTTGCGATTCTCCTGCCTCAGCCTCCCAAGTGCTAGGATTACAGGCATGCGCCACCGCACCGGCTCAAGGTGCACAATTCTTAATTGGCTTCCTCAAAGCCATAGAAAATATAACTTGGTTATTAAGACTGTGGCAAAACCAAAAATACTCCAAAATAATTCTCCTTATTATATCTTACAGAGAAATAATAGGCAAATAGTACAACTATCATTTAACTTCCATTCTGAGAATGGATTTTTTTTTTTGATAGCACTTGGGATTAAACCTGGGGACTTGTGCATGCTAAGCGAAGGCTCTACTACCCAGCCCTGAGGATGGATTTTAAGTGTGAAACTGTGTATTTAAAACTTAGAGAGACACAAAACCAAACCAAAGTATAAACCCTCAAAGTCCAACAAATCTAACACCACCGTTTAGTAAAAGGCCAGTGGAGAGAAAATAAAGCTTTTCATTTGCAGGATATATTATTAAACTTCACATGTTTAGGAGGCATGAGTTGAACATTCTGATGGGACTAGTAGATATAAGACTCTAGATTAAGCCATGATTCAACAGGCTTTGCTGTCAGGGGTCCTGTATTCCCATGTAGACATTTAAATAAATCTCCACCAGACAAAAGAGTAAAGTAAAATCCCTACATGATGTGTGATTCACATCTTTTTTCTGTAGTTAAGGTAGAAAATAAGCTCACATATACAAGGGCCAATAAATAAGAAAAGAAGGGCTTTAAGTCAATGAATAAGGAATGAAGGTGAGGTCACAGAGTACAATGGCAGAAGGAAAACAGACAATCTCAAAAAAAAAAAAAATTCAGGTGGCAGAGTGGCATTTCCAGGGAGCAAATTTTATTAGGTAGAATCAAATATATCTACCTCCTTTGGTCTTTCCAAGTAATAATTACTGTATTTTTGCAAATGGTTTGAACTAGAGCCAAGCATCTGATTCTAATCCCACCTCTGACACGAATCATCTGAATAACATTTCACTTTGACCTTTCTTCAAAAATGCAATGTACAGATTACCAATTAAGGTGCACTATGTAGCTTTAACCACAGCTACCAGCAGCAAATCCACGTGCTAGGTGGCAGAGATGAAATATTATTTGAACAGTGAAATAATAAAACAAAATCAAGCTTTATCCCTTCAAATGGCAAGAGCGTTAGAAATCACTTCATACATGTGAAAAACAAAAAAAAAAAAAAAAAGAAGACAATTCAAAATCTCTTGTTTGGATTCACACATGGCATGCTTAATGGTTTTAGCATTTCTAATTCCTTTTAATAAGTGTTACAAACTGAAAGCAAGACAGATAGGTACTCAAAATATATTGGAACATCTTACCAGCCCTACCCGTGGAAATAAATGGATGGCAATTGAAAGCAATAAAGGTTATTAAAAGTTAAGGTCTCAGAGGCTAGGAAGTCACGTTAGACTGTCAATTGTTTTCCCCATGGTGGGTAACCAGTTAGAAATTAAAAAAAAAAAATCTAGTAGTTTAGTTGTGGTGAAAGAAGGAGTCAGTGGGGATGGGAGGTTTCAGCAACATGCTGGAAGAAAAAAAGAGACTTACATAGTCTGGGAGGGCAGTGAAATGGAAGGCGTGGTACCCTCGCTCACTGAGTTGTCATTTTTGATTTTTCAATGACATTTTTTTCCTTCTTTCGCCTAGTAAAGATGACAGAAGGTCCTAATTTATTATCTGACGTCTATTCCTGTTCCTAGATTTAAGAGAGTTTAACTGTATACAGTCACATAATCCAAATACAAATAATTCCATATAAAGCTAGAGCACTGACGTCCATGCATTCCATCATCATCATAAACGTATACTCGAACCAAAGGTCAGGAGTCAGAACCAGGCTGCACGGCCTAGGCACGTGGGGGAGAGAGGGACGGTGGATTGGCAGTTTACTCACATTAAAGTAGTAGAAGGAATAGATCCCCCCAAAGAGCTAACTTCCTCCTGAAATGAAATGAGCCACAGACTATTAAGAACACCCAAATGAAAGTCTTTGGCATGGCTCTCTGGGACCATAATCCTGTGCGCCCGAACAGAGCTGCTGGATATACACATTAGACCCCAAACAGGTATTCTCTGTCTTAGACGCCTTCTGCTGCTGAGGTTGGGCTGAATTTTAGAAGATGAGAGGAGGATCACTGACACTTTTCTCTAAAATGACTGTTGGGGCTTAGACCTCAGAAGAATAAAAATAAGTGTTCTATAAATTTCTGTCTTTGTATGTGAATTATGCCAGGGCAGATCTGACTAGGCAACACTATGGAGCCTGGATAGATCTGCCTGCTTCTTGGGTTCACTTCAACAGGAGTTGGGTTGGCACACTGAAGTTGCTAGGAAAAACCAATAAATGAAGAAACAGCATCAATTAAATTCTGGGAAGAAAACCATCCAGATTTTAAAAAAAAAAAAAAAGCCCTTACTACTTCTATAGCCACTTGGTACATTTTAAGGAGCATGGAGGGAAGATTAAAAAGAACAGAAAGCAAAACAAAGCAAAACAAAACAGAAGAGCCTTTTCATAAAAGAAATGGGAAAGGATCAAGGGAGAAAAAGCAATATAATCCTGACAAAATCCCAAAGAGCTTAATGCTAGAATCATCTCCTGGCATTACATATATTGGTAAGTAGCAAAATACTAGAATTTAGATTTCATTTCTCCAGTGGCAAAATACCAAACCTGTTCATCTGATCAAAGACAATTTCCTATTTGCACTTACAATTTCAAGTAGATTCTTTCACTGACATATGATATGTATCCCATTTATTTCTCAAAAAAAAAAAACATGATCTCTGGAGGAGTTATAAAGTCAAAAGGTGTAGTTTCAAATTAAGTGAGCATTATTCAAAATTGAACAAGGCAAATTGACATTTAGTCAGTTTTCATAATGTGTTTTCATTGAATTATGTTTATTCTGAAAAACTGATATGCTATAAAAGACATTAATAAGAGATTATTATTTTTCAAGAAGCAGCAGGACAGAATAATCTTAGTTCAATTAAAATTGTTAAAAATTAAGGTGCCATTAGTATAAACATGTTGATAGTGAATTGCATCTTTGGGGTTTCCCCTCACCGTGAGATAATCTCACTGTGGGGTCATTTACAAAGTGCTACTATGAGAATACAAGGACTAGAGAAAGTTCTAGGTTCCTCGTTTATCTCATGAAACTCCAGGGTAATCCCACTCTCCTCTCTGAGAAACGCAGAGATGCATTAGCAGAGGGCCCCTTTCCTCAATGTTTCAAGCCCTCCTCCTGGCCTGCGTGAGAACCTGTTGGCAGGAAGCCCATTGCTGCTTCAGGACCAGGGAACACCTTCCACCTTCTAGGTGTACAACCACACCAAGTGGGCGAGTCTGGATCAAGCCTGCCTTCAGGAGGGTCCCCAGCTGTCTAGTTCATCCATTTTCCAGGCTCGCCTGTTTGCTTGGGAGGTACTACATACCAGTATGTCTGAAGAAGTATAGGGAGGTTTTGTAAAGCAGATTTGACTGGAACTGCTATTTAGGGTGTGGGCTTTCTTTGTCAGTGATAATATCTATTGATTGCCAAACCCAAAACTGAATTGGTAGCTACTCTAAGTGGCTTCTGCTTTACCAGATGAGAAAGACATTCGTTGGACACTAACATCTCCATCACCGAGATCAGTCCCCGCCCCCGCCTTTCTTTACATACTCTTTAAATCAATGGCTCATCATTAGGTCACAAAAGCAAGCCCAGAGAAGCACAGGTGTTTTTGAATTCATTTCATGCATACATTTCACTCAGTGTTAAATCTGGGTTGGGTGGGACAGGGGTGAGCACCTGTGGGCACAGGCTTCTGCTGTTAGGCTCCTTTAGTATTCTCCTGTCTAGGGAGAAATGTCTGGCATGGATTCCTGCTCAGCAAGGCCTGCAAAAGTCAGCTGACTTAATTGAAAGGACGAGCTTTTACTGAGCTCTCCTTGCGCGAATCTCTTCCAAACATTAGGTCTTTTTGTTCTTTCAGTTCTTATTTCATAAAATGTCAGCCTGCTTTTTTCCTCCGGTCCCGGTGACCTGCGTTCTCCCTTCCCCAAAGCACGTTGCTTCTCCCGCTAGCCTCTGCCGTAATCGCTTTTCTTTGTGAGACACTTGGGAGGGGATGGAAATGTTTAGAGTAGGGAAAAAAATAACTCTTTAAAAAATTCATCTCATTATGATCATGTTTAGATGAAATATGGGGCTTGCCATCAACAAAATTACAAAACAATTCCACTGGGAGCCCAGACCAGTCAGAGTAATTCATCTATGAAAAAGCGAACTTTAATTGTTACTCTTGGCAGCCATCTAAGAGTAGAGTGAAATATTATACTAAATATTGCCACGTGCAATAGTAAAATACTATTTCCTCCTTGCCAGAAGCAGTGTACAGCCCCCTTCAGATTCAGGTTTGGGTCTGGTGATTTAGTCTAAATCCTCTGTTTCCCCCTCTCCAAAACCAACAGGGGTTTTCAAAAGAGCTGTGTGTTTTATTAGAACCATTTGCTCCTTTTAAGTTGCCAAAAAGGAATAAGTAAAACTAAGACGTTTATTTGGGTTAAAGTTGATTCCTCAGCTTCATGGAGGTCAACCTACTTAGTCTGTGAAATTTCTGCTAAGAAGTTCACTCCAGCCTTGAACCAGCCAAGGTTCCATGTGGGTCCCTTACTCCACCACAGCCTCATGGATTTATACAGCAGTAGTTGGGTGCATGTGGAAGCCGACCAAGAAAGAACGTATACATGGCAAATTACACTCTGGGTTTTCTAGAACAACTGAAATTTCCAATAATTTTTGATGGTACCCCATGATGTTGTAATGTGGGGATCAGGTGACCTGACTGGGGCTTCAGAGAATGAGATCCCACCAGGTATTGACCACTCTCCAGATTAAAAAGTTCATTGCACCCTGATGCATTATGTCCTTTATAAGCATGGAAGAGGTGTTTGCTAATACTCAAAAGCAGAGGGGTAGTCTTTTTTAAAGAATGGAACGAAGCCTTTAGTGAAAACTTTGAAAAAGAAAACTTTGAAAAAGAACTATTTATGTGCACTGGTTACCTGTCATATTTATAGGTTCTAGCTAAGCACAAGTCTCTTACAAGCTATTTATAAATAATTTTAAAATACATATTCCAACATGAATATTTGCATATATTAGGCATAATTCCCTAAGGATATATTAAGAGCATATTTAAGATATCACATGTACATAATATTATTCATCTTCCAAAATGTGTAAATTGGGGCAATTAGGACCCTTAGAAATTAAATGACTTGTTCAGAATTATTCAGTATTTACCTACAGTCCAAAGAACATAATCTTATTTAAGTAGATATTCTCTATGGTATGGCACATTGTTCTTATCCACAGGGGACTATGTTATAATATTAAAATTATGGGAAGTAAGTTTAAAATTATAGGTGCGATAAAAAGTAATCTTGTTAAAACTTAGTTGATTAAAATTTAAGTCATCTTCAACTTGAGTAACTATACTAATCCTTAGAACATCTGTGTGATTTTTCTTTTATTACAACATGTATTATCTTTGACAATAAATCAAATGGATGCTGTTAATAAGACCACTGGAGGGAAATACAATCTGCATTAGCCATGGGAAAAATATTCAACAGCTTGTTATACATGTGCACAGGTGCACTAAGGACTGAATGATACAAAGTTTCATGAGAACTTTTAGTTTATATAAAGTAAAATCTCTTAGAAGTATGCCTGTTGTTCTGTTTGTAGAAGTTAAAAAAATTATAGAATGCATGGACTAACAGTGCTACACTAACACGAACAACATCTATCCATTATTATTTAAGAGGAAGTTATCACTACAGAAGGCAAGGAATTTTAAAATACATTGTTAAAATACAACTCAGATAATTAATGACAGCACAAGTAAACTAATTAGGAGTCCCATAGGACGACTATACTTGGGAGTTGGTTGATCTAGAAAAATTGACCTATGATGTGGGAAGACAAGGAAGTTTGCCTTATGTGTATAGTTTTAATTAAAAAAAATATCAATCTGCCTTTTATTTACTACAAGATCAAGCTCTTTGTGAGCACAAAATTTAAAATTTCATTTGAGGAACTGTATTTCCTGCTCTCCATTTAAAATGGGGGAAAAATAAAAATATTTTGCCTGTGACAGAATATGAAAGAAGTTCTCACCCTTAAAACCAGCAGCATTGGTTTTCCAGTCATTAGCGTTCAAATGTCCCGCACGGGAAGTCCTGACAATTACATGCTGTACGTCTCTCCAGGTCAGAAACGGACTGGGGAAAGACAAGGTAAGAATCATTGTACCAAAAAAAAAAAAAAGATGGGGGAAGCAGAGAGTCACAAGCAAATTAAAAAAGCAAAATCAAAATGGCAAAGTACTAAAAACAAAGGGTCAAAGATTTGGGTTTGGGATAACCAAATGCCAAATGCTGTCTTTGTTCTCAAGATGGAGAAGTGACATTAGTCTGAGGGAGGCAGAAAATGTAACCTTAAATTGAAGAAATAACAGGACCGAAGTCAGTGTAACTCAGTGTGTAAAAGGGTGAGGGTTTCCAGTTTCCTCAAGAAAATGGCTGCCTATTACGGTGCTGTCGTACTTGGTGTAAAAGTCTGCATCATTACTGAAAATGAAGAGTAAGCTAAAGTCCAAATGGAAAGCCTCTGGAACATTCCTTGTTCAATCATAACTAGGCAATTGACTTGCAATTTTACTAAAGAACTTAGCAATGTTCAATCTTCTTTATATATACACATGGGATGTGGGAGAATCTCAACTGAAATCCAGTCCCCATTTTCACTGTTCTTCAAGGAAGAGACTATGGTACAGAACCTGCTGTTGGGCTCCTCAGCACAGACAGCTATGGGGGTGCACTTAATTTGTAATATGTAGTCATTACGCTAAGTCATTGGATACCTAGTTCTTACGGCTGTTAGCACTGGAGAGCACAAGACAACGACTGAACAGGAGACAGGCTCGCTGCAAAACCCAATGCTGTCATAAACATACAGAAAATCAATCTAGTATATATATACACGGAATTTTTGTTCTCTTTCAAGGAATATGTATTTTCTAGAAGGCATTTGATTCAATGCATCCATGTCATTCTCATCAGGATACTTCTTCAATTCAGTCTTGAACTTTGAGATGTGACAATCTTTTGCCTCACCATGAATTTGGTAATTATCATGCAGCCTGCATGGTCCTTTTTTTTCTCAAATACCACGTTCCTTTTAGGAGTATTTGCAAGGATGGGCCACAGAACATTTGGGGAAGAGGAAGAAATTACTGTCTATCTGCCTCATGTGCTCATGAATGGACACTGCAAGAAAACTTATCTTCATTGCGGCCGATTTTCATGGTGAAGCCTATACAGTACTTCACTTTATATTACTTTTTATTCCCCATCACACCTACAAGATTATGTGATTTGGAGGGTGACCTAATAAGAGGGGGCTAGTGATCAGATTCCAGCTGATTCATTTTCTATGTAAATTAACCTCTCATAGTCTTAATTTCCTCACTTAGAATGTGAATACTAAATCTACTTTACTTTATTGTAAAGCAATGCCAATTACTTAACATAGTGCGTGGTACATGAAGAACCATTCAAAAGTACCAGCACAACATTTTGACAAACTAATAGCCAGTGCTCTTATTTGGTGGTTTGGATATGAAGAACACAGAGACAGAAAAGAGCTACTGAATTCTGATCTGATACCTTTTTGTTATGCTCTTAGACTAAAGATGAATGCAGAGTGCTGCTCTTTTCAGTTTTCAGAGGCGATGAGATTGGCTCTAGATTATTTGTAAGATTGCATTAGCAAAAGAACTTACAACCTAACTATATAAATTTTAATAATATGAGAACAACGAAAACAAAATCATTTTCATTTTGCAGGGATACAAAACTCATTAGGAACCAATTTTAGAAGCCAGTAGGGCATGAAACTCTCAAGGAAGGGAGGGGAAGTGCATGGTTAGCCCCCTGGAAAAAGGTAAGTTTTGCTTCTGAAACAAATAGCATGATTGGGTCCTAGGCTGACTAACTCTGAATTCACCTGGTAATTCAGCAGACTCAGTGCATTGCTGTCCGGGAAACGAGAAAATGAATACAGGGATAATTCTGAATGCTGGCCTCAACATAAGATGCTCAGACTGCACACCTGAGATGGGATGTTCATATCCTTCCAAAGGAGCATATACTGTTTTCCCCCGTGAATAAGCAGCAAGACAACAAAAGGTACACTTGGCTTTGACAGCTATGTCTAAATCAACCTAATGCTTTAAAATTAATGTTAACACACAGTCAAAACACCCATATTTTAAGTCGTACCCTTTAGGACGAAAAGAAAAAAAGTACGTTTTTCATATTATTTATCACCAGGGCAAGATTCCTTCAGAAATATCTAGCACAGGGCTTTGACCACAGGGAGATGGATGTACATTGCCCCTTGTGAACCTTAGCGCTAACATATACAAATAATAGAACAGGGAACACTTATCTTGTACCTCAGGCAGCTGTATTCTGGCAGATTCAGGAAGTCTCCTGTATTCAACTCAGCCTGAAGAAATAAGAGTTACTTGTTCTCATGCTGAGTTGCAAAAACTAGATCTTCTTGGAGTGCTTGTAATTAGAAGGAAGAAATTGGCGTCAGGAAATTGGAACTACACGTGGAAAGAAGGAGGGGGTCGGATGACTTTCTTCTTACATTTCATAATGCACGCAACTTTGGAAATGAGCTAATTTGAAACTTTTCTGAATTTTCCCAAAATAAATAAGGAAGATAATATGAGAAACCAATGAGTTTGGAATCAGTGGTATTTCCACCTGTAGAAAGATAACTAATTACCTCAGGAGCCATCAGAGGTTAATTGTGGCGCACATGTTTTAGATATTGCCAGTATCCCAAGAGAACTCTTATTTATGGGGAAGTCTAATTTGCATATTACTTTGTTGATTTTTTTTTCCAGTACTGGGGATCCAACCCAAGGTCGTGCATTGCATCTTACTTGCTCACAGAGATGATGTAGGGGCTGAAGATTGAGTCCAACTATCAAAGATATGATAATGGATCATTTTGGTAACAATATATAGAGCAAATGCTTAGAAGAAAGGCTGAGTACTCTTTGCTGGGAACGGCACATCCATGACAGTAATGCAGGACTCTCTACAGCTCCTCCCACCCCCGCCCCAGATACCTGGGCTCACACTCCACTGGCCTAGGAAAACCAAGACCCCTCTTCTCTTCACTAATGGGAGGATTGAGTACCAACAATTTTAGGGTAAGCAACAGTTGAGAGATCAAAAATGTAACAGATTAGAGGAAAAGAGTGGTGTCTCTCAACCTAAGCTTTCTGGCCACCGCCCTGCAATGAGCCACATGGTATTCTGCTACGCACCTCTCAAGTTTCTTCCTGGATATATTGACAATTCCTTTCAACCACAATAATCACCAAAAAAGTAACATTTCTAAATGCTTACAAGAGCTGTGTATCTGCATGTGGCCTTTCAAAGCAATGACATGAACATGACTTTGTAGGGGGGTTTATATATGTGATCTTTTCTGGTTAAGAAGTTTTGCCTCTTTTACTGACCTTGCAATAATAACCTACACTTAGCAGGCACGTGCCAGAGCCAAGCACTATGTTTTACATGCAGTATTGTTCTATAATGTTGAAAACAATATGATGCAGGATCTGCTCATTTCACAGAGACAAAACTGATGCTTTAAATTACATGCAGTCACTCAAGTATACAGAGCTAATAAGGGGGTAAAGCCAGAGTCCAAATCTGCTGGACCTGGCTGCTGAACTTCTGCTATCAATCACTGGGTAATGCTGTTTTCAGAATGGATCTATAAAGGTGATACAGGATCACATGCAGTACTTCTCAGGTCTTTCTTTGAAAAGTGGATAAAGAAGCCGAGTATGGATGTCATTTTCTCAGTGTCACACAATCTTTGCATGTACATATGCAATCTTTGCATACCCTGCTTCTCAGCTCAGTTGACCTTTTTTTTTTAATACTGGGATTGAACTCTGGAGTGCTTAACCACTGAGCCTCATCCCCAGATCTTTTATTTTTTTGTATTTTATTATTTAGAGATAGAGTCTCACTGAGTTGCTTAGGGCTTTGCTAAGTTGCTGAAGCTGGCTTTGAACTCGCGATCCTCCTCCCTCAGCCTCTCGAGCCACTGGGATTACAAGCATTTACCACCACGCCTGGCTAGTTGGTTGGTTTTTACCTACCATGGTACTCAGATTTCTTAATATAGATTTTGAGTTCTAAAGGCCTAATGTTTGCACACTCTATCAAACATAAACAGCAAAATACCATGCCAGGAAAATCACATTATTTTTATAACATATTTGACATGTATACTGTTATGGTTAGATATGAGGTGTCCCCCAAAAGCTCATGTGTAAAACAATGCAAGAAAGTTTAGAGGTGAAATGACTGGGTTATGAAAGCCTTAACCTAATTAGTGTGTTAATCCACTGAAAAGGATTAGTTGGGTGGTAACTATAGGCAGGTAGGGTGTGGCTGGAGGAGGTGGGTCACTGTGGGCATGCCTTTAGAGTATATATTTTGTTACTGTTGAGTGGAGTGCTCTTTCTGCTTCCTGATGCCATCTCCTGAGCTTCCTTCCTCTGCTTCACTCTTCTACCACCATGTTCTGCCTCACTTCAGGCCCCAAAGAATAGAGTTAGCTGTCTATGAACTGAGACCATTGAAACCGTGAGCCCCAAATAAACTTCTCCTCCTCTAATTGTTCTTGTCAGGTCTTTTGGTCATAGAAGCAAAAAAGCTGACTAAAACCTATGCTATATGTCACACTATAATTGTACTATTTCATACCATATGAACTTGTTACCTAGCCTGCCTTGGTCTCATTCCAATGTGGTTCATATCCTGGCTAGGTAGTTCTTCTCTTCAAGGAATCTCTGTTGACATTGTCCTTAACCACTTCTCATTAACAGTGGCAAAAGTAGGATAATCAATGACACCCTCACTACCTTGTGCTTGTATGACATTCCTTTTCTGAGCAGTTCAAAGCATTTCACAGGCCTGATGCGAGATTTAGAAAAAGCAGGACATGTTCCAAGAGCAAAAGTTTTGTGTAGTATTTCTTATTAAGTTTCTAAGTGTAACTGCTAGCTCGTATATTAAAAAAGAGAGAAAAAATCCTCATTAAGAGTTCTTCCAGATAATTCCACAGATGTGTGTTTGAAATAAATCTGCATGTAGTGGTCCTTAGAAACAAGGGCCAATTTGAAATTTTGGGTAATTGGCTCACCTGTACTTATTAAAAGGAAGAAAGACTCCTCAAATCCTCAAAAGGATCTACCATTATGTGCAATTTAGTGGAAGCTAAAAACGGATAAAAGGGACAACATATATACATATTATCACTGAAGAAAGATTTACTAACAAGGAGAGCTGCAGAAAATCTAGATAATGAAAGCCATTTTCTAAGCAGGGTAATTTGCTTTAATAAAAAAGTAATTCTGTCTAATGAAATAATAAGGTATTACCCAGATCAATGAAGAAATTGCGTGGCCAATCAGCAAGCAGCCAAATATCCAACTTACTAAATCAACAGCAATCCAGAAAAACACCCAACCTCCTTTCATATTTCTTAAAAGTGTGTAAAATAGAAATGGGAACAAGTAGCTAGAAAATTAACATCATTGCACCAATGCTAAAGAAATTGGTAATTACGGGAATGGCTTTATTGTGAGTAGGATCAACAAAGATGAGGCAGAAGATGTTTAAAGCCTGATGAGATTGGTAAAAACACTACTCTGATGGCAGCCAGTGCATGCAAAGGATGGTTCAAGAATACAAGACAAACTACTCAACAAAGGAAGTCAACCTGCTTTGGTCAGGTAGTAAAGAAGGGGAAAGGATTGGGAGAGTCAGTCTCATTACAAGCAAGAGTGTATTTTTTTGTGTAATACTGTAAGTCAAAAGCTCCAGGTCTAAAGTTGGGTTGCTGTATCAGAAAAAATAATACCTCAAGAATTAGAAATGTGACCTGTGTTGGTATCCCTGGACACCCACTTATGATCTACCCACATTTGAACCGAAGCAGAAAAGGTGAAAGAAAAGGAAAAACTGGGTCAGAACTACCCAAATCCAATTATTATTCTCTTGCAAAACCTGTCTGATTCTATGAATTTAGTCTAAAGCAAGGGTAAAGAAACTTGGTCTCTAAATACACTTAAGAAAAGACAGCCTCTGCTGGGCAAGTGGGGTGCACTTCTAATCCCAGTGACTCTAGAGGCTAAGGCAGGGCGATGAAAAGTTCAAAGCCAGCCTCAGTCACTTAGTGAGGCCCTAAGCAACTTAGTGAGACTCTGTCTCAAAATAAATCATGAAAAGGGCTGAGTATGTGGCTTAGTAGTTAGATGCCCCTGGGTTCAATCTTCAGCCAGAAAAAACAAAAACAAAAAAAACTATACTTTCTGATGTACAATGAAAAATTTTGACTGGGCACTTGTAATCCCAGTGGCTCAAGAGTTAGAAATGTAGGAAGGCTGAGGCAGGAGGATCACAAGTTCAAAGCCAGCCTCAGCAAAATTGAGGTGCTAAGCAACTCAGTGAAACCCTATCTCTAAATAAAAACACAAAATAGGGCTGGGGATGTAGCTTAGTGGTCGAGTGCCCCTGAGTTCAATCCCTGGCACCCAAATTTTGTCATTTAAATTGTAGTATCTTTTCTCCCACAAATTCTGGTTTACTACTGCAGATACTTGTCATTACACCTAAAAGATCACAATTATGCTTTCTGCCAACACTGCAAACAAATGATGTTTTGTTTGCATGCCCAATACTCATTTTCTTGAAGTCCTTTGCTACATAAACTCTTAGAGAATCACACTTGAAGAATGGTCAGACAGAAGTGCACTAATATGTAATCTCACACATCAACACCAAGTTTCAATTATGAAGCTCTTCATCATGCTTTCTATACATTCAACTCCCTCCCACAGTAGCATCCTGAATGCAGGGCCTGTCTTTACTTAACCCTGAGCCCAGAATCTAGGGCGAGCCCACGTTTTTGTCCAAAAACTTTAAAATCTTTTGGAGTAGATGACATGTGACAATAGGAAGATTTCCTTGCTAAATTCATACCCATCAACCTATGAGAAATTCTTGCTTACATGAGCCTTTTCCATACACGGGGTAGGTGTCCCAGGACTTGGCTGGTGTAAATATGCAAGCCAGGTGAATAGGCTCAGTTCTGCAGGAAGACACTGGCACTCCCATGCATTTCTATTTCTCATCCAAATTCGTTCTCAAAATAATAATAAACACAGGGTAATCACATGACAATGGTAGAAATTGTGCTTCAGAGTGAAGATGACCTAGGGTGAATCATGATTTGCCTCTTATTAATTGTATAACATTGGACAACTCACTGACCCTCTACTGGACTTAGTTCCCTTTGCCATAATGTGAAGACAATACCATTTACTTAAAGTACTTGCAAGATGTTGTTGTAATGAATATAAAGTGCTTAGAACATAGAAGATTTTCTGAATCAATAGTCACAATTATTCGTGGAGGTTAACAGTCTACCATACCATGAGAAAGAACTACTTTCTGAATTTACACTAGCATTTGATGAATCTATACTTCATTAAACTGGGTTTTCTTCAATGTTCCTAAATCTTAATGATTTTTTAGTTTCTCTAACTGATAAGAAAATGTCACTTCTGGCACTTGGTGTATTTCTGCTTAGTAAAATAAAAATGCTACTAAGACCTGTCATGAAGGTCTGGTTTTAAACAAGCCCATGGGTATGCAGCAGTCTGAACTGGTTGGGGATGAGTGGTTGGCACCCGCTCCGATGGCAGCGATTTCTGTTTGTGGTGATCTTGCTTCATGGTTGGCCATTGAGGCTGTGACAATGGTGAATGTTCTTTGATTTGATAGTGAAGTGCTTTATAGTATCAAATGTTAAAATGAGGACTGGAACCACACTTCCTTTACAAAACTGAATGCCAGATTGAAATGCTTTTAATACTCTCCTACAGAGTTCAGAGTTCTTTCCTCAAAAGTTAGCAGTTAAACTCTTGAACAAGCAATGAAAATAGTCTGTTGCATCTATTGTTATTTTTCTGTGTGGTGCTGGGGATACAACCCAGGGCCTCATGCTTGATAGGCAAGTGCTCTACCACTAAGCTCCAGCTCCAGCCTCCTCTGTTATTAATATTATTCTAAGTTACTTTATAATTGTGTTTTCTTCTTCTAATTTTTCCTGAAAAATATGAAAGATTAAAATGATGTTCTCCTACAGGCTTATTAGGAAGAAGTATATTTTTAACAAGCTTTTTGAATGTTCAGTTTTAAACTTCATTATAAGTCACTATGTATTTTAGATTCTAGAATTTGAAGTAAATGTCATCATGATGATGTTAGAAACTTTTGGCTCATTTTACGAATACCTGGCAGTCTTTCTAGTTATTAGGCATAAATGGCAACAAATAATACTTAAAAATTATATATTATACATACACAGAAAAAGATTAACAAAGACTAATAGAAATTTACTATAAAACATTTGGAGGTATTATATAGAACCCCATGCCAATGTGACTGGCACAGGAAAATAATTTTTAACTTGCTTTTCGCTACTATATATATATATTGGAATGCCAAAACTATGTCTTTCTATACTTCCTGAGAGTGAGGGGTGAATATGAAACAAAGCTTCCAATAAGAAGTTGTCTATGGGGCATTTCTTTGCATTATTTTTGCTATAGGCATTGCTAATGCCATACCATTGTTTCTTTGCTCTTTTTGCCTGGAACGTGGATATAATGGCTGGAGCTGACAGCAGCCTTTACAAAAAATCAAGAAAATAATCTAAGCTTTGGCCTTTATATCCTTGAGTTACTGAATCAATATAGTATCTTGATTGCTGATTTATTGATTTCTTGTCCTGTGAACCAGTCTTTCTTGTTAATGAATACACTTCCCAAAAGATGCATCTCCCAAAGCACAGAGTAACAGATGGCACACACTAAATGTTCACTGTGTGGTCAGTACTATAAGAAGTACTTTACGTTCATTTTTTTATTCTTCAGGACAATGCAGCAAGATAGGTGGTGCTACTGCTTTTATTTAAAAAATAAGGACATCAAAGTACAGAAAGATTATTGATCATGGTTAGATGCACATGATTAGCAAGAGCTGAAACTGGTGCACACTGTCTGACTGCGGAGCCTCGCTGGGACCCACTCCACCACCACGGGTCTGTCAAGGGAAGAGTCAGGCTAGTAGTGCTTTCAGGCAGTGGCTACTGAACTCCTGGTTTGGGGCAGGAACTGATTATCTCTTCTCCCAGTACACTTGTGTCAACTAGAGCTTTGTCAGGGTCTCAGGATGGGTCTGGGGTTTTGTCTCTCATACCTACCTTCAGTGGCAGATTTGAATAGATCTGTGCTTGGATGCTGCTATGGTTTGGATCTTGAATGTCCTTCAAAGGCCCCTGTGTTAAAAGCCTTGGTCTCCAGGGTGGTGCTACTGGGAGGTGGTGGAATCTTTAGGAGGTGGGCCTAGTGTGAATTCCTTAGGTCACTGGTGGTATGCTTCTGAAGGGGATTGTGGTGTCCCTGCTCTTTTCCTTCCTCCATCTCTCCCTCTCTCTCTTTTGCTTCCTGGCCATGAGGCAAGCATTTTTGCCCTACCATGTGCTCCTACCATGATATGCTTCACCATGTGCTGCCTCACAGATCCAAAATGAGGGATCAGTTGATCATGGATTGGAACCTCCACAACTATAAGCCAAAATAAGCCTTTTCTCTCTATAATTATCTCAAGCATTTTTGTTATAGTAACAGAAAGTTGACTAATAAAGATGCTAAATGGAGCCACAAAAAGCATCATACCAGAGTTTCTTATTGAGAATGAATAATTTTTAAAAAAGCAAATAATAGAAATAAAGGAAAAAGAAAAGGAAAGAAAAATAAATGAAAGAAAATGAAACTTTTTAAAAGGTAAGTTAAGTATAAGGAACAGGAAAAAGGCAAAGGGAAAGAAAAAGAGCACAGAGGAGAAAAACAGTAATAATATGGAACTTATGAAAAACACTGCAGAAAAGGGAATCAATCACTAGAGTGAAGTTAGAGACAGCAAGAAAGACTACAAGAAGCATACAGTGGCATTAGTAAGAGAATAGTTTACATTAGAGTAAATTGATAATGACAATACGGTAGTATTGATAGTGTGCACAATTGAGTTAAATGATGTGAAAGGCAAATGTGAGAGCTTCCTATATATTTTTTAGGAAAGAGATGACAAGGAAAGACATGCTGATAGATTTGGAGGACAGAAAATAGAAATCCAATTTCAGAATACTAGCTTTGTTCTCTGGGGCTGAAGACTCATAATCACTGACTCTTTACATCTACCAGACACTCTAGTGGGTGCTTCACCTTGTGCACACAAAGATACCTCCAGATATAGAGTCTAGTATCATTATTTTCTTTGTAGACATGTGGAAACTGAGGCTTAGAAAGACTAAACATCCTTCCCAAAGCTATACATCTAGGAAGAACCAAACCAGAGATTTGAAGCCATGTCTCCCATGTACAGCCCAGTCTCTGAAGCCCCCTTGTGAACTTGGCCAATAACCAAGGTTACACCTGATTAAAAATGTCCAGGGTGGGTGAAAAAGACCCAATTTGTTCCAGAAAACATTAACTAAAGAAAGAGTGGGGCTGGACATGGTGGCTCATGCCTATAATCCTAGCAACTAGGGAGGCTGAGGTAGGATGATGGCGAGTCCAAACCCAGCCTCAACAATTTATGAGGCCCTAAGCAACTCAGCGAGACTCTGTCTCTAATAAAATGTAAAAAAGAACTGAGGATGTGGCTTGGTGGTTAAGTGCCCCTGGGTTCAACTCCTGAGAAAGAGAGAGAGAAAGAAAGAAAGAAAGAAAGAAAGAAAGAAAGAAAGAAAGAAAGAAAGAAAGAAAGAAAGAAAGAAAGAAAGAAAGAAAGAAAGAAGAAAGAAAGAAAGAAAGAAAGAAAGAAAGAAAGAAAGAAAGAAAGAAAGAAAGAAAGAAAGAAAGAGTTGGGCTGGGTGCAGTGGTGCATGCCTGCAATCCCAGTGATTTGGGAGGCTGAGGCAGGAGGATCCCAAGTTCAAGGCCAGCTCTAGCTGAGAGCAGAGTCAAATAGAACTGTGGTCAGAAGTAAAGTCACATGTTCAAAAAAACCGCATTAATAAAAAAGTAAAGAAAAAAAGCCATTATTCAATTAATAAGATCTGTAAAAGAACAAAGAATCATCTCAAGGAAAATAAAAAAGTTAATGAAAATAATAATAAAAAAAGATCAATGGAAAAATAGCATAACTGATCAAGAAATCCAAGAACTGACTCTTGAAAACTAATAACAAATCTGATCAAGAAAATTTTAAACACCATGAAATCAATCCTAAGTATTAAGGTACTCATAAAAACCAATACAAGATACATTAATAGCATTAAAAGGTACCTTAATAATTGGCTAATAAATTTGAATATCTTATGAATTGGGCATAATTCTAGTGACTATAAATTTAAAAATTAAAGTTGATATGTCATCAAAGAATCACCTCTAAAAAAGACATTGAGTTCAGGCATTTTTTCCTCAAACATATAAGAACAGTGGTCCCAAGGGGCTCCAGAGAAAAGATAAATTAGAAAATTCCACAATTTATTTTATGAATTTAACATAACCTGATAAAACAAAAAATTGCAAGCACAGATACCAGTTTCAAGGTCAAATCAAGCTGGGTTAAGAAGCTGGACTCTCAATTTACTACCTCTGTTATGTTATAAATGAAGATTAAATAAAGTGAAACATAAAGTATACTTAAAAGGATGCCATTTATATGCTGTGAGTTCATAGTTTGTGTTAGCTAGCTGCTGTAATAAAAAGACACACACACACACACACACACACACAGAGTCACACAGTTCCAGTAAAAGAAACTGTAATTTATAAATCTCACTCAGGAAAATGAACTGAAAGACATAAATGAAATAGGCTAAAACTAAACCAATAGCATATTAAAGAACTAAATTTAATTCATCAATACAAGCAGAGAATTAGCTAACATAAAGGAAGTAATATTATGATGATAATGTGTGCATATTTTTAATACTTTCCACATACATAAATTCATTTAATCCAAGTAACAATCCTTTGATTCTAAGTTAGAGACTCAAATTTCTGATGGATAAATTGAAGCTGCAGAAAGGCAAAATACATGATTTTCACTTGGCCAAGGCTACCTGGGTAGTAATGGTAGAGGCAGAATTGGAATTTAAGTAAGCCTGACTCCAAAACCTGAACCTAGGATGATCAGGTTGTACTATCTTACAATAAGAATTAAGAATCAACATGAAAAGTGTGCATCATACATGAAGTGAGACAGTTATAACTATTGTCAAATGCCATATGTTCTGGTAGGGGGACAAGGTAATTGGCTCCAACAATGTGAATTGAAGGGGCTAAGATGAGAAAAATAAACAAAAACAACAGCTCTGTTATAGCAATAACCAGCTTAAGGCATCATGGTAGTAGCAAAGCAAACAAATATTTATATTTCAAAAATGAATTGTAAGCCAAAAAATATAGAAGTAAAGAAAAGTCCAAGATTTTTATTATGCCAATAAAAGATGTGAATAATTCAGAGATAGATTTTCTTGAATGGGAAAACTATTTGTTGTAAAGAAGAAAAGATGAACATAATTGCTATAAATTTTCACTGGGATTGTTTGCACAACATAACAGAATGGTTCTAAATTTCATCTGGAAAATGAACAGGTAGGAATGTTTAAGAAGGTTGGCACACCATTCATGTTTAAAACACTAGAGAAATTAAGGATAGAAGGAAATTACCTTAACATGGTAAACACTATATATGACAAACCCAAAGCCAATATCATTCTGAATGGAGAAAATTGAAAGCATTTCCTCTAAAATCATGAACAAGACATGGATGCCCACCTTCACCACTTCTATTCAAAACAGTCCTTGAAACTCTAGCCAGAGCTGTTACGCAAAGGAAGGAAATTAAAGGGATATAAATAGGAAAAGAAGCGCTCAGACTATCTCTGTTTGCCAATGACACGATCCTATATTTAGAAGACCCAAAAAACTACACCAGAAAACTTCTAGAATTTAACAAAGTAGCAGGATAAAAAATCAATACCCATAAATCAACTGAATTCCTATACTCCAATGATGAATCAGCTGAAAGAGCAATTAGGAAAACTATCCCATTCACAGTAGCTCCCCCATCCCCCACCAAAAAAAAAAAAAAAATCAATCTAACGAAAGAGGTGAAAAACCTTTACAATGAAAATTACAGAATACTGAAGAAAGAAATTGAAAAAGATCTTAGACAATACAAAGACCTCCCATGTTCTTGTATAGGCAGAATTAATATTGTTAAAATGGCCAAAAGCACCATACAGCTACAGAGTGATTCTCATCAAAATTCTAATGATGTTCTTTATAGAGATAGAAAAAGCAGTCATGAAATTCATTTGGAAAAGTAAAAAAGCTGAGGATAGCCAAAGCAATCATTAACGAGAAAAACAAAGCAGAAGGCATCACAATACCAGATCTTAAATTATACTACAGAGTTTCAGTAACAAAAACAGCATAGTAATGGCACCAAAACAGGCATGAAGACCAATGGAATAGACTAGAACACACAGAGACAAGCCCACAAAAATACAATTATCTCATACTAGACAAATGTGCCAAAAACATACATTGGAAAAAAGAGCCTCTTCAACAAATGGTGCTGGGAAAACTGGAAATCCATATGTAGTTGAATGAGATTTAAACACTATTTCTCACCCTACACAAAACTCAACTCAAAGTGAATCAAAGACCTATGAATTAGACCAGAAATCCTGCACCTGATAGAAGAAAATGGAGGCCCAACACTCCAACATACCAGCTCAGGGACTGACTTCTTTAACAAGACTCCTAAAGCACAAGAAGTAAAATAAAAAAAATCAATAAATATTGGCATCAAACTAAAAAGCTTCTTCATATCAAAGGAAACAATCGAGAGTATGAAGAGAGAGCCTACAGAATAGGAGAAAATCTCTGCCACCTACACTTTAGACAGAGCATTACTATCCAGGATATACAAAGAACTCAAAAAAGTTAGCAAAACAAAACAATAACAACAAGAAAAAAAAAACAAATAGCCCATTCAATAAATAGACAAAGGAACTAAACTGGTACTTCCTCAAAAGAAGAAATATGATCTGTCAACAAATATATGAGGAAATGTTCAACATCTCTAGCAATTACAGAAATGTGAATTAAAACTACACTGAGGTTCCAACTTACCCTAGTCAGAATGGCAATTATCAAGAATACAAGTAAAAATAAATGTTGGCGAGGATGTGGGAAAAGGGTACACTCATACATTATTGGTGGAACTGTAAAATAATGCAACTACTCTGAAAAGCAGTATGAACATTCCTCAAAAAACTAAGAATGGAACCATCATTTGACTAAGTTATTCCACACCTCGGTATGTATCCAAAGGATTTAAAATCAGCATACTACATTGATGCAATCACATCAGTGTTCATAGCAGCTCAATTCACAATAGCTAACTATGGAACCAACCTAGGTGGCCTTCACCAGTTGAATGGATAAAGAAAATGTGGTATATATACACAATGGAGTGTTACCCGGCCATAACAGAGAACAAAATTATAGCATTTTCCAGTAAATGGATGGATTTGAAGATTATCATGCTAAATGAAATAAACCAATCCTCAAAAACCAAAAGTCAAATGTTTTCTCTGATATGTGGAAGCTCACCCACAATAAGGGGTTTAGAAGTTTATAAGAATAGAAGTTTAGTAGAGTAGACAGAGGAATAAAGGGAAGGAAGGGATAATAGGAAAAAGAAAAACAGTAAAATGACTCTAACATAACATTTCAATGCACATAAATGAATATACCACAGTGAATAACACCATTGTGTACATCCACAAGAAATTAATTAAAAATATAATAACTGTGGATAAATGGCAGAAAGATAAAGGGAATGGAGCAGGGAGTGGAGAGAGAGAAGGGGAAGGAGAGGTACTGGGATCTGAATTAGAACAAGATCTATTCTATGCTTGTATAATTATGTCAAAATGGATTCTGTTGTCATGTATAACTAAAAAGAATCACCACCACCAATAACAACAACAAAGAAATTAGAAAAACTATCCCACACACCATAACCTAACCTGACCTAGACAAAACAAAATTTGAATTAAATCAACCAAGGAGGTGAAAGATCTCTACAGTGAAAACTATAGAACACTGAAGAAAGAAATTGAAGAAGACCTTAGAAGATGGAAGGACCTCCCATGTTCCTGGACAGAATTAATATTATCAAAATGGCCATACTACAAAAAGCGTTACACAGATTCAATGCAATTCCCATCAAAATATGATTGACATTCTTCACAGAACTAGAAAAAATAGTTCTAAAATTAATTTGGAAGAATAAGAGACCCAGAATAGTCAAAGCTTTCCTAAGCAAGAAGAGCAATGCTGGAGGCACCAAAATACTTGACCTCAAATTATCATATAGAGCTATTTTAACAAAAATAGCATGCTGTTGGCACCAAAACAGACATGAAGACCAATGGAATAGATGTTACATAGACAAATCCACATAGATACAATCATCTGATACTTAACAAAAATGCCAAAACACACACTGGAGCAAAGATAGCCTTTCAAACAACTGATGTTGGGAAACTGGATAGCCACACGTAGAAGAATAAAACTTGATCCCTATCTCTCACCATGCACAAAAGTCAACTCAAAGTGGCTCAAAGACCTAGGAATTAGGCCAGCAACTCTGCAGCTCCTAGAAGAAAATATAGGCTCAAGATTCCAACATATTGGCATAGGTTCTGACTTCCTTAAGACTCCTAAAGCACAAGAATCAACAAGTGGAGGCTGCCGTTATAGCTCAGTGGTAGAGCGCATGTGTGAGATACTGGGTTCAATCCTCAGCACCAAATAAAAATAAAAATAAAATAAATAAACACAAATAGTTGTAGGTGTTGTGTTCACCTACAATTAAAAATAAATAAATAAATAAAAAGAATCAATAAATGGGACAACATCAATTTAAAAATCTTCTGAGCTGGGCGCGGTGGTGCAAGCCTGTAATCCCAGCACGTAGGAAGGCTGAGACAGGAGAATTGCAAGTTCAAAGCCAGCCTCAGCAACAGCGAGGCACTAAGCAACTCAGTGAGACCCTGTCTCTACATAAAACACAATATAGGGCTGTGGATGTGGCTCAGTGGTCGAGTGCCCCTGAGTTCAATCTCCAGTACCAAAAAAAAAAAAAAAAAATCCTGCACAGCAAAGAAAATAGAGTGTGTGAAGACAGACTTCGGAATTGGAGAAAATCTTTGCCATCTTCTCAGAAAGGGGATTAATATGAAGACTAATGTGAAGAACTCAAAAATCTTACACAAGTACACACAAAACAAATAATCCAATTGATAAATGGGCAAAAGAACATTTCTCAAAAGAAGAAATACAAACAGCAAAGAAACATGTGAAACTACATTAGGATTTCATTTCATTCCAGTCAGAATGGTAATAATTGAGAATATAAATAATAACAAATGCTGGTGAGGATGTGTGGAAAAAGGAAATACTTATACATTGTTTGTGGGACTGGAAATTAGTATGACCGCTCTGGAAAGCAGTATAAATATTCCTCAAAAAACTAAGACTGAAACCACCATGTGACCCAGCTGCCCTACTCCTTGGTATATATCCAAAAGGTCTAAAATCAGCATACAATAGGGACACAGTCACATCAATGTTTTTAGGAGCACAATTCACAGTAATCAAGTTATGGAACCAATCCAAATGCCTGTCAACAGACATATGGATAAAGAAAATGTGGTATATAAACACAATGAAATTTTACTCAATCATAAAGAAGAATGAAATTATGTCATCTGCTGGTGGATGGATTAAACTGTAGAACATCATGCTAAGTGAGATAAGCCAGACCCAGAAAGTCAAGGGTTGAATGTTTTCTCTCATATGTGGAAGCTAGACCAAAAGAGGAAAAACAAACAAACAAAAAACCAAGGCAGGTAGGGAAAATTTCCATGAAAATAGAAGAGAGATCAGTAGAATAGAGGAAGGGAATTGAGAGTGAGCAAGGAGGGAGGGAAAAAGGAAGGAATGATGGAATGAAACTCACCAAACTACTCTGCGTATGTATATAAATATATCAATGAATTTTAAAAAAAGGTGTCTACCACCTTTGATGCATGTCTATAATTGTTGTAACTTGGAAGGCTGAGGAAGGAGGATTGCAAGTTTGCAACCAGCCTCAGCAATTTAGCCAGACTGTTTCTAAATAAATAAATCTGGGGATGAACCTTGCTGGTTGAGCATCCCTGGGTTCAATCCCTAATACCCGCCCCCACAAAAAAGAGTTTAACAAAATACTTAAAATGTGAAGTGATCATGTCCTGTGAAAATAGTAGAACACAAAATGCCAACAGCAATCTCCGTAATACAACTTAAAGAATGAAAATCAAATTGTTACTGGAGGAGATGAGTTACTTAACAAATGACACTGAGCCAGTGGGAGCCCTATGAAAATTAAATTTAGATCCTCACAGCAAAATAATTTTAGTTGGTCAAACATTGATGGTGAAAAATGAAATGAGAAAACAATAGGTGAAAGCATAAGTTGTAAATGAATAGATTTTGAGATAGGAATGGACTTTCTACGCACTTTAATCTGGGTTCATGGATTACCCTAAAGTATAGCAAATAATTCCCTGCTTCACTTCTACGTGGGTCAATTTTGGGGGAACATGGATAATTTTCATCAAAATACATTAAGATTCTCCAGGAGATATTGAAAGATCAAATGTGGCCATTTAATTGGAGAATTCAGAAAGGACATATATATTTGACTGGATAATAATTAAAAGTAAAGAAGTTCTTTATACTGAAGCAGTATGAAAAAAATTCAAAATCAACTGATTAAAATATTTACAATAACTATGTAGAAGGAGGAATATATTCAGTATAGACAGATAAAAATAGTAACTATGAAAGAATATTAGGTGATTTGTTGAGGATTCGTAGCATTGCTATTTTTTGAGTGACTTTGAAACAATTCAGATATCCAGTTTGAATTTTTGTTCTTATAATTGAAGAATTCCTAAATATTCAGTTTCTAACAATTGAACAGAGAACACTGAGAAATACCTGAAACCTTCTTTAATCTATTTTTGCTTTTCTTTAGGTTGGATAAAGCATGGTTTTCTTTTAAAAATTGAAAAAAAATTAATTGGAAGCGGGACAACAAAATAAACAAGATCTAAAGGAAAACAACACTCAGATTAAATATAATAAAGTATGAAATATTTCCTAACAAATACATCATTTATTTTAAGAATATCTGCAATCAGCATGATGTTATCAGGCATCATTACACTACTTACACATATGACAGCTGCTGAAATTTGACTATGTGTGGAAACTTTTATTATAAATGTGTCTGTATGGTATATATATATATATATATATATATATGACATGTATTATTTTGGTTACAATAATCCAATTTTAAAAAAATATTATATTGCTAGTGAAATTGTTGGCCATGGGACTCTCTTACAGGCATCTATCAGTGTTAAATAAATATTTGTTCCCAAGACATTAGTGATAAATGTAGTGAAGGGGATGTTTGCAAGCATCATTAGGATGGAAAAAGATCTCAAAATCTCCCAGATTTCAAAGAGTTACCACATTGTTTTTCAATGTGGGAATCAATGTGAGATTGGATTCCTTTTAATTTTACCAAATAAGGATAGTCACACTAGTATGGAAGTGTTATCCCAAAATAGTATATATGTTCAAAATAGTATAGATGTTCAAAATAGTATAGATGTTCAAAGAGTCACTTTCAAAATGTTTTTAAAACCTAAAAAATATATTTTAAAAACAGCCTACATTCTGTTATTATTGTTCTCATCCTCCGCCTGTGAGCCTTGAACACTCTCACCCAATAGCACCTCCACAAACCAGATGGACTCTGGGCAGATTTCCAATGTTATGATTTCTCAGACAAACTGATAAGAATTATTTTACATTCCATATATGGATCCCATGTAATTGAGGGTATTAGCACAATGAAAATTGTAAAATTGAATAAACATCTGCTTTAGAAAGGAGATCATTCAATGTCAATTCCCCTGGTACCTAAATTCAGAGCAGTAGGAAGAATTCGGCAGGATGAATATGATCACTTTCCATATCATACTCTCTCCCAGAAGCTCTCAAAAACATTCTTGGGAGTCATTTGTAAAGGTTTCCCATAGCTAAACAATAAGCAGATTCTTCCAACAGCCGTTAAGAGAATACAACTCCCCACCCTGGATTTCAGAGGCTCTTCCTTCATCCCAACATTCCCTGGTTGGGTACCAAATATTTCAGATAAACTGAAGTGCCCACTGAAGATAGAAAAAGAAAGATTGTAAGTGTATTCTTGATGAATCAACAAACAGCTTTAGTCTTTGAAGTGATGCCAATTTTTAGCCTGTTTTCAATCATATACAGGCATGTTTTGAAATGTGTCATAGGAAAATAAAAGAAAAAACATAGATCTTTTGGGTTTTCCTCTTCATGGTTTGGCTTTCTATTCTAAAGTGTCTTTATGACTACAAGCATTGTTGGATGAAAAAGGGGAAATGCAGTTTACTGTTGTCATCAAATAAGAACTCAGGAAAAACTCACTTAAGCCAAGTATAAGTTAGATCACCTTTACAACCCAAACTTCTATCATTTCATTGAAGGCTTTCTTGTCATTATGCATTCCTTCCTACCCTTACCGGCTATTGCCCTTTACCCCAACACCATGCTGCTTCATTTCTTCTTCCATACTAGGTGTAATTGCCTTTAATCAGTGCCTGTGTTAACTGCAACATGGGTGCCACTGGAGTCAGGTTCAAGGCTTCTCATACCTGTGTATTCAACCTGCTCTGTCCTCCCTGGCAGCTCTGGCATGAACCATGTATGTTTTGCTCAGATGTATTCCAGTTCTTAGCACAGTACCAGGCACATACTGAATCACATCAAATTATGATGCTGCAGATCTGCAACCAGGACTTGTAAGACATGTTAATTTCAGAGATGTGAAAAAAATGTCTGTTTCAAAATAAAGAAATTATAGTAATAAGCACAACTCAATAATAACTTGAAGGAATCAACTTTAAGTTAAAACTGAACTTTTTGGCACTGTAACTTATATAACTGAATAGAGTTACCTATGCAAACTTCTGAATAATTAAAGAAGAGTTTCTTCCATTCATTCTATATTTTACACACACACACACACACACACACACACAGATTGTCCACTATGTGCCAATTGTTCTTGGTGCAGAGACTACTGACTCTCAAGACAGTTTACAGTCCAAAGAGGTTTCTGGTTATCTATAGACTTGCAGTTGAATTATTTTGAGAACTTCAAAATAGGCCCATTTTGATTCATGCATGCTAAAGTTGAAAACAGAATCTTTGAAGTATAGCTCAAATCCTTCCTGTTCTGTAAAGTCTTCCTAAATCATTCCTGCTCAGAATTTTATCTCCCTTTTCAAAACTCAAGCTCTTTTATAGTCCATAGCACCCATCTGCTTTTAAAATAGGAAGGTGATGATGTGGTAGTGTGGTAGGTGCTCATGTCACATTGCTTTGAGTTCTATCTCCAGATCTATCATTGACTGTCTCCGTGAATTTCTAAGCCTCATTTTCCACAGTTGTAATATATAGTTATAATGCCTACCTTGGAGCACTGCTTTGAGGATTAAATGAAGATTACTGATATAAGCATCTAGCTCAAAATTTGGAATAGAGTACATATTCAGTGAAAGCAGACTGCTGTTTGTTTGTCTTTTAGTCATCTTTTTTTTTTAATTGTAGATGGACACAATGTCTTTATTTTATTGCTTTGTATGTGGTACTGAGGATCGAACCCAGGGCCTCACGCATGCAAAGCAAGTGCTCTACCACTGAGCTACAGTCCCAGTCCTTTTGGTCATCTTTTTATCTTTTACTTGTCTTCTTGCACTGTGAAATATTTCCAGACTCATTTGGGCCAATGGTAAGAAGAATCTTCTATCTCATACATAGGATATTGCAGTCTGATGTACTGTGATCTTTTTGGTTAAGAACGACGCTGCCAGCATTCAGAGATTTACTGGTTTTCTGGAATATGCAAAGACTTTCCTGCATCTTAGTCACATATATGGTTACTCAGTAAGATTCAGAATCATCCACAAGTAGGATATTAAAACTTAACCCAAGATGGTAAGAAATCACACAACCTTGTAAACATAACAATGTTTTTCTTTTTGTGCTGCGTGTTCTATTCCAGGTATCACAGTTTATTTCCTGGTGAATGTGTTGCTTGGAGATTTCAACACATCAAATGCAATCACCGACTTGTTGATGTCAGGATGAATAAATCTTACATGTTAGTGAAATGACAAGCTTTTCAATCTGTCAGTTATATTTCTCTAATTTAGTCTTTCTCCCATACTGATGGCAAAATGCATGACGATTACAATATTTTAAGAAGAGGAAAAAAGTAATGCTGATATCAGCTAACTACTAAATCTAGATTCTAGTGTCATTAGGATCAATTATATTCTTCAGAGCAAATGACATAAAAAAATCTTAACTTTTATGTGACAAATATGTCCTAGAAGTAAAAATAATTATAGGTCAAAACAACACAGGCACGAGTTAGATAGATTCAAAACTCAGTCTAAGACCATTTAGCATATAAACAGACTTGAATTTTAACCGAGTTTCAATATAGAGCTTAGGGATATATCTGGTATCTTTGAATGTGAAGACAGTACTGTTTGATGAAACTATCATATGAGTCATTATGGAGAAAGTCTTTTAACGTGCCTTGACTGAAGTGATTAAGTAGCAGGCTATGATGTGAAAGTAATGGCCCCTGAACAAAAAGTCATGTTCTATTTTTTCTTAGCAAGAAAAATGATATTTGATAGTATTTGGGGTGTAACCAGAGGCATCATCAAGAACAAAACTTCCTGGCACCCAGCAAAATCCACAAACTCTCCGGAGACAAAAATGAAGTACTAAATTTCACATACATCTTTTAAACTCACTGATTGTAGATTATCTAAGCAATCTTACTGGACACCTGCATAGAGGTTCATTTACTGTTACCACTCTATTGGTATTAAAGCACACAGAAGCAGACGAGGAAGTAGAATGCAGATTAAGTCCACATTCTTTATCTTCTTTCACTTTTTAAAAACGTAAATGGTCTCAGTCATTCAGCACGTTCATGGTGGCAGTGATAGATATTTTCTGAGGATTAATCCATTGCTGAGGGAGCTGACCTACCAAAGCACCACCAATAATTGTTGGAGACATTTGCTATAGTTCCTGTTGTAAGGCATATTTGACTAGGGATCTTGTCCCACCAGATTTTTATGCTTCTTTTAATTCTCAGAATCTCATGGGAAAGAAGAAAGGGTGTCTATTTCTATAAATGGTATCACAATCCATCTATGTACAGCCAAGAAACTAGACCTCAGTCTTGATTTTTTCTTTTTCTCCAAGGCACATACCTAATTCATTCCCTGTTGGCTCCGCTTGTAGAATGTCCATCAAATCTCCCCACTTCTCTATTCCATCACCATGGCTTCCACCAGGCTCCCCTAATTTCTCTTGAATTACTCCTCTAGCTTTCCAAATTGTTCATCTGCCTCCTCCCACACAAATTGGATATTTATACCATGAGGCATTTCTAATATTTGACACTTTGAAAATGATATTTGGCCTGCTATATAAGGAAAAATATCTGGTGATTGCAACAGGACTAAGAACTATTCTTCTTAGAAACTGTCTTGATTATTACAGCAATAAGAATAACATGTTTTCCGTGAATAAATGAGTTTAAAAAATAGAGCTAAGCAAAAAGAGGCAGATAACAGTCCCCTAAGAACTTCTCACTCCTCAGTGCAGCTGTTGAGTGGCTTCACTCTCTTACATGTTTCTCAGTTTCCTCATCTAGGGAAGGAGATGGAAAACTCTGGCGAATCCCCAGGATAATTCAAGGTGAATGAGCCTGTTGACCAGGGCTTTTCCAGTCATAATAGACACCTTTGGAAGCCATCCTGTTTGAAACCATTACTTAAGGTACAAAATCGAGTCCAGGGGAAATTGGCTTCTACATAATTTGAACTTGAAAAGTGCTAGAGGACAGACTGTATTGTCTGTGTGTATGTAGACATAACAAAGCTATTTTCATGCACAGTCCTGGCAAAAGGCCCGCGGTAACTGCTCTATGGGTCTGGTTACAATTATTTCACTATAGGGAATAATCCAGGACAGTACATCCCTTCTCTGTCTGCTCGGTCTCAAGCTGAAATGCATGCTGTTTTTACCCCACAAGCCTCCTTTTCAACTCTCCTCCCTGATTACCTTTTACTCCTCCTCAACCTCTTGACGCTGAATATCCCAACTCTCCATGTCAGGAATCTTGGCCAAGTTCTAAGCCCAACATTGCAATACACGAGTGTGTGGAAGGGAGGCTTAGGAGGGTACCTGCTCTGAATGCCTGTGATTGCACTGAATCTGGAAACAAGCGCCAGCATTTCTTACTGTTTGTGCTTGTCCTTTCTAAGTTCTAATTGAAATAAACAAAACTCTCCTAAAAGGAAAGGATTGGAATATCTTCTGCAATTTTACCTCCATAACCAAACACATTTGTGTTCCCCGCCCACTGAAACATTTCATACCGCTGAATGTGGCCCTTGGGAGAATTCTTAAATGGAACATTTTATACTGAAATGTGTTTTTAATTAAAAGGACAACAACAACAACAAAAAAGAAGATAAGGGGTTTATAGGATATCAGTCCTAAGAGGCTCACACCAATATTGGGAAATGTTTGTGACTATCAAATCCTTCTATAATCTCCCTTGGTCTTGTTCAGTTCCAAAAACCTGAAGCCCATTAGTAAGTTACTTTAACTCTGAGCTAATTTGTTAAAAACTACAGACGTCCTTTCAACTGTCCCACGTACCAACTTCTCACAATAACTGTATCACAAATATTTGGGACACTTTCTTACTACATTTTTCCTGCATTGGAAATCTTCATCAGTAAGAAAGATGGTAAAGAAAGGTGAAGCAAAGATATATAGTGGTTGATCAATCTGGACTGCATAAAACTTATATACCTGGATCTTTTAGATGCATAAGATTGGTAATTTCTTCTTTTTAAGATTCTTTTTCTTAAAATTTAAGTTGTAGATGGACATAATACCGTTATTTTATTTCTTTATGTGGTACTGAGGATCGAACCCAGTGCTCCACACATGCAAGGCAAGTGCTCTACCACTAAGCTACAACCCCAGCTCAAGACTGTTAATTTCTTGAGAAAAGATTTTCAGGATTTTTTTTTTCCTCTTAAATTAGCAGCATATGGTGTGAATCATCCTTTGGTGCAATATTTCAACATTTTGCCCTTTGACTTTTCCATGTCTGATAATGACCTCTTCCACTAAGGACAGAAGGTAGAGGGTCTTGGAAGCTGAGAGAAGGATAGCATTGTGAAGTCCAGCTCTTAGTAAATGACAAGTCAACAAAGAGAGGGATGAGATAGCACAGGAAGAAGTCACTAACATGAACCAACTAAAAGACCTCAAAAGCAAAAATAATTTCTATATAAAACTGAGCATTTCTGTTAACTGCTATAGGATGCAGTTCCCTTGTTGAAAACACAAGGTCTGAGAACAGATCTTGTTAAGAGTATCATGCTTGGGTGTCCCAGAGGATATACAAGTGCTTGCGATAGAACCATGTTCCAGTTTGAATCATCAAAGTTAACCATTTCTGTTTTCCACCAAGTCCTGTACCCTCCGCAATCTTCCCTCCAAGATTCTTTCATTGGTTTTTAAAAATAATTTGTGTATATTTGTTAGCAAACATTTATTTCCCTAATGAGATTAGATGGCCAATGATACTTTTTCTAAACAAATATTTGAATTATGCCCTGCCTAGAAATGCAGTCACATTAGGCCTTAGGGTATCCACATATGAATTACGGGGAACATGATTTATTCTGTAGCACTCCTATGGAACTATGTCTTCCCTTCAGCCCTTCACGTCTTCTCTCCACAAGCTCTGTGCTGTGGAACACTGATGTCCATGGCCTCTGTCTATGGACTCCCAGCCCACTGGCTTCTGGCAGGACTTGGCCTGTGGGATACACTGGAGAGAAAAAGGTATGGGAGGAGAATTGGCATCCCAGTCCATGTGCTGCCTGCCTGCCTGCAAGGCCAATGTGGGACAGTGTGTCCCTGACCAACTTCTGGTAGTCCTTGTCTCTAGCTCCAGGGATTCCAGTCTCCTCATAGCCCTTTAGGTCTGGAGATGTTTAGTGAAAACACCCTGTCCTTGGGGGCTTTCCAATTCCATTGTAGTGATTCCCTTGAATTCATCTAACATACACCATTATGCCTTAATGTTTTCCAGTGCTTAATATATTTGATGCATACACATAAACACAGATTATAAGATACAATCCTATTCCCCAAGGAGTTCAGTTTCTTTGGAAGATGTTACATCTAAATATATCTATAGTACAATAAGAAACTGTATAAGTGATCTAGAATTACATTTCTTGTTCCATATACTCTGTGTCTTTTAGATGTATATATATGGTATATATATGGTATATTCTATAAATCAGTGGTACTAGGAAAATTGCAATAGGAACAAAGAAAAAGCAGATGAGCCTACCTGGAAGCTTGTAAATGTGAGTGTGTGAGTGTGTGCATGTGTGTGTGTGTTTGTGTGTGTGTGTGTACATAGGGTACCAGGGCAGCTCATGTTTAATATGTGCCAGGTATATTTGTAGTATAGAATAATAACTGCCATCTCAATTTTCTCATTTTCTAAATTTAGAACTATATATATTGGGTTTTCTCAAAGTACGGCACTCCTGTGGCCTCTTAGATGGGAAATTTAAGGAAAATCGGATCACTAAAACAAGGGTTTCTGGAAGGTTCTTTCTACCAACACCTTCTTCTATGTTCTAAATAACTTCAGAAGTTTCTACCTGAACTCAGTGACTTTTATTTATCATTCACTATGTAGAATAACAGCTCTTGGTTGCTGAACATATATTTTTCAAATTTCCAACAGAAGACCCTTTGCAATTCAAGGCAAAAAGGTTGCTTTGGGGAATTTAAAATTTGAATTTCTTGAGTTAATGTTGACACTTTAACCTATAAAATACTCCACTAAAATGGCTTTTCTTTGCTAATAATTGCAGACTTAGGTCGGGAAGAATTTCAATTAAACATAGTTTGTTATTCTGAGCACTCTACTCCTATGAATGTCAGTTATTTCAACTTTATAAACCATTTATGTGAAACATCAGTTGCTAGTAAGCTCATTTTTGTTTCCTTTTCCACAGGCTTAGAGTACTGATGACATATACCAGTAGCTAGATGAAAAACTCCTTACAAATGTGACTTGGTATTCTCCTAGGTTGTTAACCTAAAATTAGCGTACTCTTCTTTTACTACTTTATTCTTTAAGATACTTGTTTCCTAGTGCACTCATTTTATTTGAGCTTTGTGAATTTCACTATATAAAAGACATCATTTTAACTAGCAATGGCCCAGATGGCAGTTAATTCTCTTGTAATCAGCAATTACATGTTCCCTATTCACTCAGCTGGAAAATCAGAAAATTACTTAAAAAAATCCACAAAATCAAAAAATTGAAATAGTATGTCCTTCTGAACCAATCAATATGTGTTGAGGGCACTCCAACACAAAAATAGTTATTTATCTCTTTTTTTTAGGATGACCATATTTCCACTTATTTTGAAATTGTTTATGATTTCTAGAAGTATCTTTGGGAACAAGGGGAAATCACCCAATTTACCCCAAGGAAAGATTCATAAGATTGTCAGAGGTGACTGTAGAGCTTTAGTCAACCCAAACCAAAGAGGCTCACACTCAGCAAGAAAAGATATGCAGCCAGAATGGTAGAGTCTTGGGAACAGAAAAGAACACAGTCACCCCTCAGTACTCACGAGGGATTAGTTAGTTCCAGAATCCCTTGCAAATACCAAAGTCCACGGATGCTCAAGTCTCCTATATTAAATAGTGTAGCATTTGCAAACAACTTATGCACATCCTCCCATATACTTTAAATCATCTTTAGGTTATTTATAATGTCTACTACAACATAATTGGTATGTAAATAGCTGTTATAATGCATTATTTAGGGAATAATAACAGGAAATCAATACCTGTACATGCTCAGTACAAATGCAATCTTTTTTTTCTGCAATATTTTCAACCATGGTTAGTTGAATTCATAAGTGCAGAACCCATGGAGAGAACATGGACTGTTTTCTTTTTTTGAAATTCTTCCAACTATCTTTTTACTAAGTTTGGACAAATTTAAAATTCTTGTTTCTGTACAACCACTATTTTATCTTTTTTATTTTTTATTTATTTATTTTTATTTATTTATTCTACTTAGTTATACATGATAGCAGAATGCATTTTGATTCATTGTACACAGATGGAGCACAACTTTTCATTTCTCTGGTTGTACGTGATGTAGAATCACGTCATATATGCAGTCATACATGAAGCTAAGTCTATGATGTCAATCTTTCATTCAAGAATCTGGAGGTTAGGGGCTTGAATTGCGGCTCAGTGGCAGAGCGCTTGCCTGGCACATGTAAGGCACTGGGTTCGATCCTCAGTACCACATAAAAAATGAATAAATAAAGGTATTGTGTCTATCTACAACTAAAAAATATTTAAAAAAAGAATCTGGAAGTATAGCACAGTGGAATTTATTGCAATGTAGTTTGCTGTATACCTTATAGGAAAGAATGTCCTGGGAGTCCTATGGACTGTCACAGCAAAGTTATTTCATGATCAAACATTATTAAGTTTGATAAGAGATCTGGACAGTTTAAGTTTATCTGATTCTGTTTTGTATTTGTTGTCTTTGCCCTTAATTTCCTGAGAAGGTTTAAGAATGGCAGAGGCCACAGGCAGAAGTAGCATCTATAACATGACTCACAGTCCTACTGATCCAGGCAAGTCTCCTGATGCAGGCAAGCAACTGGGGCACATGAAGGAGGCAGGCTGGGGGAAGCTCAGTGTGTGGTGTTTTCTCTGATGTCCCTATGATTGAGTAAAAATGGCAATCCAGGGACATTCAGAGAAATGATACATCTGTCCTTATAGTGCAGGACCATGATGTTAATTAGGGAACAGCAGGCTCTGTTTGCAGTTTGTCAGCTGAAATCACAGCTCACAGTTACTCGGCTGGCCCAGGAGTGAGCAGGCTGTGCCTACCTGGAGAGCAGGGCAGTGTCCCAGGGCCACAATTCTGCCTCCTGCCTCTTTTTTTCCCTCTTCCCTTACAAGGGAGTATCTTAAAGATCTGGCTCTTCAGCTTGTGACAGTAAAGGCCAAATCTCAACATACCAAGGTTCAAGTATGGTTGAGAAGTAGTAGTGTAAGACGAGACTGCAAAGACCGGGGCTGGTGAAGAGGCAGTGAACATGTGCATGCGTTGGGCCTAGTTTCAGAGCAACTGCAGCCTCAGTGCACTGTTATTTGAGCTCTCTCTACAATCTCCTAGTTTTAGGTAATTTTCACTCAAGCTGCAGCACCACTTCTTATTTTGTTGCTGGTTTAATATCAATGCTTGACCCACTCTTAACAGTATTTGGACCTCTTTTCTGTAATTTTCAGCTGCACTTACAGGCATAGATTGGCCTGTAGGTCAAACCAATGGTGCTACAGGTGCTATATTCTTTCTCATTTTATCAGATTGTTTATCATCTATTTTAGACCCATGATTGAACTGGATTGCTAAAATCTTAAAATATAGTGGATTTTCCAGGTAAACTGTATTTGGGGAACTTCATTCCACCCATCACAGTTCTGGCAAAAATAAATCTTGAAAAATGCTCAACATGCAAAAGAAAAGAACAGTTGTAGCCTTTGAATGTGTTGCTCAGCCTCAAAGTGACCTTATCTCACTGAGTGGGCTGTTACAGGTTTAAAGTTAGGATTCTGCATTTTAGCTTAAATAGTACTTAAAAGAACTGTTGTTGAAAATAACAGTGTTACAGTAATATCTCAAAGAACCAAGCATTATGTGATTCTGTGTAGCACCAGTTACAGTGTCAGGATGCCAAGTTTGAGTCTGAGATCATAGCCTATAGGGTATAGGGGGTAGAGAAATTCCTAACTTTTTCCCCTTCCATATTTTGTGGATAGGAAAATGTTCCAGAGAAACAACCTAGAATTTCAGAAAGAAAACAATGTTTTTTCAAAAATCCTATTTAGAGTCCACCAAATTAAAAACACAGACACTTAGTTGAGAATTCTGCCAGAACACTCTAGTGAAAAGTTGTAAAGTGAGAAATTCATAGAAGTGCCAGTTCCTTGCTAAACCCAAACTTTTAACACCTTAAAAGATATAATATGTTTTAAATGACTTCATATTTAACCTTGTCAAAAAGAAAGAAATCCAAATGCTCATGGAGGCTTGGATATCTCCCATGACAAGGCTTATGTGGGAGGCCACCCAAAGATACAGCCCTACATCCAGAGTCTGGGCTCTGTTTGTGGTTCAGCCCAAGGATTTAAATGACTTAGCAATCTACTGTATCCATATATATTAAGGACAGACTGCCTTAACATAGGCTCCCTGCCTTACAGAATGGCAACCATAAATGTTGGGATGCTGCTTGTGTTCTGGGAATGAACCAGCCCCATTCTTAATCCAGTACCTGAGCCTCTTTACTATCCTGGATTCCTTCCCTGTCACCTGCTATTGCTCTACGTCAGATGTGTCAGATGCGAGTAGACAAACAAATCTTTCTGCTCCTCCCTAGAGGAGGCTTGCAAGGCTATTTTCGGAAAAACATTGATGTCATTATTCCAGTTCTTTTTCTCTGAGATCTTCCTACAGGGAGAGCCTCAGAGAATAGGCCCTCAATCCCTTTTTAAAAATCCTTGGACCAGATGTGTTTGGAACTCAACATTTTTTCAGAGATGATGTTCATAGCATATTTTACATAAAACCTCCAGCAGGATCTGAGCCAGCACCTCATAAATATGTGAATATTTCTGCAGTGAAAATAGAAATTTTCACAATAAATGGAATGAGTAAAGACCATAAATAGCCTGAAATCAGTTTGGGGCAAGTTTGCCATCCAATGAATTTGGGTGTTAAATTTGCAAAAGAACTTTCAGTTTCCTCAGCATTTTAGATTTTGAAATTGAAGACAAGAGATTTTAGATCTGTATTAGCTTTTCAAAGAGCTATGACAAATTAACCTACTTGTTTTTAGATAAAGAGGAGATGATCCTTTTACAAAAAGCTTAAGGGGGCCTTTCAAAGTAATCCGTAGTTACAGATTTTAATATATTAAACAGGAGTTGAGATAAGTGGGTTGTCCTTGTCCCTGGGCTCCTGGCATATGGCTTTGACTGTCTGTACTCCAGAGTTGGTCTGTGACGGTGCTGTTGTCATGGAATCTGTGCTGCCTCACTGTTATATGGAGAAGGGGACATGAGTGGGCCAACCTAACCTCTCTAACACTCACAGGAACATCCCCAGACTAGAATAAAACCCTCAGCAAGACAAGATGATTGGAGCTAATTGGCATGCTCATATAATGACTCCATAATAAAGTAATTACACAGTTTGATTTTTTTAAGCATATAAAAAACAAACAAAAAATCCTCCCCCCAATGTTCTTAATATAGGGAAATGTTTGTAAACCCCAAATCACTGATGTTTTCAACGTGGGGTTGGGAAAACTATCTTCTGGGTTGTTATGCTAGGGACTGTATACATGGGAAGGACTCATTTTCCTGGACATTAGGGCTGTCACCACTGAATACATAGAGAGATCAAGGCTTACTTGGCTTCCAGGGCTAGTGCAATGATGCCCGCAGCCATGGGGGCTGAGGCTGATGTTCCAGTGTGATTGTCCGTGCATCGCTGCCTTAGATCCGTCGTGATCTAAAAGACAGAAGTGAAAAACTTAGACCTCTGAGGTCAGCATAAGTCACATGCAAATAGAATGAAATTTACTCACAGAAGTGGAATAGAGGAGTTAAAAGATTTGTTTTCAATTCCTTGTTCCTGCAATCCTGTGACCATATGGCTTTCAGAGAATCACCTGTGTAAGCCAACCTTGATAAGGAAAAGGTTTGGAAATTGTCCTCCACTTCTGCTAAAGCCAGAATCAGGACTAAGGGGAGCCTATGGCTAGAAACACAAAGGTCTTAAAAGTATCTCCACTAATTTTAAACTGTAGGCATCTTATATATTTCAACCTACATTAGCTCTGGTGAAAACAAAAATTCATTCATTGCCCCAGTATTTTAAAATAATTAAATGTATTGAATTGACAGCTACTGAGCTTGGCATCGAGAGCCTAAGAAATAAAACTATACAGCCCCCTCCTTTCCCAGACCATTAACCTGAGAGAGGTGTAGGTTTCAAGCTAAAGGCTAACCTCTGCCATAGAAGGAAACTTTGGTTGAGGAACTTTCTAGAATTTATAGAAATATTGCCAGGTCGAACCAAGATTTCCTCAAAGACTTCACATACATACAACGGGACAGCCTAGTGTACTTCATATGCAATTACAGCATGAAAGGTCTACTTGTCCATCACAGAAAGAGATTACTTACTGTTTTATTTTTATTTTTTAATCAAAATGTGAGAACTAGATCATTTTTATTTTCTTGGATTGAATCCAGTTCACTTCAGCCGTGGCTGAATAATATTATCATCTAGCAAGGGCAATGGTTCTCAACCTTTGTTCCATTATGGTCTCATTAAGAAAGAAAATTAAATTTAAGTTCTCCTTTAATAAGAGAAATTAAGTATTAGGGAAGACCTTTCTGGAAACCACTGTAATATCTTTAAGAGTTCTGAAATCCTCCCTCCTGGACAAGAATCTATCTTTGCTCCCTTGGGAATAAGATCACGTTGGCTGAGAAGGCACGGGTTTGTGGAGGGTGAGTCCATGGATTCACTGCCGTCACTGAAGACATTAGTAAATCTTTCTTTGGCAATAATGTAAGTATGTTACTACCTATTACATGTAAGAAACTATGTCAACAGAAAGACAGAGGGGGATAGAGGCAGCAGAAAACAAAGCCTGTCCACCCCAGGTGCTTCCTTTAAGAGAAGTGAGAAGATGAGTAGTATCTGGTTTGCTACACGACTCCCTAGAGATGAAATTCTCCCTCTTAGAAGTGTCTTCTCTGTTCCAGAAGGTTGTCTTCCATTATCTGTTATCACTCTAGACTGACATTCTGGCTCATTCAGTTTCATGGGAGACCATCTGTTCTTGTTATCTTATTTATTTATTTATTTTTGTCACTTCCAATGCGAACAGGTTATCTGTGTAAGATAGGAATAGTGGCACAGAAGAAGTTGGAGAAAGAACCAAAATTTATAGAACCACATGGATATGGTGGTATGGATGGACAGAGTTTACCCACTCTGTTAACAAGTTTTCTGCACTGTTATTGAATTTTAAAAAGTATTTTTATTGTGCTAAAAAACATATAACATAAATTTAACCTCCTAGTAATTTTTATGTGTTTAGTATTGTATAGTTAACTACATAAGCGTTGCTGTACAATTCTCTAGACCTTTCTCATCTTTCATGAATGAACTCTACCCACAAAACACGTCTTCCTTGCCCTCCCCTTGTTCCCCAGCAACCAGTTCTTTCTGTTTTTATGTGTATGATTGTTCTAGATACTACATGTAAGTAGAATCATGTGGTATCCATCTTTTCCTGATTGAAGAATTTCACTTAACATAATCTCTTCAAGGTTCATCTGTATGGAAGCACACAATAGGATTTCCTTCCATTTCAGGGCTAAGTAATATGCCAATTGTGCCAGATTCTCTATCCATTCATCTAACCATGAAAACTTGGACTGAACAGTGCTGTAGAGTCGGCACAGTGTGCAAAAATCTTTTCAAGGTCCTATTTTCAGTTCCTTCTATATATGCAGAAGTGGGACTGCTGGATCATTAAAAAGGTAATTCCATTTCATTTGACATTATGGGTGAAACTGCAGCTTTATTTTCTGGTCTCCAGAGTCACTGCTATCGAGAGATGACCTTGCCTGCATTCCTTTCATTTTACCTCACCCATAGTCACATTCCTTTGCCCATGCTTTATTTTTTTTTTTCAATGACTTGTGCCCGGATTCAAGATTGTTCATGCTATTTCCCCACTTGGCTCTCCTGGCTTATTCTTCAGCTGCACCAGACACTTTCAATACACAGAAGCAAATCCAGAATCAACACTCCTAGTGTGTGTAGCATTTTTGAGTCTAATAAATAACCACCTCCAGCCAAACATGAACAATGAAAATTTTATGTCAGGGTTGCAACAGGAATATGGCTCACCTGTGTACAGCCATTCAGTATAGATACTCATAACATAGACTTAAATAAAAAGCTGTTTAGGACTTTCATATAGAGACACCAATGAGGTGTTCAATGCCACTCACATAGGCAGGTCTGGGGAACTCCAAGGCACTATTGTGCTGCAAAATTTTTTTTTCCCAAACATTTTAACTAAATAAAACAGAGAGTAGGAAGTAGGTGTGGGAAAGGGGTGGAGTAGGCAGGTGATGGAAAAGGAGAAGGTTAAATGAATGGGGGTGGGGAATCAAAACATCCACACTCCCGTCTCATACACTTTAAGCGGACATTGCAGCTGGAGCATCTCAAGAGGAAGTTACTGTCAGTGGTGAAGATATTTAGGTGTAAATTACTGAGAAATTCTAAGCTGGAGTTCTCATCATTAAGAGAAGTCACAGTATAAGAGAATTTTTGTATCTATCTTTAGAAAGAAAAGGCAAAAACCACCAAGGAAAATGCCATCTTGAAGAAAAATGATGTCCCCCAAACTGGAAGAACATGAGGTAAACCCATTAATCACAACCCATGCAAGCAAGACCTGACAGTATATTAAAGAAAGTTGTGTTGGATGTTCAGCCCACAATGTGGGGCAGGGAGTCCAGAGATTCAATGTGCAAAGCCAGACAATAAAGCACATTAACATCAGATGTTCTAAAGACTGTCTCAGAAGTTGGTCTCAATCCTGGTGGCACATCTTGCATGCTCCAAATTCCCTCAATTCACTACCCAAATCAGAAACAGAATATACTTTCAAAGAGCCTCTCAGATTGCTCAAGAAAATATCATCTGTGTCCATTGGAGGGAAGGAAGCTGGAGAGGACATCGGGCCCTGAGCCAGATCAAAGCTGGCCTGATCAGCAAATTAGATTTTCAGCCTCTCAGGATCAGTAGCAGATGGTTTTTTAGACTCCACAAAGTTAGGATGTGATCTTTACTTGGTGAGAAGTGGGTACTATTCGGGTCTATTCAGCCTCCACGACTTTTTCTCATCCTAAGATCTTATTTCCTAACACGTCACATTTCATTATTTGAGCTGATTGGACTTTTGATTGTAAGCTGTCGATGCCTTTCTCTGGGGAATCACGGTGCAGAATGACTCTGGCCCTAAGTTACAGGACTTGAAAGCAACCCCACAAGGAGGGTATTCTCTCCCTGATGTCCTGTGATGCATTTTATATCAAGGAGGCCATATTGTCTCCTGTCTGTTTAAAAAGAGCAACTGAACAGATATTTTTAAAACATGGAATGATTCTGTTGTCTGTTAGGTTAAATCTGTTTCTGGTGTTGATTTTGATTTGGATTAGACATGTGCCGAGAAAGCTGTTTCAGACACTGTTATGGGGGAGAAGGGCAGAAACTGAATCTTAACTCTATGCATGAATAAAGGAGAAGGAGGGGATTTATTAAGCACAGTTACAGAAAAAGGAATGAAGACCAATGAATGCTTTTCGTGTTCACAACGATGTGGAATTCAATCATGAATGACAAGTCAGTGCAAAACCTCACTCCCTTGTTGCTGAGAGAAGCTGTAAGTGTGAAGTGCAAGTTCAAGTTCTGCTTATAAATGTGGGGCTGCTATCACGTAAGGGGATCCCATCTCATATCATTGTCATGTTCCCCTGATGTTCAGCTCAGTTCCACACATCAAGGAAGGCACAGGCACAAGGAAGGCCAAGATGAATTGCTAAGATCAATCTGTCTTATACTCATTTTAAGCTAAGCTTTAAGCCTTCCCACTCATTAGGAAAGAGCTTAAGGTCATGTCTTTCTTATCTATCTCAACAAAATTCACAGAAACTTGTTATCGTCCTACAACAATTTTGTGTATACCTGTATATATACAACTCAGGGGTTAAACTATAGCACTATTTGCACAATTACTACTGACAACCTCAGTGCTTCTCCTAAAACTACCACTATAAACAACCTGTAGCAAGTGAAGCAATGTCCAAGAGTACATACAACTCCACAGAAACTTTGCAAGAAAGATATATTTACCAGCTAAGAAAACGGAGGATCAGAGAGGATAAGTAACTTGCCTGAGAACACAGAGCAACCAACAGGCATGTGAGTGGTGAGAATACTAAAATGTGAAACAGCAGCAAAAGAAAAAGCTGAGTTTCAGTGTATAGTCCCCCATCAGAACAAAAGCAACAGAGCCCAAGCAGCAATAGCAATGGCAGAACAGGCCTTGGGGCCCAGCCCACGTTAGCAAATGGATGTGGCAATGCTCCTTCAGGCACAGTTAAAACCAGCAGTTGTCAGAAATAGGGCCTCCTTTTCACTTTTTAATATTCTCAACAGAATGTGAATCCAACTTGCAAACACACTAAATACATTCGGATTTACTAATCTTTTACTTATGAAAAATAATGGTGTTTGCTAAATTAAAAGGAGGAAAGGAGATGATAGAGGATACCATCGTAATGAATTAGGTGGAAGGAGAGGATGTTTCTGAAAAAAGCTGTCTCTGCTTACAAGCATTCAAAGCAACAAGATAATCCTCCATGTGGAATAGGTCATTCAGAACAACCCTGAAACACCAGGCAGCAGGTTTGTTTTGAACACAAATAAATAAAAGGAGACGGGGAGAGGGGTAAGCAGCGCACACATGCTCCAAACCCTGGCTTGCAGAACGCCTCCCTAGAGGAATCTGATGGATCCATATCCTAATCACCAAGACAAATGGCTAAGGAAAAATGTCAAAGGCTGAACAAGTCTCAAAAGAAAGATCATTTAATGTAAGAGAGTGACTGGGGAGAGAGGAGAGCTTTATCCAGAAGACAGAACTTGGGAGAAAGGGGGAGGGATACTGAGCACTTGCAGGTGAATCTGAACGCTCTTCAACATTAAGGATGGTGACACGTACAGCTTTATTATATAGTAGGACTCCCGTTTATTTCCAATGCTAAATATCCTGTCAAATATCAATTACCTTTCATCAATCTGCCAACTGAAGGAGTTTTTCTGAAAGAAAACAGAGTGCCTCTTTGTCCTCAGGTGTCTACATAGATAACTTGTGAAGCTCCCATCCTTCCAAATGTCTGATAATCATGCACAGGTATTTATTGAGCTCACGCTTTGGAAAGGAGCAAAAAGTTTTCATCCCCAAGTAGTTCCCACTTCAACATGAGGAACAGACAACAAATAAGAAAATGTATATGATCATGTTAGGTAGCTCTCAGTGCACTGGAAAAGAAAATTGAACAGGAAAAAGGAGAAGAGAGAGGAGGAGGGGCCTGCTACTATTTTAGGGAAGGGAAGGAAGAAAATCCTCTCTGAAGTGAAATCTGAGAAGGGACATAAAGGAAGTGGTGTCTGGGGACAGGGTGCTCCTAACAGAGGGCACAGGACAGAGTCCTAGTCTGATCATCACCTGGAAGGCACAAGCTTGGGAGCTCGGTGCTAATGCTGTGCCTTAGATTTGCAAGAGGTCTGAATGAGGGAGTCAATGAGGGATAAAGGCATGAAATTAAAAAAGAGGACTGAGTAGAAAATACAACAGACAGCTATATATTCTAAATGTTTCTTTTTTTAACTACTGTGGACAGGACACAAAACAGCTAAGAAAATCGTCGTTCCTTCATACAGACATGCTAGGTGTCACTGAAAGTATCAAAGGCATGGCAGCATACATATTTACAAGATGGCTTTGGGGGTCCATCCTGACTGGAACCTGGATGCTCTATCACTTTCTAGTTGTGCTTTTTTTCCTTTTTTTAAAAAACTTTTTTAAGAGTTAAGTTTTCTCATCAGTATAGTGGGCATGGTAATCCTTCTCCATGAAGTTTTAAGAATACAACGGGATGATGTCTATGATGTGCATAGTACAGGCACATATTTATAGGGCAAAAAAATGATATTTATGACATATCAATATAACTATTAACATATATCAATATAAAATAAAAAATGTAATATGCATGAGATATGGAATATGATGTGTATAAGTGAGTTAATGAGATATGATTTCACATCATGACTTTAAAAATAATGATTATAAATGATTTCTATCTAGCCTTTGAAAGTGCTTATTATTATTATAATAAACTTGTATTTTGGATGCTTCATTTGCTGGAGTGAGCCACGAGGCCACTGACAATCCAAATGTATAAAAGCAAGAACACCATACCAATGTCCAGAGTTATGCTAATGGTAATGGCAGGAAACCCAGGGACAGAGACTGTGCTATGTTTCAAAACCCAGGACAAGATTTCCCTGCTTTCAAACCATGAAAAAGCATTTTGTCCAGGACAAGTACAATTTATTTGACAAAAGTACTTTCCCAGAAGCTGAGAGGAGTTCTTTCCTCTCTGCTCAGATCCTCTGTGACTGTCTCGGTTCAAATCACAAAGGTGCTGTATGAATGAAGAATGACAACCGCGCTCTTCTGGAGAAGCTGCAAATGACAAAAGGAAATGAATGGCTCAGGGAAGGGAGCCCAGTACAAAGGAAGACACTGCCATTCCTGTAGCACTCAATCACAGATGCCACTAACAGGATGTGGGCATCACCCAGGGACCACAGGCGTCTAGGTTCAAAGCCTGGTGGAAGCAAGGTCCCAGGGGTAATGCAGGAGTGTTCATCATTCTGACATCTTGAAGGAAAAGGGGTCAGCTGGACCATAAAAGGCTGATGTTGCTGCCAGCTCCACTCATGTTCAAACTGTTAACATGTTCGCGATCAAAGTGCCTTTCTTTATGGAGTGGGTGGAACAGAGCACAGTATTTCTTAGGGTGGAAGAACGGAGGTGCAACAAGCACCTCTGTTAACAGCAGCTGGAAAAACGACCAGCCTACACTCCTAGGGTGCAGCAGGTCACTGGCTCAGGTAACAACAGTGCCCGGTGCTTAACGAGCTTCCATAGCTCAGCGCATCATTATCCTCAGTGTCCTACTAGCCTTGGGAAATCTCTGAGGTTGGTGCTGGTATCACCTCCATTTTCATAGGAAATGACAGGTGTCACTCAGCATTAGTGGACTTTGACTGTGAGTTACAGGACACAGAGTCAAAAGAGCTAATTCCAGATGATAGCATTTCTGTAATGCAGGCAAAATCTCACAGAAGCATCACATTTCAATTAAGAAAGCTGGAAACTTTTCCAGACACAGTGGTGCACTCCTATAATCTCAGAGACTTGGGAGGCTGAGGCAAGAGGACTGTGAGTTTGAGCCACCCTCAGCAATTCAGTGAGACCCTGTCTAAAAACCAAAAATTAAAAGAAAAGGCTGGTACAATTCCACAGCGTTAAATCTCTGCATTTTCATTTTTCATATTTTACTTTGTGTTTTGAAGTTTCTTACTGGTGGATGATGTGGAGGTACTAATAGTTGAACTTGCATATATGTTTGTTATTATTATTATTATTCTTTTCTTGGACTGGGGATCAAACCCAGGGCCTTTTACTTACTAGACAAGTGGTCTACCACTGAACTACATCATCAGACCATTGGGTATATTTTTAAATACAGCCATGTGGAGGAATTAGGGAAAAATGGGGACATGTACATGCATAGGCATCTTCTACTTAAGTCAATCTATAAAGTGTAACTAAAGAAGGTGGTAAAAAGCAGCTGAGAAATGAAGCATAAAAAATCATATAACAAGCAGGAGTTAAGAGACAGTGAATATATGTGGATTATGTGGATTAAGAATTACAAGAAGGCTAGGTGGCACTTGCCTGTAATCTAAGTAACTCAGGAGGCTAAGGCAAGGAATCACAAGTTCAAAGGGTAACATAATGAAAGACTTTTCTCAAAAAAAAAAAAAAAAAGGCTGGGATGTACTTCGGTGGCAGAGCACCCTCAGGTTCAATCCTTACTCCCTATGATTTACATGAAGGAGGTACAGGTTGAATATTCCTTATCAAAAATGCTTAGACTGAAAGTGTATGAGATGGTAGATTTTCTAAGATTTTGGACAATTCGCACATACATAATGAGATATATGGGAAAAATGTCTGCACACAAAATTCTTTTATGTTTCTTATATACTTTATACACATAGCTTGAAGGTAATTATATAAAATACCTCAATTTTATGCATCAAACAAAATTTCCTGGTGTGGAGTCTTCCACTTGTGGTACCATGTCAGTGCTCAAAAGGTTTTAGATTTGGGAGCATTTTCAATTTGGGGATTAGGAGGCAGTGCCCTATTCTCCTCTTTCCTTATGCCACACCTGCATAGCTCTGCAAGATCTGAAAGTGGGGTCTTGGCTAAATGCTGAGAGGTTCAGATACAACAGCTCTGTTCCACTTTATTTATTTTTTTGGGCATTGAGAAATGAAGCATAAAAAATTATACTGGGGATTGAACTCAGGGGCACTCAGGGCCACTGAGCCATATCCCCAGCCCTATTTTGTATTTTATTTAGAGACAGGGTCTCACTGAGTTGCTTAGCACCTCACTGTTGCTGAGGCTGGCTTTGAACCCGCGATCCTCCTGCCTCTCAGTGTCAGAAGCCACTGGGATTACAGGCATGCACCCCTGCGCTTGGCTCCATTCCACTTTAGAAAGACAAATTCTGAGATAGTTTACAAAAGCACAATCAGGATAAGAACCAAGTGCAAAGATGTCTGAAATTCAGAATTGTCAGCACAGTGCTGGGCACTCGTAAGTCAGCACTTCCTTAATCACCAATAGGTTAGGCACTTCTATTGACTTCCTCACTGTCTTAGTTATAACTCTGTGAGCTACACATGGATAAATACCCATTTAATAAAGAATGTCTTTGAGACAGAAAGACAAAGTAATTTGTCCAAAGTTACCAACTGGTAATTGACAGAAGAGTGAAAGAAATTTATGCAGACTGGACCGGCAACTTGAACTTTTAATCCTTTTGCTGTTTGCCTAGAAAACAAGTCATGTTCACCTTATATGACTTCTGTTCTTCTCCATCCAGACTGTGTGCTGCAGTCTTAGCAAAGCACTTTTTTGTCAATACCTGTAATCCCAGCAGCTCAGGAGGCTGAAGCAGGAGGATGGCAAGTTCAAAGCCAGCCTCAGCAACTTAAGGAGGCCCTGAGCAACTTAGTGACAGCCCGTCTCAAAATAAAAATAAAACAGGCTGGGAATGTGGTTCAGTAGTTAAGCACCCCTCAGTTCAATCCCTGGTATTAAAAAAAAAAAAAGAAAAGAAAAGAAAAAAGAAAAAGAAAAGCAAAGCACAGCACCTTTTGGATAGGTATAGTTAAAATTAAATAAATACAAGTCATCCCTTGGTATCTGCAAAGGACTGGTTCTAAGTTTCCTTATATACTTTAGTGTATACTTTCAAATTAGCTGTACTTAGACACCAAAGAACTACAGCTAAGGTTAAGTCAGTGATAGAGTACTGAGATGAGTCATGCTGATTTTAGTTGCTCTGCTACTAACTCAATGTAAATATAGACCAATCATTTCTCCTCAATAAAACCAATGCTTATTCATGTCTAAGATTACATTAAATCTTTGACTATAATGATACAGGCGAGCATTTTTGATGAATCAGTGACAGAATGGCAATATTTATAATGACGTGTTGAGTATCACCAGCTTTGACCTGCTATTCCCATATATTACTTGCATATATATATTTATGGTTCTTCCTTTGTATTTCAAAGTGAACAAGAAATAAATAAATCACGAGAGACATGCAAATGTCACATACTATTTTCTTGTCATAGGACTCTCCGCTGCTGTAGGTTGTGGCTAGCGTAGATGAACACTCTTCCAGGTACCAAGGTTTCTTTCCACTTTCTGCTGTGCTGCTGATGGAGATGGTGTAGATGCTATTGGTGTAGCCATCACAGGAGCAGTGGTCTTTGCTCCTTCCACCATTGCCAGATGCCCAGACAAACACAGAGCCAAGGCCTCTTCGCCCCTGTTGACAAAGAGAGAGAGCTAAATGATGGTGTGAAATGAGAACCACAGGTCTAGATAAAGAGAAGATCAGAAGCAACAGGGCAAAATCAGATGTTTGCAGGATGTGAGTAATATACACTATATTTAAAGTGTATTCAGAGAGCATTCAGAGAGGGTAAGAAGAGTTATTTCAATAAACTAAAACAGTCATAAGAGTATCCAAAGCACCAATGAATATAATAATGGCTACAATTTATGGACTGAGAAAAATTCCAAATGCTTTCCCTGAATTAGATTGAATTCTTTCAACAACCCTAAGAGATCTGTGCAATTTTTGTTCCCGTTGTACAAATGAGGAATTGGGGTACAGAAGTTAAATAGTGTTCTTGAGGTTACCTCTACAGTAGGGCCAAAATTTGAATCCAGATAGCCAGACCGCAGAATTGGAATGTTATTAGTTGTAACCCCCTTAGTCATACAATTTTGCTTTAAATCTTCACATCCACCGTGAAGTGGGTGTGATTATGCACCCTTGTTTTATATCTGAGGAGCACAAGTTGTAGAGAGGTTATGCGTTTATGCTGAATCCCATTGTCAGTGAGCAGCAGAATTGGGTACCAACTATGCAACGCTTTCTACAGCCTACCTCCCCTATGCATGGTGTGGATGCTGATTACTGAGGCATGCTAATGGCACTATAATAGTAAAGGATTTCAAGATTCCATATGTTTTTGAATCCCTGATCAATGTTAAGTAACCATCTTTATTGCACAACTTCTAAGAACCTTTAATGAGTGAATGCTCATTTCAAAATTCTAAGAATGGTATAGAGTCTAATGTAATTTCCAAACATATTTGGCCGCAGATACCTTCTTCAACCAGATATGTTAACTTTTTTTCCTTACAATGCTAGGAGACAGAGTCACATTCTGTATGTCAAAACTTGGTCACTTAAAATAAGATAATTAAAAGATTCTCTTAAGGTCCTATATAGTTAAAGAATGAAAGTAAAATAGGATGCAGACGTGTGAAGTAAAGCAACTCTGGTTTTATAAGGTGATGTTTTCAGAAGAAAATAGAAATAAAGCAAAATAAGCAATATTTCTGAGAATAGCTGTAGCTGAAATCCTAAGCAAGTTTTATCATTTTAAAACCAGAATGCATATTGGAGGACATGTAGGCCAAATGCATCATTTTATAGTTAGGATATAAGAAACAAAGTCACATAGCTGTTGATGGCTGAGTCTCTTTCTTTCTTCAAGGCCTTGAATTTCTTGCTACAGGTGGAGGGGAAAGTATTTAAGATGTTGTCTTGGAACTTCTGGGAAAAGAGCCAAAGCAAAAGAGATGATAAAGAATCTGGAGTATCCATGATAAACTCTCTCTGACCTTGAATCCTCAAGGAATAGAATATTTATGACATGATTTGACTAACCAGAACACAGATTTCATTTTGTCCTTCAACTTGGAAAATGTAATATGATTACACAGGAATGGGGAAAAGGCCATGAGGAGAGGGGGTATGAACCTCTGGCTGCTGTTGCTGCTGGACGCTGGGCCTGGGCCTGGTTCACCATCCCTCAGCTTCATATCATGACATCCATGAGACACAGCAGAATGTAAAACTCGCCATGCCCTCATGAGCTAAAAATCGCAGTAAATGCTTTGTCAATCTCTAGCAGAAATTACACCTCACCTTGGTGTGTGTACTCAGACAGAAACTTTGTTTACTGATTCACATTTAGATCTCAGAGACAACAACAACAACAACAACGAAACAAACAAACAACAACAACAACAAAACCCCCACACAGGCAGAGAGAAAAGAAGAGTGCTCCAACTCATCACCAACACCTTCCCTCTCAACCAGGAACCGAGGGGCTGTGTTACAGACCTAAAGCATGGTCACACCTCGCTTAAACAACACAATAACATGACAGATTAAGAACCACAAAGCAATGAAAAAGAGCAGAGGATACAATCACATCCATTTGTCTAGGTAAAATTATGACTTGTGTGCCCATGTATAGAATTCTATTATAATATCTTTGAAAAGTAATTTGATTTAAGAAAACATTCAGAAAGTACTTTTGTGTTTACGGTGTAGTTACAAATGTAGAATGCAAAAAGAAAAGTATGTTTTCAGTTTAGAAAAAAATGTGCATGCATGTGTGTGTGTATGCACATCAGACACAGTAAGTCTACCATACAGTGACATGTACAAGAAGTTATCCTGTTTGGTAAGATTAGAAAGGATTTTTATTTTCCTTTTTATATCAAGCTTCCAAGACCATGTACTATTTGGATAAATAGACAAACCTTCCTCTCTTCAGGGTTAATTTTTTTACATCATGATTGAAAGGGGTTTTACTCATAGAAGGTCCACTGCATACTAAATACAACAGAGGTTGAAATTTCTAGAAACCTGTGCCAAGCACTGTACAAGTCTTATTCTGCACAATCCATGCCTACATTATCATCATTTTACAAGATGAGCAAACTGCATCTGAGAAATGTTTGCTAATTCCAGAGGCAAACTTCAAATACCAGAGCCAAAGTCTGAGCCTTTTACCCTTACAATAGACTTTGCTGGGACAAAAAGAGGGCTGGTGGTTATTGTTCTGTTTTCAGCCAAATCTCTTGTATCTTTATTGCAGCTCAGTATTAGGATCTAAGGGCCAACCAGCCCCAAGTTCATTGCAGACTTAGTGGCAGAATTAGAATTGATAAAGGATATATGCTTTTTCCTTAATACCATAGGACATTGGTTCCAAACCAAAATTTCCCTGGAAATTCCAACTCTAGTGGGGCTCCCTCAGAAGTATAAAGACTAGTCATTCTATTCTGACAGCACGCACAAATAAAATCACTGTGGAGGAACAGTGACACTGCTAAGGAGTCCTTTGGGGACCCTCTGGATTGAGAGAGGTCTGGGGGACAAGTACAGGTGGTTGCTGTTGCTCTGAAAATGTTCCTTCCAGAGGAGATATCCTTGTATTAAAGGGACAATTCAAGGGAATCACTTTACAATGGAGCAGGTAAGCCCCCCATGACAGAGTGTATTCACTGAACATCTCTAGGCCTGAAGGGACATGAAGACATGAGAGTCCCCAGGGCTGGAGACAGAGGGACTACCATGAGTTGATCAGGGACACACTATCCCACATTGGCCTTTCAGGGAGGTGGGTAGCACATGTACTGAGACCCCAATCCCCTCTTCCTATACGTATTTCTCTCCAGTGTACCCCATGGGCCAAGTTCTGTCAGAAGCTAGTGGACTAGGAGTCCATAGACAGAGGCCATGGGCATTAGTGTCCTTCTGGCCCAGAGCTTGTGGAGAGAAGACGTGAAGGGTTGAAGGGGAGACATCTGGCACAGAGATATCTGCTACAGAATAAATTATGTTCCCCGAAATTCGTATGTGCATGTCCTAAGGCCCAATATGACTGCATTTCTAGGCAGGGCCTCTAGTGAGGTAATTAAGCTAATCAAGGTTAAATGAGGTCGTAAGTGTGGAGCCCAAACTGATAGGCCAGGTATCCTATTAAGAGGGAGAGGTACCAGACAGCTCTCAGGGTGTATGGGCACAGAGGAGAGGTCTCTATGAAGGTGTCTGTCTGCAAACCAGGGAGAGGCCCCACCAGAACTCAGCTCTCCTGATAGTTTGACTTTGGACTTCCTAACTCTAGAATTGTGAGACAATATACTTCTCTTGCTTGAACTGCCCAGTCTGTGACATTTTGTTAAGGCAGCTCAAGCTGACTGATACAAGAAAAGAGAAGGAGATAAACAGTGCCCTGCCCCTCAGAAAGGCTATGGAGTACAGATGCAGATATCATTCCATCCACAAGGCAATCTGACCTTTATGCCTGTGTGTATGATTTATGGTCAAAGTCCCAGAAATACACAGACTGAATTTGTGGTCTAAAAATGCCATCAAGACAGCTGCTAAAGATCTATGGGGTTAATTTGAAACAATTAGCAATTCACAGATTTATTTACTACAGATTCACAGGGGTTTTTCATTATGGAGAAATATTCAAAAACCAAAACATATGTGGTAAAGAAAAAAATCTGGATATTTCCCTCTAATTCAGAGTAATTTAAGAATTAAATCTTTATGTAGTATGCAGGGAGAAAAGAAGGTGGGTATAGTATTATAAAAAGAAAAGAATTCCCAGATACATATTTCCTGAAGTGTAGGAAATAATGAAGTTTTTAAATATTGTGACTGCAATTGGTTATTTAAATATGGCTCTGTATGAAAAAAAAATCCCTTCAATTTAATTGAGTGCCAAGTTAAAAGTTAATAAACTTAAGGCAAAATACATTGTGAAATCCATGCAGGATCCATTCAACCAAACACTAAACAGTCTTTTTCATTGTGTATCTAAATGTGCATGTGTTTTTTCTTATGTGTGCCTACAAATATCAATTTATATTCCCCCATAAGCATTATTTTTAAAGGATAGAAAGGAACTAGATTTTCTTGTGGTTCAGAAGGTCAGAAAAGGCCACTTTATGCTGGATTACCAATTCAATCACACACCTCAAGCCAAGTTTTGTTTCATTACATGGTATGATTATTTTTTTAACCAATGAAATTAGGTTTTATTTGGTATTTTAATATTACTTTCTTCTCCTGTGTTGCTTAGAAAACCTTCATAACAAATGATGGAGACCTCTTGCAATACAAAAAAGAGAAATAAAATGATAACATATGAAATCTATTATTACTCAATTAAGAGCAAAATGTAGAGTAATGCCAGCAAGGTAAATATTATTACATGGATTTTTACAAATTAGGAAGCAAAGGAACATTAATGATTCCTGCATCTTTTAACCAGAACATGATGGAGATGGATCCCATGTCTGACCAGAACCTATGTATGTGTGTATGTTGACATGAAGAGACATGATAGAACAGCCTTAGAATGAAGAACGTTCATTTGTCTGTGATGTTCTCCAAGTACAGCCCAAATGCCTAATTTATAAAAACGCTGTGCTGATCCTCTCCCCAGTTTTTGCACATCCCTATCCTCAGTGGTTAAAGGACACAGACTTCTCTGTCAGCTCCTAGGTATGCCAAGGGTAATCCATTTTCCATGTTCCATGGACAATGGACTTCCAGGGATAAAAGGGACAGATGCAGGAGACACAGGACACCTGCAACTAACAACTCAGTAGCTTAGATACTAGGAGACCTGTGTGTCTTTTTAAAGCTCCATTTCCACAACAAATCTTCCTTCACGAACGGCATTCACTGAATTAGGCCTGATCTCGAAATTCATGCAATGGTAAAAATAAATAACAAAACTAAACTAAAATCCACCAAAAATAAAAGTGAACAAACAAAAATGTCTACAAACTATTTCAGCATTCACAAAAGATGTTCGTTCCAGAATTATCAAACAGTACTTTTGTGAATCAATTTTTGTAACTTTTAAAAATTATCATCATTCATAGCATAAATGATTAACATGAACCATAAAGGTGACCTGAAAAGTACCCAGAAAACAAAGTCAGCATTTGAACACTAATCAGGAGCAGATGGCCTCACCACTCCCAGAGCCTTGGAGAGGAAACTGATCTATCTTGGTGAAGAAAGCATTCTTTGAGATGCGCATAGAGAATGAAGTCATGGTACAGATGTAATAAGACATCTTTGGGATACAGCTTATGAAATTCTGAGATTTGTTTCTTCTATCATTTCATTTGAGAAAGATGGGACTGAAAGCAGGCAAATCAATTGTATGAATCTGAATTAGACCCAAAGGATAAAGTGTGCCACCCCTTCCCTTCCAAGGGGCTCAAATGAGACAGACATGAGATGTTTTTAAAGGACTAAATAGACCTGGTCTGTGAAGGAGTTTATGTGCTGCTTTTGCCAGGAACAATCCTACAAAAAGATACTAAATTTTAGGCCCCTCATCCTCATCCAGAACATGAGCATGTGGAACTCTTATTTTTATGATCTACCCCACAGCTGGAAAGGTCCAACGTGAAGAGTATGCAGTTTTCACTCCATGCTGCTTCTACTCATCATTGTGCTCTTAGGCTAATTAAGGTGAACAACTTTATTCATTTAAAAACCAACATGTCATTTAATTATAGTTTATTTGGTCATTTGAGTACAGCCAACTCGTTTCCAAGCAAAAATCCCAGGATTGTAAATGCTACCCAATGGGAAACAATAGATCCCTAAAGACCAACCAACAGCTAGCCCAAGAGTATCCTTCGGACACGTGCTGAAGTTAGCACCTCCTTCAGCCCAAGGTCCTGCCTCTGCTACTGTCTAGGTCTTCAGGTACCTGTTTTTAGTGCATTAGTTTTCAAAGCTGCCCCCAGGGCCTTCAATTGGCCTCAGGGGAAGGACTGATCTCTAGACTGACTTACCAAAAGCAATCCATAGGGGTGTCTTCATCATTCTCAGCCAATGCTTAGCCAATGTCTCATGCCTTTTCTCATCCCCCTTCCTATCAAAGGATAGTGGATGAGAAAGATTGAAACTATGGATGTATTTATTTTCTACTTCTCCAGGACAAAAAAAAATATATATATATATATATATATATTAAAAGTGGAATAAGGATTATGTGAATAGTGACCCATCTCTCCTCATTTCTTCCTCCCTGCCATTTCTCCTGATATGTGACTACAGTACCTCATCCTTCTCTCCTCACACTCACCCATCATTTCAGTCTTAACATATTCTAATTTTCTGTGCTTACAATAAGTTGCTAAGTCAAGTATGTGAAGTGATGTTTTTATGTTGTTTTGACCTTTTAATAATACAATGAAAATATCAGATGCAGTTATTAGCAACCATATTAATTTTACCATACGCAAATGAAAACCCATTTTATATGCTTCCTGAGCATACCAAACACAGTTGTCTTCACTTTTAAAAACAGACAGCCCCACAGTGATTATGGAGTCAGTTGCTGGTGATGATTGTGGGAAACATTCTAGCAGAATGAAAAATTTGAAATTATTTTTTAAACTCAAAATTTATTTTTTAACTGAAAATGAAAAACTGTTATAATCCCCTTTATAATCTTGTTTAGGATCTTTTCACAATAATTGTGAGTGTTCCAGTCCATGAATGGGCAGCACATTTCACTAAATTCGGGGTGAATTTAACTCAATTTTCAAAAGGGACGCTTAGAAATGGTGAGTTGTGTGGTTGAAGACTAGCAAAAAGAATAGTCAGTGCTACAAATGCAAAACTCTCCACTATCAAGCTCCTGGAAAACAGCTAGTTTTATGTTTATTGTGTAAACAGAAAAAGATGAGTTGCAGCTAAGGGTGTAGCTCAGCAGTAGAGTGTGTCCTTAACATTTACAGAGCCTTGGTTTTGAACCCCAGAACCGCCTACCCCCCTCAAAAGTTGTTTATCTACCATCTACCACATCTGCTGGCATATAAATTCAGGAAAGCACCAACTCACTAAAGGCTGAATAGAATCAATCCTGTTTTCAGAGATGCCCTTTCTTCAGAAGGATTGACAGTGAGGACTTATATACTTAATAGTTTCTTATATTCTATCACAATATTGCACAACAGGGTGGCCTTTGACTCCGACAGCACATTACAACAGTATGGACTTCTTTTACTTCATTTATTTTTATAGCATGACCTTAAAACAATCAGTCTTTCATGCAAAAGGTAATAGAATATCTATGAGGTAACAAAAACTGGGTGTACTTACTATTGCAAATAGATACACTCTTTTTTTTTTTGGTACTGGAGATTGAACTCAGGGGCACTCGACCACTAAGCCACATCCCCAGCTCTATTTTGTGTTTCTTGTAGAGACAGGGTCTCACTGAGTTGCTTAGCGCCTCGCCATTGCTGAGACTGGCTTTGAACTTGCGATTCTCCTGTCTCAGCCTCCCTAAGTGCTGGGATTACAGGCGTGCGTCACCACGCCGGGCTGCAAATAGATACACTTTTGAGCAAAGAAATTTATTTCTATTAACCTTCTGATATTCTGTACACGCACTTGATCTTGCTTCATCCAATGCTGATCTCCAACTGACTAGCAGCAACACTGGGTGTTCCTAACAATACATAGCTTAACAAGAGCAGATTAGAGAAAAAAATTTTAAAAACAAAACATCCTCCTGTTATACATTATTTCTTCTGCCAAACCAAAAAATTCCAAATAATTGTCTGCTTTTAATGTCCTACCTATGACCAATCCCTACAGGCCAATTCAGTTTTATCTCAAACCTCATCTTCCTCATTTGACTCAATGAAGTCTCAGCAAATGTTACAGTTTGGATCTTAAATGTCCCCCAAAAGCTCATTCATTGATGGCTTGGCCCCAATTCAGTAGTGCCAAAGTGGGGTCTTTCAGGAGGTGACTGGATCATGAAGATTGTGAGCTCATGAATGGATGGTTTGGGGGACAGGCTTTGTTATAAAAACAAGCTCTCTGCTTCCTGGCTGCCATGAGGTAAGCAGCTTTACTCTAGCACACACTCCTGGTGGTCATGATTTTCTGCATGACCACAAGCCTAAAAGTAACGAAGCCAAGCAACCATGAACTGAAAACTCTGAAACCATAAGCCAAATAGTTCCTCCTTTTAAGTTCTTTTTCTCAGGTATTCTGTCACAGCAATGAAAGCTGACTAATGCAGCAATACTCAAGTAATCTCAAAAGCCGAGAAAAAAGGATTTTGTATGTTTTTACCATAAAGAAATATTTGAAAAGATAGATACACTTAACCTGACTTAAACATTGCATGATGTATACATGTATCAAAACATCAGATGGTGCCCCATTGGTATGTAAATTTTATGGTTTTATGAATTTAAAGAAAAATTTAATTTAAATTAAAAAAGACAGAGGTTGTTATACACTTCTGTTCACACATAAAAGCAACAGCCCTCTAAGCTTTGAGCACAGTGCAAGCTGTTTCCCATGATGTGGGACTATTAACAGTGGTTGGATGGAGAAGCATGCAGAGGAGGGTTCTCAAGTACTCATTCCAAGCAGCTAAAAATGTACACGTGCATGTCATATGCTCTCTGAAATAATCACATTCAGTAATTTGAAGCACCAACACAGCTGTTCTTGGTATATCTGCCATACCAGCATTCCCATTTTTTGGAGAAGAAAAGTCATTCTCATACCTGCCAAAAGTCTCTACATGTTGAATTATCCCAGAGAAAAAGCAAAACCAGACCTTCAGGAGAGTCAGGGTTATGAAATTAGAGGAACATTTATTTTGTTTGTTTTTGGTGGTACTGGAGATTGAACCTAGGGGTGCTCTAACATTGTGAGCTACACCCCCAGCCCTTTAAATTCTTTTTAAAGGGTCTGACTACATTGCCAACACTGGCCTTGAACTTATGATCCTTCTGCTTCACTCTCCTGGGTGGCTGGGATTGTAGGCGTGTGCCACTCAGTGTGTTCAGCTGTGACATTTTCAAAATTCAGTACCAGTTTTGAAACTTCTCAGAATATACCATTACTTTAAATTTATATTGAGGGAGTAAAACTTGAAAAATTCCTTTCATAGAGAATAAAAACATTTATTATCATCAAGAGTATGAAAAGAATTTATTGCAAATGTTTGGAAAAGCACTTGGACATGAGGACGCAAGAATATTCCAGCAATAATGAAAAGCTCATACTCTCCTCTAAGTTAGCTCTAAATCAGAGAATTCTCACTGTGAGCTGATTCCAACTGCCAAATCAACTCTAAAAGAGTAAGCAATCTTTTTCTGTCCATAGCCCACCATGAAACTTGAAAAATGTCACAGGCTTCTACCACATGAAGCAATAACCTTGACCTTATGGAGTATCTCTTTATTTCTGAAATCAAGAAAATCAGCCTTCTATATTTTTCTACCCATAAATACAATCCTGTCTTATACTAAAACAAATTATATTTTAAAAACATTAATAATCAGCATTAGACTCATATTTTTTTATAAGTCTCTGTGGTGAATAATTTGGGCTCCTTAAAGATGCATCAAAACTCGTCATTTCTCTTAGGAGACAAACTGCTGGGCTGAGTACTTCATATGTGAGATATTATTCAGTCTTCAAAATGGCTGCATAAAGCAAGAACCATCACAGCCTTTTATTAGGGAAATGGAAGGTACAACAACTTAGAAACTTGTTTTTTTAAGTACTAGAGAGTGACCAAACCAAGCAAGGTCAGTACTCTGCATACCATTCCAGTCCTCCTCCAAGTTTGAAGAGAAAGAACCAACACAGTTAAGTGCAGGATGCACCAAGTCAGTTGCCTGGATTGTACACTCCCTGGAAATTCAGAGAAGACATTTCTTTGCTGCAGTCGTCATCTTCATGACCACCAGTCAGTTGAGTGTGCACAAATGGGCTTGGATGACCTACTGGACAGGGACCGACATCACATGGTGGCAACAAGCATAGTCTTTGGAGGGAGACAAACCCGAGTCTGATCTACAGTCATGCTTCTTAAAGGCCACGTTAACTACTTTGCCAAGACTCAGTCCATAAATCCATAAACTGGTGTTCCAGTGAGCTCATTCTAAAGCCTCAATCAACTGGCCATGAGAGCTATGATGTCTATAACTGAATATTAGGTTCGCTTGCACTCATCAAACACATGATGAAGAATGTAGGCACAGGCCAAGTGGACTAAAAACTTTGTTATGGAAATCATAAACACTTTCAAATCATTTGATTTTATCACCTTGGTTCAATTTACCCTTGTTAATGACATAGTGAACTTTCTTTTCTGATGACTGCTGGTATGTGGAAGGAAACTGATCTGTCCATTCTCCCTATCAGCTTTCTAAAATCTGTATGTATGAACACAAAAACTCCAGGTCGGCACAGACTCTAACTTGACCTAATCCAATCTCTACATATTTTTTAATCTTTCCTTAACAGAGACATGTAGCATTCAGTAAACAATGTGTAGGGTCTTACCACATCCCCCCTACCATCTCCACTGTATCTACCTATCAGTCACTATAAACAGAGCAAAATAAACATAAAGAAAAGAAGTTATTAATATCTGGCTAATGCAGGAGTAAAATAGTTTAACAGAGGGATTTAGAATGGGACTTGCAAAAGTTAATTTAACTACTCACAGTTACTAATGAATCTCTACACTAAAAATAAAAACAAGGTGGCAATAAATATTTGAATTTTGCACCACATGAGATTAGAGTTCACTGCTCCCCATAAAAATGCACCATAATTTACAGTAGTATAGTAATCTAAAAATCAGATACTTTGGTGTCAGATAACTTTGAGGGGATTATGGAACATGAAACTGCATATGTATTCATGAAAGACACACATCTATTTCCAAAATGAATGACATTACATTGGATATACTTGGCAAGTCACTTCTTAGTTTTGCTAAAGTTCTGAGTACATAGAGTTCTAGCAGGATATAGCTAACTCCTGAGGGAAGACTTTTAAAACAAATCCCAGTTCAAATAAATTCTCATTAAGTGGAACCAATTTTAAATAAGCTCCCTCCTCTATCTTTGCCTACCCATACATCACTCCAAAGTTTTACAGCATTCACCAACTAATTTAACAGCAATCTGTCATTTATTAAAATGCAAACTGGTACAATCCTGCTACAGCTGTGTGCATATCAGATAAAAACATAATCCCTCCCGGGTGCAGTTAATTTTATTATGATTATTATTATTGCTTTTACTGTTCAAGCTCAATATACTCTCTCTCCCCTTCTAGTAAACATATGCCTTTAATTTAAAGGTAGAAAAATGTGTGTGTGTGTGTGTGTGTGTATGATAGACAATGTGTGACAACCTTATGCTTTGAACAAGTACTCCAAATACCCAATCAATTCAAAACTCTGTTGAATCAAAAAGGTAATTGATGCCAGGTAGAGGAAATAGTAATCACGGCCGTAAGAGACTCAACAGTTAGACATATCCAATAGACGTTCACTAACTATGGTGGTTTCCATATGGACCACTGAATATGTTAGTGTGGGAATGGGATAAAGGTCAGTGCCAATAGGGAGATCAAGGGCCAATGGTTCTGATTTCATTAACTCTTTTTTTTCCTATCCTTGACATTAGCTCTGTTCTGCTGTGAATCCCTTGAATGCTTTAATCAACATTTCCAAAGTCAAAAAAATGCAAAGAAAACTGACCCGGACTTGAAGGCATACTTGTAGATCAATTGACAAAAACAAAACAAGACAAACAACTCTATAAGCTGTGCTCCTAAAATATCTACAATGAACCACGTGATTTCTCCAAGAAAAAAGAAGAAGATAAAGATGAAAAGAAGAAGAAAAAAGATGACGATGAAGACAAGTGCCCAACAAGTGTTTGGTATGTAGTGGATATTTCAGAAATATTTCTTGAGTAAAATAATAAGGGAAGTACTGGTAACAAACATATAGAGTTCTCTGATTATAAAGACAATTCAATTTCAAGTTTTTTGCTCTTTTTCTACAGATTATTGTTCAATACACTTGTGAGGAAATTGTGAAATGCTGTCAAACTGTTAGACACCTGGTGATGAATATCAATCACACTGTCTTATTAAAGTTTAATAATCCAGATAATCTAAATGGGACAAGAAAAGATGATTACAAGGCAATTATACTGTACTACAGTGAGCTGTATTTTGTGTGCTGTTTATTTTTCTCTCTCTTGCCAGATTCTGTAAGCTGAAGGGACTTTGGGTGTTTGCTTGCATTTCATTTACAATATTTATTCATCATTGGTAAGCTTCCCAGAGACAAAGGCTCAGTGTTATTCATCTTTCCTTGCCACCTAGCAAGGAGCCTGGAGTACTGGAACCACCCAGTGAATGTCTCCTGATCGCCATCAGGAATACATCAATAAATGGAGTCTACCAAAGACAACTTTAGGCTCTTAGCTGCTTATTCTGACATAAACCTGGAGTTGTCTGTATCTGAAACACTGCCAACTGACTTACTTGCTTAATAAAATCATTTTCCTATTAGGACTGACTGGGAAGATAAAGTCAGGAATGTCCTCTGAGGGGCCCTTTGTCAAGGGGCCAGGTCAAAGCCTCACAATGGCAAATGGAACCATGTCAATGTGGATGAGAGGAACTTTTAAACTGTCCTTTCTAAGATGACATGTAAAATTTTTATTCTGAGACCCCTGGCAAAATTATAAAAGACCCTGTGTGCCCTTCTAAAAAGCCTAGAATATTCCTTGTCAGTCATGGACAACAGTGATAAATTTTAAAGAAAAAAAAAGGACAAGATTTGCATACAACAATATTTCTTTGCCACTTTCATGCAGAATTGAAAGCTGATGTTTAGTTGGGAAAGTTTTAAAAGTATGCTATTGCAGAAATCTGTGTGAAAGACATTGGTTCTAATTGTGAGAACAAGAGGGCAGATTCCATAGACATTTAGGAAACAGTACAGGCAAGACTTATTAGATGACTGGGACGAGGAAAGGGAAGAAAATCACAAGTGTTAGGAAGGGACACAGGGTGAATGATGGTGCCATCAACAAGAAAAGAAAAAAAATATATAAATATATATATATATATATATACTGTTTATTGAAAGTGCATATAAAGGCGTTTAATATGAAGAATGTAATCTGCTTATAATTTTGTGCAAAGTTAGAAAAATTATGATTGTAACAATTTTTTTCTATTTGCCTCAACAAATGTTTTCAGTGAACAGTGTGTACAGCTTCTGAAAATTTGCTTTTTTTTCTGTTATGTTTGATAACATGTATTAAAATGCAACTTTTGAGAAAAAAAAAAGAAAGAAATTCATAAATGCTGGTTAAAATTGACTTAACCATTAACATCATTTCCAGTTCTGATGTTCTGACTCTAAAGGTCTAACATGTTTAGTTGAATTTTCATAGCATAGTTCCACAGAATCAAAAATGAAATTAAATTTAAAAGTAATTCAAAAAAGTCATGAAAAGAAAAGCTTCTATGTGGCTCAACTTAAGAATCTTAATTAAATAAAGGTAAACACATCTTCTTACTGGAGGACTTTGAGCTTTTAATATGCTTTGACATTACCAACAAAATGGTATGTAAGTGGTGTTTCCCACTCCATGCTGTTAAGCATTTTATTAAGTTAGAGGTTTCTGTAATGCACCTTAGATAATATTGTGTTGGATACTGTTTCCCACTTACATAGTAATTCCTTTCACATAGGCCATTCATTAATATAATCTCAAGGTTCTATAATTATCTGCCATAAGAATCACTCACCAATATGAAATTGATTAAACCCAGATATTTAGAACAACCAAGAATTTTATGGTATTTTATATGAGTAACCACCCTTTTAATTTTATTACCCTTGCCCATTTGTGGTGGTGATTATGACATTATTTCAGGAATTCTGTTGAATATTTTATAGGTATCAATCATATGGCCTTCACAACACTCCTGTAAAGTAATTATTGGCAGTTAGGTCCATTTTATAGAGCAACAAACTGATCCTCAGAGAGGTTAATTAGTTTGAACATGTAAGAAAGTTCTAGAAACCAAATTTCCAAACGGGAGAGTCTGAATCTAGAGTCTAGGCAATAACTGCCATGGTATACCATGTATGTTGATAACTCAGCTCCAGAATTTTAAGTAAAAGCAATGCAAGTATGATTCTTAAATTAACTCAGTACATAGCAAACTGGCATGAGGTTATCCACATGTTCCTTCAATCATTCATTCTTTCTTCAATAAATACCTATTGAGTATCAAAAACTGTTCAGGGTATTTGGGATACAGAAAAACACACAGTGAGATTCTGGCTTTTATATGAGGTAAGCGTAGGAAGGAATAATAACTGCAAAGAAGGTGTTCTGAAAGTTTGGAGTGTGCGTGTTACACTGAACCAGAGAATCAGGTGGGCCTCTGTTAGGACAAGTGAGATGCAAAACCCACAGGTTTCACACGGGGAGGTCACTGTGACCTTGATAAAAGCAACTTCAGCAGATTGCTGGGGCGGAGACCTGATGCAGAAATAATGAAAAAAAAAAAAAAAAGAGAGAGATGGTTGAGGGTAAATATGAACAATGGCTTCCTGGAATTTCATTCTCAAGCAAAGAAGAAAAACAAGGCAGTCATAGGAAGGAGATATAAAACAACAGAAGAATTCTCTGCTCATTGTTTTAAGATAGGAGAATTAACAGTATGAAAGTATATTGATAATAATAATAGAGTTGAAAGGGAAATTTTGATAAGAGAAAAAATAATGGGTTGAGATAGGTCTTTGATGGGATAAGGTGGGGGGGGCAGACAACAAATGGAGGAGGCAGCTTTAGGTAGAATATGAACAATTAATTCACCATAGCAGCAGGAAGGTAGGAGGTCGGATATTTCAAATAGAATGAAAATGACAACATGTAACAGAGTTTTCTAGATTTTTTTGAGGCCCATTTTCTGATATGTCTAGTTGTGCTGGATTTGTTCTCCCTATCTGTAAAATTGAGGAGAACAGTAATTTCTTATAAGATTATTGAGACAATGAAAAGTTAATGGTCTATTTTAAAGCTTTTTTAGAAAAGTGATTCTAGTATAACAACAGATTGGTCAAAATGTTAAATGTTTTTCATGTTGCTGCTGCTGTTATTATTATTATTATTATAACTATTATTATTATATTAATTGTGTTTGGCCCAAATTATATGCTTCTAATATCTGCATTTAATTTTATAGCTCCTTAGCATCAAATAAAATGCAGTTCTTGGGAGAAGGAGCAAGTTGTCATCTATGATATGATTTGTTTAACACAGTTTCTCTAATGCAGTTTTGGCACATTAATTCTAAAGGGGCTATAAATCGAATCAATTCTGATTTTGTTAAAATCTTTCAAAGGAGTGTTACATTCTAGGAGCCAAATGCTTATCTTAGAGTAAACACATAGCATTTTAAAATTCAATATTTGCTACATTTTTTTTTGATTAGCAAGCAGAAGGAATGGATGCAATCAATACTTGGGCTCCCTGAGAAAAATATATTTATTACCTCTGTGAAAATATTTTTTGATTCTTGGGTTTATCTCTATTGCTCCTTGATCTCGTTGCTGGTCTCAACATTACTATTACCCAGCTCAAGTCTCTCTTAGAAGTCCTTCAATCTTTCACTCTTGCATCCCCAACCTTCACCCCACGTAAACTTCACTGTCCACAGAGCGGTGATCTTTTAAAACTGTGTATGGGGTCAGAGCACTACTGTTTAAAACCTCCAATAGATTTCTATAACAAAACAAAATGCAAACCCCGTCCACAGCTGAGCTGAGTTTACCCATACCTCCAATCCATCTCCTACCACTCTTTCTGAGCAGATTGTTCCCTATGTCCAAATCAGCATTCTGTTCTAGGAATACACTAAAATCTCTCCCTAATCAGGGTTCCTTATTGTTTCTGCTCCTTCTGCATACAACATTCTTCCCCCACTTCTTCACATGACTGCCTTATTATTATGTCTCAAGTATCACTTCTTCAAAAAGGACACCCTTCCTCCCATGAAAGCAGTCCTTCTCCAGCTCCTAGTTTTATGTAATTCATTCCACCTATCCTCAGCTGATAGTCTTGTTTCTATGCTTGTTTTCTGTCTTGTTGCTAGAATGGAGGGATTTTAATGTATTACATGTAAAATTTAGATGTTTTCTTCACCCCTTTATTTATAATGAATAGAAAGTAGGAGCTCACTAAATTTAATAGAAAAGAAATAATTTCCAGTTCCTGGATTTTTGCAGATGATATAATTAAGCTTTGATATGACAGAGTGACTTCAGACCATTGTATAGGTTTTCAGTTAGCTAACTGAAGGAATTATTTTATCAGCCATTTATTCCTTCGTGCCTTAAATCATACAGCCAACACTCTACTTATTTTCCTTTTACACTCCATAATCTAACTTTGTATAAAGTTTTTACCCAACTATTTCCTGTGTATTATATATTATATACAAACATAAATTAGAATGATTTCAAGGAACATAAAATTTATGATCTTACTTGATGCCTGATAACAGAGAAAATAGTAAAAGTTTTCATTTTCCTGGAAGAGACTATCTAATATACTGCTTAAAGTATTAAATTACATATTCATAGATATTCAGAGAAACATCCTTTGGGAAAATATAAACTAAATTCAAGACTACGCACATAGATAACTGAAATGAGTTATATATCCAGAGGTGATCATGATGAAATTGAAGATGCTTTTTTAAGGGCAAGTAAAATCGAAGGCAAGTATAGACACGAGGAAGAAAAAGTAAATGATCTCACAGAGTTCAGAATGTCTGTGATGATGTGTACTTTATTCTTTTTGATCTACCCCTCTAGGTAACTAGGAATTCATCTAGAACTCTGCAGGGTGGACATGGTCAAGGAGTGAAGGATGGGGAACTGAAGACAAAGCATAAGGAGTTTTTGGAAGGATATGTTCTTTCTTTTTTTAAAAAAAGATGCTTTTATTGAACATAGTGCTAGTATTGCCCTAATTTTGATGAGAAAATGGAAGCTGAGAAGTAACTTGATTTATATAAGGTCAGAGAGAAGTAAATGACAGGTATTGGATATGATGTTAGACTAACTTGAAAGCCTCTGTGTATTAAACACATCAGAATGCTAATGAGTTGACATTATTTCAATAGGTTACCACTGTTTTTGCATATTTAGATATGTAATGCTAGAAGTCAGAAAATAATCATATTTAAGTTATATTTTTTGTTACTTCTTTAACTCTAAAAGTTAATGGTTCATTTTAAAACTAAATGCCTTTGAAAGATCCTCAGAAGAATATCAAATAAATTATGGTATCTCTCCCTCTGACTCTCCCCTCTCCCCTTTTTCCCCTTTTTTGGGTGCTGCTGGGAATTGAGCCCAAGGCCATGTGCGTACTAAGCATACATTCTAACATAGAGCTATGCCCTTAGCTCCAAAGTTCTGGTATATCTATACCAGAATTATTTAGATATAAATAAAACAAATGAGCTCTGTCCTTATGGGTTGCTCTGAAAGAATGCCCATGGGATACCATTAGGAGAAAACAGCAGCATGCAGATGTATAATAAGATCCTGGGTTGTTAATGTGTGTAGAAGTACGGAAAGATGTGGTGTATATTCCCAGCAATTATTACCTAATTGGGTGAAGAAATCAATTATAATTTCATCACCATACATTTTTTGTACATGATCTATCATAATAAGCAGAGGTTATTTTTGTAATTAATAGTGAATATATATTTTTCCACATTATTTATTTCTCAGTATAGTCTTCCTATGTGTTCTAGTGGTTTTATCACATGATCTCATTTCTAACCTTAACCTTTTTTCACTCTCCTTTCAAACAAAGCATTCCATTGCTTATTTGTTTTACACATTTAAGCTTGCTGTTGAGATTTCCATGAAACAACAAGTTCCACAGCAAAAATAAATGTAAAAACCTTTGGTTCATGTCACCTGATTCAATGGCAGGCCTCGTAGTCCCTTAGCAAAATCAGCTATTGGATACAGGGCCTTTTTTCACATGTACATGTACAATCAAAAAATTGTGCATTACTAATATAAATATTTTTATATTTATGAGAAATTCCATGTTGCTCTTTAGTATAGGCAAAGTACAAATACAATTTGAAGATTAAATATGAACTAAGTTTTGTCTACTTAACTTAAATAACCATTCTGTTGATATCAGAGAGAGCAAGAATAGTATTTTGTAGTCCACACCTATGTTAATAAAATCATCAGATTAAGAAACTTGGAAAGGAAAATTCTAGACAACCAGTTAAAACATTATTTTATCGTTTAAAAGAGCTCTAATTTAGTTAGAAAATTGAAAAGACATTAGAAAATTGACAGAATTAGAAATGTCAAAGTCTTAATCAAACATGAACTATTACTTATCTGGGAAGCTCCTACAACATAAACCTTATTTCCCTCTCCAGTTTATTTGAATAACCAGAAAATAGCTTAACTCAGTCTTGTATTAATATCCTAAGACCAATTCCACAAAGATGTGGGAGACTTGTTATTTTTACTCCTACTTCAACATTACATTAATCAACTCACTACATTCCACTGTTCCAAATCTGGAAAGAATACATAACAACCCTGTGGTTAGCAGCACTTGCAGTAAATTCAACTTCAACAAACACTTCATTGAGTACTCACTAGAATTCAGTGTACTGTCTAGTTTTTGCAAAGCTCTTAAAGATATGTGGAATAAGTTCTACTCTCCAGGAACTGAAAATTTTGCATAGAAGATACACTTAGAGACAACTGTGAGGTAAAATATAATATGAGATAAGAACTCTATAAAACACCAGTAAGAATGTAAAGAACAGGGATCACAGAGTAGAGATTCTAATACAGTTAATTCTAGTTTGGGCATTAAGAAGCTTAGTTGAGGCTTAAAGACCAAACAGGATTTGGGCAAAAGTATTAGGACCTGGGGGTAGGGTGTAGTGCCATGGTGAAAGAGCAAGGAATTGCAGAAAGCAGTATGTGCTAATGGATACGAAGAGTGCAGCTTGCTTATATGACAAAGGAGTGAAAAGAGACGAGGAAGGCAAGGATGGTTAGGGCCTCCAGTGAACATGATTCAATATATGTTTTAAACCACATACAGGACTATGCAGACATAATAAAAGAGAGTGCTTCTGATGAAGCTCTCCTTTTATGATTACAAGTATCAACATCCTCATTTTTATTTAATTTGAACAAGACAATTTTTTAAGCAATTTGAAACAGACATATTTTAACATTAGATTTTGTAGATCATTTATTGGAAGACAGTAGTCAGTGAATCTTTTGGTGAAATCAAGGAAAACAAAGATGGGTTAAACTCCTTGGGCAGGGAGTTTGGGAGCCATTAGAAAAATAATATCATCCTGGGCTGGGACTGTAGCTCAGTGGTAGAGCGTTTGCCTCACAATGCGTGAGGCCCTGGGTTCAATCCTCAGCACTGCATACAAAGCAATAAAATAAAGACATTATGTCCATCTACAACTAAAAAATACTAAAAAAAGAAAAAAGAAAAGTAATATCATCCTGAGATAGAGGTGAGACTAGGAAAGGGGTGACAAAAAGTAGATAACCAAAAGGTATTGGGTATCTATCAGCACTAACTAAAGAACACTAACATCCCCACCCAACCTCGCAGCCCCAAGAAATTGCTTCTCCAAATGCAAGATAAACTTATTAATTAATATACTTCCTTTGAGTTAATCCAAGCATACCTCTGTTCTCATCAGAGGAACTTCTCTAGCTCTTAGTTGGCTAGAAGAAGAGCCATGACAAACAGCACCGCTTCCCATTAACCTATCTATTGTTCCAACCCATGAGCTCCATCCATTCTTCTAACCTGGAGGGTGGGATGGTCACAAAGTCTTCATATGAGAATCACCACCTTGGATGAGCTTTCATGCTTTTAAAACCTACCATTCTGACGCCATTTTCAAAGGCTTGCCGGGTGAGGGGAGCTGGTCCATCCACTGTCTTGCCATCGTCATCTGGTCCCCAGCTGGCACTATAAATGTGCACATGCTGGGGATTGAAGCTAACTGATTTTGCTTCTACCATGTCTGTGACATCTCCATCCAGCATTCGTACTCCTTCAAGACAGAAAAGAGGACCAGCTAGTTACAGAGCCTTCACTATATGATACCCAAGTAATTTAATTGTAGGATTTGGGGGTAAAAGAAAACATCTTTAACCAGCACTTAAGTAAGAGTATTTTCCTTTGTAAAAGTATGCTTTGTAGAAGTTGTTTTGAGAAGAAAGGAAGTTAAATGGCATGTGAATGAGTACGACTTCTTTAGAATTTTTTTTATCCTATAGTTCCCCCATCCCCCACAGTTCTAATTCCTACAATGGCAGCCACAGTCTCTCCCTTCTCATTCCACTCTTAAGTGAGTATTTGACAACGAGCCTCAAACCATCCACCTTTCCTAAAATTTCTTTTCACTGAATAACTCATGTTCCTAGTTGATATACACCTTAGCAATCTTATAAAATTTGGAAAGCTGCCAAGTTAGGCTGGTCTCATTTCTTCCATATTGAATACTATCCCCTAATCTTAAAATTTATTTAAATTTAATATATGTCTTTTCTGCCAAGTTATTTACAAGCCAAATAATAAAGGAGAATGTATTTAATACTTCAGATAATTCTCAAAGGGTTTTAGCAATGCTTAGCTATTAATCTTCATTTAAGTATATTTCTATCAGACAGAGAAATTTATTAACTCCTTTTTGCAAAAAGACACTAAGATACTCAGAAATAAATTACATGCCAAATGCTAGGCTTCCTTTTTTCATTTTATTTTGAGACTCACAACAATAAAAATATAAACATCCTATTGGTAAATAAATATGCTTCTCCTCAGTTTCAATGAAATATCATCACTGAGACATTGTATTAAAATTATTACCATTACATGGCAAACTTACTCTTTAGGAAAACACTGTTATCCCAGTAGGATTTCAAGTTTTTATTGGTTATCAATAAACAGAGACTAAATAATAAAGCCTCAAATCAGGCAGGTTTAGGCATTATGTGGTTGAGTTGGGACTACTGCATTAAAAAAGTTTAACTGTAACACTTGCAAATAAAAAAAATAGAAAGAATGAATAATGAACACATATATAGCCAGTACTCAACAACTGTTAAAATTTCGCTTCATTTTCTTCATTTAAAAAATACAAATAATAGGTTCAACTATTTTCAATTTCATGACAGATGACACTTCATCACTTAATAACTTTTACAAAAAATATGGAAATAACTCCTGTTGTCATCTTACACCCAGCCAACATTAAATTTCCTCCCAAGTGTCTCTACAGACACTACACTTGGTTGGTTTGCCTTCAAATTCTTTGCCTCTAGACTTTAGGTTCTGTTTTTTGAAAATTATTTTTAATAGGTACATAATAGTTGCACATAGTTAAGGCTTACTGTATGACATTTTGACTTTTTGGAGTTTTAAAGAAAGATGTATGGTAACAAGTATTGTGGACAATGATGGTTGTGAATGAGTCTATTTAAAATTATGGGATGGAAATTATACTTAGTCTGTTAGTAGTTTGTTTTGCAGCTATAGAAAACTCAGAATAATGCTTTGCATGTACTGAGTCCTGAGTAGCCATTGGCTTATTTTAATTTAATACAAATATTCAAAATTAATCATCCCATTTTTCAAGTAATGACAAAGAAAATACTTCATCTTCTTACTTTTTGTTTTTTGGTACTGGGGACTGAGCCCAGGGGCGTTTAACTGCTGAGTCACATCCCTGGCCCATTTTTTATTTTTCATTTTGAGACAGGATCTTGCTAAGTTGCATAGAGACTTGCTAAGTTGCTGAGGCTGGCCTTGAACTTGTGATTCTCCTGCCTTGACTTCCTGAGCTGCTGAGATGACAGGCATGCACCACCAAGCCCCACTTCTTTTTACAGGCATGCACCCCAAGCCCCACTTTCTATTTGAAAGCCTAAAATCAATCTCTTTTACCAGTACAATGAGATCTGAAAACAAAACAAAACAAAACACTACAACTGCCCCCAAATAATCTCACCAGTGTGCAAATGCTAACATGCAAGTATCAACACAACACCTCAATTCAATTTCTATGTTACAGTTTACATGAAGTACATGAAAAAAAAATGGGGGGAAAACCTGCTAAGTTGCACTCAGAAGGTAATGATTTTCTGCCTAAAAACTCACCAAAAAAAAAGAATTTTATCATTTTTGTGAACTCTACATATGAAAGGCTGCTTCCTTTTCTCATTCAACTCTATGCCTTTGTGCCTTGGGCTTGAGGGGTTAAGTTTATAATTCAGAATGCTCTTGTTTAGAACATTCTTGTGTCATCGCCATACATTCATTTTTTAAATGAAGTACTGTTCAGCTAGGTCAGCAGTTTATCTGAGTTCACAAATTCATCCTTTCATTCGTTCAAGGTCAGAAAGAGTGCGGAGTTTGTGCTGCAGTGTAATTGTGGGACCTGGGGTCTGAGTCTATGTGAGTATGAGTCCTGGGCTGCAAGACAGGTTCACCAGGAGGCTCCTGATTGGACTCTGGGATGAACAGGGGCCTCCATCATCATCCTTTAGAGAGAATCCTTGGCTTCCTTTCCTTAGCTCTCCTCTGGCCTTCCCCTTGACACACAGCAGGTATTCCTGAGTGCGACTAATTATCAGTCAGCAAGCTGTCATACCCTAAGAATTCAGGGTGAAAGAAACAGATCAAATCTACCATGAACTGACATTCAAGGTAATTTCAGGAAACCTTTTCTTAGCATTGTTATTATATATCATAGTCTCCTTTTATCTGAGGCTTTGCTTTCCCTGATTTGACATCAACCAAGGTCTGAGGATATTAAATGGGAAATTCCAGAAATAAATCATGTTTTAAATAACTTTTGTTATAGCTTGTTATGATAATTGTCCTATTTTATTATTAGTTATTATTGTTAATCTCTTATTGTGCCCAATTGATAAACTTTATTGTTAGTATTTAAATATAGGACAAAACATATGCAGAGTTCAGTTCTCTCAGTGCTTTCAGACATCCACTGGAATCTGAGATAAGAGGAGACTACAATTCCCTAAGTATTTCGTATTTTTATCCTGGATAGTGTTGCCATCTAAAATCATTAGTTCCAACTCTTTTTATGGAAACAAATTACATATTGGAAACAAGGAGGTCAGTCTGGTTTCAGAAAGTTCATTCATCTTATGGAAGACCTTTCAGCAAACCCCTTGGCAATGTCTTCAGGCCAGGCACAATGATCAGTGACCAGGCTCTGTATATAACCTTTTCTTCCCATTTGTGTGTGGCAGTGGTACATGGCTGTTGCACATGGCTGTTGCTTACAATGATGATGACAAATGAGAAAGTTAAGAGTTTGCTTTTATCAACACTTGGATTTACACAGCATTTATGGGACCCTTAGACTAAACATATGTGTATCTGAGTTTGTGCATATGTGTGTATATATCTGGAATCATTCATGGAAACAAGATCATTGCATTATGGGATTTTGAAAGATTTTATCCTTTACTGCTTTAATTATATTTAATAAATAAATAATTAAATATTATTATATTATTTAATTCCCTTCTTAAAGCCTAAGCAACACAACACACAAAAAAGTATTATCTGCTATGAAATAACCTCAAAATACTTCCTTCCATAGAGACATGATGGTCTGATGTTTCTATTGTTAGTTCTTTTGGAACCAGACACCAAGTTTGAGTTTTAGTATAGATAGCAATGTACCAACGACTCTGTCTTCATTACTGAATAACATTTTTTTTAAAGTCTATTTTAAAAAGATATGTTTGCAACACTTTCAGGTATAGCATCAGCAGTCCTTAACTATACTGAACAACTCGTGTTAACTTTTTTTTTTTTTTTACTGTCAGCAAGAGTTGAATACTGTCATGCAAAAATATGCCCATCTTTAGTTTTAAAAGGATTCTGAAAACTATTTCGTAGAAGAGTTGCTTGGTTCATGTCTATATCTGAGTTTGTTTCCCATACCTCCGATCTTGGCGTTGAAAGCAATTCCAACTGTGCAGTGAGAGTTGTTTGCAGCGGCTGCCACTTCTCCAGCACAGCGGGTCCCATGCCTGCAGGCAAAACACACACACTTTCTAAAGTAAGACACCCCATTCTCACAAACTCAACAAGTCATTGCTACCACTCAGACTTCAAAGTGGTAAGGAAAATATCCAGCTGTGGATGTTTTTAGAACTTCCTACCCAAGTAGCACTTAGTCTGTCTATGGCAAATTTTTAGTGCTTAATTATGCTATTTTGGATTAAATGCTTGATATGTTTATTTTTGATATCAACTAGAAAATCTCCTTAAGGGCTAAAATCAAGCCACATGTTTATTTGTATTCTCCAAACTTTTCAACCAATATGGCAGCCATCAGCCATGTGTGGTTTTGGGGCTTGTGAAACGTAGGTAATGCAACCTTATCTCAATTTCTAATTTTATTTAATTTTAATTATATTTTAAAAAATAATAATTTAAATATTAGAAGAGTTAAGAATGTAGGTATGAGTATATGCTTTAAAAACTGTCAAATTAAATACTGATCAAGTATTTCTAATGAAAATTTATTATCTAGAATGGGATGTGCTTTAAACACACTGGATTGCAAAGATTCTGTATAAAAACAAATATATCGTTAATAATCATTTTAAATCAATTGCCTGTAGAAATATTTTAAATAAAACATTATGAAGATTTATTTTACTTGTTTTCACTTTTTTGTTAGTTTTTTTTTTTAATATGACCACTAGAAAAATTTTTTTCCTTGAAAGGCGTTCCCTATTATTTCTTGCCACAACAACTCTGTTCCTTGATTAGAAAAATCTTCTAGCTGAAAGAACTTCTAAGATCATCCTGTCCAAGGATGGTGAAAAAGGTTCATGTACAAAGTGCAATCTATTTAGAAGTCCTGGCTTAACAAGGTGTGTGGAGAAGAATGGTAAGGCAGAACTGAGCCCAGAGAAAGAATATTAAGACAGCTGTCTGTCATGCTGAAGAACAGATAGACAACAATCACAATTATGCAGTATTTGTTAATGCTAATGAAGTCCAATGCCCACCTCTCCCCTCAATTTTAAATATGAGAACACCTAGGAGGACCTGAGAAGTAAAGAGATTTGTCTGAAGCAGCATAGTTAGCAGAATGGTGATTTTAAAACACAGGCCCCCAAATTCCATCTCAGTGCTTTTCATTTTACAGAATAGCTGCTTCTCACCACATTTATCATGAGATATGACTACTATCTGCATAACTATAAACAAGTTATTGCTTACAACTCATAGGTATGCATGCAAGTTTACACGAAAGATATATATTTTTCGCTTTCATATAAATATTCATCTATATATAATTTTAATGGTGTTATGGCTTGGATGTGAGGTGTCTCCAGCAAGCTCATATGTGAGACAATGAAGTAATATTCAGAGATGAAATGATTAGATTGTGAGAGCTATGACCCAATCAGTGGATTAATCCATTTGATGGATTTGTAATTTGAATGGATTAATGAGTGGTGACTGTGGGCAGGTAGGACATGGCTGGAGGGAAATGTCCTTGGGCATTATATTATCCCTGGCTTCTTGCACTCAAACTGTTTTTGCTTCCTGGTTGTCATGAACTGATCAGCTTCCCTCTGCCACACCTTCCTGCTATAATGTTCTGCCTTAGTTCATTACTCTGCCTGATTCAGAGTAATGAACTCAGCTGATCGTGAACTGAACCGACTAACTTGTAAGCCAAAATAAACTTTTCCTCCTCTAAGCTGTTTTTGTCAGGTATATTGGTCACAATGACACAAAGCTCAATAACACGAATGGTTACTGATTACTGCATAATTCTTTACATGGTATATATATGTGCAGGTGATATATGTGTGTATCCGTCCATATGTATACACACCCATAATCTCTTAGTCTCTTTAACATATCTTCATTCCATGGAACTTTACCAGTTTTTCACTAATAAGAATAAGGATATGAGAAACAATCTTGAATATATATACGTGTGTGTGTGTGTGTGTGTGTGTGTGTGTGTGTGTGTATAAATTTCACACCTGGGTATAAATTCCTAGAATTGCTAGGTTAACAGAATATATTGTCAAACAGAATATATTGTTAACAGCATTTGAAAGGAATATGACAAAACCATATAAAACTTCAGGATCAAAAACATTACTACGGAACATAGATTTTGTACATGGCCAAGGGGGAGGGTGAGAGACAGAATAAGCCAAAATGAATGACACTATGAAAAGCAGAGAAAATATCTCGATAAACCCTGTGTGCATAAACCCTTGATCTGAGCTTTTCAGTCTCTTTTATCCTGGCCCATCTGACAAAATAATTTCTCATCGTTGGTCCCTTCCCTGATTATATTTGATGCAGATTATCTTTTAAAATATTTGTTACTTTTTATTTCTTGCTTTGTGAATAACTTTCATAACCTTTGTCCAACTTCATTACTGACTCTCCTGTCATATCTGTTGTAAGTGTGATTGCAGATTTGCAAAATAAAAATCATATTTAGGGCAATTTTCTATTGTCATACACAGTATTTGATCTTCCGGTACTCACAATCTTGCCCTTCTGTTATTTGGTCGTATCACTTTCATCAGTAGGAAAATGGTCAGCTATTAAAGAATGATTTATTCTTTAAGCTCCTAGCTCAACTAATAATTTCCCCTCAAACCTAGAAATTATTAACTATGATTCTTCATTAGGCTCTTATTGTATGTTAGTTCATGGTTTAAGTTATTTATATTCAAATATCTAATTCCCTTAATGAGTCCACTTTTCTTACAATGTATCTATTATTAATTAATGCCAAATGCAACTGGACCACAAGGCCTCTATTTTTAAATTCAGTTCTGGTTTATCCCATGAGTAACTGACAAGTAGGTTTTGATACTTTCAAATATATGTGGTAGCTTTTTGACCTTAGTAACTTGACTAATTGTGATAACAGAACATAATTTCTGAGTCAATTTCCTATATTTTGTGAGACACAATGGCCAAGTCCAAGAACAGTGTTAATAAACATTCTTTGTGCTTGAAAAAGATGTACTATATATTTTCCAGTTGTTCTTTATATGCCCATTATATTAAGCTTGTTTATTAGATGGATTTGTCAGTGTTCTTTGCAGTTTTACCAACTTTCTATTTAGAATAGAATTATTACTCTTCCTAGTGAAACAAACCACTTAATGAACCTGTAGCAACAGTCTGTGGTTCTTGTAGTAAAAACCAAAAAGTCATCTGGTAAATATTTAACTTGTATATTACTTTTTTTACTTTCAAATATTCTATGTTCATATTACTTATGCCTTTTACAAAAAGTTTCTTTTAAAGGTAAGTGTCTTTAACTAGAGATAAGTCCATTTACAGGAGCTGTGTTTATGAATACATTCACATTCATTTCTATAATCTCCCCTGGCAACCCTGTGCCAGTATGATCATCTTGAATTCTGTAATTTAGTGATAATCCTAGATATTTCATCATGTATAACTAAAAACATGAGGCCTAAAGTCATCAATATTTTTTTTTCTTTTCTCAAACAAGACAGACTGCTTGTTTGTTTGTTTATTTATTTATTTGGTACCAGGGATTGAACTCAGAGCACCTGACCACTGAGCCACATCCCCAGCCCTATTTTGTGTTTTATGTAGAGACAGGGTCTCACAGAGTTGCTTAGCGCCTCGCTGTTGCTGAGGCTGGTTTTGAACTTGCGATTCTCTTGTCTCAGCCTCCCAAAGTGCTGAGATTACAGGCATACATCACTGCGTCCGGCTAAGACAGACTTTTTAGAATGCTTGAACTCTGTCCATTTCTTATATCCATGCATAAGCTTTCTATGATTATGGTTATACTTGAATTTTTAACTCTAGGAATTACCACTAGTGATACTACTCTGAACAATCAATATTTGTTTAGATTTATACATACATTCTTCGACCTACTTCTTTTTGCAGCTCATACTTCTTTTTGGCATCATTGATTTCTTTCTGCAGAACATTCTGTAGGGCTGGATGTTGCTCTGTGGTAGGGTGTTTACCTAACATGCACAATCTCCAGTAACCAAAAAAATAAATAAATACATAAATAAATAGAAAAAGAAAAAAGAGAAAGCATTTTGTAAATGTACCCTTTGGAGTCTTTTTGTAGTCATGTCTTTTTGTAGCTTCAGAAAATAACTTTATTTTACTGTTCTTGAAAAAAATATTTTCAGTGTACAAAAAAGATTCCAGACCAATACTACTGTCTTCTAGTTTCTATTGTTTCTGGTAAGAAGTGAGCAAGCTGTACAATGTTTCTCTTTGGATACTTTCAAGATTTTCTCTTAGACTTTTCTGTTTTTCAGGTTCATTAAGAAGTTGTATGTATGAATTTTTAAATATTCTTTCTTGAAGAATTCCTAAATATTCTTTCTTTGAATTCCTAAGCCTATAGCTTAATGTCTAATTCCTTGGATTTTTCTCTCTTATCTCTGAAAATGGCCCTTTTTCATTCTCTCTAGTCCCTGCTTTTGGAACCCCAATGAAGCATCTTTAAGACCTTTTCACATGATCTTAATGGCTGATCTCCCAGGCTTCTCCCAGCCTTTTCTCTCACCTGCTGTGTGTCTTTGATTCTATATTTTACTTATCCCATCTCAGCCTAACCTGCTATTTAATCCATTCCTATGTTATTCACTTCAATTATTGTATGTATCATTTTTGAAGTTATTTCTGTTCTTTTTCAAATCTGTTTGGTTAATTCTGATATTCTTTTTATTCAAATACCTTGTCCATATTCATTTCTTTATAAATATATATTTTATCTAAAAATTCCATAATATGAAACTCTTAATTCTGTTATGATGCTTGCTGCTGGCTTGTTTTCATGGTGAAATTTTTCCTATGTAGTTGGTAAATTATTTACCTAGGAGGTAATGTTGCCTGAGCTTTTATCTTTGTGAATTCTTTGAGGCTGGAGGAGAAAGATCATAGTTACAAAGAAGATTCAAATTTGCTCCTGTCGCATAGTGATTGTAAACCAACCAGGACCTGTTCAACTAAATTTAAAATTTGAACCACACAAGTAATATGAATTACAGGTGTAAATTACATGAGTGCTGTTTGTACTGCCTAAAGCATAGTTAATTATTTATCCTTTTGTTTCATCTGTTACCCAGGTTGAGAAAGTCGAAGATATCCCATCTTTCACTGTATATAGGGATCTCCTCCATTAAAGTACCAAAGATTTTTTTAGGAGCTATGTTTTATGCAGAAGACAACTATCACTTCATTTGACCATGGGCTTTAGTTTTGTCATTTCTGAGCTTGTTAAAATACAGCTCTAGGTTGGCTTGGATGATTGTTCTCCCTGGTAAAGGCATGTGCCACTTACTCTTACAGATTTGAGCTTTCTTAGAAAAATTCTCTTTGTATCCACCAGCTCAATCATGCACTAAAAAGTTCTTTAATATTTTCCCAGGAATTTTAGATGTACTAGGAGAGACTTAATTGAATATCTATTCTACCATATTATTAAAAAATGGAATAACTAACTTGGTTCTCTATCCTTCAAATGTAAAACAGCCCTGTACATATTACATGCATCATTAATGCATAGTGAATGCTCCTGAGTGAATAATAAAAGTTTCTTACATAGATCTCTGTACATTGTTCTACATCTCAATGTAAGAACCACTTTTGTGAGACAGTGAAATTATCAGAGCTCAACCATCACTCTTCTGCTGACTCATGTTTTAAAATATATGTTAAATAATATATTGCAGCCTACTGTAATTGAGAGTCCAAATAACTAGTTCAACTACATTTAAACAGCCTATGCTTTTCAGAGGACAATGATCATTACCCCCAAAAGTACCATTTTTCTTTTATTTTTATATCTTAGATGGACCCAGTATTTTTGATGTGGTTTAAAACAAATCACAGAAGCAGAAGTATCGTCATGATCTATTTGAAGTTTAAGTAAATAATGAGGATGGGCAGCTAGAAATTCATCATATTGTTAATTAAATTAAAAATTTTGAAGTTTAAGTGTGTGAACAAGTTTCATTTTTCCTAGAACTAAATAATGAGGATGGGCAGCTAGAAATTTGTCATATTGTTAATTAAATATAAAAGAAAAAACAATGTTCCAGATGTATTTTGGTCCAGAATATGAGCATTAGGGTATTTTCAGCATAGTGAGAAAATTTCTGCAGATTTTAGTCCAGAAAATAATGTACTCATTATCATATATGCTAATAAAAGTGGACCTAAAAATACAGACTTTACTCACTGATTCCCATGTAATATGTACTCCTTGGAAAATTAGTCATCTAGTATGCTCTTTTGTGCTGGTTTACAATATTACTAAGACATATTTTCTGAGACATCGGAAGATAATCCAATTACATAGATTATAAATTGATCACAGACCAATGACTAAAAGAAATTGGACATCATCAAAAGTACAGTGGATGTAGACAAACTAATATTTTAAATCTGCTTCTTATGCATCATTTCTCTAATTCTGGGATACTGTCTGGGTCCTAGTAAGTGTGAAAAAAAATTTTTTGCATTATTTTTACCTCAATAAACCATTTTTTCTCTTTAAGAGCATCCTATCTTAAAGATCATGCATCTCTGTTCTACTGGTTTTTCTCATCAGTTACTGCACCTAGTTTTATCCATCCTAGAGCTGTATTTTAACAAGCTCAGAGATGACAGAACGAAGGCTGTGGTCATGCCCAATGTCTTTTATTTCTAGATCCCCCAGTTTTAACTACATAACTCGTTCCTGATGATAAACCATTGCAATGATAGAATTCATAAAGTTCTACCTGGGCTACCTAACTGAGAAGATGGAAAATCAGATGAGAGGGCTAATTCATTTCTATATATTATATAGTCATGCTAGTCAGATAAGGTGAGTTGCAAACTCACAAGGTCTATTACATCTTCCTAAATGTTAAGAGGTTCTCTCCCTCTTTTGCTTTTTCCTTGTTTTCTTATCATACTGTTTAGTGAATTTTTATCCTTGCATAAGAGATAGTGTGAATGGAAACAATAACTTATTTGGGCTTTGACCATAGAGCTAAAAACAAGATCAGTGAATAGCTCAGCATCAAAGTGGAGACATCAGGACACATTCCGAGGTCTTCCTTTATAGCACCATGGCACAGCTTGAAGGTCCAACTTATACTTGTAGGGAATCCAGCCATGGCAAGTGGGAGAAAGATGACTTTCTCTTTCCTTTTTTTCTTGCAAGAAACATCTTCATCTCTTAATGGATTCTGTCTACCCGCACCATTGCTATTCCTGTCAGCGTCTGGCATGCCCCTTCTTTCTTACAGATTTTAATGTAGTGTAAGTCTATGTGAAAACCATTTAAATCTATTTTGAAAGCCCTCTTAGGAAAGAAGAGAGTAAGTGACAGGGATGCATTCTCCAACATATGGTTCAAAACTGATTTTTTGATTGCTCATATTATGCATTACAATATTACCAACTTGTTTATAGAGCACTCTTTAATTCTTGAAGTATTATCTTTTCAAAATGAATAGAAAAAACTAAATGCTATTACTAGCTATTCAAAAAAAAAATAAAACAAAACTTATAAAGGTAATGCTCCTTACTTCCCTTAAATTATAAACCTCCCCTGGCTTTTTCTTTGGGGGTGAAGTACTGGGATTGAACTCAGGGGCACTCAACCACTGAGCCACAACTCAGACCTATTTTGTGTTTTATTTAGAGACAGGGTCTCACTGAGTTCCTTAGTTCTTTGCTTTTGCTGAGGCTGGCTTTGAACTTGAGATCCTCCTGCTTCAGCCTCCTGAGCTGCTGGGATTACTGGAGTGCACCACCTTGCCCCGCATCACCCCCAGCTTTTGATTATATGTTCATAAGCTATTCCCCTAGCTGCACAAGTTTGTTCTGTTGCTGCCCAATGTCTACAATTCCCAACTATGCCTGTGGCTTGCAAAAGTCCTTTATTCTGTCCAGACATCTTCCTCTCCTTCATAGATAGGCATGCTCTCCTTTTTCCTGTATTTTTAATTAGCGTGTTATAATTACACATAACAGTGGGATTCATTGTTTCATGTCTGTACATATACACGATAGCACAATATAATTTGGTCAGTATCACTTCCCAGTATTTCCCCTTTACCTTCCTTCCTTTTTCCCCCTATGCCTTTACTCTACTCTACTGGTCTCCCTTTTATTTTCATGGGATCCCCCTTGCCACTTTTCTTTTCCTTTTTTTTTCCTCTACCTTCTACATATGAGAGAAAATGGATGACCCTTGACTTTCCGAGTCTGGCTTATTTCACTTAACATAATGCTCTCAAGTTTCATCTACTTTCCAGCAAGTGATGTAATTTCATTCTTATTTATGTTTGAATAAAACTCCATGGTGTACACATACCGCATTTTCATTAACCATTTCAAAGTATATTAATCTCAGTTGATTCTCACATCAACCCTGTGGAGTAAGAAAAACATATTCTCTTATTTTACAAATGAGAAAACACAGTATGTCAGGTGGCAATTGAAAGGTATAAAATGTGGCAGGACAAGGACTAGACAAGGGTCCCATGGGCCCTTACAGAATGACTCTCCATCACTCCAGCAGGATTCCTGAGCCCCTCATTCCTAAGGCCTGGAACGACTGCCATGACTTCCTTGTCTGCTGCCTTCCTCTTTGCTCACTGTCGACTCTCTTGTGGAGTAGAGGAAACTTCATCCCTTCATTAGTACTGAGGATAGGATATTTGACAGTGTATTTTGTAGACCTTCCATGATGCGTTATTTAGCTTGAGTTAGAAGAAAGAAATACTAGGAGTCATAAAGGTGAAAATTTGAAAAGAATAGAAAATAGCTGAAAATGGAGTATCATTCTGTCTTTAGTGGAAAGCTTACCAAAGCTCAAGAAACATATTTGGGGAAAAATTAAATTAAAAATAAAAAAAATAAAATCACAGTTTCTTCTGCAGTGAATAGTTTTTGTGAATAATTAACATAATCGCTTCTCAAATGACTGCAATTGTAAAAAGTTCTAAAGACCCTAAAACCAATACGTATTTTGTTATAGTGGGAACAGTCAGGAAAATCTGTTCCTAGCCACAAATAGATATATAAAATAACCCAAGAATATGTTCACAGACCCTTTGATAGCTTCATATTGAAAATATCTTAAGCATGAAATTTACAAACTATAATAGTTTTTATACTTATCTAGATCTTCTTTTTGGCTTTTAGGAATTAATATACAATATTTGAAGACATTAATAAAAATTAGCATTCATGAATTGCTCTAATGTCTGAATATGTAGTAAGAAAGAAAAAGTGTATTTAATAGTATTAAGTAGTAATATGTAACCACTATAAACAACATCAGATATATTGAATGTAAATGACTAATAAGTTTTCTTTTTAAGAAAGCAGAGTATTTCTTTTGGTTTGTTAAAAGTATTGTCTGTGTAAAAATTGGTGAAGTCTGAATAAATTCTGTAGATTATATTAATGTCAGTTTCCTGGTTTTTATCCTGTACTACAATTATGTAAGTTATCATATGGGAAAGTCCACAAAAGGGTTCAGGGGATCTCTACTATTTTTGCAACTTCCTGTGAATTTATAATTATTTCTAAGAAAAGCAGTGAAATAAGCACTGTAAGTCTAAAATATTTTTAGCTATTTGTAGGATCAGTTGTAATTCAAGATGAATACATCAGGCACAGCACAAATAATATTGACACAACAAAAAAGTCAAAACAAATAAAAGTCAAGTGGCCAATACACTGCTTTAAGCGTATTTTCCGGGCTGTGGCTGTGGCTCAGCAGTAGAGTGCTCGCCTGGCATGTGTGAGGCACTGGATTCAATCCTCAGCACCACATGAAAATAAATAAATAAAGTAAAGGTATTGTGTCCATCTACAACTAAGAATATTTTTTAAAAAGTATCTTCTTACTTTTGTCACTTCACTTCTTTTTTATCCTCCCCAGTCTAGACCTTTGACATCTTTATCCCCTTCCTTCTCTCTACCCCAGCCTGCAAAATAGCTTATTCATTATTAACCAAAACAATATAAAAATTATATTAATACATGTCTAAAAGAATAAAAAAGTAGCTTGGTTAGTCAGAAAACCAGTGAGTTCTTTGCTTCGCTTCAGATGTTTTCCCCCAAATAATAATGAAGTACAGTAAATCTCAAGACAGACATGCATGCAGGTGTGTGTATGGTCATGACTAGGAGAGCTGCCTGCCTCCTTATCAACCTTCTTTCCCCATTCCTCTATCTTTGGGATCAACAACAAAGCAATAGGGTAAAGAGATCCCTGTAGATGAAATATGCCAATCACAATGGTGGAGCAGGGCTCCTTTTCTTGGCTTCCTGGTTAATACTCCAAATTTACACCTGCCATACTTTTTCTCTTGAAATGATTAGTTTTCCATGTGGTACTTGAGTTTGTTTCTATGAGTTAAGATTGCTCATGCCTGTCTGAGTGATTCTCTTCTCCTTCCCCTTTGGGTATAGGAGCATAAAATCCTATTCTTCAAACAGTCTCACCTCTTACCAGAGGGTTCTGTTCATTCTTCTTAAACTTAGATCTACTAGCTTTTACTCCACGTAGATGGAGCTTTGGAAATAATTTCATTTTCCATAACAAATGGAGGAAAGAGAAACTGTCTCACCTCTTGTTTATGAATAGATAGAAAATACTCATTCTTGCGAATTCATTTTAGTTCTTTTCTTTGTGAGCTGTGAGTCAAGTGTTTTCTCCTAAATGTTTGTAATTATAGATGTGGAGGAGTCTTCCCTGGAACTAGAGAGTTTAACGTGATGTCCCTTTTGTCCTGTGGATATCTGTCTGCTCTACTGAGGTCAATTCTTATTTTAGTTAGCTTTTTCATGGCTATGACCAAAAGAACTGAAAATAACAATTAAAGGAGAAAAAGTTTATTTGGGGGGTTCATGGTTTCAAGGGTCTCAATCAATAGATAGCTGGCTCCATTTCTTGGGGCTCAAGGTGAGGCAGAACATCATGGCACAATAATGTAGCAGAGGAAAGCAGGTCAGGACATGGCCACGAAGAAGTACAGAGAGAGACTAAGTGAAGCTCACAAAAATATATAACCCCCGCGAAAATTTTTAAATACATGTATATATACTCCAAAGGCACACTCCCAATCAGGGGATTGATGCACCAATCAGGCTAAACCTCTTATAATCCAATCATTTCATTTCATATCTAAACTTTCTTGCATTGCCTCACACATGAGCTTTAGGGGGACACCTAATGTTTAAACCTTAACAGTTCTGCCTCCAATCCAAGGAAATGAAAAGATAACACCATTTTCTTAAGTAAGCTGTGAACTGTTAGGAATGTTGCTTTTGTTTTATTGAAAAATAACTCCCATGAACTATTTTAGTTAACAATATGAGCCCCCTTTCCTTTTTCCATTTCAAATACTTCACATATTGTGTCCTAATCATTTTTGAAGTATGGAATACAAAAATTTGAATACTTTAAGGCTATGACACTCACAATCCTTGTGGATAAATTTCTGAGTAAAAGATTCACAAAACCTTTTTATCTATGTGAAAATCACTTTGGTTGAACTTCTTAGCTCTGTTCTCACTGATATTTGATATTTGATATAGGCAGTATGTTGGCTACCAAGCAACACTCCTTACAGTAAAAATGAAGCCCGGATGGTGAATTACCATGAACTGGAAGTTCTGTGACTAGGACTATAAATACATAAAGTCTTTGCTTTAAGCTTTTTAGAACAGACCCTGGAAATAGAGTGGGTCCTTCCTTGCATGGCCCTGGAAGCTATATTCATAAGCAATTGCAGGAAGTAATTTTTCCTATAAACACGTGGCTTCTAAGGCAAAGTGATTCTCATACACATCCATATGGCACATCTTGCAAAATTGAAGAGCCACTTGGAAAGCAGTGGTTGGGGCAGAAGAGGAGCATAAAATCGCTCTGGGCCTGCTGATTATTCTTTCTGGAGAAATATACATATACCTACTCATATGTTATGTTTCTATTATAGGAGTATAGAATTACCTCTGGAGACGTAATGAGTTCTGTGAGTTTGACTGATCAATTGGAAGACTTCTGCAAATAATTACCAAGTATTGTGGTACATGCCAACCAAGGTTTATATGCAAAATATTATAAGAATTTCTGCTCTGGTTGTTCTCGTTGGAGTTTGGTGTTTGTGAGAATGTTTGGTATGCAATACAAACAACTTCTTCCTCCTAACACCTGAACTGATTTTCCTATAATTTCACATTACCATAATTAAAAGAAAATTTCATAATTAGAATTCAGTAAAGCATGAAATTTGAAGAGTAGACTGAGTGTTTATGTTAAGAGACTGGGAAGAGATCTATAAAGATAGTGAAAGAAATAATGACCTGTATCAAATCATAATTCTTATTTTTTCAGGTCTATTTCTTTCCATATATAGTTGTATTCCTAAATATACACTGAAAACCACCTCATATAAATATTTCTAAAGTAGAAAAACAAGAGACTCAAATGCTATAATGTACTCTAAGTAGACAATATTTCAACTTACTTGTATTACTTTATATAATAAGCTCAATTTTATGAATATTACTATAATGACCTACTTAACTACATCTAATGAGACTACACCCATGACCTGACTCATAATTAACTCTTCTGAATCATTCATTCAGCAAATATCAGGTAAATACCAACCACATGCTGAAGAATGTATTAGTCACTCAGGACTCAAAAGTGAGAAAAACAAACATGATATGATGTAGTTTCAGTGAATTTTGCTGGCTAAGAGATTCTGAATAATAGAAAATAATTCACTAGTCTATGATAATTAAATAGTAAATGTATTTATTGATTTGCTATTTGTTTTGCTAAAATATCAGATAAGATACTGTTTAACACCTATGCATTATAAAATAAGTTAAACACATTTTGCTCAAAATCTGTTAATGATTTTGGAGAAAGGTAGTATTATATATGTTTGACTTCACGCTGCTAGAGATTGCTTCCAGATCATGAGCAAACTGTCAAAACACTTCCAAAGATTAGACTTGCTTTGCAAGGAGCAAGGGCTGAAAATAGGTACTATTATATAATCTTATTTGCCTGAAATATAGGTAAACAGTGGCTACTGAATTCTTATGAAAGGGTCCCCTTGATGTTACCAAGTTACTTCTGCAAGACACTTAAGGATCTGAGAAGTCAGGTGGTACTTTGTAATCTGGGCAAGAGGTCTGAATGTCTTATATCCACTGAGCTATCACCTCACCATTACAATAGCTATTCCTGGTTCTCTTTACAAAATTCATCAGAGTTCTGTCTACACATGCTGGGTGCAGTAGCACATGCCTGTAAGCCCAGCAACTTCATAGGCTGGGGCAAAAAGATTGCAAGTTTTAGGCCAGTTTCAGCAACTTAGTGAGGCCCTAAGCAACTTAGCAAGATGCTGTCTCAAAATAAAAAAGAAAGAAAAAAGGGTCTGGACATGTAGCTTGGTGGTAAAGTGCCCTTGATTTCAATCTCAGTACCAAAAAAGAAAAGAAAAGAAAAAGGAGTTATATCCACACATATTGGAAGGTAACCAACCATTATGGAATTACTAAATAATTAAGGCACATTCCATTCAAAACATACAATTTATCATCATCTCTAATTAACAATTCAACAGTTAGGATATATATCATATTTCATTTAGAAATAACAGACAGGATGGGTTTTATTATGATGCTACTACCAAGAGTTGATAGATAGGAATGGGCAAATATTTTCTGTAATGGGCCATGAAGTAAATATTCTAGGCTTTATGTGGCCACACAGTCTCTGACACATTTTCCTTTTCTTAACCCTTTGAAACTATCAAAAACATTCTCAGCTAGATGGTCACTGGGAGGATCTGACTTATAATATACATTCCCCTGACCTCTGGCTTCTAGGCATGGAGGGGAACTACAGTCATAGCCACCTTATCTTCTTGGTACCAGAAAACACGTTTCTACTTTTTCTACCTCCACTTGCTGACTTGACATTGATACCAAATAAAAGAATGTGAATTAATTAATTCAGTAAATACAGTTTTCAATTTAGGCATCACATCAATAAAGACAGTAAGGATCTCTTATCAATTATTTTGCCAGGTAGTCTCACCTATCTATTATTCACCAGATAGTCTCACCTAGATTCTCACATTTAATTTTACTTGATCTCCTTAATGATTTTGTGCTATACACATTTTTATCCCCACTTTGTATGTAAGGAAACTGATTCTTTAAAGTTAAGTGACTCTCCCAAGTGAATACAACCAGCTTACTTTGTAAGAACTTGAACTAGATCTCTTGAGGTCAAGCCCTAAGGATCCTGCAACAGTAAATGAACAATATATTTAAGGAGAAAAATGCATATCACCGCAGGTACATACACACTTACTAGGGTCCAAACAAAATAATGGTGCTTTGAGACCTTTCCTGAGACAAATGCTCAGAACTTGTTAAGTTGAAGCTATGGATCAGAGTCCACAGGTTCTTTTTAACAGGGTACCATATTATTAGGCTTCTTAGGTGAGCAAGGAAAACAAACTACTCAAGAATAACATTACTAGCCTGGCGGTGTCACTCAGTGGCAGAGTATGTATAAGTCTGAATGAGGCCCTGGGTTTGATCGTCAACTGGGGGGATAATATAGCCAGTAATAAAATTAGCGCTGGCTCAAGCATCCCTTTCCTCTTGAGGGAATAACTTTACATCTCTGAAAACATAACATGCAAACAACAATATAAGGCAAAGCAAGTGAACCAACTGCTTAATGAACTTTCAAGAGGCAAAGGATTTCCTACGATGAATGAAAATAATATTTGAGAACAGCTTCAGTCACACTCAAAGCCATACTGAAAAAGGACCATAAGTGTGAGATCAGTAAAAACAGAGGAAAGGAAATCAACCAGGATAGCAATGTGACAGTGGCTTTAAATGAGAATGATTTGTCAATAAAATGATTCCAAATGGTCCTTGGAACAACCCATAAAGACTTTTACAAACTGTGTCTGTTTACGGCCTTACTAAAATTCAAATTTCATCATATTACAGAAAAAACTACAACTTTAAACATGATTCATTTTTGTTTGATGTAAGAACGACTATAGTGGCATGCTCCGTTAGATAATAAATGACATGTAGTTTCATAATTTTACTTTCATTGTTCAAAATAAAGCACCATTTGCTACATTTATAACAAGACTCAGGCCTCAATTTAAATAGATTCAGCTCTAATGTTTTTCCCCTTTAATACCTATTTATCCCAATAATGAATCCCTCCTCCAATGCCTATCCAAATCAGTCAGCTGTGGTTCAAATAAGTGAATATGGAATTCGCTGCCCTCTCTTTTATTTTTTCTGGTATTGGGGATTGAACCCAGGGGCATTTAACCATTGAGCCACATCCCTAGCCCTTTTCTTGTTTTATTTAGAGACAAGGTCTTGGTGAGTTGCTCAGGGCCTTGCTAAGTTGCTAAGGTTGACTTTGAACTCATAATCCTCCTGCCTCAGCCTCCCAACCTGCTGGCATGACAGGCATGTGCCACTGTGCCTGGCCTGCTGCCCTCTCTTAAGAGAGCAGACATGCTGACAGGGGTGAAGTGACTCTCATCAAAGAAGTAACTTACCTCCAGTATATCCCCTATGCGAGTCCCTTTCTATAGCCTAAAGGCTTGTTTCTCAAGTCACTAGGAGACATGAGTTGTTGACATCGAAACTGTTTTCAAACTAATATTCCCCCATGGATACAAGTTGAGGATGGAAAACATCCGGCTCTAAATTTCATGCTCAGCATCAGTAAGATTTCCCTTGAAGTTCTCCTGCAGTTTCTTAAGTCTAGCAATGAGGATCTTATTTCTTTAATTGACATACTACCTGCTTTGGCTAGGTGTGAGAACACCTGTTAGAGACACAGGGGCAGCCCAAGCCACGATTTCTGCTTTTCTCCTTTCAGGTTGGACACCGGGGCATAGAGAAGTGTGTTCACAGAACCTCACTGCATGATATTTAGGAACCAGAGTCAGATTCCTTCTTGACATAATATCTAAACATCAAATATAAAACATTACGCAAGAATGCTATGAAGATTTTATTTCAGTATTCATGTTGGTTGAACTGGTCATAGTCATAAAACAGTACAAAAAGTATATGGGTGTCTAGCCACTTTATAATAAAGCATTTACTCACAGTATTTTTCTTTCTCCTGTCTGGGGAATAGTTCCGGAAAATGTAGGGGTTATAAATGACAATCTCAGAAATGGAAAATCCTAAGGCAAATTAACCAAAATTTTCACAGAAGTGAGAATTTTTTCTAATTTGACCTCCCACTCTGAAGTTCCTTTAGTGACATTTTTTCCCCTCCTTTAGGTCATTGATCATTGAGATTAAGAAATTGTCTCCTCCCAACAACTGGACCACTTTCCTGTTTAGTGCCCATCACAGGGGCAGCAAGTGGAGAACCAAGAAGACCATTGCAGGCTAGTTAGATGACAACGAGGCAGAAACTTTGTGGAGGGTGGAAAAAACAATTTAGATTGATTAATCAGGAGATACTGTTAGACTTTTATTTGTCCAATAATTATCTATTGATAGCACAGAAAATCATAAAGCAGTATTCTTTTCAAAGACAGAAATGTGAAATGATCTGGCAAATGTTTTCTTTTCCTCTCCCTCTGCCACTTTAAAACGGAAGAATTCTGGATACTCACTGTTAACCAAATGGCATTTACAGTTCTTAGTTGGCATGGGGCAGCTGAGAATCTAAAACGAGGAATGCTTAGTCCATTTTCATTTCCATGGAAACCAGTCACCAACTGGTGAAAACAAGGTAGATCAAATTTTTGAACAAGAATGTTGAAATAATCACTGTTTTAAAACTTTTCTCTTATATTAGGATGGGCAGCATGGTTTAATCTCAGGAACACGGAGGTGTCTAAGTGGACAAATACTTCCTCACTGCTTCACAGTTGTAACTCTTCTTCATGGTCACAATAGTTACAGTATTCTCATGAGTTTTATTCATCATTGTTTGAAGAACAAATTGCTACAAAGCCAATAAATAAATTATAGAATAAAATGTAAAACCTGCAAATTCAAGAACCACTTTCAAAACTATGATCATGTTTCTTTTCTACATACCCTTAGTAAATGCATGAGGAAAGAAATGTGATTTCCAGAGTAGACCATGACCCAGTTTTTAGAAGAGATTTGGAAGGATTATTCTATTTTTTGAAACTACTTTGAAAAATCAGAGCTTGAAAAGACCATTGAAATAACCAGTTGTTACACAGTGAAGATGATCCCCATAGCTCTTAGGTAGATTCAGCTTTTCCAAGAGGCCCTCTCACCCCCCTTACTAAAGTAAATACATACACACACATGTACATACATCTAGGTATCATTTCCACTGCTTGCATATTTAAAACACAGATACTGCAAATTAGGTGAAAATAATCTTCCCCAAAGAAGTAACAGAATGAAAAAGGTCAACAATTCATTTAACATGGATCTCTACTAGGCTCATCTGATAACAAAACCTCCAAGTTAGCTCTAACACTGAGTTATTACATGGGGTAGTAGAACAATGGCATTCTGAAATTTAGAATACACTATCTGTACTTCTCACGGCAAACTCCAAATGGCTATTTTCTCCGGAGGTAATTAAGTCCCCTAGTGGCAACAAGACTTGCCCAAAGTTATTCCCATAACCTTTGAGCCTTTCATCATATCAGATTTTCATGTTCATACCTATCCTGCTCAGACTCACTTCCTGGTTTCTAGCTGTAACCCCAATTTAGAAATATCATTGTGTCTATTTCTCATCTTATTAATTCTAATCTCCCCATATTCAGAGAAGATAAATAGATACAGAAATGTCTGGCCTCAAATGCTATCATCTTTAGTAGAAATAACTAATTTATGATCTTTATTTCTAATAGTTAAATCTCCAATTGTTAAAATAACATCTAAGTACTAAATCTGAGGTTGGTCCAATATATATGACCTGTTTCCTCTTTTCTACATAGACTATTAAAGTGGGATCACTCTATTTTTTAGATCAACACTTATAGTCAATAAGTGAAAACAACAATAAGGAAATTGATATAAAAATAAGTTAAAGCACCTTCTTTTATTAAAAAAAAAAGGTCCCTAAATATATGTAGTTGGATGTGTCATGAGACACACACACAACAACAACAGCAACAACAACAACAAAATAAAAAAACAAAACAAAAAACAGAGAGATTGATTTTGGCTAGAATTCAAATCTCTCAATGAATTACTTGAAAAGTTTTACTTATCAGTAATTATCCATGGCCCATTTTCACTTTAAAATTACTTAGTGAAAACAGTTTTTTAAAGTTTATGCTATTGATATGACTCCTTATTTCAAGCAAAGCCAGCATGTAACACCTGAAACAAACAAAAAAAACCCTCAACATCAAAGGTTAATTAATTCATTATTTCTTTTTAGATGCCTAAGAATAATAATCAATTAATATTAATAAACACAGCCTCTGGTAACTTATAGCATTTTCTTTTTATATAATTTTCTGTCATTTTTTCCTAAGAGTCCAAGTGGAAGTCTACCCTTTAATATATAGAAGGAAACACCTCCAAAATGCTTTTCTTTACCAATTTTTATCCCTGCCTAGTTTGACTACCCTTTTGCAATAGAAAAATTCAGGAGATTATTTAGGCTTAAAACCTTAGACTTTTCATTTCACTAATGCCATATAGTCCAATCCCTTCTGAAGCTGTCACAACTGTCCCTTCTGAGAGAATGCACAGCAGGGGAAGTGCTTACAGGCCATTTTTACACATCTTCATCCCAAACATCTCAAAGAACATCACTATCTGATTGAGTTAATATGATATTTTATACAAGAGTTTGTATGTAAACTGGCAATAAGGGTTGCTTCTTAATTCTAGCTAGGGAAAACTCTGGTAAGAAACAAGTATTCAGTATATATGGGGAAATTTTTCTTGTTGCTGAAATCTTTATTTATGTAGAGGCATTTAAGTTGAATAAAAACAAAAGAACAAAAATGGCAATTGAGGCATTTTTATACAATAATGAGAATTATAAGAATTATAAGAAATTAATATTCACTTTAAACTGCCATGAGTTTTAGATTCTTCACGGTAAAATTGAATATTTTGCATTTCATGGATGTTCTTCTTTCCCTTCTTTGTTCAAGAAGTGGAAAGGAGCTGGGCATGGTAGCATATGCCTATAATCCCCGTGACTTAGGAGGCTGAGACAGGAGGATTGCAAGTTCAAGGCCAAGCTTAGCAACTTAGTGAGACCCTATCTCCAAAAAAGGAGGGGGAGGGAGTTGAGGGTGTGGGGATATTTGGGGATGTGCACACCTACATTCACTCTCCAGCACTAAAGAAAAAGAAAGAAAGAAAAGGAAGCAGGTAATAATTCTCCCTAGAGCAGGGATGTTGCAATACTCACCTTCCAACTAGGTTATATTAGAAATAATGAAAATGCACACTAAGATAATATCTTATATTTAAGAATATCCATGTATGGTAGAATAACAATATAACCATCACCATTCACCAGGCAGTATACAGCACAAATGAAAGATGCCATTTTCAGACAGCTACAAAAAGATTAGTTAAAACTCAAATGTAATGTAGGAAGGATTAAATTGTGAGGCTAAACAGATAGTGAACATATTCTAAATTCCACACATATGCTTAAAGAGTTTGGGCTTGGTCATGAAGGGTTTTGTTAGGGTTGGATCTTAAATGTCCCCCAAATGTCATGGGTTAAAGGGTTGGTCTCCATCCTGTAGTGCTACTGAAAGGTGGTGGAGCCATTAAAAGAAGGGCCTATTGGGAGGAATTTAGGTTACTGGGAAGTTAGGCCCCATCCTCTGTCTCTTTTACTTTTGCTTTCTGGCCACCCAGAAAGTGAAGTGAACAGACCTCCTCTGCTCTGTGCTTTGGCCATGATGTGCTGCCTTGCCACAGGTACCAAAGCAACAGGGACTAAAACCTTCGAAACCATGTGCCAAAATGAGTCTTTCTTCCTTTTAAGTTGTTTGTCTCAGGTGTTTTGTTACAGTGGCACAAAGCTGACTAACACAAATTTAAAGACAGAGGGAAAACACATTCAGATTTAAGTTTTAGATAAAGGAGAAGCTGCAGGGAAGATATTTTCTGCCTTTACCTCTTTACCAAAAAGAATATAAAATGACTAAGTAAGAAAATGTCCTTTGTTCATGAACTTGAAAGGAGGTCACCAATACTAAGGCACTCTCAGTTATTACAAACATTGTTTCAGTATTGATCATGCTCTTTGATCATTTTCTAAAAGACTCTCAATTTACCCTACAGTGATAACTTCTCTACAAAATATTCCTATGGCTTATAACATGAGTTTAGAATTGTTTATTTTGTATAAAAAGAACTTTTTATTTCAAATATTATTATCATATAATTGTAATTTAGATAGATTGTAATTAAGATTTTTAAAAAGGGGAATTGCTAGCCACTATGCTTCACTGAATTAAAACTTCTCCATTGCTTATGAAAAGAGTATAGAGTGTCTGGCCCCAATCAGAATGTATTCTGTGATATAAGGAATTTGAGTTCAGAAGCTAAATTCACGGAAAAGAGGGAGCATTGTTAATGACATTTGACTTTGGATTCCTTGCTATAACCAACTGAGTTAAGTAGAAAAGTGGTTAATTAAAAGGATATTGGGCTAGGCATGGTGGCACACACCTGTAATCCCAGTGACTTGGGATTACACTGAGAGAAGAGGAATTCAAGGCCATCCTAGGCAGGTTAGTGAGACCCTGTGGAGCATCCCTGGGTTTTAATCTCCAGTACAGAGAAACACAAAACCAAAAATGCACACATACACACACATACACAGGATATTGGGAAGCTCAGAACGTCAGGCACACTGAACAACCAATTAGAGGCTAAGGATCAAGAAAAACAGAACTAAGCTATGAAGAAAGGTCTGTTGAAAGAAAGAGAGAATGCAAGTAAGTGAGGGTTTACCTGGCCTTTAATGGTAATAATACAATCAAATATTCCTTACCTGAAATCTTTAGGACCCAGAAATATTTCAATTTTTTTTTGTTGGCACATACATAAGGAACTTATGTATCTTCAGAATGAGACCAAAGTCTAAAAACTAAATTTATATGTCACAGAAACATTATATACAAACCCTGAGGTAATTTTATACAATGTTTTAATTCTGTACATGACACAGTTTCATGGTGTCAAATTTTCTACCTGTGGTGTCATGTTGTTTCTCAAAAAGTCTGGGATTTTTGTAGCATTTCATATTTTGAATTTTAAGATCAGGAATGCTCTGAAATGTAGCATTCCTCTAGCTATAGGTACAGCAGATGCTATTGATTTAGAATCTAGAGCACATGTCCTGTGCACTAGACTATGGCAAGGGAAGCTGATGGAGTAGTATTCAGTATTTTCAGTTGCCATATTGGAGAGTAGTCTTTGATCTCCACCAAGATGCATGACAAAAAATTCCTTATACATAAAACAGAATTCAGATACTGAGGGACCAAAACAATAATCTATTCTATGTATCAGACATGAACTTTCACAATACATATGACAATATGTGCAAAAACACTTTGTAAACTTTACAAGTTATCATTCTTAGTAGAAGAATTTTCCATATTTAAAAAGGAGGGAGTCTGTCTAAGATGGCCTGGGAGGACTAAGGCCATTCAAAGGAACCAAACACTTGCTCTTTTTTTTTTTTTTTTTCCATTCTCCCATGAAAAACACATTCTGACCCTGCTAAACTCTATTCAGATTTTGCTGAGTTTATAGCTAAAGGCAAAAGCAGCCAAGGTTTCATTGGGGGACAGAGTTATTCACCACTCCACCCCACCAAACTTCTCAGAGATATAGAACTACTCACAGGAAAGCCAAATAAGAAGCTTATGTATACTGAGTTCTAAAAATTATTATAACAACATAACAATAACTTTGCAAGTACCACCATGTGGTGTTTGTCCATGTATCAGCACAGGCCTGATTTTATAGGGTATTGCTCAATATATTCTCTTAGTTTATAAAGATATTATTCAGTTTTATTAAACAACTTATCTAGCAGTTACTTAGGCCTCCCTCTTCCTGTGCACACATTTTCCTGTTTTACTCCAAATATACGTCATAGAATTTATGAATGTGTACCATCCATATAGATTTCAGAAACCCATAAATCTTTTAAGAAAAAAATTTTGTGAATTTGAGATGGGCACCATCCTTAACAAAGTACTTTATTAAAATAACAGCTCCTTAACTAAATACAAGGAAAACAACACAATAAAACAGATATATAAAGAATTACGGGCATTTTGTTTCAACCAAGATAAAATTATACATGAGTTAGTATCCCTTATGGTTGAAATATGTTTTACATTGGGAATTCTAAAAGAAGCTCATAGAAACACAATGAGAAAACTGAATGAGCATAAATGGAATGAACTGTTGTTAAGAAAAAAAAAGTACTGGGGCTGGGGCTGGGGCTCAGTGGTAGAGTGCTTGCCTTGCATGTGTGAGGCACTGGGTTTGATCCTCAGCACCACATACAAATAAATAAAATAAATGTATAAAAATATTTAAAAAAAAAAGAAAAGAAAAAAAGTACCTACAAACAAAATATGAAAGAACATTAACACAATTCATAATTGTTTACTCAAATCACTTCTTATTTGCATTTAGCCTACAAAGATTTCAACGTCTATGAATGAATAAACAAATACACCCATGAAATGGGTATTATTGTTGTACTTCCATGTTGTGGAATGTGGTTCCACCATAACAATTCTGCCAGTTATTATTCCAATTATTATTATTCCAGTTATTATTCCAATTCACAATTATTCCCCACAGAGGGCTGAGCAATTTCATATGAGTTCAGTCTATGCAAGAATTAAGCCACAATTACTATGGCATCTCTGTTGTGGGAAAAACTAGTTATAATGACAGGGGCAGCTGCTGTCCCAAGAATGATGTGCTTCAAAGTAGGGACAATAAAGTAAAAAGCATATTTGCTAATGAGATTGCTTCTGAGATTGTTCCTCACTTTGGGGACACCTTCTGTCGCCTTTGGAATGAAATTTCAATTAAGTCAAGTCCGTTGATTCTTCCCTCTCTTCAATTCAAACCTCAGTTCCCTTCAGATGCTCTACTGCCCAACACCTCCAATTACTCTGTATGTGATACAAGAGATGGCTGGATAAGAAATAGAACAAAACAATCGGGTGTTTTTATTTAAGTACAGTACTATTTTCCACTGCTTTGGAAGTATTAAAGGAATGTGCCATTCATTCAGGAAGGAAAGAGAGGTAAAATAAACTTCACAAAAGAGACTGATATCCAATAAAATTAACACAGGTCAATGAAACTGCCATCTAACATGAATTCCAAATACATTACCATATATGAATAACAATTAACTGCTGTTGAGACTGGGGCAATTGCTGGAGACAAACATGTGCTTCTTTCTCATGACAACATAATACTAGTGCTTATGCAGAGATCAGTATATCAGGATGCTGGAAAAAGAAAGGGATATGAGACAACCTGATATATAAGGGCTAGATCATTGGGGAGGAAATAAGAGTTGACATTTGTAATTGGGACAGGTGTAGGAGGGGGTGTGATCCTATGAGGCTGAACCTCAGAAGGAGGGAATGCCAACCAAGGTCAGGAAGGTCCTACAAAATCTGTAGCTGTCAGCTAATCTCAGCCAAGGATGTTACCACAAGGTATTTTATCTGCAATTCATGCAAATTCAAATGCATTTACTAGCATATGTAAATTATGTGCAGAGGGTTTGTGGATATCTAAAAATAGGAAGAGCTAAACTCTTCTAACAAAGGTCATTCATTTCTAAAATTCATGAGATGGCAGCTTGTGATGAGTGTGGAGAAAGAAGGGATTCAGGAGAATCTCTAGGGAAATCACAAGTACTCTACTACCCTTCTCAATTCTTTGGAACTCTTTTAGGTGCTTTATAGGCAAAACAGTCCTCCACAAGTTCGCAAAGCCTGATGGAGCTTCATGATCTCCTTCCTTTCTTAGGGTAAGAGAAGATTTCTTATTCTTAAAGGGTTTTCTTGGGCTCAGTCTTCTTGTCCTATAGAGAATCATTTTTCACAGCCCACATTTCCAGAGCACTTCCAAAGATTGTCAGTTAAGTGCAAAAATATGAGGAAAATGTCTTTTACTTATGATTCCAACCTCAAAGATTCTATATGTCCAAAGAAAGGTGAAAACAAACCACCTATCTTCTGAGGAAACAGACCACAACTTTATCTAATTATTTAATTTCACCTACAATAATAATATTAATCAATGTCCATACCTGTGGCATTTTGATAGAGTTTCTAAAAACCTTTTACTTACATTATGACCACCTGATATTCAGTTTAATTAAAAATCAGAAAATCCTATTAATATATACTAGTAGAAGTGTTCGACAAGACCCAAGATCCAGCTTAGTCATGTTAACTTCTTTTTTTAAAATTTGTTCTTTTTAATTATATATGACAGTAGAATGTATTTTGACATATCATATATACATGGAATATTACTTCCCATTTTTGTGGGTGTACATTATGTGGTCTTACACTAGTCATGTGCTCATATACAAACATAGGACAGTTGTGTCAATTTCTAATCAGTCTAATTCTGAAGCCTTTGCTTCCTTCCTTCATTTTCTTTTTTTTTGCAACATAGCTTTTCCCAGTCCTGTATCTGCCTTTGAGCCTCTGCAAATGCCTATAGTTGACTGCTTGTGAGATCTGAATAAGTAGCATCTGGGATCATTTGGATGGGCTTCATTTATTTCCACTGAACAAGTACCATTGTAGGCTTGGATTTTTAAAAGCCTTTACTGTACTAAATGATCTGTGTTGCTTATTCAAAGCCACATGAACATATGATGTTAGCAACATTTGCAGATCAACCCTTTCTTTCTTTGGAGAAACAGAGCCCAGGTACCAGCTCTTAGTAAAGCCAGGCTATTAAAGGTTTATAGGACTAATGCTTTGGCATTCTGATGATGACAGTTTTCCCTAGGTAGTAAACTTAGTGAAGGTCATGCTCAGCCAACAAATTAATTTTGTCAGCTTGACCACAGATTAATTTAGCTATGCAGGTAAAAAGATGGTATGGGAAAAAATGAGCATAAATTCTGACCTTGCCACTCATTGCCATTAGGCACATTACTTTAACCTCTCTAGACTTCTCTCTGAATGTGAGTTGTTGTGAACAGTAAATGAGACATTATGCAGATGTGCTTATTTTATTATTTTATGCTTACATTGCATCCAGATATAGTCAAATTCAAGTAAGTTTACAGACATTTGGTTGTTTGAGTTAAATAGGTCCAGTAAGACACTGAAGTGGCAAAGGTAGTTCTGAGAAGGTTCACCCAAGGTCACCAACATAAAAGGACAAAAAGGTAGGGATACTGTCCAGGTCTCCTCTAGAAGTGGAGCATTGTTAGTACTACACTACCCTTCTTTCTTTGGTCATCTGTGATATGAGAACTAATTACATATGCATTGATCTAATAAAAGACATATTTTCTAGCCTTCTACCCTTTTTTAAGGATTGTAGTTAAAATGTATACTTCCTATTACACACACACACACACACACACACACACACTTAAGTACACTGGGACAAGAAGGTTCTATTGTAATAAACTGAATTGTTGCATATAAAAATTATGACAACTATTAGCTTATAAGGACAAAATTCAAAATTTAGTACTTTAACTTAGAAGGCGCTTGATATGAATGAGGGGGAAACCAATATCTAAATAACATCTTCATAATATTAAATGAACAGTTTTCAGACTTGACGTTTTAGTGTTTTAGCATTTACTCAGCATGTCCTTTTTCTGTTTGCTATACAGGGAGTCAAATAAATAAAACAAAGATTCTTTTCTCCTTAAGTTGCTTTCTTGTTCAGAATCTAACATGACTGCTGGCTGACCAACTTTGAGAGTTCTTGGGTGCTTTCTATAATGTTGGTAAAACATTGACAATACACTGCTAAGATTGACCTCTCAAGGTCTTCATGCTCCAAATTTTACATATTTCAGGATAGAAGGATACAAGAGAAAATGTAAGGATCCAAAAGGGAGGTTAGAGGAGAAGCTTAAAAGAGAAAAATAAATATACCTGTCTGGAAAATCTGCTCAAATGCTTAATCCATTATTTAAAAAGGATACTTACCTCTTTCCCTTACTGTAATTTCCATCTGCTTTAGAGGCCCTAGGAACATGTGAGTCTTTTTTTTTTTAATAAGAAATTTAAATTCAAACAACTATCAATTATTCATGTCAACAGTATAGGAGGTTTGCATAAATTATACCAAAACTTCATTTTAACTTATAGCATCAATCAGACTCTTTATCAAAACTGTTACTGAGAGCCCCAAGAGACTAAGTCCTCAAATCCTGGAGGAGAAAACAGTGAAATCAACAAAGAGGAGAACAAAAGAGTATAAAGGTTGCATTGCCATGACTATGAGCTCTGGAATAATTAATGTGCTGTTTAAAGAGGATGAATATTTATACTTCATGTAACAGGTACACAGGAATTTGAGGTTAGATAACCATTTTGTATATCTATTCAGCTTTCATTGAAGGATAAATAGCCATTACACACTTCCCATGAATTTAGTTATATTTGTTCTCAGTAGTATCTTTTCTACTCTACCAAAGATATCAGGCTAAAAAACAAACATACCTGCATCAGTTGAGGGGCTATCATAGAACCTTGAGCTCTTTTATAATGGGTAATGTGTTTATTCAAGTGATTTAATATATAAAGAGACAGGCAGGGTATGGGGAATCAATAGTTGGAAAAATTCTACAAAAGAATAAGTTTGCCAGTATTGTGGGAACTCCTTGGAGGGATACCCAGCTTATATCAGAGAGCGTGAGTCACAGGGGAAGTGACAGGAGGTGAAGGCAGAGGAGGAATTCTCCAAGGGCAGATGGTGGCACATACAGGGGACTGATGAGTGAGGTGGGAGGAGGAGGAGTGGAAACACAGGGCAGGGGAGAGTTAATCATGAGGAAGAGGTGGATCATGAAATAATCAAAAATGTTACTTCATTTTGCATCACAAACTCACATGAATTTTCTAAAATATTTGTTGCAGGTTCTTTCATGAACATAAAATCTATGGCTGTTACTATGGTCTGAATTTTTGTATCCTACCAAAATTCACATGTTGAAATCCAATTCCCAGTAGGCTGGTATTAAGAGGAGGGGCCTTCTATCAGTGCCTGGACTTGAGGGTCCAGCCCTTGTGAATGGGGTTAGTGTCTTTATAGAAAGAGGTCTGAGAGAGCTTGTTTGAGGAGGAGGTAGGTCATGAAGGGTCTTGTATTTTTAACATATATCAATGTACAAAAGGATTTGAATGTTCTTATTTTGGTTCAGAAATATTATTCAGGCAGCAGGAGGGGATGAGACCTTCTGACATGAGGACACACAGAAGTGCCATCCATGAAGAACGGAGACACTGAATCTGCTGCTTTCTTGTTCTTGGACTTCCCAGCTCCTGGAACTGAGCACTAAATTCCTATTGTTTATAAATCATCCAGTCTAAGATACTTTGTTATAGTACCTAGAACAGTTGTATATTATATACAACCTGGACAGTTGTATATAAAATGTATAAGATAATTTTCACAATTGCCTTACTTGTACATGTTAATCTTCCAATAATATATTTATAGTCCATGTTATATAAAATTCATTGGACAGTCAATGATCACATAACTACTACATAGTCTATATTGGAGATGTTATTTTGCAAAAGTATTCAGGAAAAATTCTTTGAAAATATTTGTAAAAATAAATCAATTTTTTTTTTTTGGTACTGGGGATTGAACTCAGGGGTACTCAACCACTGAGCCACATCTCCAGCCCTATTTTTATGTTTTATGTACAGACAGGGTGTCACTGAGTTGCTTAGCACCTCGCCATTGCTGAGGCTGGCATTGAACTCACGATTCTCCTGTCTCAGCCTCCCAAAGTGCAGGGATTACAGGCGTGTGCCACGGCGCCCGGCAATAAATCAAATTTTGACAATGACTCTACTTTTCTTTGATACACTTTATCTGTCCTACTATGCTATAAGGTAACTTAATCTATTTGGTCAAATCCTGAGTATGAAAAATAACACTTTCTACCTGTTAAGGTCATAGATATTATGGTTCTGGTTTTTTTTTTTTCCCTTTTTCTAGTACTGAGTTAGGATATTTCCCTTATAATCAAAACACATTGGCTATATTCATTGGCTTTGCTTTGGAACATAATCTCTGGAAAACTTGTCATCTTTAGAAATGAGAAAGAGAAGGCCATGCATACAATAGTTTCTGCAACATGACGACATTCTTAAAACCAAAAATGATGTGTGAAAGATCTTAAAACATAACAAAACACAGAGGAAATGTATTTCTATCTACCTTGGTTAAATCTTCCTTGAAGATAGAGGTAAGAAACAAAAGGGAAAAAAATCCACTCCTTTTAGAAAATGAGTCTTTAACCTAGAGGTTGGTTTATTTTGAAAAGGAATTAGTTTCTGGGGCTACACATCACACATCCAAAATATAATGCCGTGGTTTTATCTTCTACCAATGTTTCTATGACTTAATCAGACAGAACATTTAACAGGGGGCAACCTAGGGAAGGGATGATCTAACTCAAACATCAATAATTCATTTATCATAAATAGAGGAGTGGTATGAAATGCCAGGAGACTGTTTTGTTTGTAGAAAGGTATTTTCTATTTTAAGCCCAAAAGAATGCAAAGCTGATATGAATGAAGGCTAAGCTAACTCAGAAGGCAAGGGTTTATGGTCTCCTCTCCTAATGCTATTTCTTTAGCATCACTTTTGGGGGTCTGATATACCTCAAGTTATTGAGACTTTAAAAAGAGACAAGAAAAAAAAATTATAACCTTTATACTTCAGAGGTGTTTCCATCACTCCAAAGCTTTGGCACCAGAAATGTAATCATGCGAGCCTGAGAGAGATCATGAAGATCTGAGGGTATACTGTATATTCATTCTCCATTAGCCCTGAAAATCCTACACGTATTAGAGTTTCTTACTGTATTCTCCCAGTTCAACCCATGAATAACCATTATCATTTCATATTGTACCCATGCCCTTGGCACAGAGCCACTCACACAGCAAGGTCTCAATGAATACTTGTTGAATGAATGGACAAATAACTTCCAAGCATGAAGATTCCAAACATACTCTGAAGCCACTCTGATTGAACAATGAGCAGACATTTGCATAGCATATGCCTCATCTTCCTGATGACTAGAGATTTTTCACCTTCACCATCTTATATCCAATTTAAGCACTCATACTTCATGGGGGGCGAGGGGCGGAGAGACTGTGGACTGAATGAGTCACACTTTCCAGTTCTTAAACAGAAAAGTCTAAACTTCTAACACTAGAAATAAAAAGACTTCCAAGTCTTAATTTAGATTTGAAATGTTCATATGCACACATATTTTGAGATTGTTATAATTTTTAACTGATTATAAAGAATTAGATATATGAGTAGAACACATAATTACAATGATAACAGCTATAATTATCTACTACCTATTATGTACTCAGCTTGGAGTTCTACACATTTCATTGTTATTCTTTAGATTTAAATATTATTATATCATTTTAGAGATTAAAAAAAATACCAAAGCCTAGAGTAGTTAGACCCAAAGATGATAAAGCAAATCATTTAAGGAGATCCAGGGCTAAACATCAATTCTTCCAAATTCCAAATCCACTCTTAATTCCTAATACTGTGTAAGTTATATCCAAACAGAATTATCCATTTATGAATCTATGCTTAAAGACAGATCCATCAATCGTGTCTATCAATGTGGCCTCAAAAGCAGAGAGGATGTTTTAACCACAAATGCCTGAATACATGCTCTTGGTCAGTTAAGAAAAAAAAAATCAGACAGAACTACTGAGAGGAGGTAAAGGGACATCTGATACCCCAGGAGACAGCTGACTTCCATAAAACAGAGGTAGGGAATGCTGGCTCGAAAATGCCATATTTCACTGTCAAGACTACAAACCTAAGCACACATCTGGAACAATGCTGGGCTCCTCCAGCAAACTTCCACTGCACTCAGTGAACCATGAAGAGTGCTTAGAATGGGTCAAAATAGGACACACTAGAATACCCTGGAGAGAGCATGACCTCAGGGATTCTTCATGAACAAAAGTCTCGGGGAGTGGCCAAGTTTTAAAGGAATACTCACAAGAATGCAGTTTTAAAAGGGCAGTGTGTAAAAAGCCATCAAAGTTGGTACTCAAAGAATGTCTACACATACATATCATGGTTAGTGAGGTTAGCCAGATCAGACACCCACTCAGTTGCCATTGTCAGTGAGAATTTCAATGCAAAACCACCACACATGAGTTCAGACACAACTAGTTACAGGGATTAGCACACTGGTCTTGGGTTTTTACCTGTCCCTTCACATCCTGCGCAAGGATTACTTTAGATGTTAACATGATCTAGACTTTCTTATAGTTATCCTGCTTCTCTTTTGATTGTACAATTATTATGTGATAAATTTAGTGAATGGATATAAAATAGTTCTGCTATAACATTTGCTTTAAAAACACCAATTTCTTCCAACATGATTGATATATCAAGGAATATTCTGAGCATATGTGAAATTTGCATTTATTTAGATAGGATTTCGTCACGGAAACTCTAGGTGTATACAGAAAACCCACCCAGATGAACTGAGCCATGTAGGAGTACAGAAATCATCAAGAGCTGCATGCCTTAGAGGAACAACGGTCTACATTTAGCCACATCTGGTTCTGCAACTTCTGCGTGCTCTCTGATAACCCTCCTCCCACTTCCTAAAGTAACTGGCAAGCTGCCATTCTTCTGACTAGGGCCATCCTGGGGCTGGGAAGCGATGCCCTCCATTCTGCTTAACTTTCCCGTCTTTCTCTCTGCCTGTTTTATATTTTTCCTGTCTATTCTTTTATTCTTGGTTTTCACATTGATCTCTTTTTCTCTTGAACACAGGGTAGAAGGCAAATGAAGAAGGTATAATGAGCATATACTTCCATAGGCACACTTCAGGTTCTTGTTCAAGGTTAAGAGCCACCTTTAAAGTAGTTTTAATTATTTCTTAACTACTTAATATATACATATATATATATATACACACACACATACACATATATATTATACTTAATATATATCTTCATATATTTATATATATATAAACATACACACACACACACATATATACACATATATAACTGGGCTACCATTTTATTAGACCCCTGTGGGGGGTGTGTGTGTATGTGTGTGTAAGAGACAGAGACAGAGAGAGAGAGACTGATGATGTTTCTGAGTATTAGACTCCAGCTCAGTGTTCTCATCACTCTGTGTTTTAGGATTTTGCAGAGTGCTCATGTTTTTAGGAGTGCATATTAGGAATGCATATGTACCATGACAGCAGAACAAACTGTAAATTGAAATTGATCAGTGCTACCTTTATATGAAGATTATTTTTTTGAGAAGTTTTAGATTCACAGCAAAATTGTGATATTTTCCACATTCCCATGCATTCAAACCATTGGTGCCTTTTTAAGTACTGAGTGATTCAAGTCTCTTCTTCATTGTTTCACGCTAGTTTGTAAATTAGGATAAAAAAAATCAGCTCCTGTTGTCTGAAATTCTAAACCCTTGTGGAAAATTCACTCACCATTACAATCTAAACAATAACAATCAGGTCTGAAAGAAAACTATCCAGTTTAATTTAGTCAATTGACTAAACTGTTCAGAAGTTCTAGAAAAAGTTTATATCAATTTGTATATTAAAGCTTTACCACAGAATCTGATCTGTCATATTAACTTGTTTGTTAATATTAACAAATAGCATATTTCTATAGCTACTTTGTTGAGACTTATTTGTAGATGGGGAAAAAACTCACATGCATAGTCACAATTTTTCTAGGTCATATGCTTTTATCTAAATTTATTGACTTATTTAAATACTACTAGCTGAGAAAGTGTCCCCTAGAGAAAAAAAGAAGATTGCAAATAGCACACAATAAATGAGCAGGACCATTTTCCTTACAACTTTTGTGATCCCAACCTCAAATATGTAAATAAACGTTTATATGAAAATATCTAAATCACAGCATTATCCTAGAGGAGCTTTTTAGTAAAATGAGGGGAATGTTAATTAATGTGATATAGTGATGAGAAATACCAACTAATCTTTTAAAGAATCTGGGCCATTATAAGAAAAAACATTCTCATGTACTTACTGAGGAATGTTAAAATAATCTATCATCAAATGGATGTACCATTTCATGTGCATTCACTAAAAACTACTATAGGAACTGGAAAGTAAGAAAGGTAATGTGTTCCCCAGATGGCAATAATTCTTTTAGGTGTTTCCTATATATTAGTGGAAAACTGAATCACAGAGAAGAGAGCAAAGGAGAAACAAAATAATAAAGCCCCTAACATTGGCCTCAAATGCAGTCGCCAATCAAATTTGTTGAATTTAAGAGAATACGGTAACTCTTTTGGGGGGTACTTTTGCCTCACTCTTTAGCACCCCCATATTTAAACAAATGAGGTGAGGGTGGTGAGGATGATGTCCTCTAATTCCATTTTCAAGATATGGAACTGCTGAGCCATCCCCCAGGGCTCTCTCTGCAGCCTTTCTTAATTTGTGAACCGCTTCTTTTTCTTACTCAGAAACTTTGCTGGAAAGACACCTGTTTATCTTGCAGTAAATTAGACCCATTGGTTACCAAGGATTTCAAGAAAATACTTCCCTTAGCATGAGCAGAAAACCTAACTCCTGCAACCACCCCTCACTTGAGCCTTACTTGTTCTCATTGCTTGCGTCGTAACGAGGCATTGGGTCCAAGTCATTCCCATTCACATCACAACTTGCCAGAGCATCCTATGGCCATGGAGGAGAGAGTGAGAGAAAAGAAATGGACAGTCATTAATTAGGCACTGACCCACAGGCTCACACAATCTTAAACACATTTCTGCTAGAGAGTAATTAGGTTAACTTATAACTCATGGTTTGCTGGTGTCAGGATGCCTTAGGGAAGTTCTGCTGGTTTAGTAATTATCAGTGCTGTGTTTTCCCCCTTAAGGGGAAGAAGTGTTCAAAACAGACCAAGGAGATCCTGCCTCCATTATGCCAGCACTTTTCCCAATCCACCTGAAATGACCTGGGTCATGAAATATATATGTTTCAAACATGAACTTTTCCACTAAGTACTCCTCAAATACCTGGAAGCAAAGTGATTTATTCTCCAGATTCATTCCCTATTCCTCACTTGAACTCTTAAACTTGCAACTTCTTTATCATAATTAAGGATTTTAGAAGACAAAAATTATTCACATAATTGGCAAGCCAATTAAAAATCAATATTAGATATTTATTCTATTAAGTGCCTTGGGACCCCTATTAAACATTTGTCTGAGTTCAGATAATGTATCGCCTATAAAAGAGCCTGCTATTCAGACTTTTACTAATACTCGATGGCTTTTGGACCAACCAAAATAATGAATAGTTTTCTTATGCTAAGGTTATGAAATGAGGATCACTACTATCTTTGAAAAAAAACCAGAACCTCCAAAACAAAAGTTAGATTTATTTGTGTGCTTTTAAAAATACTTATGAAAAATTTCCAGATGTAAAGAATTTACATTACCATTGCTCAAATTTATATCATCATAGACAGTTTAAGATGTTATAAATTTTCTTACATTTTATGATGATTCCTAATTTCAATGTTTGCAAAAGTCTTTATTTTCTGTATTTATCAAGAGGCTCATGTTTTTGAAAATAACTTTTAGTGCATAGAACTTGAAATGTTTGGAGGAATTTGTGAAAATATATTATGTACAAAAGCTGGTAAGCCTCTGCTTCCTGTACAAAGGTGGCCCTGTAGCCCCTCTCTGTGGTCACTAAAGCATAAAGGATTCTGCAGTGAATCTAATGTAACAATTTTACTTATAAGAAAACAGAGGACTCAAACAGGTTAACTTCTACCCTGTTCTGGAATGAACCAAACAAAAACTGGAATCCAGCTCTTCTGTTTTCTCTACTCTCCTCCAGTTCCAACATAAGAACTCAGAGGGAACCAGCACTGCTAATTATACAGGTTATTTTAGAGAATTTTCTTTGGAGGGCAAAAATGAAAAAGGTAAAGATTGCAACCACAATTAAGTGAAGGCTTTTCAGATTTAATCAAATGCAGTTGTCTGCAGGGGGGAGCAGCAGCACACAGCAAAATCCTCCTTGCATGTGACAAGAAAGACATCTCTGCTGAAGCATAGGCAGCCATAGTTCTGATTTTATATCTGACCTTGGATTACTCCCTTCAGTCTTTTAGGCCTCAATTTCTTTACCCATCAAATGAGGAGACAAAACTGCAGTTCCTTCTAAGCTTCAAAATTCTGTGCTGTGGAGAGGGGCAGGTTTATCTTAATGTGCTTGAATGCAGGGTGAGGACAGCCTGCTGTCACTCATCTCTTTCGTATGTAATCTCTTTCTAATGTAACAATTTTACTTATAAGAAAACTGTGAAAATTTTACTTATAAGAATTTACTTATAAGAATTTTACTTATAAGAATTTACTTATAAGAAATTTTACTTATAAGAATACTGTGACTTTGTAGGTCACAGTATCAAGGGCACCCAAAAGTGGAAAATTGTTATCTCATGAATCTGCAGTTCCTTCCTAAGAAGGGAGATTGACGATTCCTACAGACTACTGGGAGGCTAATCACTACTATCTTTGAAAAAAAGAAGAGGTAGAGGGGCTGCGATTGTGGCTCAGTGGTAGATTATTTGCCTAGCACCTGTGAGGCAATGGATTCGATCCTCCACACCACATAAAAATAAATAAATAAAATAAAGATACTGTATCAATTTACAACTAAAAAATTTTAAAAGGAAAAAGAAGGAGAAGTAGAGAAAGTAAAGGTACCAGCAAAATAACTTGAGAACAATTCTACTTTTTTTTTCCATAAAAGAAATGAAAAGTGTCACCTGGCTGGTTGGCTGAATGGTTGAGAAGAGCAGGTGCTGCTGGTAGCAGATGGTGTTGGAGGTGGAGTTTCTGCTCCCTTATTACTTTCTTTTTGTAGGTCACAGTATCAAGGGCACCCCAAAGTGGAAAATTGTTATCTCATGTTTCCTGTACTTTAAGAGCTCACTTTTTATAAGAAAGAAGTAAAACACAGAGCCTATTGTCTCTGTTGTTACATTGTTCAGTAGCAATCCCTCTTTCTGATAATCCTAACATGAGTCCTCCTCCTTCCAAGGAGGGAAGACTTCTGATCACAACAAGCACTCACATAATTTTGCATCAGATCAGGATGGGTTCTCTCAATGCCATCATCCAGGATGGTCACCACAATATTCTTTCCTGTGTAGCCTCTCTTCCAGGCTCCTTCAATATTCATATCTGATTGGCAGGGATGTGTGTTGTCACTGCAGTGCTACAGAAAGAAAAGGACATTGCAGATTACTAAATAGCGAGGAGACAGGGAAATTACCCATTTGTTAAGATAATGCAATAAATTAATAGCAATATGGTAGATTGCCTGATAGCAGAGAAGCAGGACCCCCTGCATGATAACTGGGGAAGATAGGAGAGATGTAGGAAAAGCAAGTAAGAAATCTGCCACCAGCTGAGATGTATTCTGGTACCATAAATCCTTTGGAACATAAAAATAAAGTACATCTCAACAACATAATAACAAATATATCGTTTATTGTTACCATGTATTAATGAGACATAGTCATTGTAGAATTTCATTTATAAACCCAAACCCAGTAACTGAAGAACATATACTTCATAGTTTCTTAGCCAGGCACCTAGGAGCCAATTCAACCACAACTGGAACTAACTCAGGTGTCTTTTGTACAGTTAGCCAGAGATGTGGTACTATGAGAAACCCATGAATGAGAAAAAACAAAAACAAAAAAAACAGGTTTTCCAAACTTTCACCAAATTAACAATGGCTGTACTACCATAATTTATGGGGATAGATAGACTCAATCAATGCTACTTTAAGAAGGAAAAAAATAGTGCAAAGTCCAGAAAGGCTGCTCTACACAAGAAATTGCATGTGAAGGCTGTAAAACATGGAACTCTGGCTCATTATATGCAGAAATGTCATTCTGCAGTGGCTACTGCGTACAAACATACTGAAAGGGAAATTAAGCCAGCAGCTTTTCCCAATATAATTTACTAGCAATAGCCCAACCCACACCATTGTTCCTTTAAAGTCCATCTCTTTGAAATATCCCCTCTGAGTGGTGCTGCTTTCCAGGTTCTTAAGGCTCCGGAGAGGAATAAAGGGAAATGTGCTGCTCTATGATGCCATAGCAACACCAGCCACCCCAGGCTTATAGCCATAACTCCTTTCCTCCTGCTTTGTAACGAACAGTTCAGCATTTAGGGAATGGAAAAGAATGCCAAGCTTCCTATGCTCTAAGCATGATGGAGACCCCACTGCCACTGATTCATTTAACACACACTTTATTAAGTGCCTACTACATCCTGGGTATGGCTTTGAACAAGGTACCTGAGGTTCCTTGTCCTAAAAGGGAGAACACAGAAAATAAAGAAACAATTAAATGACCTTGGTTTTACAGTAAAGAGGGTGATATTACAGTGAATGCTTAGGGGTCTCAGTGTACTGTTTTAGGTGGGATGATCAAAAAAGACTTCAGTCCTTGAGAAAGTGAAATGTGAGCTGTTACAAGACTGATGAGAAAGAGCTGTTCTGCCCAAGAACCTGGGGGCAAGCAAATGCAAAGGCTGTAATGTGGGTAAGAGCTTAGTGAAAAAGAAGGTGAGAATTACTGGGAAGAGCAGTACAGAAAGGGAAGCAAGGCAGGATTACTCAGGGCTTTGTCAGCCATATTTGAGCTTGGATTCTAGGTACGACCTCAAGGGAAGTTCCTTTCTTTCCAAACTTCTTCCCCCCAAATCAAATGCTATCCAGGGACAGAAGCCTCCAATGCTCTTTGATATGAATTTGTTCACTAATTTATTCCCTAAGATAGAGTCTTATTGAATGCTATTAATACATTTGAATAGAATAAAAAGGATTCATTCTACAAAACAGGTTACCCATGTGTTCAAGACAGACATCAATTTCATAGAGAACAGGACTTATATTTTTATGGAAATTTGCATGTTTTTCTCACCTGACTCCTGCTCCTGACACTTGAAGCCCTGTACATACACACTTTACTATCTATAGATCTGAACTCCTTTCCCTTCCTTCCTCCAGTTTTCTGGACACAGCTCGGGACCCACCTCCTCCTACAAAGCCTGCTTTGGCTATTTCCTCTTCTCCTCTTCCCTGAGCTTAGGAATGGACATGTGTGCCCATGCGTCGTGCATGCACGCTGCTCCACACAGTTCAACCCCCCTACTTGCTGAATTCTGCTGACGAGTTGTTGATCGTTGGATCATGCAGGTGAATTCTCTCCCCCTAACTGAATGAAACTAAGTTTAACCTAGGATTTCAGAAATATCGGCTAATTGCAGACCAGAAAAGAGGGCATATCCTCAACTTTACTTCTAAGTTAAAAGCTGCTATCACACCGACTGCTCTCACCTCTTTGAAGACAACTAGCCAGCTAATGCTTTGTTAACAAAATGATCATAAAAAATGGTGTTGATTTCTGAAATACCTACTCTTTTCAGAAATCCAACAGTGGCCAAGAGCGTGGCCTCTCCTCACCAAATATTTTAATTTAAAACAAAGCAACCTTGACACGTTTCCATTTCATTTTCTTTTCAAAACCTGCTGCGACCACCTGTGGCATCGATTGTGACATGGAGTAATGTTCATGTGGCCAAGAGGTGGGCTGAAGGAAGGAAATGCACAGGAAATGGGTAACCCACAAATGCGATAATCGTCCTAGGGTGCAGGGATGCTGCCTGAAATTGTAATTATGAAAACTGAAGAAAGCCAGCATCTATGGAAAACATGTGTGTTAAAAGTGAAGCAATTAGTTTTCCTTCTTCCACCTCTGCTGCTATTGAATCTGATTTTACCATTAAATATCCTGGTACCACTTTTTTTTTTTAAACACATCCACCACCATGGTATTAATGGGAGGTGAAGGAGAGGAAATATCTAATGGATGGATTCATTTAGATAATCTTATATAGCAGGTAGTCCAAATGTCAAAGGTGAATCAAAGCCTAGAATGCTTCTTGCAAATGAGTACTATATTAGAGGACAGTTAAATAAGAACACTAAATGCTCAAGATGAACCTTTGTTTTTGATGCTAAGATTGAACCCAGGGTAGCTCTACCACAGCTATATCCTCAGTCTTATTTATTTTTTAGTTTGAGGCACAGTCTCATTAAGTTGCTGAGGCTGTCCTTGAACTTGTGATCTTCCTGCCTCAGCCTCATGAGTCACTGGGATTACAGGTATATGCCATTTTACCCAACAGAACCTTAGATTTTTAACACATTTCCAGTGCTCCAGGCTTCCAAATGTGTTTCTAATGTAGTTGTTTCACGTACTCAAGATATTTAAAGAGGAAAGACTATGGAAAATACTGATGTCACTCAACATTGACTAAAGATAGGAATGAATTCATCATTTCCTCAACTGCCTGCTTAAAATGGTCTTTAAACTGAACCTCATTCACTTGCCAGGAATCCATGTGATGGTAGCCACCCAAAGGTAGAGGGAACGCATCTGGGCCCCAATTGCCTCATCCATGGTCAACCACATTGAGAAATGTCTGCTGGGGCTGGAACTAAAGACTGGTGGCCGAAACTGGGTCACCATCTATGGAGCCCCACAGGGGCCAGTTAGGAACTTCCAGAACATTGACAATGAAAACGAAATTATATATGTGCATAGGATATGCAAGATAAATATAGTAAATGTAGGCATCTTCAATTCTGAATAATGTGCTATATTTCAATGATGGTCTATGCCTGGAATATGAAGTATTTAGAAACAACACTTGGAGTAAAAAACCAAAATATCCTATAGAAACAATGGCTGCCACCAAGGTCTCCCACTTTCTTACCCATAAAAGCTTTTATGACTTTTAGGAATGCAGTTTTCAAGAGCTGGATCTATAAGTTCAAGAAACTGGCTTTTTCCATACCAGAGTTACAAGCTATTCTGCTTATAAGTCACTATAGGTGACTACATCTCTCACGTCTTCATAAATATATTACAGTGTTTGCTCAATGAAAGAACAGTTTATTCCCAAAATAAACACCTGTTATGTTCTTATCATTTTCTTTAGACTAAGAGGAGGGGGACATTTTCAACATCATTCTTTTTAAACTTCGATAAGTTCTGAGTCTGAGGGCTTCCAAAGAATAGCCCTTCGGTGGGGGTGGCAGGGAGAAGGGATGCTGTAGATCAAACTCAGGGCCTTGTGCGTGCTATGAACGCACTGTACCACTGAGCTGTGCACCCCCAGCCCTCGAACTGCCATTTTGCATGCTGTCAGTAATCTGCTAACATTAAAAACATCTGTTGTTCATTATTATACAGTGGCTCACAAGACTGCATCTTTGGCTATGCAATATTAGTAAGAAAATAGCACTACATACACAAAAATCTGTTCCAGATACAAATTAAGAAACAGCAAGTCAATTTAGTAATATATATACATATATATATATTTGAAATTTTTCATTAAAGTTGGAGCTTAAGAGATGTAAAAATTAGAATTGATATTAATTATTAACATAGTTATAGTGGCCTGAGCTTCCAAATATGTGAAAATATAACTAACATTTAGTAGGTCCTTACCATGGCCAAGAATTTCACTAATCAGTGTATGTGCATAATATCATTGAAGACTTTGAACAACAATTTGAAAGAGGTGTTTTTATCATATGCTTTTAACAGATAAAGAAAATGAGACTTAATCAACCTATGTAACGTTTTGGAGTTGAAATGCTTGGTCAACAGTGGAACTGGAATTCAGACTCAATCCATCTGACACCAGGGCACAGGGGGACTATGGAAACTCTTGGGTAAAAAAAAAAGTTGAAACCGAAAGGGCTTAGAGCAAGGTCAAACATTCAAACGATGAGATTAGGAGTAGATAAGGAGTGGATGTCAGAGAACACAGCTCCAGTAATTAAATAACAGAAACTTCACTGGCTTTAGCAGGAGGATCAGTGCATTTGAGTGATACTGTGGAATATAATCAGATAAGACCTTAGAGATCTTCTACTTTTTCCTTTTTTTGCAATACATCTCTTAGGAAATACCAATTTTTTATTTGACTACTTTCAATAACAGGAAGTTCACTTCTTTATTCAATGACCAATGATATGTTAGTACATCTGGTCTTTTTAAAAGAAGCTCTCATTTGTAGTGTTTACCAACTGCCACCATGTTGGTAAACCACCACATGACTGGTTATAAACCACCACAATCACAAAATTCCTGAATGCGCAACAAAAAGCTTCCATCCGCTGTTAGAAGGTAGGACCAGCATAGCCCTAGAAGCAGTCCACTACGGTTAGTCCTGCTCCATTTATGAGGTCTGATGTCTACTTCCCAGTACTTGGGAACCACTGGGAAGCACCTAAGCTTATCATTCTCTTTGCATTTTCAATTGTTTCACTCCTTCTCATATTTGTTTACAAAAGACATTCTTTAATCTTTCTTTCTCAAGATTACCTAAACCTTCCTGAAGCCTCTGAGCCTTTGTGAGAAGGCCCTAGCTGATGGGTTCTCCATCAGGCGTACGGAGCAGAGAGCTTGGTCTCCAAAACTGTAGCTGTGTATAGATTCTTGATAATCCACACTTAGCTTGGTTAAGTTCTAAGTTTTTATTACTATATCTACAGGCCAGTTTGGTGGACTTCAAATCACAAAAATGCCTCTGACCAAAACAGATCCAAAGATAATCATTTAATTTGTGGATTACGCAGAAATTCCAAGGAAGCCTAGTATGTTTCAACAACACCAACTCCAGCACAGCAGCTAAAGATGGGAGCTAAGGAAAAGCAGGCAGAGGAGTTTTTAATTCCACCTCTGCTTCTTTCCAGCTGCAAGATTTTGTTCAATCACCTAAACTCCTAAAACTCATCTGTCTTTTGAACATAGAGAATAGTCATAAAGATGAAAGAAGACAAAGTACAAAACAAAGAGCTGCTGTTGGTGCGACCACGACCACGCTGTGGCTGACAACAGTGGAGGCATGTGTGCTCCTAATAGTTTAGAGAAGAAAACCTTAGTTGCAAAACTAAAAAGGAGAGATAGTTTATTGTACTAACAAGATAATTTTCCTCATTGTCTGGAGAGTTAGGTTAGACAAACTTGAAAAGGTAATTGATCTGTTTGTGAAAGATAGCAGAGATGACCTGATATTCTATGTTTGGGATCTTGAGCTGGGATGGAAGATGGAGACTAGGATTGGGGTATTCAAAGAAAGAACAGTTACAATTGCCTTTTGGGACATTGGTTAAACTTGGTGCCTCCCATCAATCATCTTGTTTTATTACGTACATTAACATCAGTATTTCAGTTCTGTTAGAAGAAGCATGGTTCTCAGCTACTACAATACACTTTTGTTGTTGTTGTTGCTGTTATTTTAGGGTACTGAGGATTGAACCTGACCACTGAACCACATCCCAGCCCTATTCTGTATTTTATTTAGAAACAGGCTTTCATTGAGTTGCTTAGCACCTCACTTTTGTTGAGGCTGGCTTTGAACTCACAATCCTCCTGCGTTAGCTTCCCAAGCCACTAGGATTACAGACATGTTCCAGAGTGCCCCGCTAAAATACAGTTTTTACAAAGGATCATTTCTTAAGTTAGAAAATATTTAGCTTGTCCCACATAACACCAAGGAAACATCAAAAAGTAGTAGATGTTGGGAGAACAAGGCTGTGGTATACAAGATATGCCTATATAGAAGAAAACAGAATAAATCCAGTTCTCAAATTCTACTATAATTAAAGATCAAGAAATTAAAGTGAAGCTGGCAAAGGGGAACTGGATGGTCTTTAGATTGTGTTAAGTGGACATTTCCCATTTTGTGACCCTCTGAATCTTTCCAAATCTGACCACTCTTGAATTAGAAACTTGCCTTCTTAAAGATACTTAACAAAACCAGCACACCAAAATAATAAACCAACAAACATGTTTATCTCCTTTAAAGAATCTTTACAGGGGCTTGGGTTGTGGCTCAGTGGTAGAGCGCTTGCCTCGTACACGTGAGGCACTAGGTTCAATCCTCAGCACCACATACCAAATACATAAATAAATAAAATAAAGGTTTTTGGCACTAAGAACAAACTTACCTTTTACATGTATAACCCTCTGCACCTGCCAAGTTCACATCATTCTCAAATACCTCAGGTATGAAAACAGAGTCAAGTTTTAGCAATCTGAGTTTGAAACCACTGCTTTCCTTCTCCACTGTAATTTCTCCTTCTCACTTACCACATGCAGGTCACTCTAGTGGCCACAACACTGTCCATGTTGTCAAGAACTTGTAGTCCACATCACAGACAAACAAGCAATTATAAAAACACATGCTAGGCATTATAATAGGAGCTGTTGGGGTACTTTAGGAATATGGAACCTAGTCAGAGGGAGGTGTAAGAAGGCTGAGAAAAAACAGCATTGAATCTAAACCCCCAAATATGACTCAAAAAATGGTGAGTAGGGGAAGAAGAGGATATGTTCTATCTTGGAAAAGGTATATGCACTAATCAAAGAGAGACTAAGAGTTAACAGAACTTAAAAAAAAATCAGTACTTGTTATAGTTTAGATATGTGTATCCACCCAAAGCTCCTGGGGGAGACGATAAAAGAAGGTTTAGAGGTGAAATAATTGGTTTATGAGAGCTTTAACCCAATCAGTGCATTAATCCCCTGATGGGAATTAACTGGTGACAATAAGCAGGTAGGGTATGGGTCCATGGAGTGTGTTTTGGAGTATGTATGTTGTCCTTGTTGAGTAGAGCGCTCTCTGCTTCCTGGTGTGATGCCTTCATCTGCTTTCTTCCACCATATCTTTCCATTATGATGTTCTGCCTGGCCTCAAACCATTAGGAATGGAGCCAGCCATCTATGAACTGAGACCTCTGAAACCATGACCCCTAAATACACTTTTCTTCTTTAAAATTTCTTGCCAGGTCTTTTGGTCCCAGCAACAAAAAAGTTGACTAAAACAGTATTGCTGGAAGTTGCAGGGTGAAAGAGGTGAGGTGGGAGATGAGAAAAACAGAAAGAGATAAGACTGGAGAGGCACATAGGGAGTGTTTATTATATGGCAAAAGGTAACCAACATATGAAATTACCAGTGTGAGGGAAACAGACTGATCCGGAAAGGTAAGAGAAAATAGTCCATCAGGTTAATGAAGCTTCTCTAGAAGGGAAATGCTGGCTGAACATGGGAGGAAGAAAGGCCACGGGGAGGGACATTTAAATGTATCAAACATGTGATGATAAAGTATATACTTAAATCCCCTGCATTCAGCAGGACATTTCTTTCATGGGAAGTCTGGTGCATTTTTGCTCACCTCCTAACAATTCTCACATCAGTAATTTCTGACTAGACATGTGTGTTTTCTTCCCAGTTAAATTAAAAGGCACTTGCAGTGGAGCCTGTGTGATACATTCTTAAATCTTTAGAGTTCTCATAAATGAATTCAGCAAAGATGTGGGATATAAAATTAATACCCATCGATTAATTACGTTCCTATGTATCAGTGACGAATCAACTGAAAGAGAAATTAGGAAAACTATCCCATTCACAATAGCCTCAAAGAAAATAAAATATTTGGGAATCAATCTAACAAAAGAAGTGAAAGACTTCTACAATGAAAACTAAAGAACACTAAAGAAATTCAAAAACTTAGAAGATGGAAATATCTCCCATGCTCCTGGATAGGCAGAATTAATATTGTCAAAATGGTCATACTACCAAAAGCATTATACAGATTTAAAGCAATTCCTATTAAAATCTCAGTGACATTCCTCATAGAAATAGAAAAAGTAGTCATGAAATTCATTTGAAAAAATAATAACCACAGCAATCCTCAGCAAGAAAAGGAGGGATCGCAATACCAGACCTTAAACTATACTACAGAACTATTAGTATACAACAAAAATGGCATGGTATTGGCACCAAAACAGACAGGAAGACCAATGATACATAATAGAAGAAACAGAGATAAACCCACATAAATACAGTTATCTGATACTAGACAAAAGTACCGTAAACATACATTGGAGAGAAGATAGCCTCTTCAACAAATGGTTCTGGGAAAACTGGAAATCTGTATGTAATAAAATAAAATTAAACCCCTATCTCTCATGCTACACAAAACTCAACTCAAAGTGGATCAAGGACCTATGCATTAGACCAGAGACCTGCGTCTACTAGAAAAAAAAGTAGGCCCAAATGTCCATCATGTCAACTTAGCCACAGGATTCTTCAACAAGACTCTTAAAGCGCAAGAAGTGAAATCAAAAGAATCAATAAATGGGATTTTATCAAACTAAAAAGATTCTTCACAGTAAAGGAAACAATCAAGAACATGAAGAGAGAGCCTACATAATGGAAGAAAATCTTTGCCACCTGCATCTCAGATATAGCACTAATCTCTGGGATATATAAAGAAGCATAAAACTTAACACTCAAAACAAAACAAAATAAAACAAATAACCCAATCAATAAATTGGCAAAGGAACTGAACAGGCACTTCATAGAAGAAGAAAAATGAATGGTCAACAAATATATGAAAAAAATGTTCAACATCATTAGCAATTAGAGAAATGCAAATTTAAAGTACACTGAGATTTTATCTCACTCCAGTCAGTATGGCAATTACAAAGAATACAAGTAACAATAAATGTTGGCAAGGATGTGGGGGGAAAGGTACACTCATAAATTGCTGGTGGGACCACAATTGGTACGACACTCTGGGAAGCAGTATGGAGATTCCTCAGAAAACTTGGAATGGAACCACCATTTGGCCCAGTTATCCCACTCCTTGGCATATACCCAAAGGACTTAAAATCAGCATACTATAGTGACACAGCCAGATCAATGTTCATAGCAGCTCAATTCACAATAGCTAAACTATGAGAACCCATCTAGGTGCCCTTCAACAGATGAATGGATAAAGAAAACGTGGTACGTATACACAATGGAATATTATTCCCTGTCATGGTTTGGACGTGAGATGCCTCCAAAAGCTCACATGTGAGACAATCCAAGGTTTGGAGGAGAAATGATTGGGTTATAGCCTTAACCTAGTCCATGAATTAATCCTCTGATAGGGATTAACTGAATGAGACCTAAAGTGGTGGGGTGTAAATGGAGGAAGTGGTTCACTGGGGGTGTGGCTTTGGGGTATATATTTTGTATCTGGAGAGTAGAAACTCTCTTTCTCTCTGCTTTCTGATCATGACATGAACTACTTCCCTCCTCCACACTCTCTCGCCATGATGTTCAGCCTTGAGGAATGGATCTGAACTTCTGTGGACTAAGACCTCTGAAACTATGAGCCCTTAAATAAACCTTTCCTCCTTTACAATTCTTCTGGTCAAGTCTTTTAGTCACAATGGTGATAAAGCTTACTAAAACTCAGCCATAAAGAAGAATAAAATGGCATTTGCTGGTAAATAAATGGAACTGGAAGCTATCATGCTAAGTGAAATAAGCCAATCCCAAAACACCAAAGGCGGAATGTTCTTTCTGATATGCAGATGCTAATTCACAATAGGCATGGGGGTGGGGAGTGGGGTTCACCAGATTGAAGGGGGGGTGTAAGAGAAAGGGAGGGGGATGGGAATGGGAAAGAGAATGAATTGGACATAACTTTTATATGCTCATACATGAATATGTGAGCAGTGTAACTCCACTGTACAACCATAAGAATGGGAAGTTATACTCCATGTATGTATGATATGTCAAAATACATTCTTCTGTCATGTATAACTAAAAAGAACAAATAAAAATAAAAAAAAAATCTTTAGAGTTCATAGTAAAAATATTCAAGAAGTCAAGAATTTATTTTTATTTTTATTTGAAGGAGTGTGGTGATTGATTTTATGTGTCAACCTGACTGGGTTAAGTGGTGCCCAGACAGCTGGTAAATATTATTTTTTGATGTGTCTGTGAGGATGTTTCCAGAAGAAATCAGCATTTGAATAGACAGACTGAGCAAAGCAGGGTTGCCCTCATCAACATGGTTGAGCATCATCCAACCCACTGAGGGCCCCCTATACAACAAAAAGTCAGAGGAAGGTGAATTTGCTCTCTGCTTGAGTTGGCACATCCACTTTTCACTGCCCTTGGACATCACTGTTTGATTCTTGGGCCTTCAGATTTAGTCTGGAACTTACAACATTGGTTCCTGTGGTTTGCAGGCTTTCCACTGGCTTTCCTAAGCCCACAGACAGCAGGCCAGGAAACTTCTCAGCCTCCACAATTACATGAAACAATCACTCATGCTAAATCAATCTATTTATCACCTGTCTATCCATCCATCCATACACACACATACACATGTGCACACAATTGTTTCTCTTTCTTTGAGAACCCTGACTAACAGAGACAGAATTTTAAGAAAGAAGGTAGAAGTAAATTCTAAGATAGAGCATAGAAGAGGACAACTGACATAGTCAAGACAAATAATGCAGATAACAGAAAAGATACAAATAAGATCTAGACATCTTCATTTTCTGCATATTGGCTCATGATAGAGCACTTACTTAGTCAACTTTGCCAATGAAAAGATTCATGAAGGAGCACAGAAAATGTGCAGAGGCTAAAGACTTTAAGGGAATCACATAAGAGAAGATGACTTTCATTTAGGAATGCTGATTATTCTAATGTGCCACGTTGTTCAATACTGTTGACATAAGAAGTTAGAAGAGGTGGGGGCAGTGGTGCACAACTGTAATCCCAGCAGCACAGGAAGCTGAGGCAGGAGGATCACAAGTTCAAAGCCAGCCTCAGCAACTTAATGAGGCCCTAAGCAACCTAGTAAGACCCTGTCTCAAAATTTTAAAAAGGGGGTGGGAGGCCCCCTGGGGATGTGGTTCAGTGGTAAAGCACCCCTGGGTTCAATCCCTGGTGTTTAAAAAAAGAAGTCAGAAGAGATATGACATGGTACTGGTGAGCTATTGCCCTGTGAGATATTTCTTCTACCAGAAGAGGAGCTGAGGGGTACAGGAATCTGTTTTTTTTTGGAAGAACACAGGGCATGATAAAAGTAAACATTTCTCAACTCTTCTGTTTTTCTGTAAATGGCTCAATTTGAATATTGTCTTCCCTTCTAGTATGCAGCAAATTCTTATATGAGTTGAAGAAAAACTTAGTTTATCAAATGATTTTCTTCTTGGCTATGAATCAAGAGCCAGATATTTCTAAATATACCATTCTCTCCCCAAATAGTAGAAGTGGAAATTAGTAAATGGTGCTTGCTTAGGGATGATCTCAATTAAAATGTTTTCCTTATGTGCCTATAAGCCAAGAAACAATTCCTATGCTGAAGCTCATGAAAATGCATTTTAGGAGCAATGGAGTTGCATTATTTTAATAATTATAGGAGCATTAGCAGGAAGCAACCCTCATTCTTTTCTAATATGCAATTTCTTCATTTACATTGTTTACAAAATTCTGCTTGCACAGAACTCTTCATCCTCTTGGTCCCCTCTGCATAAATCTGCTCAGAAACTCCTGCTTTGTTTATTCACCAAGGGCCCCGAAGTGTTGCTAATAGAATGGAGAATGTTTTCCTTTCTTTAAAATGAGCAGAATGCAGTATGTTCTGGAAAAGCACAACCAACTCGTTCCATAACTCAATAATCCTACTACTTTTTTATTTTTTCAAAGTCACAAAAGAATTTTTAAGAAACAATGATAGAGGACTTCCGGCAAGATGGCGGCTTAGAGGGACGCAGCTACCAGTCTCCCCAAACAAAAGACCAGAAACTGCGGTACAACCTTCTCCCACCCGGCTTTTGGACAGCACAGAAGGAAATTTCACTCGCACGGGTAAGCAGAGCCAGCAGCCGTAGACACAGCGCGACTCCAGTGGCTGTGGCCGAAAGCGGCCCGGGGCAGCGAGGCTGCGGGAGGCGGTCCCAGCAGCTCGGCCGGGAGCCATAACTTAGAACGCCACTCCTGCAACTGAGGCCCAAAGCGGCCCCGGGTGTGTCTGTGGGAGGCAGTCCCAGCGGCTCTTCCACTCCAGCAGCTGAGACCCAAAGCGACCCGGGCGCGTCTGCGGGAGGCAGTCCCAGCGGCTCCTCCACTCCAGCAGCTGAGACTCAAAGCGACCCCGATGTGGAGTTCCAAGATGGCGGCCTAGGCAGACGCTGCGGTCAGTCTCTCCAGAGCCAGAGATTGAAGTTGTGGAAATACCATCTCCCAGCCAGCTTCTGGACATCATCCTACAGCTGCCCTGGCAGGAATTTCACTTGTGCGTGAAAGCAGGGCCACCAGGCAGCAGCCACTACCACAAGCAGCGCGTCTTCGGCAGCAAGCGG
>CM053399.1:116319938-116511022 GCA_028644305.1 Xerus rutilus
AAGAGTTAAATTAAGGAGTGGGATAGCTGGGTCAAACGGTGGTAATTTTGTGCAAAGTTAGAAAAATTATGATTGTAACAATTTTTTTCTATTTGCCTCAACAAATGTTTTCAGTGAATAGTGTGTACAGCTTCTGATAATTTGTTTTTTTCTGTTATGTTTGCTAACATGTATTAAAATGCAACTTTTGGGAAAAAAATAAAATAATAAAAAAAAAAAAAGAAAAAAAAAAAGAAACAATGATAGAGCCGGGCGTGGTGGCTCAAGTCTGCAATCCCAGCACTTAGGGAGGCTGAGACAGGAGAATCGCGAGTTCAAAGCCAGCCTCAGCAATGGCGAGGTGCTAAGCAACTCAGTGAGACCCTGTCTCTAAATAAAACACAAAATAGGGCTGGGGATGTGGCTCAGTGGTCGAGTAACCCTGAGTGCAATCCCCAGTACCAAAAAAAAAAAAAAAAAAAAAAAAAAAGAAACAATGATAGAAAACAACCTTTTCATTCTTTTTTTTAAAAATTGGTTCTTTTTAGTTACACATAACAGTAAAATCCATTTTGACATAATTATATGAGAATAGAATATATCTTATTCTAATTCAGACCCCAGTACCTCTCCTTCCCCTCCCCTCTTCCTATCCCCTGCTACTTTCTCTCCATTGATCTTTCTGCCATTTACCTATAGTTGTTATTTTTTAAATTAATTTCTTAAATGGTTGTGGTGTATTCATATATGTACATCGGAAAACTATATCTTTCCTTTTCCTATCCCCCTTTTTTCTCTTTTATCCCCCTTCCTTCCCTTCATTTTCCTTTGCTAATCCATTGAACTTCTATCCACCCATCACTTATTGTAGGCAATTGCTTGCTTCCACATATCACAGAAAACATTCAGCCTTTGGTTTTTTGGGATTGGCTTATTTCACTTAGCATATATCCCATCCATTTACTGGCAAATGCCATAATTTCACTCTTCTTTTGGGCTGAGTCATATTCTATTGTGTATATATATCACATTTTCTTTATCCACTCATCTATTGAAGGACACCTAGGCTCTCCCCATAGCTTAGCTATTGTGAATTGTGCTTCTGTGAACATTGATGTGGCTTCATCTTTTTAGTAGGCTGACTACCAAGGATATATACCAAGGAATAGAATTACTGGGTCAAGTGATGGTTCCATTCCTAGGTTTTGTTCGTGAGTTTTTTTGTTCTTTCCTGAGGAATCTCCATATTGCTTTCCAGAGTGGTTGTATAAATTTTCAGTGCCACCAACAATGTATGAGTGCACCCTTTTTCCCACATCCTTATCAATATTTATTGTTATTTGTATTCTTGAAATTTGCCATTCTGACTGGAGTGAGATAAAATCTCAGTGTAGTTTTCATTTGTTTTCTCTAATTGCTAGAGATGTTCAACATTTTTCATATATTGTTGACCATCTATATTTCTTATTTTGGGAAATACTTGTTTAGTTTCTTTGCCCATTTATTGATCAGGCTATTTATTTATTTATTTATTTTTGTATTGAGTTTTTTTGAGTTATTTGTATATTCTGGAAATTAACACCCTGAGGTGCAGGTGGCAAAAATTTTCTCCCATTCCCTGGGCTCTCTCTTCATGTTCTTGATTGTTTCCTTTGCTGTGAAGAAGCTTTTTAGTTTGATACAATCTCATTTATTGATTTCTGATTTTATTTCCTGTACTTTTGGAATCTTGTTAAGGAAGCCAGTTCCTAAGATGACATGTTGGAGTATTGGGACTACATTTTCTTCTAGCAGGTTCAGGGTTTCTGGTGTGCTTCCTAGATCTTTGATTCACTTCGAGTTGAGTTTTATGCAGAGTGAGAGATGGGGGTTAAATTTGAAAACAACCTTTTCTAATGTTGGAGACACTTAAGAGGTTGAAGAAAGGACATTTGAACATCATTTGAAAATATCTGAATATGATTTGATTAATGTCATCTTATTCATGTACATGACTTAATTAGTAACAATGTTCTTATGAAAAATAATGGCAGAGGCAGCAATTTTTAGATAAAAAAACAATCTATCTTTCCATTAAATGAACAATGAAGAAAAGGATTATGCCTATATACCATCTTTCCAAACCTTCAATCATTCTGCAGTCAAGGTTTGACAACATAATCATTATCTCATAGGGATGGGTGGATGAATGAATAAATAGTCAGAAAGAGAGACAAATGAAGAGAAAAATAATATATGTAGGTTTACATTTCAATTTCTGTGAAATTATTATTGAAGGTTGCACAACTTTCTAGGACTCCATGGAACTTTTGAATAGTAAAGGCCATTTTAAGTTTACTAAATCAATCCTTCAAACTAATAGCAACTGATAAATGAGGTGCTCTCAAAGGCTATTTTAAATCAGAGTCAAGTCACAAGATGTCACACTTAAGGAAAAAAGGGGACACAGAGGGACAGGAGAGGAAGAGGATGGAGTGCACACAACAGTGAGGTGGTGTATGTTCTAGTGATACTCATGTGATGATCTGAGAGCCCTGTTCTTCCCAAGACTAAGAACCATCTCAACTTCCCTAGTAAAACACAAGTTCAACCTGCTCACACTCGACATTGTCTTAGGCATTAATAGTGCTTCCCTTAATTTTTCTGTCATAAAAAGGCACTCAAGCCGGGCGCGGTGGCTCAAGTCTGTATTCCCAGCACTTAGGGAGGCTGAGACAGGAGAATCGCGAGTTCAAAGCCAGCCTCAGCAATGGCGAGGTGCTAAGCAACTCAGTGAGACCCTGTCTCTAAATAAAACACAAAATAGGGCTGGGGATGTGGCTCAGTGGTTGAGTGCCCCTGAGTTCAATCCCCAGTACCACACACACACAAAAAAAGGCACTCAAGTAGCAACCTTAAAGGGCAAAAAAGATTTATTATTGCATTGAAGTTATATATAAAAATAAAGAGGATGTAGAATTTCAAATGGGTCTTTCCTAGTTTTTTGACTTAGCTTCTCTCTAGATTTATGGGGTTACTAACTCAATTTCTGAATATGCGCTACACCTGTTAACTGTCAAAACATTTATTTACAACTTTCCTCTGTATATATATATGAATATACCACAATGAATCTCCACGTCATGTACAATTCAAGACTGAGATCCTAATTAGAATAAGATATACTCCATGTTTGTATAAATATGTCAGAATATACTCTACTTTCATGTATATCTAAAAAGAACAAATAAATTTTAAAAAACATTTATTTACTCATTTGTGTATGTATATGTGATTTTCATTTTCCAACCTATACCTAATGATGTGTCTGCACCAGGGAATGAGAAAACATGACCTGCCTTTACAGAGTTTATGTTCAGAGTGGGGTATATGAATAATAAGTAAATCAACAAACAAGGCTCACAATATAAATAGAAGTCACGATAATACCTATGAAGAAAATTTTTTTAAAAAAGATACCATGGATGACCTTAAACAAAAACTGTTATGTGTTTATTCCCTCAGTTCTCTATAATTTTGCTATTATTGAGCTGACTTTTTATTCAATGATCCCAGAAACTTCATTCTGAATAGAAGCTTTTATAGATATCAAGCAATAAACTCCAGCCTTGAAAGGACAAGTTAGAGAAAAATTGAGGTTCCAGACCTATTGCCATTTAAAATTAAAAAAGAAAGAACATTTTCACACTTCAAATAAAGAATTAAAAACAAAATATCTCCAATGGCAAAATAACCCCACACAGTAAAGATATGTTATTATCATGATGTGCCCACAGAAAAACAAATGTACTCATAGCAAAAAGCAAAAACAATCTCGAACTCTGACAATCAGCAAAATCAATTCAGACGGTGACTAAAAGACCGCTTAATAATTGCATTCCTTCCAGACTGAGTAAAAATAATGATCTGAGTCTACCTGACATCTTTGCCTTCATTGTCCTTTGAAGATGTATGCTAGTATAAAATCTACAAAGTTGCTTGCAAGGAAAATGAAACATTTTGCCAATAAAACACCCAGGCTTTCTTCTACAGTGGTGCGTGCGTAGTAGAGACTTCAGAAAAGATGAAAGATTGCATAATATGTTGATTGGCCACTCAATAAAGGAACGTACAGAGATTGCCTTTTCGACTCTGTGAGGTTTTCTCCAGACCTTGGAATGTAATGAGCAAGTAAAGTCAGTTTCACTCTACACTGGCAAATCTAATTGCAAGTGTTTTTCTTATTAATAATAAAAAAAAAAAAGCCGGGTGTGGTGGCCCAAGCCTGTAATCTCAGCACTTAGGGAGGCTGAGACAGGAGAATTGCAAGTTCAAAGCCAGCTTCAGCAATGGCGAAGCGCTAAGCAACTCAGTGAGACCCTGTCTCTACATAAAACACAAAATAGGGCTGGGGATGTGGCTCAGTGGTTGAGTGCCCCTGAGTTCAATCTCCAGTACCAAAAAAAAATTTTTTAAATTAAAAGATAAAAAAAAGTCAAATTCTTTCAAGAATCCAATCAAAAACACTTGCTTTAATAGCAACGAACAGAATTTCTTCTGACAAAAAAATTAATATTTCCAGAAAAATACCTCTTCAAATATAGTGGCACATCTTCATTTCCAGGGTGGTAAGGACACTGAACTTCCTCTACAGCAAATCCTAACTCTCACAGCAGCATATTGCTGCTGAAGGGCAGTACTGCTCCTGTAACCTGAGCCACTTTTTTTTTCCATTCAGTAATGAAAGGAATAATGTTAACATAATCAAATTCAGCACTAGGGAGAGCTTCCTAGAGCTGCACCCACGCCCCCAAGCCTACATTCATATTTTACATGAGCTGTCCAAGTATCCACTATCTTCTCTATCCAATTAGCAAGCTCTTCATGGGTAACTAATATAAGTACTTCACAGACAATCATGGTTCAAATCTTCCTGATGTCTCACAGAAGTGTCTTTTCTCTGCTGACTTAGGACAGAGCTTTGTAAAGTGTAAAAAGTGGAAGTACATACTAAATTGGACCTCTAGCATTCCAAATAGCTTTCAGTACACTAGCAAAAAACTGTGTACCTCTTTCCCATTTTATTCTGCAACACCTTGTTTTTCAGTAGAAGGGAAGAAAAGAGCAGAGCAAACATTAAGCTGATAGATTACAATACCCCAGAGATTATAAACAACAAAAATAACTAAAACTTCCTTTAAAAGAATAGGTTTAACCTATACATTCTTCTTTTCTTTTCTTTCTTTCTTTCGTCTTTTTTTTTGGTAATCGGGATTGAAACCAGGGATGCTTAACCACTGAGCCACATCCGCAGCCTTTTCTAAATTTTATTTAGAGACAGGGTCTCAATGAGTTGGTTAGGGTCTTCCTAAATTGTGGAGGCTGGCTTTGAATTCTCCATCCTCCAGCCACAGCCTCCTGTGCCACTGGGATTACAGGTGTGGGCCACTGCATCTAGCTATCTATACATTCTTCTTAAAAATTTTATTGACACAATATAATTATACAATAGTTGGATTCATTGTTATATATTTGTACATACACAAAATATAACAATATAATTTGATCAAATTCATTCCCTCGTACCTCTCTCTCCTCCTCTCTTCCCTCCCCCGATTCCCTTTCTCTACTCTGCTGATCTGCCTTCAATATTCATGAGATTTTCTTACCACCTTTTCCTCTCTTTTTCCTAACTTCCACATATGAGAGAAAACATAAGATCCTTGAATTTCTGAGTTTGGCTTATTTTGCTTAACATAATATTCTCAAGTTCTGTTTTCTTGTAAATGCCATAATTTCAGTTTTCTTTTTGACTGAATAAAATTCCATTGTGCATATACACCATATTTTCTTTATCCATTCATCCATTGGTGGGCATCTGGACTGGTTCCATAACTTGGATATTATAACGTGTGCTGCTACATACATTGATTTGCCTATATTATTAGAGAGTGCTGCTTTTAGTTATTTTGGATAAATATGGAGTGAGATAGTTGCATCTTCATATTCATGGCTTCTGCATTAGTGGATTCAACCAACCCCAAATTAAAAATATTTGGGAAAAAAATTCCCCAAACTGTGTCTGTTCTGAACATGCACAGAATTTGCATCTTGTTATTATTCCCTAAACAATACAGTATAACAACAATTTGCATACTATTTACATTGTGTTAGGAATTATGAGCAACCTAGGGAAGATTTAAAGTACACATGAGGATGTACACAGATTAATGCAGATACTATGCCATTTTATATAAGGGACTTGAATATTCAGGGATTTTAATTTCTGTGAATTCTGGAACAAATCTCCATGGACACTGAGGAACAATTATATTCTTAGCTCTGTCCACTGAAAATGGGCTTATAAAAAATGACACCATTACATCTAATATCTTGATTTTTTTAATGCTATTCCTCCACAAAAGAAACCACCTATTGGAGAAATAACTATTTCTATTTTCTATCTATTTCTATTTCTACTTTTTTTATGTGACAGAAAAAATACAGAGCAAACATTTTATTGTCCCATGAAAGAGAAAATGCTAAAAAACTGATGGGGGGCTGGGGCTGTAGCTCAGTGGTAGAGCGCTTGCCTAGCATGCGTGAGGCACTGGGTTCGATCCTCAGCACCACATATAAATAATAAATGAATAAAATAAAGATCCATCAACAACTAAAAAAATATTAAAAAAAAAACTGATGGAGTCTTTTTGAAAGGACACAGGAGCCCTCTTAAAAGGTGTTCCACTCATGAAAATTGGGATAATTTAAGAACTAAGGAAGAATAATGTCAGTGATGAATCTTTACATTTGAAAAAGAATCCATTAGTTCATATGATATTTTAAAAGGAAGGGGAATGAAGAGGAATTACAGAGTTAGAAAATAATTTTGCAACCACTAATGTAATGATTAATTTGGATAGGAACCATCAATAGACCATAACACTTTGGGGAAAGGCTGAGAAAGAATAGGATATTCACACATCCTGAATATCATCTCCCGGTTCTCTTACTAATTATAAAAACAAACTTTACCTTTGTAATTCAGAAATCTACCAGATAACACCTCAATCAACCAAGTGAATAAATTTTAACCTCACCAAGAAATGGGACTTCTACCATTATCTCACCTGATATAAAGCACTGAAAAGGGTACAGTCCTACTTAGGTAGTTGGTGTGCCAAAAATGTTTTCATCTCATCTTGAAAAAAGAAATCATCAAACAAATCCAAGATAAGAGTTATTCCACCAACTATAAGCCTGGCTGCATCAAAATCGTCAACATGAAAGATGATATCCTAGCTCTCCTCAAGCCCCCATGTTCCCAGTAAGACAGGGGAGCTTCTAAATTAAAGAAATAAAGGAGATAAAACAAATAATAGCAAAGTATAATCCCAAATTCTGCATCAAAACAGAGATTTACCAAAAATATTAAGACAATTTGGAAATTTGAATATCGATTATAAATTTGATAAAAAAATTGCTGTTCTTGAAATAAGGATGGTATTTATTTAGGACTGCATTTTCACAATGCCTGAAATGTACTTTCACAGTTTAGAAGGAAAAGGTGTGTGTGTGTGTGTGTGTGTGCGTGTGTGTGTGCATGCACACAAAGAAAGAATATTTACTCTCGACAAATCCAGTGAATGAAACATAAGTATTCATTATACTATTTTTTAACTTGTCTATAACTTTCAAATTTATAAAAATAACCTATAGTGGAGGAAAGTCACAATTTAAAAAAAAATTATCTAAAGTGTAAGTCTTCAAGGACATAGATCTTAGAGCTCATACCAGAATGACAGACTGGTCGACAATTGAGGCAGAGGCAGTTGTATCCAGCAGCATCAAGCGTCAAATGGAAGCCAAGTTAGAGCCTGAAGACCACCCACTGCCCTTTTGACCAGCACAAAGCATGCTCTGGCCAAGGCAGTCACCAGCTGTCTCTTCTGGAAAGCTGTCTGGTGAGGGCTTTTCATCAACAGCTGCTTTCCCTTTGACCACAGAACACTTGTGACATGACAAAGATGCTTACTCTTGCCTGAAGACTTCTGTTGGGGCAGGCAATTCTGAGGACTCTTGCTCTCTCTTACATATAGCTCTCCCTCTAAACCATACTATCCCATAAGTCTCCCACAAGACAGTCAAGGCTCAGTGATCAGGAACAGATATACAGAACAGGATACAGAAACAGGTAAGGAGAGACAGAAAAGAAAGTTACATACTGTGTGCCAAGAATTTTTCCTGGCATACCAAGGCAAAGGCTCTCATTTTTCCTGTTAAACTTGAAGTAGGAACTATTGACAGCATCTGTCTTGCAACCATGAACAGAAGGCCTGTTTGAGAATCAGCCCAGCAACTAGAAGGGTCAGAGTTACAATGTCTGGCATAAAGAACTAGGTTCCTGGAGACCTATATCACCTCTTGGATCAAGGAAGGCATCCAGTTGGGAGGCACGTTAGCTAATAAATTCCCTTCTTCTCCCACTTTTTACCCTTCTCCAAAATTCATGTGTGAAAAAAATTCAGAGTGAATTTTATGATCACTTACAATTCAATCGCAATTGAAATAATGCTTTATGTAAAATGTGTTTGGTAGAAAATAAATTAGGAAAATGAATGTGGCCTATTCACATCTCTCATTGATTTACCAAGCATATTGGGATAATAAAGTCTCTGAGAAGTTCTGCAGTAAATAAACTATTAGTTCAAATTAGTATATACCAAACAACTTGACTTTGGAGGTACCTATTAAGCATGGTTAGAAATTGAGCCACAAGAAGTGGCACACACCTATAATCTCAACAGCTCAGGAGGCTGAGGCAGGAGGATCGCAAGTTCAAAGCCAGCCTCAGCAACTTAGAGAGACCCTGTCTCAAAAAATAAAAAGGGTTGGGATGTGGCTCAGTGGTTAAACTCCTCTGGGTTTGATCTTTAGTATCCCTCCCCCCAAAAAAAGTTTAGAAATAACATTCCATGGGAAGCAATTTGGGCAAGAATTCTGTTAAAATTATTCATGTGTCTGCAAAGAAATCCTCTCCTGCATCATCCCTTCATTTCAACATATAATGTGTCTATTTCCACTTTAGGAATTTGAAGCCCATGTAATCAAAACCAAAGATTGTAGCATTAAAATCCTTAAGTAGCCAGGCACGGTGGCGCATGCCTGTAATCTCAGCAGCTCAGGAGGCTAAGACAGGCGGATGTTGAGTTCAAAGCCAGCCTCAGCAAAAGTGAGGTGCTAAGCAACTCAGTGAGACCTTGTCTCTAAATAAAATACAAAATAGGACTGGGGGTGTGGCTCAGTGGTTAAGTGACCCTGAGTTCAATCCCCAGTACCCCCCAAAATCCTTAGATATACCTGCAGGCATTTTGTGCACTCCCGTGTATTACTGTCAGGTATAACATAAAGTTGGCTACTACCCAGTGTGACTGTGACCTGCTTGTGGGCAAAATACACAACCTTTTCATATCTGTGGTCTCCAGCAGGGTGACTTATGTCTGATACATAAGAGGAGCTCAGTAAACTATTGAGTGAATAAAATCATTACCAGTTTACTTTTTTTCCTGTGGGACTTACAATCTCTTGTTTCTTTCCTTCATTTTCCCTTCTGCTACATATTAAATTAATGCCTTTATTGAACAGTTGGTAGTAACTCCTAGTTCTTAAGTCCTGTGAGAGAAGAACAAATTCAATGCTCATTAGCGTGTACCACAAGTTTAAATGATTTGTTCACTGCACATTCTCTGTCACTTGTCTTGAATGAATCAGGATTCATCATTGCAGATCTCTTTAATCTTTCATTTTCTTGGAGAAAATTCTACAATCAGAAATGTTTCTAATTCTGCTTCACCTCATCTTTTAAATTAATAATGAATGGCAAGTTTAACATAGTTTTCTAATGTAGACACATTAGGGAAAATAATTATAGGCTATTGAGCATGGACCTTGTGGAGTTAATTTCATTCATTCAAAATAGAATATATATTGCCAGCATACCAGGTTGCCGGAACAGATGGTTTTGCTACCCTCCATCAATTGCCTGTACAAGCTACAGCCAAGCACATCTTAGTAATATTTTCTAACCTGAAGTGACAGGTTAGAGAACATAAACCCAAATATGTTGAAAAGAAAGAAAAAAACTTTAATAAACTATAATGGTAGAGTAGAATGTAAAATCATGTAATATGTAATGTGAAATTGTTTTTTATTTTTGTTTTGAGGGAGCTGTTTGTTTGTTTGTATTACCAACCAACCAACAAACACACACCACGGTAGGCAAGTGCTGTACCACTGAGCTATACCCCCAGCCCCCAAAACATTTTTTTTTTTGAAAAACAGCAACAACAAAAAAAGACTGATCTTGAAAAGATATTGGGGCTTCATGAGAGTCATTTATAAATATTTGCAGGGGGAGCTGAGAATATATCTCAGTGATTAAGCATTTGCCTACCATGTGTGAGGTTCTTGGTTTGATCCTCAGCACCATAGAAAGACACAAAAAAAATCTACAGAGAGTGAAATATTCCAAATAATCAATAATCGATTTGACCGTATGACATGTAGGGATATATTTTTAAGGACAGAAAGAACTATATAATATTTAATTTATTTGCAGTCATCACAGTACCTGTGATAATATTGTTATTCTGAGATAGTGTTGTACATACAAGGTGAGATAAACCAAAGAGAGAAGGTACTGGTATCACTGAATTTTCAGCATGGAAAAAGATGCAGATGTAAAATTGATGAGGATAATTTTTTAAACATTGTATAATTGATTTTAAACTGGAAATGTCTATATAGACTCATTTCATATTTTATATATGAAAAATGCATAAGCCCAATTCTGTCCACTGAAAAGTCCTAATGACTAACCCAATAGCATTGAGCATCTCAGCATTCATACTGTTGTCCCAATGTTAAAAAATTAAGAAACAAGGAGTCTTTGGAGAAAAGTCTGATTTCAGACCTGGAACAGAAAATGTAGAAGTAGGAAGCAAATTGTCACATCAGAGAAAAAAAATACTGAGTCAAATTAAAAGTACCTGAAAGTGAACTTGAGTGAGCTTTAGCCAAATATGTGACAATTTAAGCAAGAATAAGTTTATCACTTCAGTGAAACAAAGTGCATCAAATATGTCTAGCCCATGGATTTGTAATGGAATTAGGGAAAAACAATCATTGGTGGCCTTTGATAATGATACTATGGTTTTATTATTTAAAAGAATTTTCTTATCTTATGGCAATATATACTAGAACATGCCTTGATGAAGTATGTTATTGGCTTTAAGATAATTAGACTGAAGAGTGCAATAAATAGCCTTGAGTTGATAATTAGTAAAGATGGTAATGGGGACATAAGTGTTCATTTTGTTATTGTCTTGACTTTTGTTTTAAATTTTCCAAAAAAAGTTCTATAATGTTTGCAGTACAAGCATGTGAAATTCCTCAACCTGGAATTTATCTAAGTGACATGTTTCTGATAAAGGACAAGGAAGTGTATGAATGGAATTCCTCATTACAGAAAGAGTCCTCTCTAAATAGACTGAATTTCTGGTTACTGAAAAAACACAGGGCAAATACTGAGCTCACATTCAGGGGTTAGACTGAGTTAGTCTAGGCTAACTCAGGCTTATTCTAATTTGGTGGTCTATCTTATTAAAGATGGCTTGATTCAAAATAAGCAGAGACAGTGAAAGCATGCAGTGGTTGTTACTGTGTGCTCATGTAGCATGCATGAACATGAAGCGGAACAGCCTGGGATACAGAGCATAGGCACAGAAGAAAATGAAGATGGGCTTATAAAAGATTTCAGCAGAATAGAAATGAGCTAAAAACAATTTTATGTAGACCAGCTATGCTTAACTTCCTACTGTTGAGAGTCCTGCTGAGTTTCTTTTAGTTCACCAAAAGATATGAATGAATAATTTCTCTATCACTAGTTAGCAAACCCAAACACCAAGTTTGCAAGACATGAATTTAACTAAGTTTCTGGAAACCACGCAAAGAGATCATTAGGAAAGCACAGTTCTATGCTACCCAGGCATCATTTTCTTCGCTTTACTTCAGACATACTAATTTAGTATGTCTGAATCAGAACTTCTGTATCAGTAGCCATTTTATAAGAGTCAAATTCAACTTAAAAAAAAGCTATCTTTCTTCCAAATCATCTTTTAAGATTATTCTGTAAATCTTGTACTAATATTTGAATAGACGCTATCCAGACAAACTGAGACTATTTTTTTAGCCAAAATAAAGAAATTGGGGGTTTTTACCAGGTTCTTCTCTTCTAATCAAAGAAAGAATAATCAGCCAATGCATTCTTCTACTTTGTCTACATCATCTACCATCAAGTTAACACCACATTCTGAACTCAATTTTGATTTGAACCTATGCAATTAAGTAATCAAATCTTGTTCTGGGAGTGGGTAGTTTCCTGCTACTTGTCTCACTATAATTTGACTTCATCTGGTGAGCAGGGCCCTCTCAGTCTGCACCATTAGCACCACTAAACATAGAATCCCATCTTAGGATCATCCACCACTAAAACATAGAATCCCATCTTAGGCTCAGGCAGCCTACCTAGGATTTCTTATACTGGAAAAACTAGAAAGGTCACATTGATGTGCAAGTGTGGTCTATATAAAGATAATTATTACTTTCTTTTTCCCGGCAATTTAGGCATCTTCTTCTTTTTGATTTTTCTCATCACTGGATTACTAAGAATAATTCCTATTCTTCCATTGATTTCCTGGTCAAGTTCACTGCCAACCAAAATGAAAGAAAAGAAGAATTTCAGATGCTTCTGTCTCATATAATTGTAGAGTCTGAATTTTCAACACAGGACATTTTAAGCCACCCTTTTATGTGGAACAATGAAATCCCAATTACCTTCTAGGAATAGCCAAAATCAGTTCTTTGAATTTGGAATATGATGAAATCTAAATGACTCTCTCCTCACTTTGGATCAACAGAAATGGAGCACTTACTAAAAGAACCCTGCTTATTAGCGGAGAGATAAGTTACGATAAGCCAAAAAAAAAATGTGCCTCAATCACTAGAACTAACCCCAATACTGGGTGAAAAGTAAATTGAGAAATGAGGAATTCAGAGAAGCTGTTTGATAACAGAACCTGAATCAACATATTCAAGAAGACAATCACAGATTAAGTGAGATCAAGGGTCAATCCTATCTGCTATCCAACAGAAAATAAGTTACTAATTAAAGAAAAATCTTGGCTAAAATCTTGATTAAAAACAATTTCATTTCTATTAACAAACCCACTCATCATGGTATATAGTGGGGCCCCAAGAGCCAGACTACCCATGTACTTTTTACTCTTTGAAAGCAAATCTAAGAAGATAAATTACCAGTATGAAATAAATTACAGCTGGCTCAAGAATATATAAAAGGTTGCATTGGCAGAAATGAATGTTATCAAAAATTGTTTCTTCCAAGTAGATCATTAATTATTGGCCTTTTCTGGAAGCACTTTAATGAGCTATTTATAGACTCACTTAACATTGCTAACATACCCAATTCCATCACTCCTACCATGTGAGACAATGAAATCCCAATTACCATAATCATCATAAGTTAATCAGAATATATCACTTAAGGTTTGGCTACGTAACCTCAATGGACTAGCATCAACGAATTAGGCAAATTGATTAACGTTGCCCAAACCCCTATGCATAAAATATTCCCCTTAAGTTTCATTACAGAGGAAAACATGGTCTGTCATTCACTCTTTTACCCTTGGTATTAGGAACACTGTAGCTGCTAAGAAGAAAATAAACTTTTGCCAAATATGAATAAATGCATGCATGCATGCATAAAGTGTGCCTCGTAGGCACTCTGACTCACTTGGGCAACTGGGACTTCCCAGACTCTAGAACATATATGGACCCTACCTGAAATACTAATTTATTTTTTCTTGGAAATACAAGTGTGCCTTTTCCTTTTCTTTTTTCAAATTTTGTGTTATTTTATGACTATATGAACCAAAAGTTTTTTAAAAAGGTGCTATTATTCCTCAGTCTTTCATCTTAAAGCCAGGTGAGGCCTTAAAGGCCTCCTAAATATCCTTGAGCCAGTGTTTAAGAGTCTCACAGGTTTAAACTCTTCAAGAAAGCAATAGAGATTTTTCAAAATGCCATACTAGAGGTGGTTCCTAGTGTGTTCCATAGAACACCATGATTACTACCTCTTAAGAAAGATAGGATGGGTAGAAAGTCAATGGGAGGAACTTATTACAAAAGCATGCGACTTCCTCTACCTAGAGAAGTCATCCGCATTGGTAAGAGAATATGATGAAAGAAGGCTATGCTGTGTTTGAGCGTATACATACGCATGGATCCTGTTAAAGTGGCTTCGGCATTTGCAGCTATTAACAAATTGGATTCCATCCTGATCACAGACCTAAAATTACAGAAATAGTCTCTGTGATGAGAGGAGAGCAGTAGTAAATGCTCCAGGCATAAAGACCAGATAATGAGGACACTTGAGAAACACAACAACAAATTCAAGATATCAGAAAAAGCACTTCCAAGGAAAATTACAAATACACAATTTCTTCAAAAACAACTCATAAATTACCCATTTCTGCTTTTACTGGGAATTTACTAAAGTTGATATAAACTGAAAAGACAGTATGGTACAATCTTTTACTTATTCTTGTCTCATTGATCCATTTATTTTTCATTTAATAAATATTTATAGGGACCTACTATCTCCCAGGAATGGTCTGAGGCACTGAGGATTGCATGATGGTTTTCCTCCATGGTTCCTTCCTCACGGGATTTATCTAATGGAAGTGCTGTTATCACATGATCTCAAAGAGATGAAAGATTCTTAATTGTATTAAGTAAGGGGAGAAAGGGACAAGGATGGTGATTTGACAAATGCAGTGGAGGATCTGGGAAAGTGATTATGGCAATCTCAAGGGAGTGACAGAATGAACCGGGGAAGGGAGTAAAGGAGGAGCATCCAGGCGGTGCAAAGAATCTGTGGGGAAAATGAACTTGACATATTCCAGTAAGAAAAATGAAGCCTGAAGGCTGAAGTCAGAAAGTGAGGCAGAAAATTCTGCAAGATGTGTTTGGAGAGGTGGGCAGGGGACAAACCACGTGAAGACTTGAATGAAATGGTCTGGAGAATCAAAATGATAGAAAATCATCTAGAAGTGTGGAGCGAAGGGAAGTGACTAAATGGGAAGGTTTTTCTCTGATTGGTTGGTTTGAGGTTTGTTTTTTTTTTTTCCTCATTGACATCCCTTTTATTTTTTAATTTTTTAAATTGATCACACATATTTCCCCTTTAATATTTTAATATACTCACTTAAATTTATACATTTAAAAAATCCAATAATTCTTATATTGTTGGAATCAATTGTACATAGTTACAATGTGTGATCAATCTGATCATGATAGAGAATAGCTGGAAGAATTCAAATGTAGAAACTGAGGGACAAGTAAGCAGCTGTTGCAACAGTCTAATTGAGAGACAGCAGTGGTATAGATTCAGGCGGTGGGGGGGAGGGAGAGGGCAACAAACTAAAGAGATAGAACGGCTTTGATTAGGCAGACTTGCTCTAAAGGAAGAATCAAGGATGATTTCCAAGTTTCTATCTACTCAGAGTGAAAATGGACAAATCCAGGATCATGCATTTGGTTTGGGGAAGTAGAGAAAGGAGTTGCAGGCCTAAGACTGGTATCTTCTGAAAAGCCTGCTTGCAAGGTTGGCCTTTGGCTGGCATCTGAGAAGTTGGATTTTGAGAGGGTTCCCATCATTTCCTAACTTAAGAAGGACTCACTGCACCTAAACTGTTTAGGCAAACAATATGGCTCATGGTGCAACACCTGCTTTCCTCCAGGGAGTGTGGGGTTTGGGTGCATAGGAAGTTAAGGGTGTCTATCTGATCACCCTCCCCATAACAACCTGGCACTGAGTTTCCAGTGAGCTTCCCTAGTAGACAAGATCTCACATGTGTTGTCACGCTTCAGGGCCAGGGGAATTAAGTGTTTTCTGTGTGACTTCGCTGAGAGAAGTCTTTTGGAAGTTTGAGCCTGGTTTCCTCTGGGCTTTGCCCCATGTTCTTTTTTATCTGCTGATTTTGCTTTGTATCCTTTCACTGACATAAATCATAGCCATAAATATATCTACATGATGAGTCATGTGAGCCCTCCTAGTGACTCACCAAATATGCGGGTGGTCTTGGGGACCTCCAACACAGAGACATCTTGAGTTTGAAGCACTACTGTAATGAAAGCTCAACAAAGCAATCAGAAGCTCATGGGGTAGCTCTTAGCTGTAGAACACGACAGGGGTCCATTGATGGTATGTGCTCTTCTTAGACTTAACATCTAAATACAATTGGCCATATGGAACTAGAAGTTTGAGTAGGAATGATCTTTAGAAACCAGTGATCCACATTCCTCATTCTTTCAAATAACCCACAGTTGAGAAAGCAAAATACCTTTCTAGAGGTTGTTGAACTCACTGGTAGCAAATATCAGTACACCTACCGGTACATCACTTGCTGCCTAGCTGGAGTCTGTCCTTTCTCATAGGCCTCTTACTTACACCAGAATGTGCCACATGGTTGCAGATTTTCACCATGTTGCATTTTCAATTAAAACAGCTAAACGAGGTGTCTTAAAAGGATGATTTCCAAGCTGCCAGGACAATAATGCCACAAACTCCACCAGATTTTATTAGAGTCAAATGACAGTATAAATCATTAGGAAAATGTGTGCCAACCACAGAAACAGCAATGCCTCAAACTCTTGGAGTACTGAACAACATCCAGCTGGCTGAGAAAGAACCATGGGGCTTAAAATCATTTTTCGCAATTACTGTCCTAGCTAGTTCATCGTGTTTGGCAGATATGCCCCACATACATAAATGAACTCAGCTAATTTTCACTCCACTGATCGACAAATAAGATTTTTTTTCCCCCTCAGTAAAACCACCCAGAGAGCTTTCAAAAAATCTGAGGTAGTGCATCAAAAAAAAAAAAAAAAAAAAGAGTCCATTTGTTATGGTCTGCCTTGAAATAATGCATATTAAATAGGCCACCCAATATTCATCACTGCAATTTCCACTGCTAGGAGGGCAAATCAAGAGTACCACTGAACTATTAGAGTCTGAGTGTCAAATGACAATATTGCAGAATATTTCTTTGCCCTCCCTCTTCAAATTTTATTTTTTTAAATGCATATAAAGACTACATATTTACAGGGTCCCATGTTCTGTTTCAATTCATCCTCACACATCTATCATTTCTTTGTGGTGAAAACATTCCAGATTATTTCTTCTAGCTTTTTGGAAATATTCAGTGCACAATCCTTAGCTATAGTCACCCTACTGTGCAACAGAATACCATAAATCCTTTTTCTTGCCTAACTATAAATTAGCATTCATTGATCAACCTCTCCCTTCCCTTCTTCTCCATTTTTTTTCTTTTGAGTTAAATTTGCCTTCCATACAGTAGAAAAACATGAAGTTATTTACTATGGACTTCTCCAAAATCATTATTAGTTCTTAACCATTAGACAAGAAATATTTTATAATGCTATACCGATTTCCTTGAGCCTTAAAATATTTATATGACTAAAGAAATAAAAGAACTTTTCTATTAAACTTATATTTTCATTCCAGTTTCTTTTCCAAGTTGTCTTCTTAGGACTGTTCATCAATAGCCCAACTGTTGAATTCTATATAAGAATATCTTTTATGATAATTTCAAAAAATGTAAAACTATTTTCAACTGGTTAATGCCTCCCACAAAGAGAAGCATCCCTCCAACAAGAACTCCTACAGTGTGAATAAAATGTGTCATCTGTGATGACTCTGGAGAGGAAAAAGGGACACTATTAGAATAGGGATCCCAGGGGACTCTAATTATATGGATAATGCTCCATTCCTTAGATTTTTGAAGTGGTTGGATAGCATTTGTGGTATTCTTTAAACTTTGTATGTCTTAAATACTTTATAATAATTTTTAAATATCAAACTCCCTGAACTTGCTCAATTGGCATTCCTAATTCCATGAAGAAGAGTCTTCCTTAACCCTGCCATCTCTAGAATCAAGCTGAATTTTCTTTAGTCTTGTAAAAATGGTCCATTGCATCATCCAGATTCCATTAAAGCCAACTAGTTCTACTGCAATGAGTTCCCAAAGACTGGGCCAAATCTTTCTGACATTTCCTGTTAGATATCTCTTGTCTCTGGAGCCGCTTGAAAGAATACATAAGCCAAGGGTATTTTCAATCAGTGCAAGTAAAGTGAAAATATCTCCTCATATTAAAGCTGCCAGCTTCCCAAATAGAAAATGTTGTGAGTAACAGAAAGATATAAGACCAAGAAAAAGTTAAATTGACCAAATGTCCCATAAGTTGAAAAGCCCTTCTTCTCCCATTTGATAATGGGGAGATAGAGCATACTGTGCTCACATAACCTTGTGCTTAAAGTATGGCAGAGCAGTGAGTTCTCCAGTGGGTTCCTGGACCCCAGTATTGGCTCAATGGGGAACTTGTTAGAAAAGCAGAGTCCGAGACTCGGTGCTGGGAGTAGGATGGAGGTTGGGTGATAATTTATTTTAAGAAGCTCTTCAGGTGATTCCGATGCCTGATAGTTCAAAAACCACAGATGTGAAAGTTGGAATCCAAAGTCTCTGAATGCAGAGTGAATGAGTTTGAACACCAGGGTATGCCCTTGGTGTGATCTTGGGCCGGTAACTTAACTTAAATATGCTTTAATTTCCTCATCTACAAAATGAAAACAGTTCCTAACTCCCTGGACACTGGCAATAAGACATTACATGACAGAGTCTGGCAAAACGCTTCACATATATTGAGCACTCATTAAATGTGAGCAATTATTTTCTCTACTATGGAGATGATCATAGATTTGCTCACTCATAAATTAACATTCACTGAGTATTTGCCACATACTGCCCTTAAAATCACCCACAGAGTTCTGATGAAATTCTACTGCCTGAGCCCCACTCCAGATCAAAACAGAAAGAACCAGACCTGCAAACAAAAACTACAGCCAATGCCCAAACACCAGTGGCTGGATGTAGGCACATGATTCCGGGGAAGATTTTGGAGGAAAGCTACTTGACTATCAAGCTTTCCTTGCAGCTTTATCTACTCTTTCTCTGCTTTACGGATCTTAGGAGGTACGAATCATGTGTCTTTTAAACTCCCAGTGCTGGTGTCTTGCTTGAAAAAGGACAGATGCAGAAGTAGCTTGTACATGCAAGGAAAAATGAGTTCTCTTTCTAGGACAGGGCCCTCTAATTCCTGGAGCACCATATGCCAGGACAGAGGAACAATTACACAGCCATCATGTCTGTAACAAACCCTCATAATGTACATTTCCCTGAATATATTGTCCAAACCTCAAGGCTACACATAATGGTTTTGCACATCAGTTTCCAAGTGGGGGTGTGATATGGGTGAAGTTTTAAATTAATTAAAAGAGACACTCAAGCACTCTTCATGCCATTTCTTAATGTCCATTCTCCCGTGATGAATATAGAATGACAGGGGCAGGTCCAGGCTCATGACTTGGAGGCAGGACCCTATGGACACTTGCCAAGTAGCCTCAGAAAGTGCAGCAGGTCCCAGGGCTCAGAGAAAGGAGGAAGAAGGAAAGGAACACTAGAGCTCAGCTATGTCACTAATGTGTCACCAAAGAATGCTCCAAAGAGTGCCCATTGGACATGGGATCTCACACTTCTTTGACTACAAGCAATTAACAAATAAAACCATAACAGCATGGCCAGGTGTGATGGTGCACACCTGTAATCCCAGCTACTCACAGGGCTGAAGCAGGAGGATTGCAAGTTTGAAGTCAGTCTGGGCAACTTACTGAGATCCTGTCTCAAAATTTTTTAAAAAGTCTAGGGGTGTAGTTCAGTGGTCGAGTGCTTGCTTAGCATAAGCAAGACCCTGGGTTCCATCCCCAGTACCCCCACTGACAAAATCCTAGCATGTACTTTAGTGAAGTCATCGAAGAATAACCACAATTATGACTTATTGAGGGTATTCTAGTGTCAGGTAACATACTAAAGGCTTCTCATGCAAAATTTTATTTTGCTGTGGTAGCCAGCATCTAAGAGGACTCCCAGTGATCCTTACCTCCTTGTATACACACCATTGTGTAGTCCTCTTCCACAGTGAGCTATATCCCTGGCCATTTTTATTTTTTACTTTGGGACAGGGTCTCACTAAGTTGCCTGGGCTGGCCTTGAACTCGTGATTCTCCTGCCTCAGCCTCTCAAGTAACCGGAATTAGAGACATACACCACCACACTTGGCCCCATCCCTTTTTGTTAAGAGAAAATAAATCATTTAATGGAGGTCTTTAAAGTCCTTTGACTGTCCCCAAGATACTGTATTCATCCTACGTCGCGCCTATAATTCTGCCGTGTATTTTAATTAACTTCTATATAGATAGAGTAGAAGTTCCTTGCAGGCAGGACTAATGTCTGCCTCACAGGGCTAGTGAAGAGTAGAAAAGGCAAGCACAGGATGCTGTCTCATGTCTCAATGTCCCAGCTTTGGCATCTCAGCTCTACCACTTCCAGGCTAGGTGATGTTAGTCAAGTTACATAAACCTCATGAGCTCAGATTCCACATTCTTGTAACAGGGCGAATATTAATGCACACATTTGTTTACTTAGGAAAATACACATAAAGTGCCTAGTACCTTGCCTAGAGTGTAAGTGCCCAGTAACTGTTATCTGTTTGAATTATTACATTTAAATATGCATTGAAATACATCCAATATTTTAAATGACCCAGTGAAAGCTCTTCTCTCATCCCTTCCTCATGTCAGAAACAGAAGTTCCAACGAAGCTCTGGGAGACAGATACTGGAAACTAGTCACCAAGCTAACCAAGGTGCTGCGTTTTGGCCAGGGTGGCTCCTAGAGTTTAGCCTGCCCTGCTAACATGATGAGGGGGTCAAGGACAGGTACCACATTCCCACCATTCAAGGGACACATGCAGACAGCAACTTGGCTCTTTCCTATGAGCAAAACTGTGAGGCAAGGAAGGTCTCCCTCATCCTGGCCACATAAACGGGTGCAGAGGCACTTCTGCCTCCACCCTATTTCCTAATATCATTGCATTCTTACTATTTTGTCAGTGCAGACAAAGCTCCTTAGCTCCTGCCAACACTTGCTCTAAGCCTTCCCTTGTGGTTCACTCCTCTTTGGTTAGAGCTAATAAGCTGTCATGTTTTATCATCCCCTCAGGGGATTCCTATCAAATGATGTCTCCATTCCCACCTCCCTTTTGAACTTACCTTTGTGACTCCTTACATTTCCCCCCCATAAACATGATAGAGCTTTTTCTGTATGAAAGTGTTGGGAGTCTAAAATATTTCCACAACCTTCCACTTCTATGTAATACCAAGAAAAGGGTATGGCGAGAAATACCAGTCACATGCCCCACCTCCAAATAAGCACAAGCACCCAGGATTGCAAGGGTTCTTAGGTTTTAGGGGGTATATAAAGAAGGATCAAAATGGAGAGCCTAACCTCAAGTGACTCCCTGGATCTAGCAGAAGCAACTGAAAAACGGTATTAGTAAGTAGAATGCAAAGTGCTAAAGGGATAAATTCCAAGAGCAGCAGGAATGGAGGGTCCATTACCCCAAGGGAAGGGAAAGGAGTGACAGATAAGGACATGGGGGAGCCCTGGGGGAGCAGTCAGTCCTGGGTGTAATCTCTGAAGGTGGGAGGATCCTGACCCAAGGAGGTGGGAAAGGGCAGGGAGAGCACCCCGGGTAGAAGGAATAAAAGGCAAGGATCTAGGAAAGCATGAGGTAAGAATGGAAAACGCTGTAGATTCAGGTACTTTCATTAGTTTGGAGACATTTTGTACAGAATGAGGGATAGGGTTTTTTTTTTTTTTTTAAAGTGGTATAGTAGAAAATACTCTGCAATGTTTAGCAATACAAATTTTTGAGAAAGAGAAAAGTAAAGAGTTTTTTTTTTTTACAGATTACCAAGCAAATCAATAACATCTGAATTTCATGATTAAAAATAAGTAATGAGTTGGGTATGGTGGTGCACACCTGTAATCCCAGTGTCTCAGGAGGCTAAGACAGGAGGATTTCAAGCTCCAGTTGAGCCTCAGCAATTTAGTGAGATGCTGGGAATGTAGCTCAACGGTAAAGTGTCCATGGGTTCATTCGCCAGTGCTAATAATAATAAGAGTAGTATTCAAACCCATTTCTCAATATTTATGAAGCTAAAAACTCTTAAGATTAGATAAGTATATTTTCAAAGGAGGCAATGTGAAGTGAACGAGTGGAATCACTCTTCCCAGCATGTTAAGTGGTTTCCCTCAGGGAACTATCTTTAACTTAAACCACTGAACTAGTTACAAGTCAAACACTTTGCAAAGGTCGAATGTTTTCTCTGATATGTGGATGCTAACCCTCGCAATTAAGAGGGTGGGAACAGAAGTTCAGTGGATTAGACAAAAGGGAATTAAGGGAAGGAGGGGGGGATAGGAATAGGAAAGGCAGTGGAATGAATCTGACATAACTTTCCTATGAACACATATGACTATGCCACCATCAACCTCACATCATGAACATCCACAAGACTGGGATCCTAATTAGAATAAGACATATTCCATGCTTGTGTCATTATATCAAAAAGGATTCTATCATCATATATAACTGAAACGAACCAAAAAAATTAAAAGAATAAAGAAAGCACTTTCTAACCACCTTTTTTCAAGGTCTAGTTTTAAATACTAGTACCTATAGGGATAGAACACAGATTAGATGATGTAAGTAAGGATTCCTAACAGCGGAACCATTTCAATGATTTCCAAGCAACAACAGCCATTAACCATACTGGTTTCAAGGAGGACTAAATGTGTTTAAGAAATGAATACAATTTTAGACAGGTCGTAGGATGACTGTGCCTTAGTATATCTTCCCTGTCCTCAGGTCCAAACATAGGAACTCATTACATAAATGGTACTTTCAAACACAATTTCTATGAATTGGAGCTCTGTTCTGTTTCTTCTTAGAGCCAAAGAATTAAGTTCAAAAAAGATTCAGAAAACATCTACGGCCATTAACCAATCTCATATGGTGAAAAAGCCCCTGGTCACTGTCTCTTTGTTTGCTCAATGCCGAGAACTTTTCCCTATACAACAGACTTCCTTAGGACTTACCATATACCACATGCTCGGCCACTTGGGATCGTTGAAGTAGGTAGACTGGGCCCGGCTGAGGTCATAGTCCCTCTTTGTTCGTTTTTTCACCACTTGTTGTTGGATCCACTCCACCTGCCAAGAAGAAGGGTATTTGGTGAGTTCAGTTAATATCACAGTTAGCAAAACAGAAGTGACAAGCCAAGGCATTTCCTGTCTACAGTCAATGCTCTCAAGGTCACAGGCTTCATCACGGCAACCAGAATCTCGGAATCCAAGAGCCCAACAATTCCCTACAAATCCAGCTCTTATTCATTTTTATTTTTTTAATTAATCAATTTATTTCTTTTACAATAAAATGCATTTTGATATATAGTACACAAATGGAGTACAACTTCTCATTCCTCTGGCTGTACATGGTTCAGAGTTACTCCAATAGTGTAATCATACATGTACATAAGGTAATAATGTCTGTTTCTACTGTCCTTCCCATCCCCACAGCCTCAACCCTCCCCTTACTCCCATCTACGCAAACCAAATTTCCTTCATTCTTTCTTATCCTCCTGCCCCTCTATGGATCAGTATCCACTTATCAGAGAAAACATTTGGCTTTTGTTTTTTGGGGGGATTGGCTTATTTCACTTAGCATCATGTTCTCTAGTTCCATGCATTTGCCTGCAAATGCCATGATTTCATTCTTCTTCAAGGCTGAGTAATATTCCACTATGTATAAGTACCATATTTTCTTTATCCATTCATCTACTGAAGGGCATCTAGGTTGGTTCCATAGTTCAGCTATTGTGAGTTGAGCTGCTATAAACATTGATGTGGCTGTGATACCCAAAGGACTTAAAATCTTATTCATTTTTAATGCAAGCAGGAATTTTAGTCTTTTATAGACAGATAATTTGTAAATCTCAACAAGAAGCCAGACTTCTTTTTCAGAAAGCATGTTACTCACAATTTATTATGAAATGACAGTGTTAACTTTTTAAAGGTATTTTTCCATTATTACTTTATACTAAGAGTTGGTAAATTTTTTTCTGTAAAGGTTTAAATACTAAATAGTCTAGGCTTTGTAGATCATATGGTCTCTAAAGCCACCATAGATAAGACAAAAATGAACTACTATAACTGTGTTCCAGTAAAACTTTATGTGCAAAACCAGGCTGAACTTGACCTATACTTATATCAAATTTTTAAATGTTTTGAGATCATACATCAAATTTTAAATATATCCTGGGCAGGAAAGGGGAGAAAATATGGGATGAATTTAACACAATCATGGTGTATGCATATATAAATATACCAAAGGGAATTTCATGCTTTGTGAATATATGTAAAGTATCAATCAAAAATAAGTAAATAAGTGAGAGAAAGGAAGATCAGTAGAGTAGAGGAAGGAGAACATGGGGAGGAAGGAGAGGGCAAGCAAAGTGGAGGAAAGGGAGATTGGAATCAAATTCCACGCATGTATGCTTATTTCAAAATGAACACAACTACTATATATAACTACGATGCTCTTAAAAAAAAGTCCTGGAACCAAATGTCCCAGGATTACACATTTAAAAAAACAAACAAACAAACAACAACAACGATAACAACAACAAACAGCCTTCTATAACACAGTGTGGTGTAAAAGCACTATTTGGGGAATTAGAAATCCAAACCCTAGTCTTAACTTTAGCACAAAATTTGAGAAGTAATGCAATTTCCAGAATAATCAGCTCCTTGCCAGTTCTCAAATTCAAACCTGCTACATTTGAGAAAAATCTGCATATTTCACCATGACTTTTATTTAAATAAATTAACTGGGAAATGTGTTTAATATGGCATCTGTAATCTAATTGTAGGGGTATATATTTGGAGGTATATTTAAAAGCAGGTCCTCATTATGACAGTACAAAAGTAAGCACCACAGAGTTTCCAAGGAACACCTCATATGCAGTATAAGCCCAGGGGGAATTCCTCAATTGTTCTTAAATGTTCCTTTGTATTATCTCTTCTATGGATAGCTAATGCTCTGAAATGTTCTATTCAATCATTTATCCCTAATCTCTACAAAGAAATTCAAAACTGAGGTGGAAGGGGCTTTGTAATCAACAGCTGTAATTCCACATTCACCCATCCAGTAAAGATTTCAAAACATCTCTTGACTGTAAGGATTGTTCAACGTTATGGTTTCAATATAAGGTATCCCCCCAAAAGCTCATGTGTGAAACAATGCAAGAATGTTCACAGATGAAATGATTAAATTATGAGATTTGGAACCTATTGATTGGATTAATCCATTTGATGGATTCCTCATTTCAAAGGATTACTGTGCAGGGTGGTAACTCTAGGAAGTAAATGTAGCTGGAGGAAGTAAGTCACTGGGGACATTTCTCCCTCTCCCTTTCCCTCTCCCTCTCCTCCTTCCCCACTGTCTTGAGCTGAGCAGCTTTCCTCTGCAGTTCCCTTCCACCATAATAATTCTGCCTTGGAACCAGCTGCCTGTGAACTGAATTCTCTGAAACTGTGATGAAAAATAAATCCTTCCTGCTTTAAGTTGTTTTTGTCAGATGTTTTGGTCATAGCAACACAAAGCTGACTAACAGGCTGGAGAAGAAGAGCTACTAAGGTTTCCTTCTTGTGGTTTTTAAAAATTTCTTATTTTTTATTCATTAGCTTAGTTAACATGTCAGGAAGTCCTTTTTTTTTTTTGGTACTGGGGGATTGAACTCAGGGGTACTCAACCACTGAGCCACATCCCCAGCCCTATTTTGTGTTTTATGTAGAGACAGGGTCTCACTGAGTTGCTTAGCTCCTTGCTGTTGCTGAGGCTGGCTTTGAACTTGCGATTCTCCTGTCTCAGCCTCCCTGAGTGCTGGGATTACAGGCTTGAGCCACCGCGCCCGGCTCCAGGAAGTCCTTTTTAATGAGGGGTGGGGTAGTTGCTGTTAGCCTTTAAGGCAAAAATAAATAAGAGAAACCACAAGAAGACAAAACTAGATTAATAGATCAGAAGATTTCGCCACATAAAAGCTAAATACATGTGTATATGGCTGCATGGTGGCGTGTGCCTGTAATCCCAGCACTTTGGGAGGCTGAGACAGGAGAATCTTGATTTCAAAGCCAGCCTCAGCAACAGCAAGCCACTAGGCAACTCAGGGAGACCCTGTCTCTAAATGAAATACAAAATAGGGCTGGGGATGTGGCTCAGTGGTCCAGTAACCCTAAATTCAATCCCCAGTAAAAAAACAAAAAAAGTGTGTGTGAAAGAATCATTCTGAGGAAAAGCCAAAAAAGTGAAGAAAATACTTGTACCATAAAAATGAGTATGTCCTTAATATATAAAAATCATTCATAAATTAATAAGAAAAGCAGCTAACTTCTGAAGTATTACCTGATTCTTGGGATATTTTTTTCCTCTGTCTTATGAATAATTAAAAAACATCTTTTCTTTTTCTTTTTCTTTTTTTTTTAAGGTGATGGTGGTGTCGGCAGTTGAACCCAGGACCTTGTACATGCTGTGCAAGCCCTTTACTACTGAGCTACATCCCCACCCCACTTGAACAGTTTTGATCTTTTGATTTCTCTGTGAGAGATTCTCTTATAATTCATTGAACTATCAACATCGACATCTGGCAGTTTTAAAGAAATACTGATCCACCAGGGGCGGTGGTGCATGCCTTCAATCCTAGCAGCTCGGGAGGATAAGGTAGGAGGATTGCAAGTTCAAATCCAGCCTCAGCAAGTTAGATCCTAAGCAATTTAGCAAGACCTTGTCTCAAAATATAATATAAAAAGGGCTGGAGTGTGGCTCAGTGGTTAAGCACCCCTGGGTTCCATCCCCAGTTAAGGTATCTTCCTTAAAGTAGAACAGTGATTAGGGGCATTCATATACATAATTTATTTCCAGGAAACATTTTTAACCTCTTCATTTCAAACAATCTACAGAATGAATTTCATTCATTCATTTAATAAACATTACTTGCCAGGCACGGTACTGGGATGTAAAAATGAGTAAGGATTGCCTTTTCCTTTTGAAGGACTTACATTTGACCAGGGAAATTTATCAAGTATTTTCATCTTTTTCCATTTTGTCAAACCATAATTATTTCCATAAATGACATCTGACATAGACCCCATCACTGCATTACTTAAATCATTTATGACAAGTTCAACTGTGCAACTTATATTTGCAATCCTTATATTATGGTCTGTAAGTCTTCTCCTGATAAGGTTGAGCCAATGCATACTTGGGTAAAAGATGTAGGCAGATCTGTCTAGATATAACTAGTTTTAAAACTAATGTTATATTAGCAATGACCTTTTCCAATGGAGCCTTCATAAATTTCACACTGCCAACCTATATGTGTCCACAAACCAGAAAGTATCAAACCTCCTCTAGTGTGGACTTGGTAAAGAAATGCTTAGAAATCAGGACAGTGTCTACTGGGATGGAGGTGGATAATTGTTTCTAGACTGACACTAAGTATGTACTTCTCCCCAGGCACATACACAAATAGACAAATGGGTTAAATATGAGAAAACCCAATGACAGCCATTTTCCTAGACAAACTATAGCTACTAAAATAGAACAAAATATATTACCAAACAGCATCTCTTCTGTAATTTTACCAAACAAAAATGCTTAGTTACGGGGTTTAGTGGCTAGAAGGTGACACAGCAACTTGGCATCTGAATTTGACTGCAAGTCACTCTGTCTGATCACAGGGCTGTAGTACTCCAAAAAAAGTCCAGTGGCTTTTTTTTTCTTTTTCTTTCTTTCTTTTTTTTATTTTTAAAGAGTCAAATACCATGTATTTTTGTCTTGGTGCTTTATTGGTATGTCTACAGCTGTATATTTTTTGGAGAATGGGAAAAGTATCTCTTGGATCAGAAGGTTCCTATGACTGGAAAGACCATATTTATATTTTAAACTATTATCCATATGTCTATCCTTGAGCTCTTTAAGCAAAACTCAGAGGTAATGCATTATACAGATTTTATTTCATGCCAAAAAGTTTTTTGCAAAGAAAAGACCTTTAAAATTCATTTCCATACAACTACGGTCAGCCCAAGAGAAGAGAACAATTGTGCGCTTTCCTTCACTGGTTTAACTTCTAGAAGCTCCATTTCTCACACATTAAGGAACTACAGTCAACCCAGACTGTGAAAACACAGGACTTCTGAAATCACGTCTATCCTCCATCAACTTCAACATGCATGTGCTACAAGGTTTTAAGGACACTCCTGTGCTTTGCTCCCAGCATTGCCCTCCCTCCCAGGTCCAAGTAAACACTGTGGATATACTGCTTGGGATCCTTTCTCTAAGGATGGCCTTTCCATCCAATCTTACTTGCCAAGCAAAACACATTAATTTATAATTGTGGTAAGGCTACCCCTTGATCTCAGATGAACTTGTGCCTCATTATTTTAGAATTTCCCAACTTGGTGATATTATACATGGAGCAAGCAATCTATGAGCAACACGAGAAAAACAAGATGTTATCATATGAATATATGTCTTCCCAATATAAATGGGAAATAAATTATGGCATTCCATAAAAAATATATCCTACAGTGAGAAGGAGGAAATCAGTTCTTTAAATATGAAGATATATTGAAGTTAATGATTAAAACTTACTGGCAGCAAATGTCTGTGTGTGTGTACGTGTGTATGTGTGTGTGTGTGTGTGGAATAAAACAGACCCAAAACATAAAAGAAGATAGTATATAATAATGGTGCTACCCTAAAACAGTGAGGAAAACAAATCACTAAAGTATGGTATTTAGAACAACCAATGGAAAAAAAATAAAGTTGAAACAATTCTCACATCTCACTCAGAATCCATTACATAGGGATCAAAGATTTAAATATAAAAAGTTAACAAATAAAACTATAAAAAATACCATAAGAAATAGGGGATGTTTTCAAAAATAATGTTAAGACTGGAAGAGGTTTGTTTATCCAAGCATAATATAAATTTAAAAGGTTTTTTAGAAAAATTGATAAATCACACAAAAAAAATAATGTATTTGGCAGGGCAAAAACTCAAAAGTAAGATGAAAGACATATAGAAAAGTTGATAGCTCCTACCACGCACGAAAGTCCATCCCTCTAATATACAAAAAAAAAAAAAAAGTCTATAATCAATAAGAGAACAAATCAACAGGAAAATGGAATAAGGTTAGAAGTATAAAAATTTCAGGAAAGGTAAATCAGGTTAAAAATATGCCTAATATCTCACACGTTTCTATGGTCTAAATATGGTCTGTGCCTGCTCCAAAGGTGATGATCCAAAGGAGCTGGACCTTTAAGAGTTGGGCCTAGTGGGAGGTCTGTTGAGGGTATTTCCTGGAAACATCATAGGACTCTATTCTCTCTCTGGGCTTCCTGTTTGAGATGTGACCACTTCCTCCTGCACATGCTCCTGCCCTCACATGCTGCCATCTGCCACACTCACCAGAGGGCAAACCAATGAAGCCAAAAGATCTTGGACTTTGAACCTCCAAAACTGTGTACTAAATAAACCTTTCCTCTGTAAATAGTTCGTGTCAGATATTTTGACATAGTGACCAAAAGCTGACTAATATACATATTAAAACAAAAGCAAACTACCAAACCGAGATGCCACTTTTTCACCTTTTAGATAAAAACAATCTAAAGGTTGATAACATACTAGTGATGGCACCGGAAAATAGTCATGCTCATGTCATGGTGAAGGGAATATAAATCTGTACAATTCTAAGGAGAATAACTGGATAATACCCACAAAAGCAACAAAAGAGGTGATTTCAACTTTTAGGAGTTTAACCTGCATATTTATTTGCACATGTAAATATACAAAGTTATTTACTGAAGCATTGCTAGTTGGAAACTAAAAACTGAAAATAACCTGAATATATATATATATATAGACAGGGATTAATTAAATATGCAGTGACACATACAATATGTCATTATGTGTTAATAATGGAGTTGGAATTTAGAGAACTGTTATCCTAGATTTCAAATCCTGTGTTATCCTATGTGATCTCTGTGAGCCTCTTTTTTCTGTAAAACAAGAAATAGACTAAAGATAACCTCTAGTTTCTTTTCACTAGCTTTGAAATTTTGCTTATATAATCCTATTCTGTGGTTTGATTGGGAACAAAAAGTTTATTCAAAGCAATAGAGAGGTGAGGTTGATGCTCCAGTTGATACACGACCTGAAATCATTCTATGAAGATGCAAGATTAGTATGTAGAAAAGTCGTGTAAATTATATTACCATTTAGTGATCTGAATGAAGCAGTTGCTAGAAAATAAAATAGTCTCTGCATTTTCTATCTTTTTTATACCTTTGACAACATTAGGAAAATGAACATGAAAATATTTTTTATCTGTTTTTTTCTCTGGCTTTGAAAACAAAACAGAGCTGCCTCGATTAAAAGAAAAAAAATTGTGAGTTCACTGCACAGTGGAAATTTTTTGCCATGGAAAAGAAGGATTGATGAAGACATTTGGTTACTGACATGCAGCTCCTAAGCCCTAAAATCAGAAGGCAACATATCCCAGAAGTTTTCTAAAACTCTGATAAACAGTCAGAATTAACCAGTGGAAAAAAAATTTTTAAATCCAGTGAAAGTATGTGTTCAAACATTAAGTTTTGCTCCATCTAGTAACTCATAGCTAATGAGTTACAAAATATTGACATTTTGTTGTCAGAAAAAACATAATTGTTTGAATTGTACTTATTTTAGATAGCTACTTATGAACAAAATAAAGCATTACGTTTTATTTGATGGGAGACTTGTACTTGATTTGCTTGGAACAGGCATTTTCAATCTATTTAATAACTGCAAACACCAAGGGTTGATATTAAAGAACACATCTGGTCAGGAATACAGGGAATCATATAATTTTTGAAAGATCATTTAGAAGGAAGTTGTGAAATAAATACTGCGTGAACATTTGGAACATTGTTATGGAAGACAATATAGGCCAAATGAAAAATTCAACTCTATCATAAAGTTTTACATTTAGTAGGCCTTCTCTAAGAGCCAAAGTTTAAAAATGTGTTATCAATTTAGTTTTGTTATATGTTAATGGGAAAACTCATAGCATTATTGTTATTACATTAGTCAATTTCAGAGAATTAAGGTCATGCTTCTCCCTGTAAACAATTTAACTATTATTTATAGACTTCTGAAAATTTACTCTTTTCATTTTTTTGCCTGGTTGACATTTTGTTTTTTCTTTTGTTTTTCCACTTCTAAGATGGTGTGTGAAAGGGAAAAATAGTTACATACAATTAGTGCAGGAAAATGTATTCTCCATCTCCTTTTTGTTTATGTTCACTCCAAAAACATTTATTAGTTAGCTACTATGTGACAGGTATTGTTCAAGATGCTAAAGAATGGCAGTGAAAAAACAATCAATTTTCTTCCCTCAGTAACAAAGTTTCCATTCTAGTGGAAATCAGAAGGTAACGGTAAATAAATAAAAGATTATATAATAGACTTTCATAGTGTTAAATAGTACAAAAGTAAGTAATGTGAGCAAGTAGAGAGTGATTATGGAGGAGAGGACTCTTAAGAAAGGCAGTCAAAATCTTTAACAATAATGTCATAAGCAATGTAACTAGCTAAGGCAAAAGATCTAAAATGATTATGTGTCTGTGTATTTTTGTCTGTAGCTGATTTGTGAGCCACAGACCCCTATAACAATCCCTCAGGTGTACTGACATTGCATTTCGCCCTCTAGTGGATAAAGAAAAAGATCCACACAAATGTCACGGAAGCCCACTTCCAGCCATCTGGTCAACCTGGGGTATAATCTAGAAGGGACCACAATTCAAAATGTATATGTCCCCACAATTGCACCAACCCCTCAAATGATAGAGACAAATTCAGCTGAAAGAGATATGAAGCAAGGCCTTCTAAAACATGAGGCACAAGGGATCCCCTTGTCCAATGGTAGGAGTCATGCCCTTGTGATGTGAGCTAGGGTAAATGGGTTTAGTTGGGCAGGCTTTGGTACACATTCCATGCTTCAGATTATGCAGGAAAAATCATAGGTGGAATGTCATCTAAACAGCAGAGAAATAAAATGATCGCTAGTATAGAGAGGGTCCCAAGCATGAAACATTCCAATATAAGGCATAAAATACAATTTAGTGTATCAAGTGTAGAACACTGTACTAAGAATTAGAAGACATAATTCCTGAATCCTTTGATCTTGGAACTTAGCATCTCTGAAATTCTATGAAAAAGAGAAATAATGCCCTCATTGGACTAATCTTATAAAACCATGAACATTAAATTAGGTTTTGTACCCATCAGTAAATGAATCTTACAAAACAGTAAACATTATCAGGCTTTTAAAAGCAAAGTAGTTATTTCTGTCACTATATCTAAAATATCCAGTGTTTGTTCTTTACATATGCCATAGCATGATGCTCTTTGTATCCAGAGGAGTCCAGTTGGGCTAGTCTATACCACAGATGGGCAGTGCACAGCCCAGAGTCTTGGGAGAGCACCCCAACCACTAGCTAGCTTGGCCACTTTCAGAAAATCACATAAAAATTCTATAGGTAGGTAGGTATTCTATATCTACATTTGTAAAATGGCATTATCATTAAGGGGGAAGGGTAAAATGTGCTATACAAATGCAGGCTCATATAGTATTTAGTACTCTGTATTTTAATTGATTGCTTCTCTACTGCCTTGATGGGAAAGAAATCAGATTTTAGTACCCATAGTACCAAAAGCAATGGTTGGCAATAGACCCTCAGTAAGTAGGTATAGATGAATGGATATTTTTACACTGTATTAATCCATTTGCTTGGTAGCCATGCCTAAGGGTTTAGTTTTTAAAAGAAACATAACAGGACATTTTAATTAGGAAGAGGTATATAAAATAGGAGCCAGAAGTCCAGGCTTAATGCTACAAATTATAATAGGATATTTTGTATTTCAATAACAGAGAGTAGCACAAAAATGATTACATTACTAGCAATGAACAGCATGTAAAATTATTAATGAAAGATACATTCTTTCTACATATGATTCCATGTTTTTAATATATCATTGACCCCCTACCATGTTTGACCCCTGCTTAAAACCCACTCCTGGGCAGATTTTTGTTGTTTCAGATAGAGTCATTTCCTCAAATTTACCAGCATAAAATTTCAGAAGCAATGAAAAATAGTGTCTAATAAAAACAGAAGAAAGTAAAGTGGGTGTTGACATGGGCCAAGAATGAGGGATATTATTGCAGACACTGGTGGTCATGTCATAAAGTGAAGGGGCACAGGGCTGAATAATGTCAATCTCATGATGCTGAGTTACGCTTCCCCCAAGACTAATGGAAGACATCTCCAGCAATGGAATGGTCAATGGCTGTCCACAATCATAGCCCACAGTAGAGGAAAGATGAATTTAAAATCAAATGCAAAGGAACAAGGAAATGACTGGAAATCAACTCTTAAAGCTAAACGGAAAGAGCTGTCAGACTGAGAAGAAAAAATTAGCGCATATTTCATTAACATTTGAATATTAAATATTTTAAGCCTTGGATTTTAATATTTTAATATTAAATATTAATATTTAATAAAACATATTAATATTATAATATAACAATATAAATATTTAATAAAATATTAAATATTTTAAAACATTTAAGACTTTGTCTATGCTGGCCACTGGTAACAATACCTATAAGCAGTAGTTTTCTCCTAATTTGCAAGGAAGTTTTTTTTAATCTTTCTAGGAAAGATAATTTCAAAAGAATTCCAATTAGTTTTCTTATTAATCTTGTCACTCCCTAAACTTCCTTAAAATCTACTGTAGGCAGGTCACTTATTTTATGTTTGTCTCAAGTATATTTGCCTTTTTAATTTGTCCTTTGGGGGAAAAGATATCTCCTTTATTCCTACTCATGCCAAGATACTTTCCAGTAGGTTAAGAGAGAGGAGGTGGGGAGGAGAAGAAGAAGGTAAGGGAAGGAGAAGGAGGAGGAGGAGGAGAAGGAAGAAGAGGAGGGAGAAGAGGAGGAAGGAAAGAAGGAAGAGGTGTGAGCACATGCCATGAAGCAGGTCTGGGGTATTAACAGAAAAAACTAGTGACGTAAACTCATTAAATACTTGTAGAATGGCAAGATTACTTCCAAAGATTCTTCCATTTTCTAACTTGCATTTCAGGGTTTTTTAATTTTAAACTTCAGGACAATTAATTTAAGAAATGAGAGCAAATTTGAAAACAATTTTGATTGCACAAGTATTTCAAGGAAATGGAATTCTAAAGTAACTAAAACTAATTCTACTGTCTGAGTGCCACCTGGGGTTAAGTTTACAGGTTTGATTAAATGCAATCTCTTAATGCAGGGACTGAATTGAGACAGCACATAACTCCTCCAGCTTCATTCTGGAATAAAGATTATCACTGCATTAGAAACAGTGGCATGACTTCATTCTACATGTATTTATATCTTTTGAATAATCATCCTCTAAGCAATTTGGAAGGTAAGGCAAAGTAATTAATAAAATCCATCCAACACTTGAAGTAAATATAAGTTACATCTCATTCTGCCCTTAGCATGGTAGAAGTTGTAGAAAGCTGCAAGAACAACAATTTTACCTTAAAACAAAGCATTGTTCTTTGGTTCTCTTTGACCAATCCTGCAACTCTGCATAAATCATGCAAGATATTCCGAGATCTGTATTTGTAAAAATTGGATGCCCTCAAGTTGTATATCAAGAGAATACAAAGAGGAGCATTATTTGGTACAGAGTGGAGAAATTGTTCTATTCAGCTGAGATTAATGTAAAAAGAGGCAAATGCTGGCACAAGAAAGAGCACTTATTCTCATTTCGTCAAGCAGAGAACAGGGTGATCTGTTAAATATCAAAAAGTATGTTAGCATCTTGCAACAACATACCTCTTAATTCCATAGACACAAGCTATGATCATGAGAGTTACATTCATATGAGAGAAACACTCCTCGCCTATGAATAATTCAGCTCATTGCACATATTGTCTTATTTTCCTAGTTATTTAAACATAACTGGCAATAGCTTTTGTTTCTAAATTCTACGGACCTTACTGCTATGATTTTGATCTCAGTAGAAAAACTAAGGAGGGATGGTTTGAGCATGTCCATTCAGAACTGGGCAACTTCACCTTATAATTTTGTCCCTTTAGTTCTATTTTTTTTCAGTTTTTAAATTTTTCTAGTGTCTTTAAATCCTGTCGTTGATAGGATTGAAAATCTTGGAAATCAGAAACTACCTATTGTTATATTGGTAAGCTCTTGCTCGATGCATCAAATGGGGCTGCTTAAAAGCCAATGTATTTTTTTCCCTGCTGCAATAAGATAAATATGCAACTTTTAGGGAGATGTATAAAATCAGCACAAGTGTTCCATGTTCCCTTGAAGTCAACCCTCATTTTTAAGCCTTAAAACATGCTCAAAATCCATAAATAAACAAGTAGTCTTAAAGTCACTGAAAAGGAACAGACTGAATGGAGAACGGATGGGCCCCCAATTAGCAGAGAGAAAGATAGACCAGCCTTGGGGAAGGTTTCTGATGCCGGTCTCCATTGTACTTTTTCTCTTCCTCCTGAACTCTAACCTTCTATTGGCCGAGAGAGCGGGGCTGTTTTGTAACCAAAAATACTGGGATTGTGGCAGCTCTTAAACACTATCATCACTCTCTGAAATATTTAGCAAACAGCTACTTTGGTCAAGGGTGGGGGAGAAGCATGCCTTTCAGTCTCAGGGAAAAATACTGTCCAAACTCCTGGGCAAACGGGAAAGGAGTTGGCATTTTTTCCCCTAAATCCAGTTGCCGGAGGCAAACCAAATGTTTTCTCAATTTGAGTGTTACTCCTTCACCTCAGAAACCACGGTCGAGGTGGTGCTTGACAAAACTTGCAGGGCAGAGCACATGAAACTCTGCACGCGGGCCTGATGAATGAGCGCGCCAGCTCCAGCTCCTGCCAGCCCCATGGGAGGGCAAGCAGTGCCCCAGCTCCCAGCTTCCTGGAGGTCTCCATGTGTGTTGCAGAGACGAGTGCCAAGTCACTTCACTGGGCCTGCCGCTCCCTGAATGTGTAATCCATACCCACCACAGTCAATTACAGGAGCCCCGGGGCTGCGGCTCCAGGAGGAAGAGAGAAAACACATTTTCATCACTGTCATCGAATCTGACACTTTCTTAGTCTGAAGACCCAAAAGCGGCACATTTCCATCATCAAGCCTACTTCCTTCATGCTGTGTGTTTTGGATGGCTTACCTTGGAGTCTGTTCTGTCAATGTTCATAAAAATGTGATGTGTTTACTACACCCCTGGGGAAGGGGGATGTCACCAGTTCTCTCCATCCCCACTCCACCCCCAAAGAGTTCCACCCTGGCACATTCGGAGCCTCAGCACTGAACTGAAAGCTGGCCTTAACCACAGTTCCCAGCAACCCTACTGAGCCTTGGGGACAGGAAAAAGGGCCATCGAAATTCTAGCACCTGCTGGGCACAATCCTCAGACATTTCTTTGATATTATATTTAGCAGCTCAGAATGCAACTGAAGGAAATCAGAGAATGCAAACTGAGACTACACGCTGGAGGGCATCTGAGGATTATACCTAGATCTCATGGCCATCCAGGAAGCCAGGGTCGAGGTTCTGAGTTTCACCAGCACCCCTGCCAGGAGGTGGTCCTGGCAATGGCAGCCATGGTGTGCCTTGCCCAGAGCAGGCAACCCGTAAATATTTAGAGAATCAGTGATGTCATTAACTACTCTTTCAGTAAAAGAATAATTGATGTACCAGTCATTGTTCAGCCCCTAAATATGTAAGGGAAAGGGAGAACAAAGAAAAAACAAGTATAAGATTTCCCAGACTCTGGAAAAGGGAGAAAATAAAAATACTTCTACCTACTGATTCCTTAATACCATCAAACTCTTGGATAAAAGAATCATCCTGTTACCAATGGGGAGACTGAGGCCCAGTGGAATTAAGGAGCTTGATCAGATCACACAAGGGAAAGAATCTGAAACAAGAAGTCTGATAAAGTTAATCCATGCCCAGGTTATTTTCCACAGCCCAGATTGGCTCCTTTCTGAAATCTCCTTCCACTAATAGAGTGGGTGAGGGGAACATATTTTTCTCCCTGTAGTCACTGTAATATTTCTGTGCTTGGAGATTAGTTAAAGCTGATCAAAACACTTCACTGGAAACTTTATGGGGAAAGATGAGAGAAGGAGAAAGAAGGAAATGGGGCACAGAAGGGCATACAGTGGGGCATTTATATCCATGCTTGGAACTTGGGGGGATCCTCAGTTACTCGAGGAAGCATTTTTAAATGGCTCATAAGACTCATTTAGTCTGCAAATGACAGAAGAGTTGTCTGATGAGTGGAGAATAAAAACTTGAAACAAGCAAAAGAATTGTTAGGCACTGCTTTGGCAGTGATGACAGAAATCCTTTTTCCCTCAAGGGCACTTTTTGAGTTGTCATTTAAGAGGACATAAAGTTCAAGGCCTGAACATTTTCCAAATTGAAAAACAAAAAACAACCGGGCTCAGTGGCGCACGCCTGTAATCCCAGCACTTTGGGAGGCTGAGACAGGAGAATTGCGAGTTCAAAGCCAGCCTCAGCAATGGCGAGGCGCTAAGCAACTCAGTGAGACCCTGTCTCTAAATAAAACACAAAAAAATAGGGCTGGGGATATGGCTCAGTGGTCAAGTACCCCTGAGTTAAAAAACAAAGCAAACAAAAAAACCCCATAAAACTAGTAACTAAAGTCCTTGGTTACCCATATGTTCTGAACTAGACTGAATTGACAAGATGAGGCTAAGAAGGCTTGTTGGTTGCTGATTAAGGGTTAGATTCTAAAGTCCAAGGAACCTGTTGTAGAGAACTCTTGTACATCCACAGCAGGGTAACCTTGTGCCTGTTGCTTAACCTATGTTTGTAAAATGGGCAAGATAACAGAATCTGAAGACTAAATGAGCTGATTCACATCAATCCTTAGCACAGTTCCTGGCACAGCAATATCCACCCTGCCACCACAGTGATGTGTTGGTGTGGCAATGTATACCCATCAGGAAGTTTACTTCTTTTACTAGCCCAAGAGCTGCAGGTCTGAGTTCAGACTCAGCTTACCAGAGTGTAACAGTGAAAGCAGAAGTTTTATAAAGAAACTAGAAATCAGGAGGTCTATGCTATCCAGCCTGTTCATTATTTGCTTTCAATTTTCCTAGGTTGGAGTTTAGCAGTGGAGCCAGGTTAGTGATTTGACCCCAAAAAAGATACTTCTAAGGCTGAGGAGTGGGGTCAGGCAGCAAGACTGTTCTGGACCACCTTCTTTCCACCCTCCTAAGTAGGCCATCTCTTGAAGGAAATGTCCTGCTTCAAACAAGAGAAGGCAACCTCAAAGCTTCTGAGATCCAATGTGATTAGAAAACTTCTGGTTTTTTGGCCTGCTTTTTGTCTAGCATGAGGACAGTTTGTATTAACCTCTGAGAATGGGCATCCAGATGACGAAAAATAAAAATTATATATTAAGTTTGTTTTGTTTGTTTTGTTTTGGTACTGGGGATTGAACCTAGGGGCACTAAACCTCTGAACCATATCACCAGCCTACCTTTATATTTTATTTAGAGTCTCATTGAGTTGCTTAAGGACTCGTTGCTAAGTTGCTGAAGCTGGCTTTGATCATGGTCCTCCTGCCTCAGTCTCCTGTGCTGCTAGGATTACAGGCATGTGCCACCGCACCCAGCTCATTGTCTGTTTTTGGAAAACAAACTTTCCAACTACTTTTTCTTATGGAGTAACTAGCAATGGCCCTAGGAAGAAGACCAGAACCAAGGAAAGCTGTGCTGATGCAGAACTCCTGAAAGCAGGGTGTGATGCTCCCACATTGAACTGGATTTCTAGGCTTTCTGCCGTGCAATTCTAGTGAACACAAATGCCTTGGAGTTTACCAGAGTCATGATTAGAAAAACAAGTAGGTTATATACATAATGATGTCTAAAATAAAGTAAATAAGTAATAAGATTGCAAAAAAGATTTCAAAAAACTTTTTAAAAATATTTTTTAGTTATACATGGACACAGTGTCTTTATTTTATTTATTTATTTTTATGTGGTGCTGAGGATCGAACCCAGTGCCTCACATGTGTGAGGCAAACACTCTGCCACTGAGCCACAACCTCAGCCCCTCAAAAAACTTTTCAATTAGCCCCTACCAATGACTATGAAGAGCTGACAGTCGGTGAGATGGATCAGATCTGACTCTTTTTTAACATTTCCATAGCTAAGTCACCCTAACTTAGACCCACGTGTTTGTCTTTGTTTTTTGTATCCTGAAAAATGAAACCCCTAGTAATCCCCTGACTGACTTCTGTAAATTTTGATGGTAATTTATTCCAGCTTCCATGCTTCTGCCAGAGGGCCCCCATATGTAAATTCTTTGATCCTAGCATACTCTTAGTGACAGAGCCTTTCCTTCTAAGGTGCTTCCAGACCACCCCTAGTTAATCTCTACTATAATTATTACTAAAAGCATTTTAATAATTGACTTGTCAGGCTTCTCCATGAAGCACAAACTCCTAGAAGGAAGAGATGTCTGTGTCCCTGGCATTTGGTAAATTGCCTAGCTGATAACAGATGTGTAATATGTGTTTGTTGAATCAATTTACCCGTTTATACATGAAGAATAGAACAGGACTCTATGAAATCTAAGACTGGCATTCAAAGCCTTGCATCAGCTGATTAGCTGACCTAGCTCCTGGGACTGGACTTTCACAACACCTGTTTGATATAGTTGTTTCTTGCTAAGCTTTCAAATCAATTTGATTCAATACACATTTATTTAGCATCTATTAGGTGCCAGGCACTGCTAGGCACTGGTGTTGTGTCAGTGAATCTACCAACACATCTCTGACTTCTTGAGTCAAAGAAGACAATTTAGTTAATTGTTGGCATTAACTAAAAGTCTGGTCCCTCCTAGAGGTGCTAATGGCCCAGTAAGGGAGTTACAATAATATATTAAAGTGCATATCTTAGCAACAGTGGACCACCGTTCATCCCTTCTTGCCCTACAATGTTTTATGAGGCAACTTTTTGAAAGTTTCAGCATGCTGTTACCACTACATTGTATTGTCCAAAGTTGGTTAACAATACAGAAAATGAGAACCCAACCCTAATCTAAAGGCCTGTTCAGGAAAGCTGTGCATCCAAAGTGCATCAACAGCTGTTTCTAGGCTCTGGGGAAAAAATAAAATAAAATAAAAGGTCACCCTATATTTGCAGTAAGACTCAGAAGAAAATGGATTAGCTCTTTACCCTTGGAGACTCTATTTACTAAGGCTACATGTGATCCAGGCAGAAAGAATAAAAAGCCATGCAGAGGCAGAACTAATGTTCCTTTGTGTTGAAGATTTAACCTGCAGTGATGGTTTTCATAATATGTATAGTAGTAGAAATGGGTTGCACAAAACTAGATGGTTTTAGATTTAATTCTAGGAAGCAATACATTCTATGTGACCCTGCCCAATTCATACTATGTGAATTTACCTGATTACTTGTTTTATTCCATTGTGAGCAAAAGTGCAGGGAACATAATAGGTGTTTGGTAGAAAATAGTTCTTTTCCATTGTCACCACCATTCTTGCCATAAAATCATCACACATGGATGCTCCTTGATTTACAGTGGGATTACGTCCCAGTAAACCTATCATAAGTTGAAAATATCATAAAAGAAATGCATTTAATATGCACAACCTGCTGAAGATTCTAGCTCAGCAACACAGTATCGGTTGCTTTTCCTGGTGATTGTGCAGGTGACTAGGAGCTATTGCTCACTGCTGCCCAACACTGAGAAAGAGCAATACTGCATATTGCTAGACCAGAAAGAGATCAAAATTCAAAATTAGAAGTATGGTTTCTTCTGAATGTATATCACTTTTGCACCATTGTATATTCAAAAAAAATTATAAGAGGAACCATTGTAAGTCAAGTACCATTGATATGTTTATGGACAGGGCAAGGAACAAACCTGGAGTTAAAACAAAGGTAAGTTCACCTGCAATTAATTAAATTTACTGAAATCTGTACAACTACTAAAAGTATGTTCACCTCTACAGCAAGAAGAAAGATTTTTTTCAAGAGCACATTCCCAAGAGGTTAGAATGGTGAGTTGATCTCTTCTAGGCAATGTGTCTATTAAATAATCTATTTGTTAAAGGTCTTTAAAAATGGACATGGGCACGGTGGCGCACCCCTGCAATCCCAGTGCTTTGGGAGGCTGAGACAAGAGAATTGCAAGTTCAAAGCAGCCTCAGCAAGGACAGGCTCTAAGCAACTCAGTGAGACCCTGTCTCTAAATAAAACACAAAATAGGGCTGGGGATGTGGCTCGGTGGTCAAGTATTCCTGAGTTCAATCCCCAGTACCAAAAAATAAAAAAATAAAAATCATTATTGGGAAACTACAGGTGACAATGATGAGGTCATTTTTCACTTTTAAGCTACTGCACACTCTTCACAATATAATTAATTCATGAGAGTTTTTGTCTCCCAGTTGCCATTGTAAGAAATCTCTGATAGGCTTTTTGGCCAGTTTCCACCAATAAACAATCTCTAAAGATTGCCTTTTGGAAGGACTTCTGGAGGGATGGCTCCTTTCTCTGACATTACCTACAGTGAGATACAAGGGCTTAAGGCCAAGAGAGGCCAACATGGCAGCACGGGAGAAAGACCTTGATGGCAGGTCTTATAATACCTTTCCTCCAGTCTTGTCTACCTTTCTCTAATGTGCCCTCAATAGCTCACATGCTGGAGTCCACTTCTAGATTCTGAACCACATAACTGCTAGTGACCTGTGGTCCTCCGGTGGCAGCTGCAGAGTTTGGAATATCATTCTTTCCAAGTGTTCTCTCTCTCTCTTTCATTTGTTCTTTTTAGATATACATGACATTAGAGTGTATTTTAACATATTAAATACACACGGAGTATAACTTATCCTAATTAGAATCCCATTTCTGTGGTTGATACATGATGTGGGGTTTCACTGGTGGTGTGTTCATACACTTACATAGGAAAGTTATATGTTCTCTCTTATTCTGCAATTGGCAACTGGAAAAATAAACAGCTGGCTTTTTGTGTTCATTAATTTTTGCTTCATAAACCTAAGAAAAGAGGAAATAACCTAACTTTTAAAAAAGTCACCAATAAGCATGTATGATAGTTAATTTTATGTGTCAACTTGACTAGGCTACAGTGTCCAGATTAAACATGACCTCTGGATTTAACTGTGAGGGTGTTTCTTGGTGAGATTAGCATCCAAATTCATGAACTCAGGAAAGAGGATTTCCCTTCCAAAGGGGCATTGGCACCATTCAATTTATTGATGGCCTGAAGAAGGCAAAAAGCAGGAGGGAGGTTTCCTCCTTTCCCTGCCTGCTTGAGCTGGGATATTGGGCTTCTACCCTCACTAATCCACTGGTATAAGCTGGAACTTAGACCAGTGGATTCCCTGGTTCTCAGACCTGTGCTCTTGGAATGGAATTACACCATCAGCTTTCCTGAGTCTCCAACTTGTAGAAGGCAGATCATAGGACTTCTTGGCTTCCACAAGAAAGTGAGCCAATTCCTCACACTCTCTCTTTCTCCTGGCTTCCTCTGTTTACACACACACACACACACACACACACACACACACATACACAGTACCAGTGGGAGATACCTATCTCCCATTGGTCCTGTTTCTCTGAACAACCATGGCCACCTATTATCAACAAGTATCAATGGCCTATGGTCTACCTCAATTGACAGCCTCTTTTTTGCCATCGATTCTTTGCTTTGGGGACAGGAATCTTAGAAATTCTCTAGATCAACTCCTTCATCTTACAAATGAGAGACTCACATCCAAGCAGGCTTACAATGTGTTTGTAATAAGAAAGGTCTATTCCTCTCAGGCCTGCCTTTCACCACTGTTCCACCACCATTTTAGTCTGACACTTGATGCTTGGCTTTTATGAGCATTTGAAACAATATAGATTAATAACCCTCTCTCTGCAAGAGAAGAAAAAACTGCTATTTAAAACAGACGTTTGGCCTCCTAAATGTGACAATGAACTGTTGATTTGTAATCTGGGCCTACAAGGAAACAGTCTTTACACGTATATGGTAGATGTGCAATGACCACTTAATTAATATGTGAAATTGAAATGAACCATAAATTAATAATGGTCCTCATCAAACTGAAATTCTACTGCTATTAGTCATGGATTGGCATTTGTAGGCTTTATTCCTTCAGCTGCACATAAACATGTACACACCTAGTAACCACTACGTATTCTGGATGAATATTACAGGTGCAAAGCAGAGATTCTGAGTTTCGTGAGGACAGGCAGCCTTTGGTGGGGTTGTGTTAGCTATCTGACAAATCACTGCAATGTTGGCATGTGTTTTTCAACTGTGTTCTAAACCCATGTTTTAAATCATTGCTTTTATCTTGAAATCTGTTTAAAATATTTGAGGAAAATGAGATAATGCCAGGGAGAGGGTTCTGAGAACACTCAGAAGTTCTCAACCACATTCATCAAGTGACATAGATATTCAATGTCTTGAGTAGGAAAGAAGAAATCAGGAAAAACAAAAACACTGTACTATAAGAAATAATTAGAAGCCTGACTTGTTTGTGTTCTGGTTAAATGACTTTCACCCAGTTATAATCTGACCTACCTCAGTACTAAATTTTGATTTTCCTGGTATCCTTGCCATTCTAAACCCATGAGCACAATTAAACATGCTATCTTGAGATGTGAGAATACTGCAACCAATGTCATTGGATTTACACAAAGATTCACAACAGGTTTCAGACATTCTACCTCAATAGTCTTTAATCTTCTCAAAAGGTTGGATGTTATCGGCATTTTCCAGAAAAAGAACCTGAAATTCACAAAAGCTAATAAACAGAGTGTCCAAGGCTACTCATAAGAATGTGCAGAGCTGGACTATAAACTCATTCTCAATGAAATATGTGCTTTTCTCACTATATCATACACAATAATCTACTTATTCTTTAACCAAAAGTAAAAATGAACTAAACAAATGCTCTTACTAACTATCCCCCTTCTTCACTTGGCACAATGTCTGCACATCCTTAAGTTGACTAAGAACCACAGAGAAACTAAATGTTAAGATTTTCTATGTGGCAGACGCCATCAACAAAATGATTCAGGTGAAGATACCTCTCTTTAATTCTTATTCTTCCAAGTTGCTTATTTTAAACACAAATCTTCTTAGATTTTTTACTGTAAATTGTTAGCGTTGGAAATGTGAGAATAGTTTTAGAGGAAAGCTGTGGTTTCTGTGAGTCTGCCGAAGTCTGCTGCCCCAAAGAGCCAAGATTATGTTATTTTTTCCCGAGTGGTGTGTTAGTAGAGCCGTCTCACTTGATTGTGTCAGATAAAGACCCCCAAATGCTAACCTCTGAGCCATGGCCCAATGTAATCATACCTAACTTTGCTTTTATACAGTAATTTTAAAAAAAAGAAGAAGAAGAATGAACACCATGTCAATAATTATAATAATAACTAAAAATTATGGGGCAATTTAGTCCTCGTGAGAATTCTTATGCAAATGACATCATTATAGAAGATGAAACTGGATTCGGAAAGGTTATATTCTTCGCCCATGTTCCCACTGCTAGTTATTAGCAAAACAAGAATTCAGACAGGACCTGCCACTAGAACCCCTGGGATTAATCATTACACACACTGTCTCTTATGAAGCAAGACAGAACCAGCTCTGGATAAGTGGAGAGGCCCATTCAGGACTCTGCTGCCACTCATCATTTTTGTTGGTCCCATTTCAATTTATGTTAGCCACTCAGGTGTAGTATCTTACCAGCTCCCTACATCCACTGATGTGGCCACTCACTACTGATGGGCCAAATCATGTGTGCTCACCACAAATGCTGGTTCTCAGTCCCCTTGCAAGTCTCTGCCAAGACCTGCATGAGTAGATGAACAGTACCTTCCCAGATATATTGGGACTTTTCAAGATTGGCAGCATAGTGGAGCTAGGTACACCCACATCACTACAATTAAAAACCTACTATACTTTCTGTTGTGCATATCCAGTTGTCAGAATGAAAGTGTTTTGATTCTTAAGGAAGTGTCACCTGTCACATTTCCAGCCCTCAACATCCAGCTGGCTCCAGGATGAAGAATCTGCCAATAGACTCTCGCCCCATGTGTTCACTGACACACTGGCCCCTAGCCCAGCTGATCTGAGTTGTCAGGCTTGATCTCACGCCAAGGGCTTTCTCCACATCCTACTTTTGACCCAGTAGCTAAAGATGTCTTTCTAAACAGGAGTTAAAGGAAGCAAAACAAACCCATTCTTCAAGGCCCTAATCAAACAAAGGTCTTCTCTTTAGAGAAAACTTCCATGATGCTTCCCAGCACCGTCCTTTGGGTGTCAGTTCAACTTTATTCAGGGAGGTTTTCTTTGACACACTCTGTAAACATGGCCTCTTGACACCAATTACTCAGGTATCACCCTGCATAACTGCTTCCTACCTTATCACAATCTGAATTCATGCTGATTGTTTATATGTATCTGTTTATTTGTCATCCCATCACAAGAAGTCTGTCCCCACCCCCACTCCACACACAGGATGGTAACATCACAAACTCACAGCCTATGGGGAGCATAGTACTAGGGACACTGCATATAATCAATATGTGAATCAGCACTGTCCAACAAAGAATGAGAGCCATGTGTTATTTTAACTTTGCTAGTGACCACATTCAAGAAGAAAAATAAACCCAGGTGAGATGATTTATAGTAATATTCTTTATTTAACCCAGTATATCCAAAATATTATCATTTATATATGAAAGCAATATATAAATTACTAAAGAGATATTTTATGTTTTAGTGCTGTCTTCAAAATCAGGTGTGTATTTTACACTTATGATACATTTTTAATTGTTTTAGAAGCCCAGTTTTCAATGGAAATATTTGATCTGCATTTATACATTTTATGTATATATATATACGTATATATATATATTTCTTTTTTGGTGTGGTACCAGGGATTGAACTAGGGGGCACTCAACCACTAAGCCACATCCCCAGCCATATTTTCCTATTTTGTATTTTATTTAGAGAAAGGTCTCACTGAGTTGCTTAGCACCTCAATTTTGCTGAGGCTGGCTTTGAATTCAAAATCCTCTTGCCTCAGTCTCCTAAGTCACTGGGATTACAGGCGTGCACCACCATGCCCGGCTTGCATTTAGATTTTATAAAACTGACAATTCAAATAGGAGATTCATGTTCCCAAATTGTATCAAATGTCCTTAAAGATTTTCCAATACTGTGTTATGTCAGTTTTAAAATTTAAAATTGCTGAGCGTAGTGACACTCGCCTGTAATGCCAGCAACTCATGAGGCTGAGGAGAATCACAAGCTCAAGGTCAGCCCCAGCAACTTAGACCCTCAGCAACTTTGCAAGACCCTGTCTCAAAATTTTAAATAAAAAAGGCTAGGGATATAGTCAGTGGTAAAACATCCCTGGGTTCAATCCTCAGTACAAAAAAAAAAATCAAAGTTAATAAAATTAATTAAGTAAAATTAAAAATCCAGTTCTTTCTATGTGCTAGCTACATACCATGAGCATAATGTCACATTGTGGTCAGTGGCTGCCATGCTTGAGAGTCTGATTTGAATGATTAAAAGAGACAATTTAGAATGAGTTGAAAATATTGATTATTTGATCAGTTAGGTGTAAAGACAATGTTGGTGACCTCAATTGAAAGGCCTTAGATTCTTGAATTTTCTCTGGACCTTGAATCCCTTTGTTGCAAGTCAGTGGATTCCTGAATCATTTCCACACGGAGTACAAGGACAAGGTACATAAGAGGCACTGGACAAGGTTGAGAGGCCTGAATTTCAGGCTCAGCTCACCTATAAGGTCTCAGTTCAGTTCAGCAGCAACAGCAACTGGTGGAGACAGGGACATTCTAAGCCATGTAGTTCTGTTATTTGATTAGCAAGAAGCTCTTCTTTTAGGCAGATGTTGCCTGATGCTAGTCCTTTGGCATTTCACCATTTTCCACTTTTCGTTTTAACTGATTGCATACTTAATTCAGTTTACTTTACAAAAGAGTCAACAACCTGGTTCCTGGAAAGCGCTTCATTCATCACTAATCAGGGTGACCAGATGTCCCCACTGGACTAGGAATGATTACAGTTCAAGCCTGTTGAACCAGTGTCATCTGTACCCCTTTTCATTCTCAAAATTCTGGAAGATTATAATTTATGGTAGAACCTCTCAGGCAACTGGCAGGCACATAGGAAGCAACTCTGAATGTTAATGAGCAGAGGATGGCAGGATCCCCAAGGATGGCTGATGCTCATGGAGGGCCTTCTCTTCCATAAATACAGTTTTAAGGAATAATAAGTAAAAATAACCTTGTGATATATAAAAAGTGTAAACTGACATGTAAACCAACAATATTTAATTTCTAATCTTCAGCATTTTAAATTCCTTTCTGCTTTTCCCTTGTTTTTTCCTTATTTATGCCTTTTTCCTCTTGATCTCAGTGGCTCTGTTTCCTTGAATATTAAAATTAGTTTTCTCTCTGCTAGTTTCTCAATGGTCTTGCTCCCTCCCCACATTTCCTTTCAGGGATTAACTGCCCACAGAGCTTGGGTTTTCTCACTCCTTCAGAAGTCCACACTATTGAGCTGCCCTGACCTCTGGGTGTTGCCAACTAATCCTATTCCTTCACAGACTTGCATTTCCCTTCAGGTCTCCAGCTTATTAGAATGTGACCATGGCTCTGATTGATTCTTCTGACCTGTGATTTAAGAAATGTAGGCAAAGGAAGAAGGAAGAAATATTTCTGTTTTATTTTAAAATTGAAAACGGACCCTAACTCTATGTTCTATGTTATTTGCTCAATCTCCTTTACTCTCCAAGTCACACAGCAAATTGTCCACACTTCTCCATCACAGCCCAAGAGGTGGATCACAAGCAAGGACTTGTGTTGGGCCACAAGTCTGAATCCAACGTTTGCCAAAGAGTAAAATTGCTTTTTCTGAGCTGCATAGCATAAGGATTATAATACCTACCTCAGAGGGCTTTGGAACATTTGAATGAATCAATACAAGTAAAGCACTCAGAACCACAACGGACGCACAGTGAGCACTCAGAAGGCAGCTGTTTTTATGACTATGCATCCCTAACCATTCTTTACTCATCCTTACTTCTCCCTTGCACTCAGCACAGAGCTGTGCCCAGCACAGGGTGAATACCCAGTATATGGGCTTTTCAGATGAATGTTTATCGCCACATATGAAACCAATGAAGTTGATTCCCTTACAGACTCTTAAGCTTCACATGGCAAATATCTATTTAGGCCATAGCCACAAAGTCAGCCCTACATCTAGCCACACTCAGAGGTGTACAACTGCAAAACATGGGGTACTAGGAGAAAAGTTAACTGGGTTAGTGCAAATCATTCAATCTGTGAAGGACACATCACAGTGCATGCACAGCTCATGGTGGCTCTATACATCCTCTTTTTAATATGATCACAATATTCTATAGTCTCATATATATGACACCTCAACACATCCAAGATGAAGTCCAAATTTGTGATCATGGAATAAACAGCACCTTGTGAAATGCTTTCTAGGGCATCTAACTCATCAGCTTGTCCCTCCTCACCCCACTTGTTCCACCTCTAAGTTCCAAAATGATCATAATGTGCCCTAACAGTGTGATTCTCTGTTGCATTTCCAAAGCTTCGTTATCTTCTTCTTCTGAATGTCCTTATGTCATTTCAACTTGCTAGTCTACCGGCAAACATCTATTCCTTAAGGGTCAGCTCAAAGGTCTTCCCTCTTCTGGAAAGATTTTCTGGATTGTCCAATAATTATAGTCTTTCCTCAATGTCCCTTCCACGTCATGGGCACACTTTCTTCACGTCTAACCACAGCATCCCATAACTGTCAGCTTCTACGTTTATCTGCCCTCTACATTACCAACACCCTGTTAAATCCAAAGCAGATGGGCCAAGGGTGTAGCTCAGTGGTAGAACATTTGTGAGACCCTGGGTTCAATCCTCAACACCACACATACACAAAGATAATGAAAAGTAGATGTACAGAGTTGATCAGTTGAATGGATGTGTGAATGAATGAATGAATATGCTGCCTTCAAGTTTACAATGTGTCCTTTGCATAAATTAACCTCTATAACCTTCACTCTAAGTTCTATTACTATCATGCCCATTTTGTAAAAAAGGAAAATTTAGATCACAGAGCTGAAATCATTTGCCCAAATGTTTACTGTGAATGAGACTAGAGAAACAGAATTATTAGCTCTTCTAACTGCAAATCAAGGGCCAAGGGTCTTCTACGGAAAACAAAACAAACTAACAAAAAAAAAACTACATGCATTATTTTATATAATCTCCAAAACAATGCTGCAAGACAGAAGAAACACGCACAGGGCATCTCAAGCTCATAATCTTACCTATGTAGATGCCTGAGTACTGAACACAGGTTTTGATCTCTGAAGCTCATGCCCTTCCCCTAAACCAAGCTGTCTCCAAGATGCACAGTCAGTGGATATTCATGGGTACTCAGAAAATGGAATTTTTTCCACCTGTTGTTTATAGTCAGTTAGGCTAGGTAAACTGCTGTCAAGTATGCAGAGTAAAATATGCCAATGAACTTACTTCATGTCGCACTCCTGAACTCTCTTCCAACTGGGACAGGAGCTTTGAGAGGTTAGGCCCTGAGCACTGCACAGTCTGCTTTGGGTCAAAGGTGAGTTTCTTCCAGGCCTGTTTCAAGAGGTTGTTCTCCTCCCTCTGGCCCAGGCATCACTTTTTTTTTTGGCCCAGGCATCACTTTTGAAGTTAAGTCAGTGTGCCCCAACTGAGACCTTAACTCTTACTCCTGCTAATGTGTCACTCTCTGCACTATCCTTCATGTTTACAAAGCAGTTTTAATCTCATTTGAGTTTGACAACAGCTCAGTTAGATAAATAAGATAGATATTATTCGTAGTAAATGAACAGCATATAGCACCCAGGACGAATCTGAGATCTGAGATTCAGAGTTCAAAGTCACTGTTCTTTACTATCACTCTTAGGTGAGAGAAAGATCCGTCCACCCACTCCTGAATACAACATTAAAGGAGAATGGAATCGTTCAAAACAGAATTGCCTAAAAGAAAACAGTCATGCTATACAAACACTGGAAAGCAGTGGCTCTCTACACCTGATTATCCCCACGAGGGAGCCACACTAATAAAACTGAGACATTCTCATTTTCTCTTCTTGCCTAACAGGCAATGTTAATACTAATACTGCAGTGAATTCCAATGGAATATTTTAAATTAAAAAAATGAGATTATAAAAATTAGAAAACAAAAAAGCTAGACACCCTGGTTAGAATGCTTGAGGCAGATATTAACTAGCCAACCATAATTAGGAGAATGCCACACTCCACTGTCACCACCTTTTTAGCCCTCCACAGAGAAGGATTATGCTTCTCAGCAGATGCTAGCCAAAATCCTAAAATTCAGTTTTTCTCAGAAAATAGGAGAGACTTTTCCTAGGGACAATTTCTGATTCTTTGGTACAACGACAAGTCATCAAGCGAAGGAAATTTTAAGCAAGAGTCACTAATGTGCTATTTATTGTAACAACACTGACTAGTGTTTATATAGCACATTCCATTCTGTGATCTCCAAGAATGTTACGATCCTTTCCACTAAAACAGATGGAGAAACTAAGGCACGCAAGACCACCCACGCAGTCACCCTGGGAGCCAAGAGCAGGCGCCATCTTACTGATTAGTTGGCCCTCATCCTTCTGCCAGTTCTGAGTCAAGATTCAGTTTAATAACAAGGCACAACAACAAGAAGGTGGGCTTCAGCTGGCACAGGTGCTTATCTCTTGAAACAGGTGGGCATATAGCAAATCCATGACACCACCACTGACTAATGTTACTTATAACCTGAGCAAGAGGCCTGCGGGTGAGTCCACAGAAAACCATCAAGGCAGAAGGCTGGATCTCCCCGCCACACACACACACAGAGGGTCCTTCCATGAATTTCCCCACCTTAGGCCTAAAATGCCATCCTTGATATTTTATCTCCTAAGTTTTGTTTTCTGCCAAGTTGCAAATCCTCAGGGAAAAATTATACTTTAAGCTATTACTGTTCTTTCATAACTTGTAAATTAAGCCTTTGAGCACCAGTCTGAAAAGTGCTGAGATAAAGAAAAGGAGAATAATGAGAACAAAGAGGTAAAAATATAGGAAAGAAAACAACTTTAGCAAGAGGCAGACCACTAAGAAAATAAACAACCTATTTTGTAACCTAAGGTACTAAGGTATTTTCTTTCTCTTTCTTTCTTTCTTTCTTTCTTTCTTTCTTTCTTTCTTTCTTTCTCTTTCTTTCTTTCTTTCTTTTTCTTTTTCTTTTCTTTTTTTCTTTTTTTTGTGTGGCGGCACTGCAGATTGAACTCAGGCCCTTACACATCCTAGACAACGATTGTACCACTGAGCTACACCTCCTGCCACCTATCTTCCTTGTTCATCGATTTTCAGGAAAAAGTGCCTCTAGCCAGCATTCCAATATTTCTATGTAGTTTATATCTTTAAATTATGCATAATTCTTTCTGTAAAATTCTGCTAGGTTTCCAAGAAGGTAAGTTTATATCACCTTATTTTGTCCTTGAATCTAGAATTCTCAAAAAATTTTTGAATGATACTAATATATCTTCAAATGTGGGATGAGATGTTTGAAATCCACCCAGAGGTTGCCAAGGGAAATTATCTGGGAAGTGACCAAGGGCGTGCGTGAGCTTTGAAATATAACCAATCAGAATCGCTTGCCTAATCCAGTAGATTGCCTGTTCTATGGCCTGGGGTACGTTTCTATCCTCCCAGCACTGCCCTGATTTATCTGTAAAATGAGGGTAATAATGCTAACCCTCTCCACAGGTTATCAAGAGGATTACATTAGTTAATATTCTGAATAACAGTATGGGGCTGAGTCAGAGTACATGCTAGAGCTGAGAATTACAAAATATGTCCCAGGCAAAATCCAAACATTGGCTATCCAGGAAGTAACAGATAGGGCAACTGGACAGACTCTACCATATTGCAATCAAAGACGACTATTTGAATATAAAATGTGTTTGCAAATAGGCATCTGCTGGTATGAATAACTGAAGAGTTGGAGGCAATGTAGGATAGAGGTTAAGAGGGCAGGGTGACACAGCTTTCACTACTTACCAACTACACCTTGAAAAAGTTACTGAACCTCTCAGGACCTTTGGTTTTTCATCTGTATAATAGGAGGCTATTACTGGTACCTAACGCATAGGGTTGTCAGGAGCATCAAACCAGTGGAGCTAGTGCATGTGTTCCAAACAGGGGTGACAGCACCCCGGGAGGGTGAGAAAATCTTGCACAACAGAATGGTTGAGGCCCTTTAAAGCTCACCCAGGCCTGATGACAACTTATTCCTTGGTATTTAACTTCTCTCATTATGGATAGATTAAATTTCATTCAAATTCAAATTAACTCAGTTTATTTAAATTAAATTAAAATTTTCTCCATGGGGGGACAATAATGAGAAAAAAAAACAAGACAGAGATACATAGAGTTAATATGCTTAAGCCTTTATAATAGGACCTGACACACAGTAAGCATCCAGGAAGTAGTTCCTATGATGATTGTTCTTATTTTCAGTAGTAGTGGTCATAATTGAGTTCATGGCAAGCTACTACTTAAAGTTGACATCTTTAAGCTATTTAAAATTACATAAATCAGAGACTGGGGATGTTGCTCAGTCGGGAGAGTTTGCCGAGCAAGGGCAAGGCCCTGAGTTCAATCTTCAGCACAACCCCAAAAACTTATATAAATCTTTAAAAATAATTTTAAAATAAGGTGATGGTGAGAGGAGATGTTAAGGGTGGGAGAAGGGAGGCTGATTTTTTCAGCCATACCTGAGAATTCCAGCCTAAATCATGTTCATCTTTCTTCATTGCTATTTTCTTTGTTTCTTTTTTTTTCTTTTCTTTTTTCAGTACTGGGGATTGAACTCAGGGGCACTTGACCACTGAGCCACATCCCCAGCCCTATTTTGTGTTTTATTTAGAGACAGAGTCTCACTGAGTTGCTTACCACCTCACTTCTCTTAAGGCTGGCTTTGAACTCACGATCCTCCTGCCTCAGCCTCCCAAGCCACTGGGATTACAGGCATGAGCCACTGAGCCCAGCCCTTCATTGCTACCTTTTACTCTCCAGCTTTTCATCTTTGTCAGAAAGAAAAAAAACAAATGTAGCAGATAGTACGCTGTAGTGAAAACATCAAGGGTGCTGGTTGTTCTTAGCTTCTCTCTGTTTCCTGTCAAGAAGCACGCTTTGCTCAAAACTTTGTCAAGAACATCCAATAACAGAAAGTTTATGAAGGACAGCAAAGTGGTATAACAGATGCTTGATCTGTACACATTTTCTCTAGAAGTTATGTAGTTTTTAATTTCTAGGAACCATAATACTTTTTGTTAGGATGCAGCCAGTCTTTAATATAGAACCAAAAACATTTCTAAATCATTTTTAAAGGAATATGTCTATTAAATAGAAAAAGAAGTATGTTTCATGGTTCAGATAGAATAGGCAAGCTGTATTTCAGAGAGATGTGGAAGCAACCACTACAAACTTAAATTTTACTGTACTTTCTCATAACGTCCCTTTTTCCTTAGCATGCTCTGCTTAGACCTGGTCTCCTCTGGAAAAGTCCTAGAGCAAACAAAAACGATAGGTCTTCAGACCACGCTCCCAGTGCGCTGGCTCAGTTTGGCTGCTGGAAGCTTCTGTGGGATATGCGGGTATTTCCCTTCCATCTTCCTGAGGTCTAAATTCACTTGATAATGCAGCCAAACTCTCACTTCACTCTCCTTAGTAGTGACATTCTGGAGAGCCAAGCATTTTCAGTCTAACAAATTGTCATTGTAATAGCTCCAATTATGAGTAAATTTGATCTTGAAAGAAGCCAAAACACTGTAACTCAATAACTTCGAAACAGGCTATCAGTATAATAAGGAAAAAGAACCTCAGTGTTTTCCTGGGCGCTCCATCGGTTTACTCTAATACCAGGAGTGGGAGAGGGAGAGAGTCAAGGATGCACTTCCTCTCCTTCCCAGGATGTTCATTAACCAACATGGGTGCCTGTACATTCATGAGCAGCATAAAATTTTACAAACACCAAGGCAGATTATTGATATTATTTGAGCATAAAATTGACTGATGCACCTAATCTGAACAGTAGTCCTAGAAAGAAAAATGCTTCCCTGATGATAATCTCAGGAGCCCTGTGCCAGCTCTACATGAGGGAAGAAAGAGGCCTGTTGTGCCAAGGAAATGCTTGGCAAGTTTGCAAAATGATTCCATTTTCTATGTTCCCATGTACTATTTTGCCACACAATTACCAATTATTATCCTATTCAGATGGCCTACAGTGACCTTTTATTCCTACTTGGAGTTGGTCAGTTTAACACCTTCCAGTAAGAATGGGAAACACAAAGGTTTCTGTAACACTTTTTTCACCCTCACTCTTAGTTCAAAGTACAAATTACTATTTTAAGGAATAAGAGGGGAGGGATGCTGAGCTGTAGCAATGACTTCACTGATGCCTAGAGCTAAAAATTTCATCTCTACTCTTAACGCTTAGAGTAGTGACAAAACCACGTATCAGCCTTTCTTCTTTTGCTGAGTTCTGATTATTCTGACTTAAGGCTTTGAAAGTGTGGGGATCTGATAGATGCTTAATACATTTCGGTTGAGTAATTGAGTCAATAAATATAGGGAATAACTTATCTCCAACACCGTTAGAAATGCACACATTCATGCATGCACGTGCACACAACACAATGTAATGAAAACTTTCGAACTGTTTCTGCTTTCACAGAAAATGCAAGAAGCAAAAAGAGACAGGTAAGTTTCTTTCCAGTAGGCACCTGGCAACAGCTTTTCAAATTTGGCATTGGATCCTGGCCAAAACAAAACCACAATTCGATGATGAAATTCACTCCTTTGTCTAACTAAACTGCATCAACCTGACTTACTGTGAGGTAACTTGACCTGGTGTAACCAATGCCACACATAGCAACACAATGAACTGTTTACTGGTGGCGGTTACTATACCCTGGAACCTTCTTCCCCACCTTCAATCTCAATTTTTTTTTTTTTTTGCTTCCTTACCACCAAATCTCTACCCTGGTACATACAGAACAAAGATAGATCATTATGCATGCTTGTTTAGGAGATGAGATTGGAAATTTAAAATATCTATCCCGCCCAGGAAAGAAAAATGCTCCAAGGCCACTTGAAAAACATCAATCACCCATGAGACATTTTAGACTATGAAATTACAGCAGTTAATGATATGTTTTCAGGTTCCCAAAGTCTAAATACAAAATGGAATACATAATGTCAACCTGGTTTTACAAGCTTCAGAGTTCATGGAATGAAACAGCTGAATGATTTTCTCTATCATACAATTCATGCCACTAAGCACACATCACCACCCATGCATTTTATCTTACGTCTGGTAATGGATCTGAAAACTTATAAATAATCAGCAAAAAGTAGACAGTGCAAATCCACCTTATGGTAGATTAAAAAGTAAATGCCATTTAGTTCATAGTGGCTGTGTTCATAACCACCAAAAACTGGAAAACAACCCAAATGTCTTTCAACTACTGAGCAGACAAACTGTGGTATATCCATGTAACAGCATAGTACTCAGCAAAAAAAAAAAAAAAAAAAAAAAAGACAAGCCTTTCCACAGACAACCTTATGGTTGAAATCTCAAATGCATTATGACAAATTAAAGAATCCAGACTCAGACAACGGACTATATGATTCCACTCGACATGTCATTCTAGAAAAGGTAAAACTATAGGGACACAAAGCAGATCAGACCTTGCTAGAGGCTGAGGGTAGAGAAAGGAGCCCAGAAAAATTTTAGGGGTAAGGAAATTTTTTCTCCAACTTCATTATGGTAGTGCTCACACAGCTACATACATCTGTTGAATTCAATGGAACCATATCAGAATAAATTTTATTATATATAAATTAAACCTACTTTAATTTTTAAAATATACCATTCTTGAATCTATTACCAGATAGTGGACAAAAATCAAAACAGGAATTATTTCTGGGTAGAAAAAACTATGTAGAAAGGGACTTGATGGGATCTTTTATGGTGATGGTAACAACCACATCATGATTGGGCAGTACACTTTTGTCAAAACTCAGACATCTTAAGAGTGGGAGTCTCAAAGTATGTAACCATAACATGAAAAGGGGAAAAAATACAAATAAAAATTGAACAGTAGTTAACGATCATGCCTGATGGGAAAGTAGACTGATATTTTCAATTTACTTTGAAATGCATGAAGAAATTAGATGGATTCATGGGTGGATACAAATGCATAAATGCATAGCTATGCAATAAAGAAACCTATGCAATTAAATGCATTGGTATTAGCTTTGAATTCTTTCAAAACTTTGCTAGATGTTCAAAATTTGTGACATTAAAATGTTGAAGAAAAAATAAGTTCTAAAAAAGCAAAATATACACATAACATAAAGGATTTAACAAAAACAACATTAACTCTTTTTTACTGATAAGCAAAGAAAAATTTTATCGACTATGATGCATCCATACTTGAAGTTATAACCTAACATATATCTATATGATCAGTTTGAGAACTGTACCTTAAAACTTTGCCATTCAAATTTATACAGATGGTTGTTTAGACATAACAATAAGCTGGTTGAAAAGATGTCAAATATTCTAACATAACTCAGATACAAACTGTTTGTAAACATTTAAAATACCACTTGTTTTGGAAATAAAGCAATTTTCTCACCAAAAGAAAAGAAAAGGCGATTTCTCCAATTATGTCACTTTTATATGTAATTGAAGCATAGCACTTTTTTCAGAAAAAACATTCAGAACTATATAAATTTAATGTATGTATTTCATTCACACCAATGCCATCTAAATATTCCTGTCTAATAGTTGAACTTATTCATGTAAACAGAGAAAGTAAAGTAGATATGTTCCAAACAAATGACTTCACTTTATTTATGTCATTCTAAACAACGTGATCTTTATCGGTCATTAATAGGCATGGGACTTAGTGCCACTTAGATCTTCTTATTTTCAATAACTTTTTTCAAGGAACTCCTTTTTATATGAAAGTATGTAACCATCTACCTGTGGCTAAGCTACATCTACTAAGAAAATCTCAAATATGAAATTTTGTCATGTACAGGAGAGAAGATGGCAAGCGTTTGATGATGGCCTTCAGAGTGACAGTTATGAGATCACTGATTTCTTTATTCAACTGGTTCATCTGAAAGTAATAATAAATATTTGATGTCCTAGAAAATACTCCTACAATCTGTTTTGAAATATCCTAATGTTCATTATTATAGATATCCATTTCCAAGTCACAGTAGTGAAGACAATGCTTATGTTGAGTTAAGGTAGAAAGAAATACAGAATAAAGAAATCCCTTAGAAACTGTCTCCATAAACATTCACCATCAGGTAGCGAACCCAGATCTCTGGCTCATGTATATCAGAAATCTTTCATCTGCTCTAAATTTACACACTAGTTCTCTTGGGTGAAAGGCATCTTCCTAGCGAAAGACCGGAAAGCTCACAGTCCCTTCCATCTTGGTGTTTCTTAACAGAGAAACAAATTCCTCTTGGGATGTGCCTGCTAAGCTCCTTCATTTACCTCTATGAGTCTATCTCCTGCCTTCAATCTACCATCTTGAATGGCAGCCTCTGGGGGTGGGGGAAGTGGGGGATGTTTTTCACATAACTTGGAACTGAGCCACCTATTATTACATCTTGTGATGTTGAATCCCAAATCTTTCTACAGCTGGACATCCAACCTCTTGCCTCTTCTTTGGTGTTATAACCACTGCTTGCACTTGAACTAAATACATTCTATGGGGCCAGAGCCAGGGCTGATGGTGGTTTTGCGGAGGGGTGTGTACTATGAGGTAGATGTGGGTGACTTCTATCTGCTCTGGGGGGTGGCTCAGTTTGGGTGCTCTTTGCAGTGCATGAGGCCCAGCACTATTCACAATCCTGTTATCAATATACTGGCTGTTGGGCTGTAGCAGCTTGAATAGTAATTGTTCTTCCCACTTTGGCATAGTCGTTCATACTGCTCTTCATTTGCGGCAGGAACCACATGGAACCGAATGATGGGTGTACACATGGCTTGGTAAAACATGTCATGCTTTTGCAAATCTTTTGTTTCAAAGGTTGCCATCGTTATCCTGACAATGCATTCATTCTCGTGAAAAAGGTTTTCTTGTTCAGCTTTACCACCTTTCTCCAATCGTTTTACTAATAACCCCAGCTTCTGCCTCCTTGAGCACTGAAAGGCACTGCATGTTGGGGACTTATATGAGATTTACCATATCACACAGAGAAAAGCTAGTTATATTCTCCAAACCAGTATCAGCATGTCCAACCAGTTCCATGCAGCTGCTGTCTTCTTCCTTCCCTTCTTCATGGTTTTCAGAGGTCTCAATCCACAGATAGCAGGCTCCATTTCTCAGGGCTCAAGGTGAGGCAAGACATCATGGCGGAAGAGTGTGGCAGAGGGAACCAGCTCACATAATGATCAGGAAGCAAAGAGCCCATTAACTCTTTTTTTTAAAAAAAAATATATTTTTAGTTGTTGACAGATCTTTATTATTTATTTATTTATATGCGGTATGGAGAATCGAACCCAGTGCCTCAAACATGCTAGGCAAGCACTCTGCCACTGAGCCAAAACTCCAGCCCCCATTAACTCTTAAAAAGATGTGGGATATTTGTCAGATGACTGTCCCTTTGTAGTCATCTTATATTCAGCTTTGGAGCTTGGGAATTTTGGTATATCATACCTGTGTCTATCTTTTCACAGAGTTTTCCAACTACAGACTTGAATTAGATGTATGAGAGTGAACGTGGGCTCTACTTATCCACTGATCACACGAGAAAAGCAACTCTTTCAAATGCTGTTAAGATTCTCTGTTGCTATATTAACTCACTCACCATACAGGTACTGAACCTGGTCCATTGGGGGCAACTATTGCTAGGTTTATTTCCAATGATGTAATCTCAATGTCTCCTGAAGTCTGAGTTATAGAGTTTTGAAATTGGAAACAGCCGGCTTTATGTACTGGTGACTCATCTTGTTATCTTTATTCAGGTCTACATGCAGAGCCTTTGCCCTCTCAGGGTAATTCAACAATCTTGGATTTGGTGCAAGGCTGGACTCCTGACCCAGATCCTATCAGTTAATACTAGGCCTCATGCCTATGGAGTTTGACCTTTGTCCTCTGAAGGAACAGTGCTACAACTCCACTGCCTTAAAAATTTCCCAAATCTACAAGTCTTCAAATGGTTGATTCACTTATAATCATAGTCTGAAAGATGACAGCTGATCAGAAGGCTAATAAGTAGATGCATTCACTTAAAATGCCTTTGCTATAGCAACTCCCAAAAGGTTAGTTGTAGCAAACCTCCACCTCAACACACGCACACACATGCACACATATACGCACACATCGCTCTACTAAAGAGGCTTAAGAGTCAGTGTACACAAAAACAGTTTTTAAATGTCTTAGGTGCCAAATGAGTTTGTCTTTCTACTTAACAACAAAGAAACAATCATCATGAATAGGGATTTTTTAAAATGCTATATTATAGATGCTATTATAAACTAGAAACCCCGACATGAATCCATGGCAAAATAAGTGATGGTTATTCCATGCATGTTCCTTTACAGTGATGATGCTTTCAAGATATACTCTGAGAATAGGGAAAATCTACTGAATTATTGTTGTCATGGGGTACAGAAATTTGGTCAGTCCTTTAGCTGTGTCTTACTGCTTGTACTGTGGTTTCAGTATTGATATAATTTTCCTAATTTTAATCTCAAAATTATTTAAGTATAAACTGGGATGCTGAGTGGTATGGTTTGGATATGAGGTGAATCCCCAAAGCTTTTGTCAATGCAGGGATATTCAGAAATGAAATGATAAGAGGTGAAATGATTAGATTATGATATCTGTGACCTATTCAGTCAATCCTAGTTTGAATGCACTCAATGGATGGTAACTGTAGGCAGGTGGGGCATGAAGGGGGTGGGTCACTAGGGTTTCTGCCTGAAGCTATTCCATTTCCTCTCTCTACATCCTGGCTGTCATGGGCAGAGCAGTATTCTATGCCCTTCTACCATGATGGTCTTCCTCACTTTGGATCCAAAGAAATAGAGTTGGCAGACCATGGATTGAACCTCTGAAACCGTGAGCCCAAAATAAACTTTTCCTCCTTTAAGTTGGTATTGTTGGGTATTTTGGTTACAGTGACAAAAATGTGACTAACACATTGAGTTAAACTTGAATTTAAGATAAAAGATAAAAGACAAATACTTGATTTTTAAATTATGTCCCATGTCATTTTTAAGATATATTAAAAATTTGTTATTTTCTCTGGTACATAAAAACTTGAGAGATATGTTGGTTTTCTTTAATTAATTGCTGCCATCAACACTCAACAGTGTTGTTAGCACTGCATATTGATACAGAAATCAATGATGAAACTGGTATTTGTTTGTTTATTTATTTGTTTGTTTGGCTTCAGGCCTTGACTTCAGGTTTGACTGGATGGTAAGGTCTATGCGGGCTTTGACTAGGTCTGCTCTTTTTGTTTTATCTTTGATGTCTATTATGACTTGTACATAACAAGCTCTCATAGAGAAAGCCAATGAATGAATGGCTGGTTGAGCTCTGGATCTGTTTCCCCTGCTGTCTCACTCCTGGGAGACATCAGCTTTCTCTGTGTAAAGAAATAAGCCCCCTTTTCCTGATCTTCTAAGAAGTCTCCATCTTTATGCTTTTCTCTTTGTGCACAGATAGGTTAGAGAAAATAACCCCACTGCTCCAAGGAATACACCTGAGAAGCATGTTCATATCCTGAGGGACATTACTGGAACATTCCATGTAGAACAAGAGCCACCTCTGAGCTGGGCCTAGCTGTCCTGAAGGCACAGCCCTATTTTTCATTGCTTGTGCTACAGGGTCTTCTGCACTTCTTAAATTTCTTTCCCCCTTGATCGGCAGCTGGGCTTGACAACTCATGTATGAAAATGCTTACTTAGCTTTCCAATAGATTAAAAAAAGAACCTTCATACCAACCAACAATTTTTATTAACTGAATCCACCCTCATTTCTATCTGATTTTACTTTTTGCCTCTTCTATTTCCTGTCCTGACTCCACCACCAGTCTCCTCCTAACATATTTCTAATTTTTAATTTACATGGCCAATCTTCCTAAACTTTGTTCTGTGTTTGTGTTTAAGAAAGTATTCCATTTCTCCAAAAACCACACAAAGTACTTAATGCCTTAGAAGTACCTCTATTAAGTACAATGTTTTACTATTCGGAACCGCTTTCTTCTGGAACTTCAGGAATATCAGCAATAACACTCAATTACTGTTCTCATTATCCTACTCTGGAATCAATGAGAAACATGTACTGCAACAGCAAGCAATGTAACTTATTCCTCATTAAGTATGTGCATATTTGAATAGGTAAGACTGGTTCAAGATAAACCAAGTTCATCAAATCTAACTGCAACATCAGCTCTTTTATGTAAAACAGTGTCTAACGGGGAGCTGTGTGTAATAAAAAATATTCTAAATATTCAGGACAAAAGTAGATGGAGGATATTTGGAAAGTAATTAGAATAGAGAATATGACAAAATGCACATTTGATGGCAATGTGGACCGATAGTAAAATTACAAGTGACACTCAGTGATTCAAGATGGTAATTAATGGATTGGAATGAACATTAGAAAATAGCTCATCTGCTCCATGACTTTACAAGTGAAGTAAGCCCAATGAGGAGTGACGCACTAATGGCAACTCTGAGCTGGTAGTAAAGCAGACACCAAAATCTAAATGCCCTAAATCTAGCCAATGCCGCCTTTATTTTATAACACAATGTCTCTCCAAGTGGCTGCTCTGATTCCACACTTCAAATGACACAGTCCTGTGTATGTCATTATAATATGATTTAAGTTCTAGGGGAATTAAGAGAAAATTATGGCTCCTAGCTTTATTATTACCTCCATCACTTATCTTCCTTTTAAAATTAATTTTTCATTTGTTCATTCATTCTTCTACTGAAGGTCTTCTGTGAGCTACACATTATTCCAGGGCATGGGAATACCACAGTTAATAAAATACATGAGGTTCCTGACCCCATGGAGTGTCACCCTGGAAAGACAAAACCATCAACAACCAAACAAAGTAACTATATGGCTTTGGATTCAGGTAGGTTCTAAAATATGTTGAAACCAAGACAGTAAGTGGGCAGGTGAGATAAAGGATCTCCTTTAGTGAGGGTTATTGAGGAAGGTCACTCAAATGAGGTAACACAGGCTTTCATACAGGAAGAATGAGAAGACATCCATCTGGCAAAGATCAAAGGAGCATATTTCAGGCAAAGGGAACAAGAGAAAGAGCTTAGAGTATTTGAGAGAGACAAAGATGTGGCTGATGGTGATCAGCAAAAAGGAAGTGTTTCAAAGACTATCTCAGGGAGGTAGGAAGAAACCTGATCATGATGGCCTTGAAGATCATTAAGAAAAAGCTGGATGTTATTCCAAGGTGAATGGAAAGTCATTGAAAGACCTGATCTTTTTACATCTTTGGAAGCTGGCTCTCTGTGGAGAATGACTATAAGAACAAGAATGGGAGTGGAGACAACGGCTATGGACCAGGTCAAGGATGATGGTGGGATTAAGCAGGATGGTAGCAAGTGCTCAAGAGCAAAGTCCACAGATTCACAGCTTCAAAATAAATCTTAGTGGCAAAGCAAACAGTATCTCTGAATGGTTCAAAAAGAGAGAGGATCAGGAACAATTGCTCAATTTTTGTCTCAAGAAATTAGTCATGGTACCAGTTACTAGAAAGGAAAAAGTGTGAGGCTCTGGTGATGGATAGGAATTATAAGTTCTTATACGCCATTTAATGTTTTAGATGCTTATTAAATATTTAGTTGAGGATACCAAGAAGGTGAAAGGAAGATCTACAAACCTGAAGCAAGGACATCAGCATAAAGGTGGCTTTGAAAACGAATAAAATTCTCATTCATAGGGATGACTAAGCCCTAGGCTCTCCAAACATTACATATGAGGTAGAGGAAGTTCCATCAACAGAGACACTTGTCAACAAATTTCTATCCATTACTATAGCCCCCAAACCTTTCCCCTTCTAGTGTATGCCACCATGAGATTACTCTAGTTGCTCAACACAAAAAATTGAGCAATCATTCCTGATTGTCTCCCTCTCCTTTATTCCCCTCATCAAACCATGCAGAACCTGTTGATGAGAAACAGAAATAAAATGCTGGGAATGTGGTCATAATAAACTGAGTCAAGTTTTTCAAGAATAAGCAAAGGATCAACTATGATGTCAAGTAAAAGGTCAAGTCCGATGAGTACAGAAATGTATTTATTAGCTTTGAAATATCAAAGCATTTTTGGTGTCAATAAAAGCAATTCACTATAAACATTTTTTAATTGCATAGTATAGAAAAGTTGAGTTATTTTAAGTGTTTATCCTTCTAAACCTGTCATGCATAAAACTACAGTCACATATACATAGGTCCTTTATATTTAAACATAAAATATAAATGAGCACACATGTTATATGCTCTTTGTGTACGGTTTTTTATAATTTTACATATTCTTTTGGAAATTTTATTCAGATGAATAGACTTATATGTTATTTTAATGGCAAACTGTTTTATTACAAGAATTTAATTTATATTTTTTCTTTTCTTATATACAGAATTCATTTTATTCTATTATACCATATATATACTTCTTCAAGTATATGCCTGAAGTATATATAATTACTGAAGATTCAGTAATGCTGAGTCTTCAAAGGGGAGATTTGATGAATAGAGAAATGATGAAGAGCGGGGGGTACAAAGTTTTTTTCTGCCACATCATATTGTCTCTTTTTGTATTGTTAAGAATTGTTTGACATTTGGAAGAACTGAACCCAGAAACAAAGTTCATAAACACTTATTAAAAAATCGAGTCTTTTCAAAAGTGATGTTTTAATTGGATTTCTTATCTACTTTTACATTTATTAATATAAATATATGAGTGGGAATGATTTCTCTTCAGAATCAGACAATTGAAATGGCTTTGGGTTTTTGATTTTTTTTTATTGTTGTTGCTGAATTTTTGTTTGTTTGCTGTTTCCATTTATTCCCTAAGTTTGTTTACTTATTTTATCCTACCTTATCCAAGATTTCAACAGAAAAGGTAGGCTCAAAATTCTCTTTTTAACACCAACATAGGTATTTAGACTCTCTTATTACTATATATTTTCTAGATTCAACACTTATGATTTTAGAATCTAACATCTAAGTAATTAAAAAAGATTTTGCAGTTAGTACCTTTCCACAAGTAGCTAACACAATTATGCAAAATCTATAATCAACCTTCCTCCTTCTACTTTTCACCCTATTTTTATGACTACAGCTTTTATTTTCCACTTGTTTTCTTCTTTGACCTATCCATTTTTCTCCAACAAGTCTTTTAAAACTTTCTCTGGAGCCGGGCGTGGTGGCTCAAGCCTGTAATCCCAGCACTTAGGGAGGCTGAGACAGGAGAATCGTGAGTTCAAAGCCAGCCTCAGCAACGGTGAGGCGCTAAGCAACTCAGTGAGACCCTGTCTCTACATAAAACACAAAATAGGGCTGGGGACGTGGTCCAGTGGTTCAGTGCTCCTGAGTTCAATCTCCAGAACAAACAAACAAACAAAAAACTTTCTCTGGGGCAGTAATAGGTTTTAGTAGGAAACTAAGTAGATCTCAAGAGAAGCAAGAATGAGCTCTTCACCCCTAGTAGCCTTGAAAGACCTGAGCCTATTATGTGCCCGCCCAAAAGAAACTCACACTTCAAATTGGAGACCAAGACACAGAAGAGAAGTCATGTTTGAGACCACAGTGAAGCATAGTTGACAGAACTAAAACCTTGTGTCCAGATACCTCAGACAGATACCTGAGGTTTTGTATTGTTTACCATATGTCAGACCAAGGCACAATTATAAGACTGCTGAGATCCATCTTTCATACTTCCTCTTTTTCTCCCAACACAGCCAAATCAAGGGATCACAAAGTCGGATGCCTCCAATGTTTTTCTTCAGTCCACATGAATATTTTTAAAACTTTAGAATTTGCTGCCAATCTTTAACATGGGGAAATGTTACATAAAGATTAAAACTTGCAGGTTCTTTTGATTCGGCAGCACAGGAGCCAGTTTTCCAACCTGAGGACACCTGGCTTCAAGTGAGCATCAGCTGCTCCCTTATTTGCAGCCCTTAAGAACAGCTCTGCACTGTGCTCCATACCCTTCTCGCTCATTCTTGTCACCTGCACTCTCACTGTAAGCATGTAGGTTTAGGACCTTTCAAGTGAAGTATTGCCAAGTGCTCTCTAATAAGATTTGGCAGCGTTGCTAGAGTAGATGAGAATTTTATTTTTTAAAATTCATTCCTGTCTATCAGAAATTTGGGCTTGAGCTGTGATCTAAACTTTCCCATCAGCTTACACCCCAGCAGTGTACAACCTGACCCTCTAGGTTCTGACTGTCTCAGACATTTGGAAAAGTTAGAAAGAAGACAGAAAGGAAGGGAGGTAGAGAACACAGTGAACTCTGCACCCACAAAGCTCCTCAGGTCTCTCCTACTCTACTGGCTATCTTGTCACCCTAAATGCATCACAGCCTGCAAACCTATAGCTGAAATGCTTCTTCCTGAAGAATAAGCATTCTGGTGGGATTTTCAAAGACATATAAATGCTATGAAAAATCAAAGACGGACCAAGTGTGGCACACTTCTGTAATCCCAGTGACTTGGAAGGCTAAGGCATAAGGATCACAAGTTCGAGGCCAACCTCAACAACTAGTGAGATCTTGTCTCAAAATAAAAAATAAAAAGGATTGGGGGAGTAGCTCAGTGGTAGAGCACCTTTGAGTTTAATGCAGGTACTAGGAGAAAAATAAAACAAAACAAAGGCTGGGATTCATTAGAATGGTAGCATTTCACAGCTGATAAAGACAGTATAGTGGGCTGGGGCTATAGCTCAGTGGTAGAGAGCTTGCCTAGGATGCATGAGGCACTGGGTTCGATCCTCAGCACCACATATAAATAATAAATGAATAAAATAAAGATCAATCAACAAATAAATAAAATTTTTAAAAAAGACAGTATAGAAGATAGCTTGGAATAAGAGAGGTCTTTAGAATGCTACCTGACCATCATATCCAAGTGGGCTCAGCTCAATATCAGACCCCTACACTGATTGCAAAAACATTCTCAAGATATTTGCTAACTACTTTCATTCACTGGTGCAAGGACAAGGGAAATGTGAAATGATGCAAGTTATGATGGATCCTAAACAACAACACAAAGCTTCAGATGCCTGTCCCAGAGAACACAGCCACCCTCATTGTGTGGAAGCACAAGGGCAAAGCAATAGACTTCAACACATCTCAGATCATCCCACACAATTGGATGAGCACAAATCCAGGAATGTTATATTACACTTATAAAACTGAACTTCACCAAAGAAAGTTAAACCATTAAGTCATTATCACATTTAAAACCAAAGAGCAGGACATTAACCAGCCAAATAAAACACACAGGAGTCCCAGACACACTAAGCAGGACTGGGGGAAATGAAATACAGCAGTGGCCAGCACCAGATACACTTGAACTTGGGATGAAACTAATGTTTAAGCTGCACCAAAACATATGGAATATCATTTATAAGCAGGCATGGCTGCAATTTATGCATGTGAGCCAGGAAAGGTTGCCCTCAGGTGCTTCTAAGTACGTATGTCTACCTAACTAAGGTTTCTTTACTTCCACATTTACCCTAGTAGATCAATCTGTGTGAACAGCACATTTATATACTTTACATCCAGCAGGAGTTTGTCTCTAAGAAAAGAGATAACTAATGTGCTGGTAGCTTTCACATGTCAATTAAAAGATCAATTAGCTATGAAAAAAGAATGCTAAATTATAAAGGGAATCCATGGGGAAATGGCATTTGACTGGTAAGAATTGGATTTGCACAACTTCTCCGTGATGTACAAAGAGTTACTCCTCCACTCAAGTGACTCCATCACACCTACTTCACTTTGAGACAAAAAGAGAAACTCTGAGCAAGTCAAAGTTAAATCCTGAGCATGACAGGCACCAACCTGGATTAGTGAGGAACTTCAATTTACCTTTCTTTCATGTCTGTTTCATTTGCTCTTGCTAATGACCTATAATCACTTCATTTCTCCTTCCTGTCCTTTTCCCGGACCCTGGGTCATGCTTGAATGCTCAGCTCTCTTCAGAGGAAATGACTTACATACAAATGTAGCAAAGGGGCAGCATGTCTGCAAGATAAAGACTTGAATTTAATTCTGAGCCACATTTACCAAGGGACAATTTCTTATCCAGGAGAAAAAGCAGAGAGTTTCAAATACTTAAAAAGTTATTGTGGCCAGGGGTGGTGGCACACACTTGTAATCTCAACAGCTCTGCAGGCTGAGGCAGGAGGATTCCAAGTTCAAAGCCAGCCTCAGCAACTTAGCGAGGCCCTAAGCAACTTGACAAGATCCTGTCTCAAAATAAAAAATAAGAAGGGCTGGAGATGTGACTCAGTCATTAAGTACCTCTGGGTTCAATCCCTGGTATGAGAGAGAAAAAGAGAGGGAGAGATTGATTGTATAGAAACTGAGTTACTATTTTATATAATTCTGGAAGGCAAAAACAGACTCAATGGGTAGAAGTTACAGGCAAGCAGATTATAGTTAGCAAGTTAAATCTCTTCAAACACAGAAAGATTAAGGATCCAAAGACCCTCTGGTTCCTGCTTGTCCCTGACATCTGAAAAAGCTGGAAAAAAGAAAGGTAGGAAGGTGGAGAACACAGTGAACTCTGCACCCACAAAGCTCCTCCTGTCTCTCCTACTCTGCTGGCTATCTTGTCACCCTAAATGTATCCTAGCTTGCAAACCTATAGCTGAAATGCTTCTTCCTGAAGAATGAGCATTCTGTTGGGATTTTCAAAGATTCATAAATGCCAAGTCATGGATTTGTTAGAATGGTAGCATTTCATACCTGGTATAAAGGTTGTAAAGAAGATACTGTCTGGTAGTGAACTCCTTGTCATTGGGCATGTTCAAAGAGATCTGAAAAAAATCCTTTCAGAAAAATGATGGAAGCAAGCCAGCAGAGGATAGGGGACAGATAAGACCATCAAAGGAGTCTATGTTACGTGAGCAGCTTCTACATAAGTGATACACACAGCTATGCATGCTCATTCGGTAAGGCAAGCTGCCCTAGAAAGAAGGAAGCTGGAAGAGGAGATTATCCCTAGCAAAAGAATCTGAGTTTACATGATCAACCACAGAGAAATAAGTTGGATGGGTATCCAACTTAATGGCAGTTTGTATTTCTTTTCACAAAGTTGCATATGCCCTCCTCTGATAAAGAATTTAGGGATTTTATTTCTTCTGCTTCTTGTAAGGAGAATAAAAATGAAAGAAAATCATCTCCCTTGAACACCTTTCTACTCAATGTTTGCCTGGGTAACTGAAGAGCATATAAAGACCTTCTACAAAAAGTTGCCCCACAATTAACACCCTCCTTGACCAAAATATCTATGGCTAGCAAAGATTTATGAATGGACTAATAAGAGGATTTGAGAAAGTTAACTTGAACTATTGTTTTTGAAATTTAGCACTGGTCTCTTGGGAAAAGATTGGTCAGTCAAAAAAGAAAAATGGTGAAGAAGGATGGAGAACTTACTGGTCTGGTTGCTGAAAATATACCAATACTTTCTGCAAAACTATGTTATTATTGTACTAATGCTGCTATCTTTGAAATCTGTGAATTTCCGTCATTTAAAATGTTAATCACAACATAATGCTGACATATGGCCATCGTGGCTATTCTTTTTCTCTGGGCTCTTATGTCCCAACTAACCATAGCATTTTTTCTAGCAATAGGAGTGTTGTTCTGACAATGCTGCTAACTTTTGCATCTCCTTGTTTGGAACTCTCGGGAAAAAAAAAAAAAAAAAGCAAAGAGGAAAACCAGCCATACAATTCACTAAGGCAAAAACAAACAAAAAATCCATGGACCTTTTTAGTAGTATGTATTCCCTGCAATTCACTCATCTGCTTCCCCTGTCTTGAGAAGGTGGAGGTAAAAATAACTTCAAGTTCACATCACTAGTGTTTTCCATGAAGCCATTTCACATGATCCAAACCCACAAATGTGCCTTCTCTTTGGCACACAAATCACCCACCATACACATACCCAAGATTAAAGAAAAGGAGATCTGCCGAAGAAAGCAAGCCACAGCAACACTTTCTATCTACTCTCAGTGAGGTTAATTTGGAATGAGGAATGTAAAATAGGCTCATGGAAATTTACATAGTTCTATGGATTGGAAGTGGTTTGTCCCCAAGAGTTCATATGTTATAAGCTTGGTCCTCAGGGTAGCAATGTTAAGAGTAAACAGGACCTTTAATAGGTGGGGCCTACTGGGAGATCATTATGTTATTGTGGGTGCTGTCTTCTGCAGGGATTGAAGTAGTTTTTTTAGTGGACACCAATGTGAGTTCCCACAAAAGAGGTTGTTATAAAACAGGAAGACTGCCCTGGTGTCTGGCTTCCTGTCTTGCCCTGTGGTATCTCTTTCTCACACACACTACTACCATGATCCCATCACCCACAAATTGACATAGATTAGAAGAAGGACCTTCACCAGAGTTGGTACCATGCTGTGTGGACTTTCTGCCTGAGAAAGTGTCAGTTAAATAAATCTCTTTGCTAACACCCAGCCTCAGGTGTGTCATTCTAGCAACAGAAAGCAGACTACTGCACCGAGTTGCAAAGTATCTCCCCACAAAACATTTATAAATTATGAAGGGGAAAATAGTAATTTTAATGTAGAGAAGCCTGCAGACACCATCAAAATCATGTGATTAATGTTATCACCTTCAATAATGAAAAAAATCAATGTCCTGTGCCTTCCAATCTAAAGCACTGAGAAAAACAAATACCTAGCTTCCCTGGTATTCTTGTCAAAAATGTTCTTACCAAACTTGAGTCTAATCATGAGGAAACAGATGAACCCAATTTGAAATATATGCTATAAAAAAACTGGCTTATAGTCTTTAGAAATTTTCTAGTTGGTTAAAGGAAGGAAGGAAGGCAGGCAGGCAAGTTGGCTGACTAAGGAAGTATGACAGGGTAAAAAGGACTTGGGAAACAGAACAACTAAATGTGATCCAAAAAAGAGACTGTTGAAAAGGTGGATCAAGTCCATAGATTAAATAATACTGAACTGATGTTAATATCCAGATTTTAATTATTGTACATACCATTATAGAACTGAATGTCCTTGTTTTTAATGTATACACAATAAATTATTTAGAGTTGAAGGAACATCATGCCTATAATTGGTTTCCAAATGTTCAGAAAATATACAAACACACTTATATGTGAGTGTATAAATAGAGGAAAGAGAAAAAAACTGATCAAGTAAGTAAGTGAGCTAAAATGTAGAACATTAACATCCGGGTAATCTGAGAAGACCATATAGGAATTCTTCCTAACATTTTTTGGCAATATCTTTGTAAATAAGAAGGTATTTTTTAAAAAGAAAGAAAGAAGAAGGAAAGAAAGAAAGAAAGAAAGAAAGAAAGAAAGAAAGAAAGAAAGAAAGAAAGAAAGGAAGGAAGCAGCAGCGAAGTGGACCTTAACTTTCAGAGGAGGAAGCTGGAGAAGAAGGAGGAATGTAGACACCCCCATCTTCTCTGTTCCATCCATGCCCAACACTAAGAAGCACTGCAAATTCCTGAGATTCTTTGAGGGATATTATGGGAGACACTGACCATGAGCTCCCTTTGAGAACCACTGTGCCTCCAAACCCCCAGAGCCTAGCACTGAGCCTGGCAGATGCTGACTGGAGGAAAGACTGGGCAGACCAGGGGCTCAATGGACTATAAGAAGTAACTGAAAAGAAACTGAAAGAAAGCATGGACAAGCCTCCATTTGTGACACTGCATCTGCAAAGCCGGTGGAATTGTGGCCCTCCTGTGTAAATGGCTGGGTGCAATGACAGCAGACGACATCTAAAGGGAGAGTGAGTATAGCTCTATTCTCCAGTATTCATTTCACTGAGGGGAAAAGGGAATGGAGCATGTACACTTGGGTTGGCCTAAAATGAATCCAAGGTCTCTGTTGGATCATGCATAAGCTATTTCATGTACTGAGATAAGACGGAATGAAAACCAAGATGCCCACGATAACAGTAAGGAGTAAAATAGCTCCTTATTCGGTAAATCTTTCATCATGAAAACAATGTCTCATTACATTCTGTTCTTAATTCCAACTAGTACTTAGTTTTTCAAATGCACATTGACTCTGCACATGAGATCTAAAATTGAAATCATTTTAATTGTCAAAGTTCGAGACATTTTGTTTAACAGAGGAAAAAAATATAGCTTTGCTTCAAAAATGTAGCTAATTCAAGATTATTCAAACAGATTGGTATTCCAGAAAAATTAAATTCTGAATAGAGATGAAGGGAAAAAAATACAATCTACAGGTCACTCAAGTGTAAGTATGAGGGGATGTTCCTATAATGCACAGAGAATTGGAAACTTAAAGAAATATGCTTTTACTCACCAGCAAGATACAATTTCATAATCATGAACATTGTGCCATAATATTCCAGAGAAAAATTAAACAAAGTAAACCATGGCACATAACAAAGGGCAAGACTCCAAATTTCAAAGCTGATTTGCACAGTAATTCAAATAGGAGCCTCTTTGCTTTAATAAGGAATACAATTTTCAAGGCATCTTTAGCTGCGATTGCTATGCTTATTGGTAGAGACCTGTTCACCAATTTATTTGAAAAGATGGGCTTAGGGCAAATCCAAAGCATAATGGGGCAGGGGGTGGAGAGGAAGGCAAAATACCCTAATCCATAAATAATGCACCATGAGCCCATAGAGAAACTTGGAATTGTTGGCACAGCGTCTCCCTCTTCCTCTTTACTTGCCATGTCTGAGAGGTCAATTTGTTTTCCAGTATAACTCAGTTCTTTCCTCTAACTAATAAGAACAGATAACCCTGGAGTCTTAGCTGTCTGTGATCAGTTTCTCCCTTACCATTCTCAGCTTCCCATCTCTCCTGAACAAGTTGCCCACCTTGCTCAAGTGAAGAACCTATGCTTGTCATACTTCCCTCTAGGCTCTCCCCAGGAATGGATATTGTCTGCACAACCCAAAAGTTACCAGGTGAACCCACAAGAGCCAAGAGTCATCTTCCACTTCTCTTGGGTTCAAGCAAGAGAGTATCTGATTCAAGTATCTGGTTCCTGTCCCAGATACATTCTTATCCTGGGCTATAAACCAAATAAAGTCATAAGGATTCATGGTGAATCCCAGGGTCTGAATTAAGAGTTCTAGAAGAAATCCTTCCTTCAGTGGAGCTCACAAAACCTCTGAACTATATGCAAATAGGCTGATGGTGTGGTATTCTTCTGTCATTTTCTTTTTTCTTTTTTAGTTGTAGATGGACACAATGTCTTTATTTTATTGGTTTGTGTGTGGTGCTGAGGATCGAACCCAGGGCCTCATGCATGCGAGGCAAGCGCTCTACCGCTGAGCTACAATCCCAGCCCCTCTTCTGTCATTTTCAATCAATCCATCTTCCCAACTACTTGCCCCCTCTCATTTCTCCATGAGAAATGTATGCCTGTGGCTACCATTGGGCTGCTCTACACTGTGATGACAACGGTTCATCAGTCAAAAATCAAGCCATTGCCTATTTTCATCAGAAGAGGAAGTAGGGACACTGGACCAAAGGATAGTGTGACAGTTCTAGAAATTTGAGCCTCATACTGGTCATCAGCTACCAGTATGTTATCACCAATAAAAAATGTATAAGCTTTGCTTCTTGGTCCCCACCCACTGGTTCTTCTTACCTTTGGTTCCATTGAAATGAAACTGTGGGTTCCTCTGCTTGAGAGAACTGACCTTTTAATCGTCCTGCTATGGTAGAAGTGGTAATAGTCCTTCAGGGCCCCTATCTGCAAAGGCAAGTGGGAGGGAAAACACAAAAGAAAGATGTTAAAAGCTTAAAACAGTCTGGGCTTCCCTGTTTTTCATTAAAATAAGAACACAAAACAAAAAGAGTTCCATAAATTATGCAGGTGCCCGCTGTGCTTAAATGTTACTTGAACCTTGGTGATCACTTTTCAAAAGGAGGACATGTGATATGAAATGGAGTGTCCTTGAGGCAGTGACAGTGGAACTAAAGACTATAATGGGCAGCTTAGCCTCTTCTTAGCTCCTTCTTAATGTTTAATTTATATGCAGCATTTTAAGTAATTCTATATCAATCTATATCCAAATGTGGGAAAGACGGGAGAAAAAAATCAAATAGCTATCTGGTTATAAAAACACATTGCATTTTGTTTGCTCTAAGAAATGCACAATGAAGGACCTTGTTAGATTATTTATACGGTTAATTTGAAACACGTTGCATGCAGTTGATCATTCACAAAGATAAGACTACTTAGTTTCCCCGACTTCAGTAGACAGTATAAAGGCATAGCCGTTATTCATTTATTGCAAAACTAAAAGTAGAGTGGCGATTTCTAAAACCAAATAAAAATAACATATCCTACCTATCAGCTCAGTTTCCTCTGTAAAAACAGTCAAATCCACTTTAATGATTTTCATGAACTCTTTAGTCGTCTTGTTTACGTACTTCATTGGTTAAGTCTCTTTAGGAGAGTTTTGAAAATAAGTCCCAGTCCAGTTTGGAAAAAACAAATGAACAAAATCTCAAACAATATATTCTCTCAGCAGATTATAAAATGTGAATGACCAAATGAATATTGAACCACATCACAAAGACTTGCTTTGAGCTTCAGGTCAGTCGCTAGAGCTAAATAGCATATGCTTACTATCCTGTTTCCTTTTCTATAACATTAGAGCTAGAACTAGTTGATTTCTAAGATCTCTGGAGTGCTCATATTCCATTCTATGGTATTGCCATTGTACTTGTGTTGGGCAAATACAGTATATGTCTGATTCTCCCAAACACTCATGGCTCTGCCCTAGAAAAATGACCATCATCGGGATGATTTCCAGTTGGTACAATACAGTGTTGGGGTTGGGCTTCCTTAGTTTACACAAAAAAGTCATTGGCCCACTGGGTGCAGTGGTGCACACCTGTAATCCAGTGGCTCCAGAGGCTGAGACAGAAGGATCTCGAATTCAAGGCCAGCCTCAGCAAAAGTGAGGCACTAAGCAACTCAGTGAGACCCTGTGTCTATATAAAATACAAAATAGTACTGGGGATGTGGCTTAGTGGTCGTGTACCCCTGAGTTCAATCCCCAGTACCCCTCCCAAAACAAAACAAAGTCCTTGGCCCAGGTTAATTCTTTGCAGATAAAAGGTTTATTTCTAATTCCCTTCTTTTTGTCACATTCTCAACCATCATCCCACCCAATTTGTGTGCCATTTAGGAACCATCACTGGAACTTGGTGCTGTAAGTGAATGTTATGTCACTATTAAAATCTAAAAGAAAATCAGAATCCTCACATTTTTAACTCAAGTGGAAATACCTTGATCTACAAGAAGAAATTCCAGACTCTGAAAACAAGAGGGAGACCAGGGCGGGGCAATTACAGCCTAAACCTCTAATCTCTGTGATCCTGGACTCTGAGGCAGGAGCAGAAAATGAGGAAGAGGGAGGGCACCAAGGCCAGCCTAGCCTCAGGGAGTGTTTGAGGATAAATTTACTGGCCAACTTTAAGATTCCAAGAGGATAAAGGGTAAAGCTCAGGATTGGCTACACAGTCTTTTACAAGAAAACCTTAAAATCCCCAAAAGCTTAAGAGTTTGCAACTCATATAGCTTTTGTCAAGTATTCAGTGGGTAAATATAGTAGTAGTTCTGGTGGAAAAGAACACAGACTTTCTTAGGAAGAAGCTTAGAACTAATCATCACCAAGGTCAAAAATGCCCAAGTGCTTAAGATCATAGCTACTCAACTATAATGGAACTCCTTTGATTATAGGACATGGTTGAATTCAACTCAATTATTAAACTCAATCCTGTGGATAAAACACATACATCCTGAAGGAGTCTTAAGATCCTTTACATAAAACACAAAATAGGGCTGGGGATGTGGCTCAGTGGTCGAGTTCCCCTGAGTTCAATCCCCGATACCAAAAAAAAAAAAAGATCCTTTGAGCTCTTGGTGGTGGGGAACAATATTCCAATGTAATACAACATATCAGGGGTTGGAAAATGAAAACTTTGTCTTGACTCAAGCTTATTTGGGACTTTAGACAAACCATTTCCTCTCTACGTGTTGGTGTCCTCATTGGTAAACTGGGAAGGGCACCAGAGGCAAAGTGGACAGAAACTGAGCATCAAAGTAAAATGGGGAATAATGTTTGGGTTACTGTGGTTCATGAGGACTGAATGTAACGCGTGAACTGCAAGGGCAAGTCACTACCTAGCACTTAGTAACTGTTGGGAGATTGTTTCCCTTCTAAATCTATATCCAAATCCTACTTTCACTCACCTTTTATCTTCCTTCTAATTAATCTTTCACCTCTAACCCTTCGGAACAATTCCTCTTGGCCCACATAGGTCTCATCTCCTAAATCTCATTAGCAAAAATCAAAAGGATTGATAAAACATTGTTGTACAAGTTGTAGGCAAAAATGTAATTTATGCAGGATTAGTAAAAACCATAACATGGGCCATTTTAAGAGACATTTGGTAATATCAGTAAAATTATAAACTGCATCTGGCCTTTGACCCAGTCTTTCTACTTCCAAAGTTCTATTCTGCAAAGAGGGTCACTGATATGCAGGGATGGATGTGACAACAGACTTTGTGAAAGAAAAAGAATGGAGACAATCAGCTCCCATCAATAGGACAGGGCATTAATTCATGTGAATGAAAATGGACTGAACTTCAAGTTATAGTAAGTAAAAAGATAAATTAGAATGGTGCAAAACATGTATACAGTATGATGAGATTGTTAAGGAGAGAAAAATGAAAAAAAACTCTATTATGTTTATAGTTAGAAGAATACTCAAGAAACTGAAGACAGGTGCCTTATGTGTATGCATTTTTTTAAATTATAAAATCTAACTAAAAGTGAATAAAATAAAATAGCACACACACACAAAGACCATGTGACTGGTACAAGGACCATATCTACTCAGGTCATCCAATCTCTGTAATAGTAAGTTCTATTTTATCCCCATCTCTCGAGGATTCAGTTTACTTTCTGAAGTTGTGAAATAGTGTTCATTTATTGGTTCACATCTCATTTAATAAATGCCTACCTATGTGAGCCATATTTCTGCTTATCTACGTGCTCCATTTATCTTAATCCCCCAAAGCCCTTGGAAGATAAATATCATTAGCTCTAATCTGATGAAGAAGGCTACCGAGTCTCTGGAAGTACTCAAATGTACACAGCCAGGCTTGAATGGGAGGTGGTAAAATATGAATCTTTGGAGAATATCCACTAGCATTAGGGTAAACTTAGTTTCATGATGGATCCTGTGGATGTACTCAAATGATGCAGTCAATGCCCTTCTGGAGAGTCTTCCTGCACTGCAAAGATGAAATGTTAAAATCCCTGTAGCTAGGGCCTGGACACAATTCAAGTTCTATCAGTCAGACACATGGAGAAGTTGAGCGCCATAAGACATGCCCTCAGAGGCATTTATGTGTTTAGAGGTAGTGGTGACCAAGGTCTACCTATCAGGGCATCCTTTGGCATAGCCTATTTTTTTGATAAGCTGCTAAGTAACTATTGAAGAGCTACAGAGGCAAAATAAAGTAGCCTCCTCATTCTTCCACTTTCTGACTGAGGCAGAAATGGCAGCTCTCATGGAGATCCTGGGTGGTATGGCTTTGAAGAACATTTCTGGAAGCTTGGCCTTCATGATTGATTCTAAAAGCTATTAGTCTAATGCCTTTCAAATTAGCCCACCTAGCAAATTCAGTTCTCTGTAGTAGTTTTACTTATCTAAAACTGGGTAGGCTGGAACTTAAAAAGTAGCAATATAGTTTACATAATCTTGCATAACACAGAGATCCTCAGTTATGTACCTCTTGAGCATGGGCTTGTAGGCACCCATGAGCCAAAGGCTGCTGTATGATTCACCCAGTCTACTCTGATGTCCTGTTAAACAACAAGAGTTGCTTTTGATCTTTTCACACACACTTGTACCACCCTCCTCTCTCAAATCTGTTTTCTATATAGTAACTAGAATAATATTTATAAAATGCAAATCTGGCTATAGGTTTATATGTCATACCTCTGCCTAAAATCCTTCTGTGCTTCCTTTTGCTCTGAAACAGTATTAGTTAAGGGGTGGTGTATAGCTCAGCAGTAAAGTGTTTGCCTAGCATGCATGAGGCCCTGGGTTCAATCCCCAGCACCACAAATATTTTTTTTTAAAGTATTCATTAACGGTGGAGCATGCCTATAATCTCAGCACTTTGAGAAGCTGAGACAGAGAATTACAAGTTCAAAGCCATCCTCAGCAATGGTGAGGCTCTAAGCACCTCAGTGAGACCCTGTCTCTACATAAAACACAAAAAATAGGTCTGGGGATGTTGCTCAGTGGTCGAGTACCCCTGAGATCAAAAACAAAAAAAAAAGTAAATCAGAATAACAGTATCATGTTAAAAATTTACAGTATGCCAAGAACTACTCAATGTGCTTTACTGAACTCATTGAATAATTACCAATATCCTACTCTGACTACAGGACCTGCAGGATGTGGCCGTGTCTCTTTTCAGCCTCACCTCAAATCTGGATTCCTCTCATTCTCTGGATTCAGACCTACTGGCCTTTCGTTAGTTTCTTGACTGTGTCATGCTTATAATCCTTCTACCTGTAGCACCCTCCATCCTCTCAATTCCTCTTCACCTTCCTTTATGTCTCATCCTTAGTGGGAAGCCTTCCAAACCTCCCCAGACAAGGTCAGCTTCATTCACTTGATCACATCATAGAATAACAAATGCATGTACCCTGATCAGTACAGCACTGGTCATGTCTCTCCCCACCTGCCTGCATGCTCCATTGAGCCTGGGAAACATCTGCTCAGCTCACCACTGTATCCCCAGCTCCCAGCATGTGGCTTGACATATAATGGCATCTCAGAAAAGACTGACAAATGAAGGATCTGAAAATCAGAATCCTTAAAATTACTAACATCACATATAGTTGAGCCATATGCGGTTCGAAATCTCCAGAACTACCAAATTAAGGCTAATTTCAGCAAAAATGGTTCAATTTTTATCCTAACTGAAGTACCACTCTGCCAGGGCTATGGTTCTGAAAGCTGTGGGCTGAGACATCACTCTGTTTCTTCTGCTTTATTTGCAAAACAACAGCAAAGGGCATTAGTCTCATTATTTTGCCTCCTGCAAACTAATCGATCATCTTCCAGGCCAAAAATAAATAAATACATATATTCACATATATGTATATATGTATGCATACATTTAAAAATATACTTATGTCTCTCATCTATTATTGGCAAGAATTGTCTTTTATATTCTTTCAACAGCACTGAGTATGCTGAGGGCATTTAATAAACATTAAGAAGAGAAATGTCATAACATGTTGGGAGTTATTAAAAAGAAAGACAGTGTATGAAAACAGAGCAGTAATATTATCTATAAGCAGGCATTCCATCTAGTTCCTCTTGGGTAATGTAAAACAAAAGATGACTGTTTGTGTTACGCAATAGCAACAAGGGCTAAAACAAGGAACAATATATAACTAACACAGGGACATTTTATAAATAAATCAGGAACAATGGGAGTATATGAAGAAAAAATCAATAGCAGATAGATCAAAGCCCAACCTATTCCTTAACACTACATAAAGAAAAAAGAGAACAATTTCCTCTCTCTCAGTCTCTTAAGCTCCTCTTCTGTACAGTTGCACATAAACACTCTTTTCTGCCTGGGCAACACAACTCTACACAAAACACTAAGTCAATGAATTTCAATTTCATTCCTAATTCTATCAAGTTTTTTGTGATTTTTCTTCCTTAATGGTAGCCCCTCACCTTTGAATCCAGAATTTTCCTACTAGTACTATCTTTCAAACCATAGTGTGTTCCTAGGAAAGGCTTATATAAACTATTTCAAACCAAGGTGCAAATGACTGCTAAGGCTCAATGTCTTAGTCATCCTCAAGACAACTGCATTACATCAGCAAATTATAACTTAAGCCAAATAAATGTATCTATAGTGCTTCCAATAAAAAAAAAGTCATTGTAGATTTTTGTGTATTCTTTTCTACGCAGCTAAAGATAATATTCCCAATTTCCCTAAATTCTCGTATCACTAGGGAGCCACTGGCTGCAGAGCAGAGAGGGCTGGGACCCACCTCTCACCCTGACTCTGTCCTCGTGAAGAGCTGTGTAGCCTTCCAGTGGTCATTCACCACCACCAGTTTCACCAGCATAATGAATGTCTCCCTGCATATAGTTCACATCTTCCTTCATAGTTTTGTAGGATGACCAAACCTCACCCTACAGAGAGTCTGTCCAGGTCTGAAGGGTTTCCTGGAATATAGGGACTTGCCAGTGTTGAAACTGGGACAGTCGTAGGCAAACCAAGATAGCCGGTCACGGTTTCTGGTAAATTGCTCAGCTTTTTCAGGCTGCCTGTTTTTTCTCCTGCCCTCTCCAATTTATAGATGTCTCCAAATTCTGTACTTGAAAGTTATTTACCTCCATTCTACAAATTAACAACCACATCCTCCCCGCAAAAAAAAAAAAAAAAAAAAAAAAAAAAAACCCACTGGGTAAAAATTTGAGCAGACATTTCACAAAATAAGATGTACATATGGCCAAGAAGTAAATGAAAAAATGCCCAATTAGAAATAAAAGTCATAACAACACGGCACACACACTAGAATGACTAAATTAAAAGGAATGCCAATGCCAAGTTTTCATGAAATTGTGGAGCATCAGAATTCTCACATGTTGCTAGGGAGATTGTAAAATAGTTCAAGGTCCTTAGAAAACCATTTGGCGCTTTCTTATAAAACATATATCCTGCTCATGACCTACACATTCCATTTCTAGGTATTTTTGCACTACAGAAATGAAAATATATTTATAAATAAAACTCACATATAAATGTTCATAGCACCTCTCTTAAAAATAGTGTGCATGTACAAATTTGTAACAATGAATTCCACTATTGTGTATAATTACAATGCATCAGTAAAAAATATGAAAGAAACTAGACTCAAACTAGAAACAATGCAAATATCTATCAATGAGTAAATGGATAAATTTGGCATATCCATATGGTAGAATGCTATCCAACAATAAAAAGCAATCAAAAGGAATGAGAGCTGAGAGTGTAGGTCAGTGGTAGAGCACTTGAATAGCATGCCTGAGGTCCTGAGTTTAATCCTCAGCATTGCAAAAAATAAATTTAAAAAAGGAATGAACTACTGATACATGCAACAAAATGGACGCATTTCAAAATACAATGCTGACACAAAAGAGTACATTCTGTATGATTCCATTCATATGATAAACCTCATCTGCTGTAATCGGAACAAGATCAGCAAAGCCTGGGAGGAGGACTGACTGGGAGAGACCTGGAAAAATGTGCCGAAAATGCTTTCTAGCTTGACTATGATAATACTTCCATCATGGTAAGGGCAGAGGTGTGTTGGGACCTGTTAGGTCGGTTCAGGGTTCAGGGTGTCCACCTAAAAGCGGCCAGCCAGACGCTGACGTCATCTGTAGAGGCGCCTCCTGTCAATCAGCGGGTTTTTCCTGACCTATCCAGGAAGGACTCTGGCCTTCTCTTCCTGCCCCAAGCCCTCCCCTTCCTGACCGGGCCTTTTGAAGTTGTACGCCCAAACGCGGGCACCATTCTCCTGTACACACTCTGATGGACAGGAGAGTTCAGCCCGAGAGTGTGTATTTCCAATAAAGCCTTGCCCAGTGGCTTTAATTCGTCTCTTTTTGGTCATCTGGTCTTTACAAAATGGTGCACAAAACCCGGGAGGGTTTTTGAACCTCCCCCGTACGGGGGTCGAGGCAAGCCCTCTGGACCGGCAGAACTCCTGAGCTGCTCTCCATCTCCCCTCACCTGGACCAGCAAAAGTGAGGTAGGCAGCCCTCGCCCCGTCTCCCCTGACTTCTCAGTTTGTCTCCCTCCTGACCGTCTGCTCCAGAGGCCTATCTGTTAAGTCACACATGTGCAATAGGTCTCTCTGTCCAGGGCCGCTTGGATTGGGGAGACGTCCCCAGTCCTCGTCTGAGCCACCTGCCATCCGGGCCCCGGAGAGTTTCCAGGGACGCCTAAATTCTCCGCCTGGCCCTCCGTTTTCCGGTGGATGTGAATAGATTTAAAAAGGACGCTTTTTTCTGTTCCCGCCCACTTCCTGTGGGTGCTGGGAGGTCACGGGAAACACCGACTCTTCTCTAGACCCCAAAACTCCTTTGGGCTGTCTGTATCGCCATTTTGATAAGCTAGGATTTGCTAAAGAGCTACGCTGTAAGTGTCTGGTCCTCTGTTCCACTGTAGAATGGCCTCAGTATGGCTTAGACAACGGATCAAAATGGCCTCCAGGGGAAACTTTTGATTTTCAAATCCTCACTGATTTGGCTAATTTTTGTCACTGGATGGGGAAATGAACAGAAACTCCTTACATTAAGGCTTTGTTGGAAAGTACGCTCTCGCCCCTACCTTCTTTCCCATCTGTTCTGTCCTCTCAAGTTCTCACTAGAGAAAATCTCAAGCCCCCTTTCCCATGTGCTCTTCTGTATCTCCTTCCTCATTCTCAGATGTACATGTGAGGCCACCATTATGTCCCGCTCTCTACCCAGACCCTGCCTGCCCTCACTCTCAGCTCCACCGGAGTGCAGCCATCTTCCCGGGAGGCGGAGCCAGCCTCAGTCCCAGCGCCAGAGGGCAGAGACGAGGCGTTAGGCGGAGCCTGCCTGCCCCGCGTCTCTGCATCTCTTGCTGCATCTGCGCGCCACTCAGACAGGCTGGCGTGGCTGCCACAGACCAAGAGACTTAAAGCTAAAAGGCCACGAGCTCTGTCTTGCTCAGAGTCTGTGAGCTATCAAGCCAACCACCCTGCATTTTTTTTATTTTACTGGCTGTGTCATTTTTTTCTAAGACTCTTGCTTTTCTTAAGTTCTACGTTTTTGAGCTCATGACCTTAATCCTTCACATCTAGGATAATGTTTTTTGATCAGTCCTATTTTATTCAACCATGGAGTTTTTTTAAAAAAACATCTAACATTGCCTGCAGGCCTTGACTATTATGTGTATGTGTGTGTGTGTGTGTGTGTGTGTGTACCATGTACATGGTATCAAAATTGGCACAGATAATGAGTGCTTATCAATTAAACCTAAAATAAATGGATCCAAATATTTTTAATTCATGTGATTTAAAAGGTTCAATTTAAATTGAGTAAACACAAAGGTTTATAGATTCCTATATGAAGTTTTAAAGGTTTCTACTGTTGCCTAAGTTCAAAGAATTACAAGGATTGCTTTGGGATATGAACAGAAGAAATTAAAGATTCTAAATATGGTATTTATTGGAAGGAAAGAGAATATTTCTGATCAAAAAGTTTACAACTGTGATTAAACAAAAAGTTAGAATCTAAGTTTTTCTTTGAGAACTAAACTTAATGTAACAACATCAATGTAATATGGTTCTACTATTTTTATATTAAATGTGTTCATTTCTTTTAGATATACAAGCTTTAAAGAAGAAGGTTTTAAAGAACATTATATCAAGCTGATGTTCTCCAAACTGAACTTGTATCGATTTATATCATGTAATGTTTTATAACTGAACTTATCATCAATAAGATAAGGCTTTAGGTTATTTTTACATCAGGGTGATCTTTTAAACAAATAAGGACCTAATCTATTTAATATTCTGCTAAGATTTTGCAAGAAGCCCTGTCTTACCTGAGATAGTCCTGTCTCCCAGCTTACTACAATGGCTTTAAAGTAGGCGAGACTCCAATTCATTTAAAGATATGTTCAAAGGATTAATTTTGTTGTAAAGATCATTAGAATCTCAAACAGGGATATAATGTGTAACTCAGCCAAAATTTGAGAAAGCTATTACACAAACTAAATGTTTTTACTGTTGTTAATTTTACTTTGTATTTTCCTTAAACTCTATTGTCTGTTAATGTTTTACAGAGGTACTACTTCAAGAACAGACAACCCAATTTAATTTAAAAAAAATAAGCCATCACCTACAGGACAGATAGACCTTAAAGTTAAAGCCCAATACCCTTACTTTAAGACTAATGAGACTGGCTTGCTGAGTGTATAAGATCAAGACTTAAAAACTAAAAGGGCCAAGAAATCCAGTATTTGGCTCTTGCCCTCTGAGTCAGCCTGAATCCAAAAAATAAGGGAACTTCTAAAAGGCTCTACACCTCTAGGCCTCAGGACCTCCCGATCAGGGAGATTTCTGAGACCATTGGAGAATTAAAAAGCCAGTCAAATGCCATACTATGAAGAGGAAGGTCATTCAAAAAGAGAACTGTCCCTCATGCCTCCTGGGGAAGCCACATGGTCAGTGCCAGACCTCGACCTATCCTAACGCAGATGGCACTAGCAGAGCTAATAAGCTGCTCTCAAGTTCCTTGAGGATGCCTCCCAGGAGACCAAAAGGTGACTCTTAACAATAGGTAAGAACAAAAGTCAATTTGACTTCCTTCATCTTAAACACCTAGCAAAACAACAAAACCAAGAACACAGCCATTCCTGGACATTTAAAAATAATTTAAAGATAGACATCTGTGAAATTAAAAACTAAATACTATGCTTACATGCCTTGTCCTTTCCAGCCTTGCTATGGGGACAAATTCTCAACCCTTATACTTGCTACATTTCAGACTGTTTCCTCTGTGTAGATTTGAATCATAACTGTGATTCCCATTGATGTTCCTCAATTAACTGTACAGTGAGGCTGAATTACCATGACTTGTTACCACCTTCTTTTCTAGGGCAAAAAGGGCTCTCCTTGGCCCCATTTGCTGCCTCTGGGCTGGGGCAAGAGGACTTGACTATGCAGTAACTGCTACTCAGAAACTTGAACAAATTTCATTACAGAACCGACCAGCACTGGACTCCCACCAAACTCAAAATTTCTTGGCAGCCCCCTCTTTTTCTGCTAATCAGTAATTTCTCCCAAGCCTCTGTTCCTACCCATAGGTGATGCTTCTACATTCAAGCAACATGACTGACAACCAGAGGCTCCCACACCCCTGCATCTGCCTCCCTGCCTGACCAACACCCGAGCCATCTCCCCCTCTCCCACACCCCTAATCCCGCAAGAAGTAGCCAGACCAAATCTGCTGTCCTATATCATCAAAAAGGCCGGGATGTTAGGTCGGTTCAGGGTGTCCACCTAAAAGCGGCCAGCCAGATGCTGACGTCATCTGTAGAGGCGCCTCCTGTCAATCAGCGGGTTTTTCCTGACCTATCCAGGAAGGACTCTGGCCTTCTCTTCCTGCCCCAAGCCCTCCCTTTCCTGACCGGGCCTTTTGAAGTTGTACGCCCAAACGCGGGCACCATTCTCCTGTACACACTCTGATGGACGGGAGAGTTCAGCCCGAGAGCGTGTATTTCCAATAAAGCCTTGCCCAGTGGCTTTAATTCGTCTCTTTTTGGTCATCTGGTCTTTACAGGACCAGCTTCTCACAGGCTTGTACAAACCAATTTATCCACCCACATCTTTTCCCAAAACCATCTCAGTGACATCAGATTGATGACATCAACAAAGATGGAAGAAGTTACATCACAAAAACACTGGCAAAGGCTCAAACTGGGGCCTTCTTTCCCCTGAAGAGGAAGTTAAATATTTATCAGGACATCACTGTATATATATTTTTTTCAACATTTGTCCAACTTGTATAGAAATGGCTGCATTTGGGAAATGAAATCACACTTTAATAATGTAAAAAAAAATTATAAATTGCTCTCTTCTGATTTCTGGGTATCTCCTGTAACCTAGAGAATGACTTGGAGAAATGCAAATTTCTGAGAATGACTGAGAAATGCAAAAAGCCCATTACCTGGAACTGGAATCTGTCATCCAGCTTACACTTCTTCCATCTTCTCAGTTGAGATGAGGAAGAATCAAATGTGAGAATGTTAAAAAATTAATTGTAAGGATTTTCCTTCTGTGCTCAAGACTCCATAACTCTCAAAGGAGAATCAGGGAGAAGGAGGTCATGATTTCTTAACTTGGTCATCAAGAACATTCCCAACCTCAGGGCCTTTGCATCTGCTTTGCCCTGTGTGGAATTCTCCTCCAGAAATCTCTATGACTCACTGCTTTCAGGTCTTTGCTCAAACGCTATCTTCTCAGGAAGTCTTCCTGACCATCCAAGTGAAAATGATAAACTCATCCTGGCAAACCCTACGCCCTCATTTATTTAGCTCCATCACATTTATCACCACCTACCACATACATTCTTTTGGTCTCATTTATTGTTTTTCTTCTGACAGTGGAATATTTGCTCCATAAGAGGAGGGGTTTTTGTTTTATTCACTGCTGCATTATCCTCAGCTCTTATTAACAGTGCCAGGCACACCCAATAACTGTCAAATACAAAAGTGAACAAATGGCCTATGTTAGCTTTTTGTTTTTGTTTTTATTTTTTTGTAAGAAAAGCCAAAAAAGAACATTGTTCTTTAATTCAATCTCCCATTCCTATTCCCCTTGGGAAGCCACACACGTCCAAAGTTCATTGTCTATTTCCTCAGAGCAACACTGTTAAAAACCATTCCACCTGTTCAGAGTTAGAAACAATTGAATATGTGATTGCTCCTAAACCAGTTCCACCCATCTGCAGCCTGATTTTTAGTCTTCATCCTCCCCACCACCTACCTGTTTTTGAAGCAGGGATTATTGGTGGGTGATATACATTGAAAAAGGGATGTCTTACTTAGCTATTGCTGCATAAAAATTAATGCAAACTTAGCAGTTTAAGCAAAGTACATTTATTATTTCAAGGTTTCCATGCATCACAACACTGGGCAATGTTTGGTTCCTCTGTTCGTGGTATCACAAGGTTGCATTCAAGGGGCAGCAGTCTCATCTGAGGTTAGTCAGCTTTTTGTTGCTGTGACCAAAATACCTGACAAAGACAACTTAGAGAAGGAAAAGTCTCTCTCACTATTCCAGAGACTCAGTCCATGGTGGGCCAGCTCTATTGTTCTGGGTCCTAGAAGAGGTAGAACATGATGGTGGAAGGGCATGGTGGAGGAAAGCTGCTCATCTCATGGCAGCCAAGAAGCAGAATGAGAGAGGGTAAGGGGCCAGGGAAGATGAACTCTTCCAGGGCACATCCTCAGTGACCCATTTCCTCCAGCCCTGCCCCTCTTACCCGCAGTTACTATCCAGCCAGTTCGCCCAAACTAGGATGGACCGATTAGGTTATAGCACTCATAGTCTAATCATTTTACCTCTGAACATCCCTGTGTTAACACAGGAACTTTGCCGGGAACACTTCATATCCAAACCATAACATGGCCCCTGACCTGGAAGAACTCAAAGTAACAGTGGTCATGTCTCTAAACCTGAGGGAAGGTTTCTTTTTCATGCTTTTATAGCTCATTTTGCACAGACCATTGACATATACCATATGCTTTATGCTAAATAAATGGCAAGTGAATAAATGACACATGTCATGTAGACATACGGAAAATTGAGAATCTATCACCAACAACTACATAATCACCAAACTCTGCCTTTATATTTTTTAGTCTCCTTGCTCTTTCTGACACAATCACTTCTTTGAATCACTGAACAAAAGTGATACTGGTAACAAGGCTGTAGTATGAATTTTAAAATATTCCATCAGAGGGCAAAGAAATGCAGAGAGCTGGTGAACTGCTCACATTTCTGGAGTACACAGCAAGTGGCAGGCACCACAGCACTGCAGCCTCACCGCAGTATGCAGCAGGTATCACCATCCCCACTTTGCCCATAAAAAAGCAGAAGCTCATAGGGTTTAAGAACTTGCCCAGGGCCAGCCAGTTGCAGGGGGAAGCCACAGTCGATGCTGGCTCCTCTAATTCCAGAATACAACCTCTTAACTACTCTAAAAGATGTTGAAAATAGAAAAAGTGTCTAAAGATGAACTGAAAACTACAGCTATCTTGGTATCTTAATTATTATCTTTAAAAAAAGCATATTTCTAAAAGTTGTATAAAGAGGGAATGTTTTCTAGGGATATTTCTCCTTTCAGAAGATGCAAAAAGAAATTATTGCCAAGTACCTCCAAGAGCAAGAAAGAACTCATCCCTGTAGTCTGTGGGGACAAAAAACCTGGCCTCCATCCCCAGCTCTACAATTGTCCCCAGAAAAACTAACATTAGTGCCAGTGTTGGGAAGAAAGTATCTTCAAGGATCAATGAATATTCTAAGTTAAACAAGCACAATATCCTGGCACCAAGTTTCATAGATGCAATTGTACAGGCCCATGAAATGCTATGCAATGACACAATATCTTTTTAAACATCAGTTTCAAGTCAATCATGTAGAAAGTTCTTGTGATTTTTTTTCCCTAAATTCCTTCAGGTTTAGTTTCAATATTTGAGCTCTTCAGAGAATGGCATTTGAGTGCCTCAATTCAGAGCAAAATAATTCCAGTAAGTCTTTTTTAAAAATCAGAAATGTTCAAGAAAAAATGAATATCAATGATTTCAGCTATATAATCTCTATAATATGCAGGTATATGGTAGGCTAAGTAATGGTTCCCCAAAATATTGACATCCTAATCCCTACAACCTGTGAATACATTGCCTTATATGGCTTAAGTGACTTTGCAGTGGTAATTAAATTAAGAATCTTAAGATGGAGATTACCCTGGACTATTGGGGCTGGGTGCTTAAGTGTCCTTATAAAGGAAAGAGAAGGCAGCAGTTAGAGAAGGAGATAGAATGACAGAAGTGGAGATTAGAGAGAAAGAGGCAGATGCAAAGAAGAAAGAGAGATGAGAAAATTATACTGCTGGCTCTGAAGATGATGGAAGGAACCATAAACCACGGAATGAAGAAGGCCTTGGGAAGCTACAAAAGGAAATGAAGTCTGCTCTGGAGTCTCCAGAAGGAACATACCCCTGCTAACACCTCAATTTTAGGTCAGGACTTTTGGTCTGCAAAACTGCAAGATAGTAAGTATATATATTTATATAGATTTATATTTTTAGTCACTAAATTTGTGCTAATTCATTACAGCAACCATAAGAACCTATTATGAGGTAGAAACTAGCACCTCTCTAGCACCTAGAAGGAGCAAAGGTAATGAAACTGGAGAGACTATTTGTATTTGATCCTTTTTATTCTTCATAATTTTCAGGACTCGAGTGTTCAGTATCAATTTCCAAATAGCTACATCAATATAACATAGTGTTTAATATTGGCCAGGTATTCTGCTAAGAACTTTGTTAGCATGATCTTATTTAATCCTCAATACAAACCAAAGTCCAAAATGAAGCAATTTTCTCAGAAAAAAAGGAACTAGTAAATGGTTTGTTCATTCAAACCTAATGTATAATTAATTCTACTACTAATAAGAACTACCACTTACAGCATGCTTTCCCACATTATGTCTTATCTTCCAAAAAACCCTGCAGAGGAGGAGAATTATTCTAATTTTGTGGACAAGGCAACTAAGCTGAAAACAAAGAGTATGACAAGAAAGAAAAGATCTAAGCCAGGATTTGAAATCAGGTCAGTTCAACTTTAAAAGACTAACCAAGTTGGGGTTGTGCCTCAGTGGTACAACACTTGCCTAGCATATGTGAGGCACTGGATTCGAGTCTCAGCACCTCATGTAAATAAGCAAAATAAAGGTCCATTGAATAAAAAAAAACATTTTAAAAAAGACTAACCATTTTCTAGTCACAACTCTGATTTTATTTAAAATATATTCAAAAGGCTGTGTAGAGTTACATGTGTTTTCACGGACCCACTCAGTGTTATCCCCATCCCATCTCATCCCCCCTCCCTGCCCTCACCAGTTTAAGTAAGCCCTCATCATTTTACTCTAAAGCCACCTGACCAACAGAGCATAAGAGAACCTAAGTTCTAAAAGTTTACCCTAAAAGTAGGCAATAAAAGTATCTTGGCTACTAATCCTGAGCCAGGGAGAAACACAATTTCACCCAGGAAACCTAAGACACAGCAAGAGGGTCCACACCAAATTTTCCCAGGTTCAAGTGAGAAACCTACAGTCAGCCCCACCATTCACAAGGGCCATGCAATCTGTCTTAAGAAAATCCCACAATCTCAGCATAAGAAAAGACCTTAGTGATTTTCCCCAGTGGAAGCCAGATCCATTTCTCATACTGTCACAGAGCACTGCATTTTCTGCGTCAGCCCATTTGTTAGAAGGTTCTTTCCAATAATTATCCTAAATCCACTCACTGCTCCTAGTTCAAGCCTACAGGAAAAACTCAATGGCATCATCCCTCTGCAATCTGCCAGGTAGCCAATGCTTCCCTGTACCTGGCTGAACATCCAGATTTCTCCATCTTTCCTCATGCAACAAACCTTTGCAGGCTGCCTGCCCTAAACAAGCCAACATCTGTAAGATCTCCCCAGAAAACTCAGAGCCTAGACTATAACACATCTTGACCCTGGTATCATAGAGCCAGGACCATGAAACCATGGTCTCTCTTGGCAATGCAGGTCAGATAAAATGGCTTAAAACTGAAATATTTACAGAAAAATGAACTGAAGAATCATCATAAACCCTTTAAAATTTGGTTCCCCTCCAGTCTGTATTTTAATTTCCTAAATGTAAATGATAGAAATTTACATTTCTGTTGAATGTTGAATTTCATTTTCTATATTCTACTCTATGCTTTTATAGCCTGTCTAGACATTCGTTTATTTACTAAGTGTGTGTTATGTGCCAAGCACCATTCCAAAGACACTCCAGACCGAGGGAACAAAATAGTCCCTGCTAACGTGCAGATAACACTCTAACTTGGTCCTGTCAACCCCACTGTGTCAACCGCAAGTCTGAAAGTCATGCCTTCTCTACCAATTCAGTATATTTCCCAAGCATGCTCAAAGAAATGTTCATATTTGTACACACATTACATGGAAGGACTTGGTTTAACATTCAACTTACAATATGTTTGTAATAGTTATTTAAGAATGACTTGGAAGTGACATTAGCCTTTTATTTTCTTCAATCCAGTTGTGTCCATGCCCCATTGTCTAATCTACTGCACGTCTATTCTTCCCCTCACCACACCCTGCAACATGGGTTGACTTCCACATATCTGAGAAAACATTTGATTAGAGAAATGCAAATTAAAATTACACTGAGATTCTCTCTCACTCCAGTGAGAATGGCAATTATTAAGAAAACAAGTAATAGTAAACATTGGCAAGGATGTGAGAAAAAAGGTACACTCAGTTTGTTCTTGAAGGAGATTCAGAGTGTAGAATCTATGAGCATTAAAATCACATGATAGAGACTGTATATGCTGAAAGTCACAAGATTCAGAGGACAGCTGAGAGCACTGTCACTCTCAGTTTAAAATTCTGCTAGGAGGGGAAGCTCCTGACCATATTTTTGCTAATGGCTATTCAGAGATGCCATGGCTTGATCCTTTCTGGGGACTGGTAGAGTTAGCACTTGCACAGTAGTGACCATTAAGCTGGGCCAGGACACAGCAGTGCAGCAGTACCTGTGGGAATGCCAGAGGAGAGTGGGTGTGTTTAGCATGTGGCCAGTTCTGCAGCCCAGCAGAGGTGAGATTGTGTGTCACGGCTCTTGGGGCTCAGCCACGGTGGTCAGCTACTGGCCATTGTATTAGTTCAAGATGTCATAGAGAGAGACATATTAGAATACTTAAAATAAGAGAAAATTGGCAATACCAAATGATGATGAGAATGTGCAGTGAGTGGAACACACACACTGTTGTTGGGAACACCTAGAAAAGTGTTTGGCAGTTTCTTACAAAACTGAATATTCATTTATTATTATAAGACCCAAAAATCCAGAAATCCTACTCCTAAGTTATTTTCCCAGGGAAAAATGACAATGTATATTCACTCAAAAAACTAAACTATACATGAATGCTATAGTGGCTTCAGTCGTAATTTCCAAAAATAGGGAACAACTACTTCAGTGCCCTACAGCAGCTGAATAAATAAGCTAACTATCCATACAACAGGATAGTACTCATCACTAAAGAGAAGCACACTAGTGACTGGTTCATCAGGGATAAATTTCAAATGTATTATAACAAGGGAAAGAAATCAGACTCATAGGGCTACATGACATAATATTCTGTTTATATGACTGAGTCAAAAAAAATCATTTTCCTCTGCTCTCACATAACAATCTACACAAAAGACTCCTGTGACCACAAAATGTGTGGGAATTTCTCCCCACCAGTAAGTAAGCAACCAATTCTGCAGCAGACACCAGCTGGGTGTCCCCCTAATTCAATTCAATTCTGACACCACTACCCAGAGATAGTGTAAGATCGCACAGATTAAGGGTTCAGTCCCCAAGACTGTTCCTTCTCCCACTTCGTATGCCAATCGCAAGCCCCAGGTTGATTTACCTGTGCTTTTGACCCGGATTCACCAGCTATGAATCAGCATTCCCACAACCCCCTCCTCAAGTTTGATGAATTTGCTACAGCAGCTCACAGAACTCAGGGAATACTTATTTCTATTTACTAGTGTTATTATAAAGGATATGAATGAAAGATGTATAGGTCGAGATATAGGGAAGCACCTTGCCCTCTCTGGGAACACTACCCTGCACACATTCAGCCCTCTGAAAACTCTCTGTCTTTTGGGGGTTTTATGGAAATTTAATTGTTTGGGAATTTTTGTGCCATGGATAAGCATGCATATAGACATGTGATTATATAAAAAGCATATGATCTGGGCTGAGGTTGTGGCTCAGTGGCAGAGCACTTGCCTCGTACGTGTGAGGCACTGGGTTCGATCCTCAGCACCACATAAAAATAAACAAAATAAAGACACTGTGTCCATGTATAACTAAAAAATATTTAAGAAAAAAAAGCATATGATCTAATGCTAATAGACTGAGTAGGGAAAACCAGAAATCCTAGAAGTGATATGTGACCCTGATGTCATATTCTTCTTGGCCTCTCTGTACAAACATTACTTCCTCCCAGGTAGGAATGAGGGAGTACTTCTTTTCAAATGGGAGTCTTATGATCTACTATCAGACAGAATAGGTTAGAGACTTTCTTGATGGCCAGCTCCAAGACAGAAAAGTGGAGAAATATAGAATTTCTATGATCTGCTTGAAGAAGAGAAATTCTAATTTCTACAGTCTGTGCTGAAGAGGGAATTATGAGTCAGAAACTGTGGGTGAAAATAATATATATCTCTCATCACAAAGTCATTTGAGAAGAGGCAAAATAGACCAAAAAGCAGATTAGTAGTTGCCAGAGGATGGGGGGAGGCAAGAGGCCAATTAAAAAGCAGCACTAGGGAATTTTTGAAGGCAATGGAACTTTTCTATATCTTCATCATGGTGGTGGTTACAATGCTATAGGCATTTGTTGAAACTTATCAAATTATGCAGTAAATTGTACTATATGCAAATGATACTTCAATAAACCCAATTTAAAGAAGAAAAGTCCTTCGGGAAAATCCCAGTCATCAAGGGAGATTTTTACAAAGGTGATGCAAATGAGGCAGCAAAAAATTAAGAAGTTGTTTGTTTAGTTTCAATATTTTATCAAATTGGTTTTATTCAATTAAAGAGCTTCCCTAAAGCCATAGCAGCCACTTCAATACTTGGAACCACCCAGTACAAATATCTACCCTGAGAATCAAAGCTTTCCTCTTATGAAATGAATGAAGAATTTCAACATGTCTTAGTACTGCTTTCCACTAACATGACCATCTTAATCACCACAAAATACAATTGTTTATGCTACGTGATGGAGTCATTTGGAACTACTATAAACTCTGAAAGAAATGGCTGGTAATTTTAAACAAAGATGAAAAGGAATAAATGGCTCAGAGATAGGAGCTCTTAGCCATCCACCTAACATAATTGTCTTGAAAACAAATAAAGGTCTGTAAATCAGTGATTCCCTAAGAGTGTCCCTGAAACGGGAAGCACCATACCATACACATTGGCATTACCTACGAGCTTGGCAGAAATGCCCATTTACCAGCCTACCACACCTGATCAACATCTGGTAATCTTCCTGCTCAGTCAACTCAGTTCAAGAGATGAGGAAGTAGCCACCACAAGTGACAGGTGGAACAACGTTCAAAATGTTTGCAGGCACATCACTGTCCTTACCTGTGTGATCAAGGTGAGGGACAAATGTACCCTGCTTCTGCTCATGAGATCTATATTCATTTCTGTTTTGCCCCATTTATAATGCTAGAAGCCCAATGTATGTTTAAAATAAAATTGGATTTCAAGAAGATTTTTATTCAGTCTCAACTCTAGGAGATAATTAAAAACATTAATAATGTTTTCAGTACAAAGTGTAGTTATCTATGACAGACCATCTTGATGAAAACTCAGTTCACTCCATAGGCACATGAGTAGAGTTTCAAAGCTAAAAATTCACAGGTGATAAGGATACTGATCATTGTGACCATGAAAAGTTAACAGTTTGTCAGTTTGTCTTCCCATAACCATTAGGTGCTGCCATATTCTGCTTTTTGTTGACCAAATCTTCATAGGTTCAACTTCCCATACAGAATGATGAATAATGATTTCTAAATTTTCAATAAATCCCTCACACCATAAAGATCAGCACATGCTTTCCTTTTTCAAGCAAAATGCTTTGGTATCTCAACAAGTATCTTAGGATAAAAATGCTATATTTATTAGACTCAAAAGGAATTCATGAAGCACAAGGCATTATTTGCAATAATCAGTCTTCTCTTGGAATCCTGCTTCATTGACACTACATCTGCCCATGATATTCAAGACCATAAGCTCCTAACTCTGCACAAGTTAACAATCTACTTTTTGAATTACCTAGGGATGGGTATTTCATCTGATGCTAGTTCCCACGTGGCACTTGACCTGGGTGTCTTAGTGGATGCATGCTCAAAAATACAAAATCTAAATATCAGTTTAAGGAAAATTAATATTACCAAGGTAGGCTGACACTCACCTCTATATTTGCTTGCTCCCAAAACATATTTTTAAGAATTTTACAACCTTAGTCTAGAGTGGTACTGCAAGCCTGTAATCCCAGTGAATTGAGAGGCTAGTAAAGCACCCACATTCAGTCCACAGTACAAAAAAAAAAACAACTTTGTCAACCGGATAAATAACTCATCATCGTCTAACTAGGTTATCCTATTTGACAGCAATATTAATTGCTTATATTCACACCTGTTCCCATTTTAAGGGCATTCCCATATAGAGTTTTATATGAGATAATGTAATATCTCTTTATAAAATTTTGTCTATTACTTCCTGTTATGTTTATAATAGCATCGAAAATGCTTTTACTGGGCAGGAGCTGTAGCTCAGTGGCAGAGTGCTTGCCTCGCACACATGAGGCACTGGGTTGGATCCTCAGCACCACATAAAAATACATAAAATAAAGATATTGTGTCCATCTACAACTAAAAAATATTTTTAAAAGAATGCTTTTACTTGGCTCATGAGAGGCCCCCAAATTTGGCTCCCACTTACCTTTCTACTATTATCTCCTAATGCCTTTGGCTCCTCACTCACTACACTTGTGGTCTCAGCTGCCTGGCATTCCCTTTATTTCTACTCCCATTTCCTACTTCCTTCTCATTTTTTAAATCTTGGATCAAATATCATCTCCTCAGAAGTCAAAGTCTTTCTGACCTCCTGAGTGGCCTTCCCCAATTACTTTCTCTGCTGTTTATTTCCTTACTAACTTTTAAAATGTTGCCAATACCTGTTACAATGCCTGGTGCATAGTAGTTGTCTGGTACATCTTTATGGAAACAATAAGTGAGTAAATGAATACTGTGAAATTAAAGAATCCTTATCTCCATTTTCTAAATAACAAAAGTAGTCCTCACTAAATTCAGTGATTTACCCAAGTCTACACTTGCAGCAAACAATAGAAACAAGATTTTTCTAACACCACTCTCAGCACTGTTCTCGCTATTCTAAACTAAACTTAAAGAATATCATAACTTGTCCTTAAGAGTCATTTTTTCAATTCTTACTGAAGTTTCAACTCCAACCTGATAATTCTAGAATTAATAACTTTACCTCAATTCCTAAGCCTGGCTAAACGTTTTTATTATTTATTTATTTATACAACATAAAAAGTCCATTGACCTTTATCTTAGCAGCTGGCTTGGGCTTAAACATCTCTCAAATAAATACAAAACAGGGAGTTTATATAACCATTATGCCTACCAAGTAAATGTTTGTATCTATAAAATAGAAAGTTAGAAGTGATGTTTAAGAAAATGGACTTGGCGCAGTAGATCGAGTTTTAAGTATCTCTCTTCTATCATTCCTAAGTACTTACTGTTGACATAAAAGATAAACCCAATGCAGTGTTTTACCAAAAGAATCACTGCAATGTTTACAGATTTTTGCAGTAACCGAAGACATACTTAGCTGGACAAATACCTCATATCTAGATAAATGAAGAAAAAGCAAGTACATTTAATAGATATTAAGCTTCTATCTGAGGCTTCCACAGGACTGATAATTAGTCCATGAATTATTTTAATATTCAAACACTGGCTATCGCCTGATTGCGACATTTGCATTGTTCAAATAGATGCAAGCAATTTCGTGAAAGAATAGCACTTCCCATGTTTCCCTCTCTCTTAGTTCTAACATGCCAACATTCTGTAGTTAAGTAGTGAAATAGGTTTAAAACCCCAATAAACTAAAGTGATAAAGACTTAGGGTGGAGAATGATTTGGGCAGCCATATGCACTTACTCCCATTTCAAATGTATCATGTTAACTTGAATTCCTACAGTGACTCTATTAGATATGCCGATATGACTATTCTTTAATTTAGTTACTACATAACTTCCACAGACGTATAAACAGAACTTATGCTGCTCAGCATGATGGATACAGCAACTTACGCCTCACTGTGCACTGTCACAAAGTATATAAGACAGTTGGGATCAGTCAAGCACAGTTAAGGTTAGCTTGCTGGCCCTGAGCACTGCAGTCATGGGTAAAGGCACTGCATTATAATACAGTCATATTCCTACTTGCAAAAGTAATGACCATGGCAGCCTTCCCCAAAATGAACCTTCTGACTCTTCCCAAGAAAGAGGTCTCTGGTTCTCAAGGCCTGACTAAGATGGCCATGGGTCAGCCATTTCTTCAGTCATTTACCTTATTGCCAAAATCATCATGATAGAACTATACAATATTCCTCAAACTTTTTGCTGTACCAAATTTAAGGAGAAGTACCTATCATTTTTTATCAAGGCAGTTTAATGAAAGGGGCATAAAGGTCAGATTTCCACAGACCTAAGGATAAAAAAAATTGCCTCCAAAATCAAGTTATCTGCCCAGGTGTCACATAGCTACGCATGCAAATTCCCTTGACCAATTCCCCATCACAGGCCTCCTGAAGGAATACAAGTCATGATAAACACAAAATTATTAGCAAGAATTACTAAAGAACACACACACACACATACCCTACAAAAATCAAGATGACCAGAAAAGATTCTCTATGTTATTATTAACAAGTCTCAGGAGGCTGTTTTCATAATCAGTGCTTAAAGTTACTGGAACTCACATCAGCTAAAAGCAGGTTAATGCTCTACCCATACTGCTTTGGGGGCCTCCATCTCTTCATTTCTATAATAAGGGGGCTACGTGACATTATTGCTCCCAACTCTAATTACCTAAGGAGCATTTGTATTTTAGGAGACTAATACTAGGGCTCTTCCAAAGCCATGGACTATTGGAAAGGACATTTCTTTCAAGACAAAAAAAATTACTATTAATTGAAACATGCACACAATTTCTTCCCAACAGTAAATAATACCAAAATCCAGTGAAGTAATTTGGGGTCAAAAGATAATTCCTTAATAGAATGTTGAATGCAGAAAGGTTTAAGCAATAAATTTTATGGAACTTGGTCATGTTCTCCATCTCAGAGCTCTTTATGATAACACTCAAGTCAATCTATCTGGTTGAGTTAATAATTAGTTTAAATCTGTTACAAGTTAATGAGGCACTGACAAGTCATTGCCAGTACATGATGATACAGCAAATTTGTGACACAAATCACAGATAATATTTTGCACAATATTTCATTCTTCTCTATTTCCTATTCTGATAAGGAAACAAAAAAATCATTTAAAAACAAATAGAATCCTCAAATAAGACCTACATATATAAGCTAGATTAAAAGGAAAGGAAGCCTTCTTCTTGAAATCACATAGGCTTTGGGGAAGACCTCTCAAAGGTTGACAGTCCCAAGCCACTACTATATTTTGAGGCTCCTTGTGTACTACAAAAATTTAAAAATGCCAAAGTCTGTAGCTTATGTAAATGTTTCCATGCAACACCAAAACATAACTATGCTATAGTTTTGGAATGCATAGTGTATATCATTTCCTAGCACATTATAAACAATGTGAGATGAAGAATGAGAGGAAAAAAATCAAAGGCTCAGTTGGTAGAGTGCTTGCCTCACATGCACAAGGCCTTGAGTTCAATCTCCAGCACCACACACACACACACACACAAAAATTCAATTGGACATTGTATTTCAAGCTCATTAGAAGAGATTATAAACATGCAACCCAGAGCTGAATGATCTCCCAGCTCATATTCCCAGTATCCTCTCCCCTGGGTAAGACCCTAAAGTTTACTTATAGATTTGTTATGTGCACAGAGTCACTCAATATCAATTACACAAAGAAGCACAAATATGTGACACTAAACATTACAAACACTTTGATACTCATGTATTTGTAGCTACTCAAAGATCATCCCCTACCTCAAATGCAAATGGATTTTAATTAGGCAAAAGCTGACCATCCAGGCATCAAAATGCAGTAGGGTTGAAAATGAGCTAATGATTCGTGTGTTTTGCTAATGAAAGAGATCAGAGTAGATGAAGAGAGAGTGGACATTTCAAGGAAAGAGAAGCTCTGACCTCTGTGGGAACCCCCAACATATCAGGTGCTGAGAAAGAAGGAGCCCAGTGGTTCTCAACCTGGTGCACATCCTCACCCACGGGAAACTCTTTCCAGGACTCCTCAGCAGAGGTCCAAACCACAGATAGTACCAAACTCTATATATACTATGCTTTTTCCTATAAATACATACTTATGACAAAGTTTAATTCATATGTTAGGCACAAGAACAGATTAACAAAATTTAATAATAAAATAATGAAGATAAGCCGGGCGCGGTGGCGCACTCCTATAATCCCAGCACTTTGGGAGGCTGAGACAGGAGAATCGTAAGTTCAAAGCCAGCCTCAGCAATGGTGAGGTGCTAAGCAACTCAGTGAGACCCTGTCTCTACATAAAACACATAATAGGGCTGGGGGTGTGGCTCAGTGGTCGAGTGCCCCTGAGTTAATCCCTGGTACCGAAAATGATGATGATGATGATGATGATAATAATAATAATAGAGTATAATAAAAGATGTGTAAAATTTAGGAATTGTTTATTTCTGAAATTTTCCATATCATATTTTCAGACCAAGGTTGACACTGGTGTTAGTGAAACACCAGAAAACAAAACGACAGTGAAGAGGGGGACTACTATATGTAAAACCCTAACCCTAATCAATTAATCAGACTCTGGAGGTGTCACCAAGGCTACAGGTGCTTGATTGTGCAGCCAAGATTGAGTGCCACATAAGGCAGGGAGGTGAGGATCAGGGAAAGAAAAAGCTAAGGCACAAGAGCTCTCACAATGAGAATTTGGGTGAATGCCTAGAGACAGAGCGGGTGCGTTCTAGAACAGATATGGTGTGGAACTAGGGTGAGGAGAAATCCAGTCTAGGTCTAGTTTTTGCTCATCAAGATTAGATGGGGAAAAAAATTTTTTAAAAATGTTTTTTAAAAAGAGTAGATGGGGAAAGCTCTCTATGGAGGAAAGAATGTTCCAATGATTGAAGCTATGGCAATCTAAATTCAGACAGTATTTTCCACATTAGACTGCAGGGTATCTCCATTTCTTTACCCTGTATGCATGTACTTAAACATTCTAAACTAAGACCTTCTTTGACCATATTGTAGAGAACAGGGCACAGCTCTGCTCAAAGCTTTGTAAGTGCCTCCCTCCTCACTCAGAGAAAATCCAAAGTCCTTACTGTGCATGACCTGCAAACATCTACTGGTTGCCCCTCAAAATGCTGTCCTGGAACCAGCAACAGCAGTGTTACCACCTAAAAGTTTGTTCAAAATGCACGTTTTCAGCTCCATCACGGCTATCCTACAGCAGAATCTACATTTTAACAAGATCCACACGTGACTTAAGTGCACATTAAAATGTTGAAAAACATGGACCTGTAGGATGGGATCTACCTCTCCAACTCACCTGCATTACCTCTGCAGACCACCTCTACCACTCCTTTCCTCACTCAGCATTACTGGTGTTTTGCTGTTCTCAAACATACAATGTCTCTCCTGTCCAACACTTTTGTTCCCTCTGCTACACTGTGTCTCTTCCAGCTATCTATAAGGCTCCTTTCTTTCCCCACCTTCTCTAGACCTTTATCCATACCACCTCCCCTGTGAAGACTTGTTTAGCCATCCTGTTTACAATTGAAATTTTTTTCTAGATAGTTCCTTTTCCCAGCTTTTTGTTTTGTTTTGTTTTGTTTTCTTCTTTCCTATTCTCTATGCAGAGCACTTACCACCATCTGACACACTTTTGTTTTCTCTACATTTGGTTATTAGCGGTCTCCTAATGCTAGAACACAAAATATGACCAATTATTTGCATCTCCTTTTATCTAAAGATGAAATCTATATCTCTACTTCTTAAAGCTTGACTTAGTCCTGTGACTTATTTTGACCTATAGGATATTAGCAAATAAAACACAAGCAGAAATTTGAAAGGGACTTTGACATTGAGACAGCTTCTCTCTGGCTGCTAGGATACCTTCTTCACTATGGGAAGAAGCCTCAGCTAGCCTGCTGGATGAGACATGTGGCCAGGTAATCCAACACGCCCAAGCCAGCAGACAATACCAACCACCATGCACATGAGTGAAGCCCTGCTATACCGGCCCCACCGTGGTTGGACCAATGAGTTAATGGAGAACCTTCCAGTTAATTCAAAGCCTCACAAGCAGTAACGATCTTGGTGACAAACCAATGAGTTCTCGAGGATGTATTCTGAGGCTAGCTGAAAAACTCCTCTTGTGAGTACACAAATTCTTAGAATGTATCGAGTACTGTGCTCTGCTTAGTAGAGTGCCCAGAATGGTATGGGTATCCTAAAATATTTTCAAGAAATATTGAAGGACACACAGATTGAAAAGGAAATTTGCAAGTGAAAAAAATAAACAAAAGCCAGAGATGATCTCCACAGCTGGGAGTCTAGAAAGTGGCAAAAAGCCACTATAATCTTTGCCTTTTCAGAATTAGATTAAACAAAATAAGATTTTTGACAACTTTGATAAAGGGGTATTTTAGAAAAAAATCTCCATGTCCACATGCAATATATCAAATTTTTTTTCAAAACAGTTCTACTTTCCTCATGCTTAATTTGCTCAAGACTGCACAATATTAGAATATTTTTCACATTATGAAGCACTTACTCCCTCCATTTTAAGTTATTCCAGTTTTTAGCAGATCACAAATCGGCGAACCAAATCACTGCATGTTGCTTTGATTCTGTCTTGCCAAAGAAGAAAAATCTGCTGCTTTGGATTAATTTCAACAGTTGGAAATTCAGGCCATCACATTTTACATCTCAGATGTTCCCTACTGTGTCCACATCACATAAATCAGTGAGTGCAAGATATCCACATGTTGTAAAGCCAGTTCTCTAACAGCTAAAGCATAATGTCCCCTGGAAAGAGGCGGCAAATTTAAGCAGATTCTGCAGCAGTGAGTGTCATATTTCTGAAAGAACAATGTGGCCCTCAGAGAAGGCACAAGCAAGTGCTTTTGGCAAGCAGAAAGACAATTCTCCATTAAACAACTTTTTTTTTTTTTTTTTTGGAGACGAGATCTTGCTATGTTTCCCAGGCTGGTCTCGAATTTCTAGACTCAAGTAATACTCTTGACTCAGTGTCCCAAATTGCTGGGACTACAGAAATAATCCTTCAAAATGCAAAATTAATCAATTATTTTCATTTGGTGGGGAAAAATAAAAGGCAAACTATCATACACTAAGTTTCTGTCTTCCTAGAAAAGAAAAATGTTGAATTTTCTAAAGAGGTTCACCAGGCATTAACAGACATAGAATCTGAACTCACAGAACAAATCTCATCACAGAACTGGCAAGACCAATATGTAACATGAGGACAGGGAAGCAATTCTGAGGACAATTAAGCCCTACGGACTTTAGGGTTTCCTTCAGGAAAAGCAAATCTCCTCTAAGTAACAGAATCACATCTATATGCATTGGTAAAGACTTGCTATCTGGCTTCTGATATATATATATATATGTATCTGGCACATATAATAACCAATTGAATAAAATGAGCAAAACGTAAACTGGAGATCACTGAGGTCTTCCAATTACATCAATTTTCTCCTTCCATCATTCATGCTAATCTGTACTGTATGAGAGGCAAAGGAGAAAATTAGTAAGATTGAATTTCTGTATTAGGATGGGCAAGGTTTCTCTGCAGTAACAAATGACCCCATAAAATTCATCAACTTAAAATGAGAAAGTTCTAGTTCATCTTATAAGTCCACTGTGCGTTGGCTGGGCATCAGATCTCTCAAGGACCCAGACGAATGGAAGATCTACCCCTGGAGCTCTGCCTATTATCCCAGCAGATGTTGATCATCACGAGTCATCTACTGACCATTAAGAAAGTGATCTGTGTTACCTCTGCTCACTTTCCACTAGCCAGCTGAAGTCACCTTGCCATATTTAACACCAAAGATAAGGAAACCCATTCTTAGCCCATGGCTAGGAGAAACAGAAACATTTGGTGGACAGTACTAATAACTACTGTGGCCTCCATGTACTCTCTGCCTCTTTTACTCAGAGGCATTCACATGTTCCAGAATATGTTTTTAAGGGCATTTTAACTGCAGAGCATTCTTCTGGGTGCCATGTGGGATAAAGATGAAGCAGACATCTGTATTTAAAGGAATTACTATCTAATGGAGAAAATAAAACAGACACATGAATAGGTAGAAAGATGATAGAAGAGACAGATGATAGATAGATGATAGATAGATGACAGAAAGAATGCACAATGAAAATGTCAAATGTCAATAAAAAGAAGCATACAAGGTTCAGTGACAGTTAAAACACTGGAGGTTTTAGCTGCAGAGAGTTTCTTTGAGGAAGCTGAGAAGGGCTTTGTAGAATGAGCAATATCCAGACATGAGGATGTCCAGACAGTGAGAACCACTTGAGTGAGGGAGAAAAGCAGAATGTGCAAAGAATGGCAAAATGGTTACAATTAGTGATGCTTAGGAAATTGAAGAAGGAGGAGAAGGAAGAGTAGAAGAGGAAAACAAGTAGGAGGAAGAGGAAAAAAGTAGTCTTTCTGACTAGAAGAAAAGGAGCAGACCATGGGGGACAGGGTAAGACTTATGCAATAGTCCAAACAAAAAGTGCAAAGGCCTTAGCTGTGGAAACCCAACACAACTGACAGGAGGAAATCGTTCTGTTCTCAAGCCATGTATCCCATGACAAAACTCAGCTTTCCCATCTCTCTTTCATCTGACCCAGAAAATAGAACCCATCTTTCCTCCTATCTGCAGAAGCCTGAAGACCTGGTCATTTGAGGTTTGGATATGATAAAACTAAACAGGTCCGATAGGGAGACCCATCTCAATTGAGAGATTGGCTTCTGGCCATGTCACCCAACCAAGAGAACGTTCCTTCTATGATTAAAGGGAGTTAACTCCCAAAGAATATTTGTTCTATTTGTCCTCAGTTTGTTTCCTGTCTCCAAGGATATTTCTGAAGCCACTCCTTAAGGACTAAGCTGCAGGCTTAATTTATGTCTGTTTGTTCTGGAGTCTGCAATCCTTCCTCCCATGCAGATATAACCTCGGTTTCTGCCCTTTGAATGAGCCAATCCAGGTGGGCCCTGCCATGAACCTCTAAACACAAGATTTTACTGCTTATTTCCTTTAGGACCCTTAGGGTGGAATGAATCTGCTTAATATTGCTACTCCTACTGTTTCTACACCAATAGAAAAACCTTGTGATCTGAAGCCATTGTTTACCACTGACCAGTTCTTTCATTGTGGCTAAAGGGTGGGAGAGGTGCTCTCTGTTGTTCTTCACACTGCTTCCATAGACAGTTTTCCACTGTCACCCCCAGAGAGATGATCACAGCCAGCAGCATCCATGGGGTTCACTGGGACCCACAGAGATGTGACTCCAGTCCTAGGATGAGCTGGGACTTAGCTCTCGGCATGGATGCTGTCACACTGAGAATGTTCATGGAAGTCAAAATCAGAAAGAATGACCCTGCTGATGATGCCAAGGTCTTAAAAACACTAAAAGATAAGTGTTAGTCTATTTCCCAGGAAGCCTGGACTTCCAAGTCCACACATGAATGACTCTTTAATCTGAGAGCACTGCTTTTTACCACACCCCTTTATGAAATATACTATGCATGAATTAGCCTTCCTTATTGACTGGACTGTAAAATTCTTTGAAACTTTTCTCCACTGTTCATGTACACTGGGCATGTACAATATATACCTGTAAAACAGTTCAAGATTCAAACAATATTTAATAATTTGGTACTAGGGACTGAAACCAGGAGTGCTTTACCATTGTGCTACATCTCCACTCCCATCACCTCCTTATTTTTTAAATTTTGAGACAAGGTCTCACAAAATTGCTGAGGGCCTCACTAAATTGCTGATACTGGCCTTGAACCCATGATCCTCCTGCCTCAGTGTCCAGAGTCACTGGTGGCATGTGCCACCACTCCCAGCTAATGTCTCCTTTCAAAGAGCAAGACATCATGCTACATGCTGCAGAGTACAGAGTAAGTTCCCATAAGAGGAAAACAAAAGAAGAAAAACTTAATTATTCTAATTCCCCAAGAAAATTTTTGGAAAACTATTATGAGAGTCGATATATTGAAACATCAGAGTAATTTTACCTATTCCTTTATGTACTTATACTTCCAGAGCAAGATATGAGTAAAGGGGTGAGATCTGAGAAGATATAAAATTTCTAGAAGAGCTATGGATCAGGTGAATACTCCAAGTAGGAAAACTGGCACAAGGGGCTGGAGCCGTGGTTCAGCGATAAAGCACTCACCTAGTGTGGTTCGATTCTCAGCACCACATAAAAATAAAGTTATTATAAAAAAGAAAAAAGGAAAAAATGGAAAAAACAGGGTAGCATTGAGCCTAATGTCTGGGGGATGAGAAGAAGTTCAGTTTGGCTTTATTAAGAGATAGAGTAGGAAAGATGATGAGGAAAGCATTTCAGAACAAGAAGGTACAGGCCTTTAAAAGCCCAGGGAAGGCTTGTTTTAATGCACTAGGCAATAGGCTCCTGGCGGCTTCTGAACAGAAAAGTGGTATCACCAAAATTAAGCTTTAAGACGACCACACTCTCCAACTTCAAGCTTGACCACTTCTTGCTTGTTAACTAGACTCCACCTAGACCAGCTAGCTGGCCCCTTCCCTGGGACTCTTGCATTCCCAGTCTCCTCTGTGTGGACTTCATCCCACCCTAGACCACCTTGTGCTTGACTCTGCTAACATTCTAGTGTCTACTCAGTGCTTCCTCCTCAATGTGTCTCCCTGACCAACCTACCCAAAAGGCTTCCTTAGTTGCTTTTTGGTCTACAAACATATTTTTGCTTTCCAACAAACAATTATAATTTGAAATTATTTTATTAATTTCGTTACCAGCTTATAGCTTATCCCTTTCCATTCTAATGTGTGTTTCATGTGAGCAGACAAATGCAGTAGGATTTTGCTTATTCAAATGGCTGATAAATAATGGGTACTCAATAACTATTCTTAACAGCTTTATAAAGATGTAATTCATCATACAGTTCTCATTTTAAGTATACTGTTCAATAGTTTCTAATATATTTAGAGTTGTGCAAAGAACCCCACAATTTTAGAACATTCTCATCAACCTACTCCCCCAAAAATCTCATACCTATTGTCACCATCCCTATGCCCCATCAACCCTTCCAGCCCCAGACAACCACTAACTACCCTCTGTGTCCACAGATTTGCCAATTCTGGACATTTCATATAAATACAATGACTTAATAGTGTATTTGTGTGATTTTGTATTTGGTGACTGACTTCTTTCACTTAGCATAGCATTTTCAGATTCATTAGTATTGTAGTATCTATCAAAACTTTATTTTTATTGTAGAATAATATTCCATTGTATGGCTATACCTACCATACCTTACTTTTCCATTCTCCAGTTGATAGTTATTTCTACTTTTTGACTATTATGAATAATGCTGACATGAACAAGTTTTTATGTAGACAAATGTTTTCATTTCTTTTGGAGAAAATATATATATGTGCATACACACACACACACACACACACATGAACAGAATTGTAGAATTGTTGGGTCATAGGATAGCCTTGTAATTAACCTTCCAAGGAACTGCCAAACTGTTTTCCAATGTGCCCATTTTACATTCCCACCAGCAGTGTATGAGGGTTCTAATTTCTCTACATCCTTTCAAACACTTATGATTACCTGTGTTATTATTATTATTGCCATCCTAGTAAGTATAAACTAGCATCTCATTGAGACTTAAATTTTTTTGATGAATTATGATGTTGAACATCTTTTTGTGTGCTTATTGGCCATTTGTATATCTTTTTTGAAGAAATATTGAATCAGATCCATTTGCACTCTTTTCTAATTGGTTTCTAATTGAGCAACTGGTCTTTTCATGATTGAGTATAAGAGCTCTTTGCATATTTTCTATAAAAGTCTTCCATCACGCATGATTTATAAATACTTGTTCCCACTGTCTGGGTTGTCTTTTCACTTTCTTGATGCTGTCCTTCAGTAACTATTTTTTAAATAAATGAGTAGAACAAATCCTTTATCATAAAGAAAACCTGTGACCTGTTCTTAAGTATGTGATAAATTAGTGGTAGGGTGGGACCAAGAAAGGTGATTCAAGTCACGTATTTTCAGCCTTGATTCTCCTTCACTAGTTCCAGGATCATCCACCCAGCCCAGAAGCAATGACATCATCCTATGATAAGCCAAAGAATATAGCATTTGGTAAATTAGTCACAAGGACGAACCCAAGAGAAAGATGCCACATAATTTACAGAAATAAAGAAAAAAAGTTTTGCTAGAAGCTAGCCAGTGATAAAACCTAAGTGACCTACAATTTAGTTTTTTCTTGGGAAACTTTAAAATTGATGATTCTCCCCTCCCTCTCTCTCCACCCCAGCCCAACACACGTACAAACACAAATTAAATGCTAATAGAATTGGCCTAGGATGAGTAACTCGTAGCCTTCTAACCTTATATTTATTAATATTTGCTTATAAGGTTAAAAGGCCCTGGGATTATCTCCACTCCCTGCACTGTATTCAGACTAGTGAACACTACCCAGCTTTATTTTGATTGAGAAATTTCAACCAGAGAAAACGAGGCACAAGCCTGGGAACACTGATATGGAGAGGATGGTATATTTTTACAGCTGTAGGAGCCTCTCAGTATAGAAAAATTCCAGACTTTCAGTACTTATTACAAATATATCAGCCCTTCAGTATACACACACATACACACACACATGCATACACAGTTTGTCATATGGGGATACTGGGAAAGGCATCAAGGAAAGACTTACTTGTAATAAATTTTGGTTTCCATACTGGCATGGTATCCAAAATGCAATTTTCCCAAGAGAGAATTAACCTCTTACATAATGCACAGATTATAATAGTAACTTAATACTTCTTTTGTGATGCTAATCGTAAATTAATATAAAGATTAACATACAAATGCAAACAAGATTAATATAATGTTTTACAGAGTAATCTTAAAATATTATATATTATAAACAAAACAATCCATAAATAATTTAAAACATACATTTTAAAATATAGCTATACTCCTATAAAGCAGTAAAGTTTAGGAAATGAATACATAAAGGACGGGTTCAGAACACAGCTACATTTTTTGCTATATAAAATATGTGCATAAAAGGCAAAATATGTGACATGTGAATAAATCATAAACATCTATTATTTTACGGAGATGTAGAATCGGATATGTGACAACCTACTGCAGAAGTAAACCTAAAACGTGACAGGGTATAAACCATTTTAAAATCATCCTTAAATATTAGTTTTGGTTTTACATTCTCCATTTATGCTGTTTCTTCTATATTCAGGGCTCAATGCCATCTTCAGTTTTTAAGTCAAATAAGGGAAGGTACGTTTGGGAGTTGAAAGTAATCGCCCATGTGTCTGCCTTTATCCCTTAAGTTAGTACAGGACCTGCAGTGCAAATAATAGCACACAGTTGTGCGAGGCAGAGATAATACTTACATTTACCCAAAGAGAATTGAAATATGAGGCAAACTTCATGTTTATCTGCCCAGTGAGTATAACAGCACGAATTATTTGGAATCCTCATCTTATCCACCCTGATAACGCTTCCAATATCCTAGTCTCAGTTTCTTGACTTCTTCCAACCCACTAGCCCTCACCCCTTCTCTATCTGGCCAGCCCACCTGCGTGTCCGCGTCTTGAACCTTATCAAGCAGGACAGCTCTATCCAGTAGTTTGCAAAAGCTCCCCTGGGAAGGCTCTGATCTTTCCACTTTTGTGACTCTTATCAAACTGGCCCTCTGTTTTAATTTCGAGCCCCAACCCCATCCTGTTCCTGAGGTCTGTGAATCCAATTTTGGCTCCACCATCTTCCTCGCCACCTGTCCACTTGTCAATCATTTCAAATATGGTGCCTTTATAGTCAGAAACTGTCCACCCCCAGTTTCCCAGATTCTCTTTCTCTGCCCCTGGTAAATTCTAACTCCTGATGTGTCCTTTTCTAATCTCAGGCTCATGAGCACTCGTGAGAAAACAACAAAATAAAGCAAAAACACTAAATGGATGGTTCATTTTTGCACTCATTCATTTACTCACTTTCCGAGCAATAACTAAGTACAAGCGGCGAATAACTTCACTGCAATTTGGCATTTCATTTTATTGTGACCTTTGATTATTATCAGAATTTCCTAAAAATATTCCCAAACATTGATATGCAGAGCATCTAGATATCAGTTTCATGCAATCCCTGCTGCTTTGTAGGGGCCTCCACCTCTTCAGTGACTAATGAGATCAGGACCATTCTACACACCAGCTCATTTCCTTTCCACCCCAACACGAACCTCGTAGATTCTCCACTTACCCTTCACTTCTCTTTGCCTCATCTGTCAAGCCTCCTGTCCCACATGACTGCTGTGCTTCACCTATGCTGCTCTAGGTGCCAGGGATACAATCAGCAATAGGCACTGTCCTGTGCTGAAGGAGTTCCCTGGCTCCTGAAAAGGTAGGTGTGTGATTACACACACATACACATACACACATGCACACACACACACACACACACACAAATACATGTACAATTAGGGAGATCATAATTTCTAATTTCTCTTGGACATGTTTAAAAGTAAAAGGGAACATGAAAAAATAGCTAATGGGGATGAAATAATTTAGTGTGGGTTTAAAAAATTTCTTAAAGCAAGATATAAATGACGCTTGCTAAGGATATAACATATTTCAGGTACTATTCTCAAACTACTGTGTATGGATGTGTGTTTTATTGGAGATTGAACCCAGTAGTGCTCTACCACTGAGCCACATCCCCAGACCGTTTTTTTATTTTGAGACTACTATCACTACGTTGCCCAAAAGAGCTTTGTACTCACAATCTTGCCTCAGCTTCCTGAGTACCTGAGATTATAGATATGCACCTGGCTCTCTAATAGCTTTTTTTAAATATTATTTTTTAGTTGTAGAGGGACACAATACCTTTATTTATTTTTATGTGGTGGTGGGGATCGAACCCGGTGTCTCAAACATGTTAGCCAAGCACTCTACCACTGAGCTACAATCCCAGCCCACTCAAATTGCTTTTAACTAATCCTCCCAACAATCCTATAAGGGAAGTACTCATATTATCTCATTTCATAAATGAAGAAACTTCCACAGGTTCATTTATATTGAGGTGGATGAGTGGTGGAATTCAGTTGCAGAAAATCTTTACTTCTTTCCCCACCTAAATTCTCACTCACCTACCTTGCAATGCTCTCAGCACCTCTTTCTATCTTAAACAAAACTAACGCTTATGATGTTCTTTATATGTAGAATCTGAAGGGAGAAAGTCAGCAATATAGTAACAGAATGGAGTCAGGTGTGGCGGTGCACACCTGTAAACCCAGCTATTCAGGAGGCTGAAGCAGGAGCATCACAAGTTCAAGGCTGGCCTCTGCGCCTTAGTGAGATCCTGTCCCAAAATGCAAAATAAAAAGGGCTGGGAATGCAGCTCAGTAGTAAAGCACCCCTTAGCTCAATCCCCAGTAACAAAAACAAAAGGAAAAACAACTATGGAACCAACCTAGGTGCCCTTCAACAGATGAATTGATAAAGAAGTGTGGTATATATACACAATGGAATATTAGCCCTAAAGAAGAACAAAATTATGGCATTTGCCAGTAAATGGATAGAAGTGGAGAATATCACGCTAAGCAAAATAAGCCAATCCCAAAGAACCAAAGGCGAAATGTTTTCTCTGATATACAGATGCTAATTCACAATGCGTGGGGGGTGGGGGTGGCTAGGGAAGAATAGAGTTACTTTGTATGAGGTAGAGGGGAGTGAAGGGAGGGAAGGGTGCATGGGAGTAGGAATGATAGTAGAATGAATCTGACATTATTACCCTATATGCATATATGATTACATGACCAGTGTAATTCTACATCATGTGCAACCAGAAGAATGAGAAGTTATACTTCATTTATATATGATGTGTCAATGCATTCTGTTGTCACGTATAACTAATTAGAACAAAACATTTTAAAAATTTTTTTAAAAAGGGAAAAAACGAAAAGAAAAATAATTTTTAAAATAACCAATGCTGAACCTATATTTTTGTGCTTAAAAATGCTCCCGTGAACTGCCCTAATTTTACAAACAGTTGATTATTCTACTGGTCTCAAGGCCAAAACGTTGCAGTTACCTTTACATTCTCTCTCCTACTCATCCTCCACTTCCACTCAGTTATCAAGCCCTACGGAATCCACCTCTACCAGAACTTCCAAATCCTTCTATTGTCACCTTTCTGTTTTTCTTACCAATAACCTTGGACCACACAGTAGCCTCTCTGCCTGTCAGTTCATGATGCATACATAATGAACTGCCACCAGTGGACATGGCCTGCAGACATGAATGAACATGTATGCTGCCCAGAGCTCCATAACTATTTGTCTTAATGAAGGACAGTCATGGGTAAAAATGTCCTACCTCCTTGAGAGCAGAGAATGTCTTACAATAGGTATGCTACCTAGTGGATTCTCAGGTGTACTGAATCAACAGATGGTTGTCAATCTTTCTCAAGAATCTTCAGTGTAACTTCTTATCCTTTCTGGTAATGTTGAAACTCCCTAGCAGAGGCATTTATAGCCTTATATAATCTGATCTGTAGTGGGGTTATTTTTTGACTCACATCTGGTTTCCCTTATTCTAGTAACAGCATTTCATTTTCCTTTAGGGAACTATCCCTCCCCAAATGTTGGACTGCCTACCAAAGGTCAACATCTCTCTCACTTCAAGGCTGGACATGTGACCCAAGCTGACCCACCCAAGTACTGCTACCCCCCTGGACAAAGAGACTGGCCCAAGTGTGGGGACATGACCTCACTCAGTGATCAGAACCGATCAGAGTTTTGGTTGGGGGTTCATTTCAACACTGGGTAAGAGGTACCAAAATGCACATGAGCATTGCTGCTTTGTGGAGAGCGCTTGTCTGAGAATAAAGCTAACATAGGAAAACAGAGAAATAATGGACATTAGCGCTATCTCTAGCTTTTCAGCTAGACAGGCACACAATTGCTTTTTTGAAAGTCTTGGATCTAGATGTTTCAGAATTGAGAATTCCTCAGATGAGAAAAGTACAACAGAGCACATTGTGGAATACGTTACGTACACCTCTATCTGGGTGAAGGTCAACATCCCCATAGTGAAACTCATTAATATTTCTGCAAGAAAACAAAATAATACCATAATTAATGTCAGTTTAGGGCAGAAGACGCTTCTCCATGAAGAATGTGCAGATCAGGTTAAGGTCTGGTTCACCTTCTAGTTTCAGAACTGCACACAAAGGCCTATGAATCTGTTTCAACCCACAAATTCCCTGTGCCTGTATCTGCTTGCTAGTTTTATTTCAGCAGTATGAGTTGGATTCTCAAGGCTTCCACCTAAGGGTCCCATTATATCCCTTATGGGCCTATCTGCATTCCAGTTTTATTTCCCACTACTCTTCTATACACGGTGGACTCAAATTCAAAATACTATGTTCTGATTCTTTAAATAACAAATCTTGCAACCTCTACATTGTACATGCCTTATAAACACCAGGCCTGTCCAACCAGGAAATTAGGAGCCTTAGCTGGTTGATTTTCTGGTCAGCTGCTCCAACCCCACACGTCTCCACGTCTCCTGGGCGGAAAATGTAGCCACCATCATCCTGTTACAAGAGAATCAGTCTCAACACTGACTCCTATCCCTATCAGCCTCATTGAATCCACAGGGCTAATCACAAGAATCTGGAGAATCACGAACTGCTCAACTCCAGAAATCCCCATTAACCACCGTATGCTCTTATTTTCCTTTGAGCCGTTTTTGCATTTCCTTGGCGTCCTTTTTAGAACATATAATGGTCCCTATGCCTTCTCTTAGCTATGTATTCACCTTCATTGTTTGGACACAATATTCACAGCAACCCTGTAAGTTGAAAGGAACTGGTATAAAGGTCCCCTATTCAAAACATGAAGAACTGAGGGTCAGGTTTGTTAATCAAAGGAAATACTCCGGAGTTTCACTCAAACCCAACTTCTGCTCTTGTTTTCTTTGTTGTCTCTTCTTTTTTTAAATTAGTGCATATTAATTATACCAAATAATAGGTTTCATTGTGGCATATTCATACATGCATATAATATACTTTGATCAAATCTACCCCCATTGCCCTCCCTTACACTCACTCCTCTATCTCCTTGTGATCTCATTTTCCTCCTAGGATTAACTCAAACTGAAGAGTTTATTAGCATTAATTGTTCTTCTTGGTGTCCTTAGAGGCAGAGATGTGATTTGTAGAAAGTAGTGAGAATATCACATGAGTATTTTCACTCTAAAGTATGTGTGAATTTTATTTTTATAAGAATAAAAACTGCAGGGCATGGTGGCACACACCTGTAATCCCAGCACTTTGGGAGGCTGAGACAGGAGAATCGCAAGTTCAAAGCCAGCCTCAGCAATGGCGAGGCGCTAAGCAACTCAGTGAGACCCTGTCTCTACATAAAACACAAAATAGGGCTGGGGATGTGGCTCACTGGTCGAGTGCCCCTGAGCTCAATCCTCAGTACTAAAATAAATAAATAAATAAAAAATAAAAACTGAGGGCTGGGGCTGGGGCTTAGTGGTAGAGCACTTGCCTAGCACATGGGAGGCACTGGGTTTGATCCTCAGCACCACATTAAAAAATAAATAAAATAAAAATAAAAACTGATGGACATATACATCTATATACATGTATAATTGCATATGTATATATTTTCTAGCATGCCTGAATGTCTATAAGTGCTCATGTTTACCATTCAAGAAGTCAAAGTAGGCTTCTTTGTCACTAAATCCAATCTGAATTAACTGAGTAATGCAGTCCCCAGGCACAGTAATGCCTGGAGATACTTCAGCCTTGGGGAAAACCCAGACACTGCTTCACATAACTTGAACCAACAACACAAATACTCCTCCCTGCCCAGGGGACATTTCTGGGTCAGGACTCCCTCTCTCAGCCAAAGAGTCAGAGAGCACTGGACATTTTCCCAGCATACTACCCTGCTTCTCTGGCTGACCTTTCAGGTTAAGACTTCTGGATATAAGCCCATGAAAGATAGTAAGAAGGCAAATTCAGCTGTGTTGGGACTCACCAAAAAAAAAAAAAAGTTTTTCATTTTAAATACACTGTGAAAATTCCCATTCCTTGTCTATGAAGTTAATGATGCAGACCCATCAACATCAGGCCATGCACTTCAAATTGCTCTTTACAGTCAACATTCCCCTGTTCTCCTGTTTACCTTAGCATGAGAAATAAGCATGTGAGAGTAGCTGGCAAAGATCAGGGCTGAGGTTCTTGGGTGTGAAGAGTTGCCATGTGCAAAGTCAAATGTATTACGCAGGGATCAACCTGGGACTACAACATCAATTTATAAAATTTATAAAATGCCTAAGAACTTACTGGGGGATCACAGTTCACTCCCATACAGCCCATCAGGCTAGCCATGTCCTCTATTTCCAATGCCATCCATAAGCACCCAGAACCCAATCCCAACCACATATCTGCATTCCAAGCATTATTCAAAGGTTAAAATTAATCAGCAGAGTGAGAGGCCTTTAGGACATCTATGAACCAGGTTCTTCATGTTCCAGTATCTCTTCCTACTTAGTTGGAAAATTATTCTTCTGGTTTTACCTGTACAAGCTATAGTCTAACAATTTAAAAGAACAGCCGGGTGCAGTGGCGCACGCCTATAATCCCAGCACTTTAGGAGGCTGAAACAGGAGAATCATGAGTTCAAAGCCAGCCTCAGCAATGGCGAGACCCTGTCTCTACATAAAACACAAAATAGGGCTGGGGATGTGGCCCAGTGGTCGAGTACCCCTGAATTCAATCCCTGGTACCAAAGAAAAAAGAAAAAAAAAGAATTTAAAAGAATATAAATTCAAATATGATTCAATATAATAAGCAAGATGCTTTATAAAATAATCATTCTTCAGATATTTTCTTTCCCTTTCTCCCATCTCCAGCAAGTTTATCTTATATCTAATAAAGCTACAACAAGAATCAGTGAGGGAAGGTGGCACTGCCATGGGAAATGAGCCATAATTGTTTAGAATCAAACATAAAACTATTTAGCTATTTAAAATTGTTAGTTGAACTAGAACATCATTTTCCCTGTCTACAAAGTCTATCTAACGGGCCATCAAAAATGTTTGCCTACATTTTGTATTTTCCATTTTAAAAATGTCTTCCTTTCTCTACATCTAAATAAAGTTTGGATCTCACTTATTTCAACCTTTCTCCTCTGATTCAGATTCAATAAACCTTTTACTGTAAGCCTAACTATGTGCTGAGCAATGCATAGTTAACTCACTCTATTATCTAGAGATTTATCATTTTACAGATGAAGGAACAGGGGCTCCATTAAGTTCAGTGACTTTCCTGCTTTCACAGCCTGAGAAGTGGCCTTTGCAATTTCTAAGTCCACATGCTGTCCATGGGGACGCCAGGTAAAATACTTCCCCAATATGGCATGCAGTTAGTTTTATCCCTCTAGAGTCTTGTTCAAGATAAATTACATGGTTTGGGGAAGGGGTTTTGCCCCTTGTAATCTCAGGTTTGGAATCAAGGATTATAGGCAACTCATAGAAGGATAAACACAGCTATTGCACATTGCAAACCATCTGTTCACAAAAGATCTTCCTGGATTCAAATAACTAGAAATTAATGCCTCTTTGTAGATTTAATCCAAACTAAGGTTTACAATTAACAATATGTCCAGTCTTATTCCTTTATGTCATTTCAACTCTGTAACAAGTAGACTGTTAGTTCAAAGGGACAGAGCACACAATTAGTGAGGAAGACAAAGGCCTCTTCCTCCTCCCCCAGCAGGCCAGGAGGCATGCACACCTCGTACCCTCAGCCACCCTGGTGGTACTAGATACTACAGGGACTTGTAGTCACAGCTGAAGCTCCTAGGGGAAGAAAGACAAAACATTCTATAGATGATGTTAATATCAAGCAAAATATGATATACGCTGACATAATAGCAGCTACTAAAAATGATTACGGTTGGGTATAACTTCAGAATTTTAACATGTAACCATTCACAAAATGTAAACATTTTTGTAAAACTTACCAAAAAATAGTGCTATCTCTATAACCAGAGGCAGGAAAACTCTCATTATTGTTCCCTTCTAGAAGTCAAGCATGTCCTTTTAGCTTGTTTGTTTGATTGCTTCTTGTATCACTCCGCACGTCCTATCTTTTCTGAACAGAAGAGACACGCCTATTCTTTTCTATAGAAACCCCAGGCCAGAAATTTTACCTCTTGTGACTTTTAAATGCTAAGATGTTACAGAAACCATTACATTGATACTCTGAGTGTACCTTTACTATGGTGAAAATTCACTACCTTACTCACCTCCCTATCTTACTGAAGATATCAAAAATACTACCAGTATAGCAGATGACTTCAGAAATAATAACAGGTTCTAGTTTCAATCTGCAACACAGAAGAGACTCCCAAGCCCAATTAGGTAAAAACAAAACATTTCAGACATTTGTAAATTGGTTACTGCCCTCAGCTGAACTACCAACTGGTTTATTGATGAAAAGAAAGAATAACAAAAGGATGTGTAAAGTGTTAAAAGGTCAATGCAGTAAAGGATGAATAAGAAATACATTTGGCCCTTACAATGCAGTGATATTGCACGTGTGAACTCAATTTACCACCCCCAAAGACTTAGCATAGGCATATGTCCCTTTGATCTACAGAGGAAAGGGTTTATACTGTAGAATAGCTGATCTTTTTACACTGGCTATGGCATCAATTCAAGGGGTACTGTGTAACCTCTACAAGCTCTAAATTTCCTCAGTGAGGTTGTAAAAACCACATTAAATAGTACTTGGTGTTATTTGTATGTAAACTTTCCTAGTATTACTTTTTAAAAGAAAAGCCCCTTATAAAAAGCCTGGTAAGGTTGAAGGACACTGCAATGTTTGCTTGTTTAAAAGTGGATTGGGTGGCAATTTCTCCCCCTTCCCTCTGCCAGATTCTACAATATCTAAATTCTGTTCTGTGAATTCAGGGAGATACCAATGTCTCTGCCCTTGTAAGTTATGAAGCATCCTAGCATCAACAAATCCAGGTTTGTTTGAACTAAATAGCTGTGAATTATAACTGAATATCTGCTTCCAGTTTACTGAGCCACTAAATTAGAATTCAGGAAAATAGAGATATTACTTTTCTCTCCCCATCTTGGAGATCCTAAAAGGCAGGATCCATGACAGATGGGCTTGAACCAGAATTCTAGGTTTTGCCACTCTAGCTGGGTGATCCTGTAGGGTCAACTTCCCAAGAGTCTTGGTTTCCTCATCTGTTGTATAGTAATATTCAAAACAATTTAAATTTAAACTGAGAAAGAAGTGTGTGTTCAAGAACTTATCCTTCTAAATATGGTTGGCATATGGGAGATGCTCATGGTTGGCTGAACGTGAGACATCTCTGGAAAGATTACCAGGACTACTGCACTTTAGTGTTGGCCCTCTCAGTGGCCATTCTGGGTATATGCAGCGCTCAACTTTAAGCTCTGGTAAAAAGACTTGAACAGATTCAGTATTTTCTTCCACAGAAAATGATGCCAGTAGAACCCTAACAAATCATCAGAAAGCAACTCTTCTGCAGATGACAGGCACCCTGGCAACAAAACCTGAGTAGCTTCTCTAACTTCCTTGGGTGGGGTAGGGAAGTGAGGAGAATACAAACCGTGCCCCTTGCCCTGGTCTTAGTCCTGGGCAGAACTGACTTCTCCGGAACACGTCCTCCTTCTGGGAGGGCAAAGAGCAAGACCTTGAGCCTCAGCTCCTCTAACTGAACCCATTTCTTTTTCTAAGCTCGAGCTCTGTCTCTATGAGAGGCCAGACAGCAGGAGACCAGCAGGGGTCGGGACAAGGGTGTCCCGCTGCCCTGGACTTGGAGAGCAATGGCATCAGACACCACCTACAGCTCTCTTGCTCCAGCTACACCAAATGGCACCTTCCCCTCCCTTCGCCCTGGCAGAGCATGTCAGGTAGTGTACACCCCAAGCAGTCCCAAAAGGGCGCCTGCAGGAAGGGCTCCCCCCACCCCCATTAACTCTCTTCCCAACCCAACGGAGGCTCCTCTAAGCTCAGCTACGGCCCCCTCCTCCCGTCAGCTACAGAGAATCTTTAGAGAGGGAAGGACACCATAGGGCACCACTTACAGAGCCCTCTATACCTCCATTTCTCTCAGGGATGTGGGGGAAGGGAATGAGAAACCATTCAGCCCGGAATACCTCCAAATCTGTTGCTGTGCCAATCATCCCATCCAATAAACAATAAACATCCAATTTATTGACTTTTCCTCAGCATGGCAACTTCGCTAAAAGCCGGTGAGCAGCACCCTACCAAAGGAAAAACCGCATTCCTGCAAGCCACCAAACTCTGACTCCACTGAGCCGCCACCGGGAATGACACGTTCACCCCGGGAAAGATTCCCAATTTCCCCTGAGCAGCAGAACCCGGTCAGCGATTTTCAGAAGTTTCCCGTCTCCGGCTCCAACTCCCTCCTTTGGGAACCCCCACGCAGATCCCGCTCAAGGCTAGGAAGCCACAGGATCTCCCTCAAATCTGAGCTTACACCAGGTCCCGCCCCCCCCCCCATTACCTCCCCCTTCCTCTCTCCTCCACTCCAGCTTAGGTCCTCGCGCTCCAGCTTCTCCAGTGCCCAGAGGTTCTGTTGCCCAAGAAGAAGCAACTTCTTTCTGGGCTAAATTCAGATCAGAACAGGAAAGAGTTTTCCGTCCCTGCCAGCACGAAGGACGCGTTCAACCCTTACCCCCCAGAAGAGCTCATTCTCCCCTCCCCACGGCCACCCGCTGAGACTTTTCCTCAAGCTACTAGTGCTCCTAGACTTCCTAGGTCTAAAGGTCCGGTAGAGTCTGAAACACTACGGGGACACTCCAGATCTTTCCGGAGACCCTACTTGTCCCGCGTAGATTTCAAAACCCAAGTAAACAAAATACGAATTCCAGCAACTTTGGTGTACGTGTGTGTCTGGTGTGAGGGAGAGGGAGCGCGCGCGAGCAAGACAGCATAGCGCAAGAGTTAGGGCAAGCTGCAAGAGCACATCTGGAAGAGGGGGAGGGGGATTCGAAGCGGAGGGGACTGGTAGCCCCCAACAGCTTGGAGGCGGAGGGCCCCACCAGCCCGACATTAGGTACCTGTCCTATGTTGATGAATCCGTACTTGCTGGCTATGCGGTTGGCCTCCGGGAAGCCGCCGGCGATTTTGACTGCCCAGTGGTTGGTGTAGACGCGCGTCCGGCACACCGGGAGTAGGCAGCCCCCGAGCAGCGCCAGCACGCACAGCAGGTCCAGCCGTCCCGGGCAGCAGCAGCGGCCCCCCCAGCCCATGGTCCCGTCGCCTAGCGGCTTCGTTCACTGGCTCGCTAGCTCGCACGATCGCTGGCTCTGCGCGCTAAGCGGCGCGCACAACTAACTTCTCCGGCCTGGGCCGCCCAGGCGTGCAACCTCGGGAGATCGGCAGGAGGCGGCAAGCCCCAGCACGGAGCAGAGCAGATAGCCTCGCGCCGGCTCCTAGACCATCCCTGGGGTTGCGAGGACCAGTGCTCCCTGCTCTCCGACTAGCGGGGCGGCGAGCGAGAGATCCGCGGCTCAGGAGCAAAAGGCGCCGAAGTGGAGCTGGCGCCCTCAGCAGTTGTGTCTCGCCGGCTCGGCTCCTGGACTCCCAGACTAGCTCTCGCTCCTCGCTGGGCCCCAGAGTGCGGCTGAGACGACCAGCCGGGGCGGTGCAGGCAGCGGCCGGGCGCCCCCTTTGCTGGCCCGGGATCCGAGCGCTTCCCAGCTTCCTGCGCTTTCTCCGGCTCCGAGCTGCGCGCGGAGACTGTGAGTGGCAATGGCAGCAGCGCCTGCTCTGCATAAATGACTCCCCCGCCCCCCTATCACCCCTCCTTTCCCACCGCGCTCCCCTCCTCTCGCTCCTCCGCCCTCCTCAACACGGCCGCAGCCAGGCGCCAACCAGGTCCTAGTGCCTCCGGCTTATCGCAGCCGTAACCCTCCAGGGTCCCGGGCAGCAAAAGGCGAGTCTTTCCAAAAGGCTGGGAGGAGAACTCCAGGATCGAGGCTTTACTTCCTTTTTTCTCCTCCTGGCTGGATTTGTATTAATTTAGCGCTAATTCCCTAAAGACTAACGAGATTTACACACTGGTACTCGTTAAGTGCTCCGAAGATTCATTCATCCTCGCTCTAAACGTCCTTAAACAACTAAGCATTTGAGGAGGTCACTTGTGTGTCAGTTGCTGAACAAATAACTCGAGATTTTCACTTCGTTAATTCTTCATGCTTTTCAGCAACTGTGTATTTTACACATTGTGCTCCCGGGAGAAGCTACCACACCGGACAGTAAGTCGCATCTCTCTTACAAGAGCCGACCACCGAGGCTTCAAAGCCAAGTCTGCTGCCTGCTGACTTTCGAAATCTGCGCATCTGATACAAGGCAGCGCCACGGGAGAGTGAAATTTTAGCCGTGAATTGAGGAAAGATATTTCAATGAATATATCGTATGGAAGTCGATGGACATGTTGGACCAAGGAAATAACTTCATTCGTTTGTTAGATTACATCTGGTGAGTGCTTCTTTTTCTCCACCAAGGGAAAAGTTCTCCAACTTTTCCAAGCACAACCCTGGCACCCGAAAGGCTTTGATATAAAAAAGACCACAGAGGAAGTTGGGATGAAATATGTGGCAGAACCGCCTTCATTTCTGCATCACGGCACAGTGACTGCAGAAGGCAAGAGGGAGCTCGGATTTAACCCTCTTGCTTCTCTTATACATCCTCTCTTTCCATTGGAGTTAAGGGGAAACAAGTTGACTTATTATAAAAGGAAAAAATTAACACTTATTAAATAATTAATCCTAATTAAATAATTCAACTGGCCTTAAAATTAGTCACTACATCCCTGACTCCCACCTCCCTTTTTCCCTCTTCTCCTTGCATTCTTGTTATCTTTCTTCCTAAGCATTAATTGAATGTGTTTGAGATTAACCCATCATACATTGATTTTGTTATCAGAAACATGCTTTAATTCCACTAGCACCTTGGAACATTAACATTTTGTGACATTTTATGCATTGCATAAAGTATGCAGCATTACTGAATCCTGCTAATAAACCCACAAAATAATATCATTCCCGTATCGTTTGAAGAAGTAGAAAACCAGAAGAACTAAGTCATTTGCAGAAGAGTACGTTTTTTATTCATTTATTTGACTGACTGACCACATTTTTTTGAGCATCTAGCATGTTCCACATCATATTATGCTGAAAGCTGGAGAAAGGAGCAGAGGAAGCTCAAAAGATCATTGGAATTCACACTCTGAATCTTCTAGAGTAAATGTGTCTTCTTCTTATTAGTATTAGTATTAGTATTAGTATTAGTATTAATAAGTGGAAAAGCATATACACTGTTCTTGGGCTTTAAAGTTTTGATATAGTCTGGCTACTGGCCAGTCCCTTTGGATATATGCAGTGCTATTGTGTATTATGATGTGTTACCTCATATGTTACCTCATGGTGCACTATGGCATGTTATTGTGTGGTGTAACATGTTATTATATATTATCATATGCCATGATATCTTCAGGCATGTTATATTATGGCATGTTATGGTAAATTACAGAATGTTATGGTACTGTGTTACTGAATCCCCAATTATGGAGTCTAAAAAGTTCTCAATCTATTAGATCACTGTTAATTGTCAAAGTGACCATCTGCATCTGTGCATAGGGATATGGGTTTATATCCCTAGAAGCTGTAGGCTTCAGATGGAATCATAAGGGTTCAATCAAGATCCAAATCTTGATATACACATGAGGGATAGCTAGTCTTCCTTTCAGCATCATGGTCTTTTGCTCTCAAGTGGGAGAGAAAGTTTATCTGACCATAATCCAGAGGAGGGGGCCACTGCACAGGTATTTTATGAGCCAAGTTTGCAGCAAGTCCTATAGATTTCTCTCTGGGACTCTGGGGTATTATTGTTTAGGACTACAAAGGCAGAACAAAATGCTGTCTTTTGAAGGCTGTTGCCTTTGGCCTTCAACTTCTGAATGAAATAAAGAGGAATCACTACTGCACTGTCTCCTGAGGCCTGGAGGTTGTTTCCTAGGGATGGCAGAATTGCTCACTAATACTTTCCCTCCATGGTATCTCTCTTTTTCTTTCCACTAACGCTCTACATGCCCTGCTTGGCACACATAAACATAACATTCACTCCATTGAACATAAGAGAAAATTGGAAAATGAGGTATGAAGTGGGAAAACAAGTTTTCTATGTTGTAAGCCAGTAGGCCTGGATTTAGTTTACTCAAAGGATATATTCTTCCTTTTGAATGCATATGTATATAAAAATGAAAAACCTAGCTCTATTTGTTGTTGTGGTTTGTTTTTTTTAAGATTTGGAGACTTTGTTCATCTGTGTAGCCATATGTGATGGTGCACACCTATAATCTCAGTGACTCAGAAGACTGAAGCAAGGGGATCACAAGTTCAAGGCCAGTCAGGACAATTTAGGGAGACTCCATCTCAAAATACAAAATTAAAAGGACTGAATTCCTAGTACAACAAAAAATAAAATATTTCCCTTTAGCAAATATATTCTAGTTCCATAGTAAGTGCATTCACAAAAAGTATGATTTCTAAACCTAAATGATATCAAAGCCCGTCTCCACTGATGAGTAGGCACAGTCTTCTTCCTGCTTTGGGACGTACCTTAATGAATCATGAGCTTCCTTGGATAGAGCCCTTTTGGCCAAAAATGAAAATTCCAGATAAGGATCAATAGTTGCAAAGGGCTGTCTTACTTTATGACCCTAGGCTCTGCAGGTTAGGAAATCCTGATTGTTCTTACTTTGGCTGCCAAAGGGAGAAGGAACTGATAGACTAGTAGTGGTTAGTGAAAAATGTCACTGATATAAGAAAATAATCTGTAATACAAGTCTTGCACTAATGTTTCCTTTTAGTATACAGAAAATGGCACTACAAGATTTGACCCTGGACTCTCCCTTTCTAATGTGCCATATGGCAAGAAATCAGGCAGTTTTAAGTTTTTTTTTTTTCTGCTTTCTACTTGGCAACATATTACCTGATAATGAGGCCTCACTAGTGTTTGGCCTATCTGCCAAAGTCCCTGACAAGTCTAAAAGAAAATTTCAGTGAAATACAATAGAGGGAAATCTAAGTAGCTTAACAGAGGGAGAAGAAAACAAGACCTTCATTTAGGTATATACTGAAACTATGCAAACCAGAATATTCTGGGAAGAATCTGTCCTATAAGATACCACATTTCAGCCGGGTGCAGTGGCGCATGCCTGTAATCCCAGCACTCTGGGAGGCTGAGACAGGGGAATCGCAAGTTCAAATCCAGCCTCAGCAATGGTGAGGCGCTAAGCAACTCAGTGAGACCCTGTCTCTACATAAAACACAAAATAGGGATGGGGATGTGCCTCAGTGGTCAAGTGCCCCTGAGTTCAATCCCTGGTACCAAAAAAAAAAAAGATACCACATTTTTTTCTCTGCTACATCCTGTGCTGGGACTTCATCATTAAGAACACTTTTAGGCTGGGCATAATGGCATATACCTATAATCTCAGCTGCTGGGGAGGCTGAGGCAGGAGGATTACGAGTATAAAGCCAGCCAGCAACTCAATAAGACCCTATCTCTAAAAAAAGTATAAAAAAGGGCTGGGGATGTGGTTCAGTGGTTAAGTGCTCCTGGGTTTAATCCCTGGTACTAAACAACAACAATAAAAAAAATTACTTTTAGCTTGAGTTTCTGTGAATCAATGATAAATGAATAATGGGCAGTTTGAAGCTAAGCAAGGGAAAAATGGTATGGGTCACTTCACTGCCCAAGAGAATTATCAAGCCTATGGGATCCTAGAGTTTTCCAGTATATCAAATTCAAATTGATAGTGAAAGTTCATCAGATTTAGTAATAATTATAAATTATGGTAATAATCACCATTTATCAAGCACTTGTTATATGCTGGGACAAACACATTTGAAGTCTTAATCTCATTCATAGATCATCTTAGAGAAGGAGCTCTTAGATATCACATATTCTAAATTTACTTAATAGATAACAATACTAAGGTCAATAGAAAACCAACTTGGAGGACAGTAACTGTATCAGGAAAAATAAGTTAACAAATGGAAGTATAATATAAATAGAAAAGAGGAAGAGCCACAGGACAATAGTGTGCTATGAGCCAAGGATTAACATTAATCTAATTTGCATACCTGGGTCAAAGGGAGAATGGAATTTTGACTTAACCTATCAGATATCTTAGGTATTTAACCACCACTACTAGAAAGTAGGATCCATGGCACACATGAGCCAAAGATGAGAGTTAATTCAGGGCTTGCTATTATGTTTACTGCATAACATTTATATACTGGGACACTAACAGGTGACTAACATCCTACAGATTTTAAGACGTTTTAGTTCCTTCTTTGACAAGTTTGAAGTTGACTTAGATTGGCATGGTTGATCCTCTTCTGTAGACCTTTAAATACTACAATGACACACTGGTTCCCAGGAAGCCTTCCAGCTGAAACCAAAGTATGAAGTTTGTTGATTTCCTTTAGATGTGAAGGCAGTGAGACCAGCTCTCTATCACCTTCTAGCTTCTAACCCTGATTGATACCAGAGCAGTATCTCCTTCAGGATGGATGTAATGGATGATTCTGATGTGCCCCCAACACATCTCAGACTCTGATTTAGGGGGAAAGTAGGGAAATGATGGGAGAAAATCAAAGAAACAGATCTGGGTCTTGGAGTTTCATCCACCAACAAGATTGGGTCCTAAACCAATGACCGCAGCCCTCCACCAAAAGTCAAGTTCAGTCTTTCTATAGTGCCTCTGGATGCTGTCTTCAAAATCATTTATTTGCTCTTTTATTCTTAAGATCCCCTCAGAGAATCAGGGTTTAATAACAACTGACTCAACAACTTGATCTTATTTAGGAAGATAAAGTAAAAAAGGCCCTAGGAATTAAAACATTTTATGGGGCCAAGGGAGTAGCTCTAATTCATTAATGCTAAATGAGACATTCTAAGCCAAAACACCATAGGACTTTAACTTGTTCATATGAAACAAGTTAAACTATGGCAAAATTCTTTTATAAATACCTGTGTCAGTATGTCCCTCCCATTTGCAATTGAGTCTTACTTAACAATGGAGGCAAGTTCAGAGGAATGTGTCTTTGTGTGATTTCACCACTGCTTGATCATCATTATGCCCACTTATGAAGCCTATATGTTATATGTCAATCACTGGACATAGACTTTTGGTTTTTAGTATTGGAGGTTGAACTCAAAGATGCTTTACCATTAAGCTAAATAAAATAAATTAAGCTAAATAAAATTTTTTATTTTGAGAGAAGATCTCACTTAGTTGCCAAGTCTGGCCTTGAACTTGTGATCAATCCTGTTTCAGCCTGCAGAGTCTGAGTCGCTGGGATTATAGGCATTCACCACCCAGCCCAGCTGGACATGAACTCTTGATGAAATGGTAAACACAAGATGTATGAGGCTGCTGCCAGTGTATAAACAGGAGGGTACACTCTAACAATACAAAGTATGGCATATATAAAAACATAGAACAGTAATATAGTTATAAAGCATTAGGCATTGCACATAATTGTATATGCTATATTTAACCAGCAGCACAGTAGGTTTGTTTACAAACAGCATCATCACAAATATGAGTAATGCTTGTGCTACAAGGTTACAATGGCGATGATGTCACTGATAGGGATTTTTCAGCTTCTTTGTACTCTTATGGGATCACTACTGTATATGTGATCCATTGTTGGCTGAAATGTCATTATGTGGCACATGACTGTATCACACCCTGTCATTTCCAAAAGCTGCATATGCACACAACCACAGTAGTATGCATTCCTCTCCTGGGGTATTCAGTGTATGGTTATCACACAGCTATTGTATGTGCATCTCTCTACCAATTTCCCAGATTTTAGTAATATATGAAGAAAAAACGGACACCATTTATTTCCTTGCCCTTAGATTTATGGCAAGGGTATTTATCAGTAAGATATTCTAGAGCCAAACTTCACTGCAATTGTTCACCTGGAAAAGAAGTTCAATTTGAATTAAGTCAAATGAGTTGAATGTATCAAAAATGGCAACTAAGTTCTGTTTTTAAAAGAGTTATCCTGTACTTAAGAATAATTCATTAATAAAATCAATTTTTCTAAAAGATAGAGGTATATATTCAGCAGAAACTCCTCAGAGCTTTCAATTTTTCAAGAGCTTAGATATTCCTAGTGTTTAGATTTTCCTTAGTGTTTACAAGTACTTTGTGGCTGACTACTCAAAAACAGATAATGCATAAAGTTAAAAAAAAAAAAAAGACCCCAATTTGAACTCTGGCAAATGTCACCCTTTTAAGTCCTATGACTTAACTGACTCCTCAGAAATTCATGAAATAAGAATATAATAAAATGACTGAAGACCCTAAGGCAGGCTCCTTATTCAATTTTCTCCAACTATGAACAGTGGAAGCCTACTTCATAGATACACTACATAAGAGTATAATATAAATTGTCTGTTTAAATGCCAAATATTGCCTTCTGTGAGTGCAGATGAGACCAACTTCTTCAAACACATTGTGCATCCTAGTTAAGCTTTTTCTAGTACTGCTATTCATTATTTAAAAATAATGACAGCATTGTTTTGAGATCTGGCAGCATATCATAGTGAAAGGTGAACAAAGATTGAATCCTATGCAGAAAGAAGAGGCAATATATTCAGTGTCATTTATCATCTCTTATTTTGTCTTTGTATGTGTGTGTGCGCATGTGCGTCCATACAGATACAAGTTGGCAAGTTCATAGGATATTTGTATGTTGACATTTTGGCAGCAAAATGAAAAATGAAAAGAATTTTGCAGAAAATGTCAGTAATGCAAAACTTAGAGGCATTCTATAAAACTGGGCTAAGTATTATCAGAAAAAAAATCTTAAAGGACAATGGAAGTGAAGCCTTCTAGGCTCAAAAGAGCTGGATGTTAGATGCTGGATGAACAAGAGAAACTTACAGTAAGAAGGTGATCACCTAAAGGTTTGTGAAATCCTCTATGCCACAGAATTAATTGGCTGGATAAAAGAATTGGATCTATGTGGAATTGAGTTTGCATTTTATACCCTGGACACTTTAGCAAACACTTTTTATGCCCAAGTGTGTATGACAGGGGAGCTCTGGCACATTGATTCTCATGATTTGAGAGATGTGAGGTTCCAGAAGTGGCTCAGTTATGTGTGGAAACTAATGACTCTGAAGCAAATTATCTAATCAATATTCTATTATCCTGCAGCCCTTTTACTTACATTGGGCCTAGAATGCTGCAATTTCTCCTGTGTTAGTCATCTTCTTTGTATGTTTAATGATAAACTCTCTGCCAAATGGAATCCAGGCAGGAACAGGCCTTATCCTTTCTACAAACTCAAAGAAAAATTCCCCGAAAACATCTGCATCAAAGGAAAAGAGGAAATTGATGAATCTGTATATTCAGGGTGAAAGAAAACCCAGTCACACTGAATGACCTGGTCATCTTGATGGCTAATATCCATAGGCCACTCATATAGCTTTTATATAAATTTTACAAAGTATTTTCAGGTTATTATCTTATTTACTCCTCAAAATGACACATCAAGTAGGTGGAGACATGTCCATTATTTTAATGCTGTCATAGCTATCAATGTTAGTTTGCAGATATGAAAAACAGCTAGCGAAATGATTTGTCCAGCTGCTTGCTGCTGGTGAGTGATGGGTCTTGAACTGGAACTCACACTTTCTGAAACTTGCATGTGTACTAATTTCTTCAGTCCAGAGTTACAGCTACATCTCTGAAAAGATAAGCCCTTGGAAATAAATCTGTTCTGTCCCTGTGCATTTAGCAGTCACTCTGTGGAAGGGTCTCCAGTTGTCAGTTGGGAAGAAGGGACAGGAGGATTTGAAACAAAGGGCCTTCCTCTCTGGCCTCCAGGCTCTGTCATCAAGTAGCATTTACTTCTCACCTTCTCCCCTCATCATCTCTCTTTGCCTCAGAGTCTAATAACTTCTCAGCTCTGTCCCCAGATGGATATCCAAATCAACACTAAAGTTTCTAGGCCGCAAGTGGATGTGTGATTCATTGAGTCTAAAATGCATTTCTCCCGTCTGGATGGAACTGAGAAGTTTTCTTTTCACTTGCTAATTATCCAGGACCTGCAAGCCGCATGTATGATTGATGGCAATGTAGTCATTGTGATGAAATTTCACTAGTTTTATAAGAAATAATTGTGAAGTCTGTTCGAATATATTACAATGGATACAATGGATACTTTTACGAAGGCTCTTCCTAAGATCTCCAGTGATGTGTTTATTTTATAAATGGTTCCTAGTATCAGAGCTGTTATTATCTAATGGCCAAAGGTACATTTTAAACATTGGCTCCTCTGCACCATACACATACTTGCACACACCCAGCACATTGACTATCAGCAGAACTTTGATAATGACAGGAAAAGATTTGTGTAAGAGTAAATGGATAGATTCAGGTGACAGATGTCACACATAAATTCATCAGGGTGAGGCAGCTTTAACTGGATCCCCTTTTTCCTTTATGATAATTTTAATTTATGCCCATTTTTCTTTCAAATTTCCCTTGTTCCAAATTTCTACCCATCTGTCTATTCATCACATATCGTCTTTTATGACTCTGCTCTTCCTAGGAATAAATAGTAGAAAAAGATTTAGAAGACTTTGAAAAGAGGAGAAATGTGGTGGTATTTCTACTGCTGAATCACAACTATTTTCATATTTATGTACTCTTTTCTCGAATTGGTATAAAAGCAACTATATATTTATTAAGTTATAAACCTACCACATATCGAATTTTATACCCTGCATTTTTCACATAAGATGTTCTATAAATATGTCTCCATGGTCTTTGTAATTATCATTTTAATGACCATACTCCATTGGTTGATGTATCATAACTTACTAAACTCTCTTGTAAGGTATTTCAATGTTTCCAATTGTTAATTATTATAAATAATACTGCAGAGAATATCTTCTTCATGAATGTAGGCTATATAGTTCTAGATTTTTTCCTTAGAATTAGTTTACAACTTTCTAGTGTCTCATGCTCCAAAAATTAGAGAATAATGTAGCCTCAAACTCCAAGGGACAAGGCAAGTTACTTAAGTGCAGTGGTCCAATAAATATGGTGAAGTGAATCAGTTCTTATCTCAGCCCTGACAGCATTCCCCAAATCTACTGCTCTGACTACTAATCTTGCTCTCTCCAGTCATCTATTCCCCTTTCAGTCAGCTAGTACTAGTCTTGGTGCTATGAACAATGACTAATATAGAATTGACAATTTCACAAAACTTTTAAACCTTTGGTGAAACTCTTGAATTGTTATATTATTGTTTAGTTTGTCTAATTGTTAATGCCAAGTTCTGACATCAAGATTGTGAAGAGGAGGGAGCAAAAGAAACTGCTACTGGAGTGGTGGGGCAATTTCAAGGAGAAAATATACTTAAGTTTTAAAGGCTGGGCTGGAGCTTGGGTTTGAGTAAAAAGATCACAAGATTCTAATATATATATATATATGTTTTATGTACTTTTTTCTAGAATTGGTATAAAAGCAACTATATATTTATTAACTTATAAACCTACCACATATAGAATTTTACACCCTGCATTTTTCACATAACATATATATCTATCTTGATATATATTTTCATGTAAGATATACACACACACACACACACACACACACACATACACACACACCAAGGATTGAACCCAAGGGCACTGAGACACACCCCCAGCCCTTTTTTGTATTTTTATTTAGAGACCGGTCTTAGGGCCTGCCTTAGGGCCTTGATAAGTTGCTAAGGCTGGCTTTGAACTTGAAATCTCTCTGTCTCAGCCTCCCCAGCCGCTGGGATTATAGATGTGTGCCTCCACACCCTGCTATTCCCACATTTGATACACTTCTTAGTGGCTTTCATTAGGGATATTCAGATTTTAGGAGGTTTTTTTCCTGTTTGTTTTATTTTATTCCTTTAACCAAAGTTTGACAATTAATTCTAGCCTATAAATTAGAAATGTCATTCTTCAACCAATGAGAATCTTTAAGATTTTGTGTCTTCCTTTCAGCTTGAAAGTTCACTCTGAGCAAAGTGTGAAGTGTGGGCTCTTCATGAGATTGGGGGGAAAATCCAAAGGGAAATAGAAAATGCTCTGCTCCCTGAGGCATTTAAAATCCATTTAAAATTATCTACCGGTCTTCAGTAAATGGAGCACATTAGGCTTGGGCAAGAAAACGGAATATGGCGAACCTCCTCTGAAAAGATTTTTGCCTGAGGCCTAGTTTGCCAATAGAGTCTCCAAGATGCAACTTTAGGCCTACAGGGTAAGCAGAGAACAGGAGCAAGTTTCCAATAAGTTCAAGTATCCCGAACCATGATTTTATAAAGCAATTTAAAATCTACTTGAAACACTGCAGTCTAATCCATAGCACCAGCAGCCATCCTCAAATGGAGCAATCAAAAATGATCACCGATTTCCTTTCTAACAAAGGATCTCCATTTCCCCTACCCCTCAGGTCTCATTCCTGAAGATTTTCTCTTTAAATAGGAGATGCATTTAAAAAGGGTTCATGTTAATTTCTCTAAAAATATTCATTTCCTTTCTTCCACTCTTCTCCATTTTCTGCTAAAAGTCTTTAATACCTCTTGCTGCAACTTTAATTATTTAATTTCTTCACTGCATTATTTAAAGAAAAGAGAGTTTTGAAACTTTAGTATGCATGAAGGAAGTAAGGCTCTATGCAAAATTGAAGAAATCTGTGTAATGCTGCACTGAAGCACAGAATGTACTACAGGATATTTTGCAATCTCTAAATGTCTTTTACCTTCATGTATCCTTTTGCAAATTCGGACTAAATTACCACTTTGTTTAAATATGTCAGATAAATATCAATGAAGCAAAGACCTTCAGGAACTTGAAGACAAACAATATATGTGAGGGCATATCATTTGTTGTTAAAAGCATTTACGAATAAATCAAAAGACTAGAAATGATTATCACAGCTTTTAAATACAGAATTTTCTTTGACTCTTTCTCCCAGCATAATAGCAGTCACATTGGAACACAAGCACAATTTGCTGTTGTTTTTTTTAACAGTCAAAGGAAACATTTATTTGAGGTTTAACATGAAATGATACAAATAAAATTTGTAGAAACACAAATCCACATTGAATCATATCATAGATGGCCAAGGACAAAGTAAAAACAAAGAAAACTAATTGGTGGTTACACATAGTGTACAATTCTGTCTTGTACACTTGAAAACCTTTTGCAAGGTAATCATTTTAGATCAACAGAAGAACTGTCTTCAATGCTGTCTTGAAAGGTGGATTTCCTTAGCATCTCCTGTTTTCTCCAATATCCTCTTTTCATGTGGCTGGGAGTTATTTTAGTGATTGCCTCAGATGTCTTGCTATAGCATTCTGTCCACTAGTGTAGTCACAAGTACAACTTGTAATAGTGCATACACTTGTGACATATTCTTTGCCCTTTGTCCCAAATTTAATTTCCTTAAAGGTAGAGATAAATGTACTTAAAAATAAGGTTTTTTTTGTTGTCGTTGAATCAGTATAGATTTATTGTAGAAACAGTAATATATATACACCTAACCTCTAATTACTATCTGGGGTTCATTTTTTGAATTCTCTCTCTCTTAGACAAATTACACACAGACACACACACACGTGCACGTGCACACACACACACACAGAGTTAAAACTCCCAAAGACAAATACTATGTCCAATTCTATGTTCTATTTTCAGTCATAAGCAACAAGTATGTTCTAGATGCCAAATACCTGTCTGTTGAGTGAATAATTATCTTTAATTTCTGGTACAGAAAGATAGTTCATATGACATCAAATTTAAAAAGATGTTTTGATAAATTAGCAATATCCACAAAGCATTAAAAAGCATTCAGAATTTTTGTGAATGAAATAATGCATCTGGGATTTGCCTCAAAATAAACCAGGTTTTGGAGGGGAATGGAAAGTGGTAGAAATTGTGGATATCAATGGAAAAATAATCGGCCACTTGTTAGTAATTATTGAAGCTAGGTAATGAATAAGGAGTTAAATGTTCCATTATGTGAATAAAATGAACATAAATACACTATTCCTTATTTCTGTAGATTTGAATTCTTCTTGATCATACAAAGTAAATACACGCACATATAATCACACAATACAAAACTAAAAAGCACATTCTGAGAACACTGACTTTATAATGCTAGCATCTTAAAGAAGGGTGCATATTGATGGAATTTTTATTTTTGTAGCACATGACTGTTATGTTTGGGGGGATATGATTTGAATAAAACTCTTGCATAGTTTGTTCTGCTAGTGTACTTCAGCCAAAACTGGTGGGATTACAAGAGCTAGGTGAATAAAAGTCTCCTTTATATAAGCACCCAAAGGCAGACATTGAACCAAAAATAAGAAGAAAGAGAAACAAACTATGAAAGAAAGAAAAAGAAACAAACTATAACCTTCAAATGTTTCAAATCCAGCCAATAAAACTCATCTGCAAAATCTTGTGCCATGGCAGACTGAGAGGTGGGAGTGGGTATGTTTATATTGGCTGGTTCTCTCCTCAACACACCTTAGACATCTCTAATTAATCCCTTTGGAGCAGTGGTGGTTGGAATTCACAACTTGCCACAGTCTTGTCCCATGCCAGCCAAATATAATCCTGAGACACTTCACCTACATGTCAAGGGACATTAATGCCCTTCAGATTTAAGAATAACTGTTTGACTAGGCCCAGAGGTCTCAACTCTGCACATTAAAACAGATTCAATCCGAGAGTAGAAACTGGGCATAGGCATTTCTAAATCCCCTCCCTCTCTGCAGATGACACCATCTTGACAGAAAAATACTGCAAATGTTGTAACAGAGCAGCCGAAACCATGAAGAGATATCATTAATATTGAGATAGAGGAAGAGGACATTTTGTAATGGGTCTCTGTAGCGAGTGCTATGGTGTGCTGCCTAGATATTCCCCTTCCATCCTTTCAGGACCAAGGCACTCATTCCCTAGGTATGCTTTCCAAGATGGTTACTGGAGTTTCTCTTCCTAGTTGAATCCTTCTGGGGAATTGTCTCAGCTCAAGCAAGCTGCCTCCTTCCACACTGCACCACTCCCACAGGGGTGGTCCATATCCAGGACTGCACAGCTAAAGCCCCCTTGCTGCAGTTTGGGACATCTCTGAAGGGCCATCCCTTTTCACCATTCTCCATGGCATCAGTTGAACTTAAGCTGCAGCTGCATCACAGGTCAATTTTCTCTGTGTGCAACCCTCCCTAGAAAAGTCTCTGCTTCCCAAACTTTCCAAATGTGCTTTTAGTTGTAGTTCTCCATATAGCCACAGCTGCCCCCCACCCAGCATACCTGCTGCCCAGAGATCTCTCTGTCACAGGTGGATTCCCAGGGCAGCTGATCTAAGATAGTTAAAAAGTCTTTGCTGGGATGCTGCTAAGACCTATTATTTGCACAATCAACTCTGAACTAGACTAGAGCTGCTTTTCCAAAGCTACCATCATTTCAACTAGTTATAATAGATGCAAAACTTGAGGGTATGACTCTTAATGAATTCATCCATAACATTATAAGTATGAAAAACTTTTATCTATATACTACAAATCAATTAAAGTAATCATGAATAATTACAAATGCTGTCTTACTTGTCACCAGAATCCTTGTGCAATATCTGAGTATTGTTTGGACTTTCTCTTCATCTAGTGGGTATCCCTCAAAGCTCCATGATGTAGCTGTGTTTTGTTTTTTTTCCTCTCTTCCCCAAACTTCATCATTTCCTGAATTTCCATTGCCTCATGGTGGAGGCAGGCAAAGACTGATGGAGGCTTCTACTGGAAAGCTTCGTGGCAATAGGTCTTTTGGTTCATGGCAACCTAATGACATGTCCACAGGATAGTAGAGGGTGGGTGTGAAAATCTGCCAGATTTTGACCTTATTCTAGGTAGAAAGTTCTCATTCCTGGGTTAGAGATTTATATGATAGATTTAGAGGTAAGATTCATGGACAGGATGAGAGATTTATTTGGGAATCTAAGAATTAATGTTTTTGCCCCAATCACTGGTGACCAAAATCTGCAATGGAGCAGAGCACAGTTGACTTAGCTTAAGTTAGGGGTTCTCTCTCCACTCTCATGTTCATGGAATCTAAAAGCTTACCATTTTCTTTGCTTTGGTGAATAACTTTCAAGTTGACCCAGTTACAGAACCGACAGAACTGGGACTTGTGTTTACTATTTGTGTAGGTAGGTAAACTACTTTATTCTAGACTCCCTCAAGTTAATGTGTGATTTATGATCTGGTAGCATTGACATCACCTGAGAGTTTGTGAGAAATTTCCTAACCCAGATCTCCTAAATCAGAGGGCAATTTTCAACAAGATGATTCTGTACTTCTAGGAATTCCCTCAAGTGGTACAGATGGTGCTGGTCCACAGAACACATTTTGGGTAGCAAGCTTCTAGAGAGTTCTATCATATTTTAGCCAGTTGCACTGCTTACCCTTGGGAAGTCAGGTTGTGACTGTGTGCTTCTGCATCCCCAGTACTGTCCTTAAGGCCCTATGCATTGTCACAATGGGCAAAATGAAAAAAAAAATTAGATGATAAGCAGTATCCTACCAATGATGTGTGATGGCTGTTTCCAAAATTATGAAGAGAATCTTTGTCTTAAGAGTGGAACTGGGTTGGATGTAAGGATGTAGCTTAGAGCTCAGCTCAGAAAAAAATGAGTAATTACCCCATAGAGAAAACGTCCCAAGAAGCACCTTTCACTCAGAGGACAATGTTTCCCAGAGAATGGCATCTCCATCAGCTTTCCCCAAGGCAGCAAAAGTGGTTTGAGAGAAGAAATCATACCAATGAGAGCACTACACAAATTTCTAACATGAAGGAAAAACCCTTGATTGGGAGAAAGGAGACCAGGGCACAGGATCTGAGGGATTAGTGGCCAGTCAGACACACACACAAACACCATGCATTCCTTTCTGTGTTTCATTTACCTCATCTGTAAAACCAGGGCATTTCTAAGATCTTACCAGGCTCTGAAACATCTAGGAACTCAGGTGCCTTAGAATTGGCTGCAAAAAACTACTCTGGCCACAAGAGGGAGTTCTGTTTCTGAAATCATAGAACGTCTATACATAGTCTTAATGAATAGATTCAGGCAAACAGTTAACATTTGAGTATCCCGAACTAAATGATCTTCCAGAAACGATTAAAACAAATTAAGAAGCTCATTATTTTAAAACATATGACTAATTCTTTGCTAGAAGAAAACAAAAAGAGACTACCTGATGACAACACATGGAGTGAGAGTTTATGAATACAGTGAAGAAGGAGGCTCCAACTCTCTTCTTCAGCTCACTCATCAAGAACTTGATGCCTTCCAGGCATAGTGGCACACTCCTTTAATCCCAGCAACTCAGGAGGCTGAGCCAGGAGGTTCACAAATTCAAGGCCAGCCTCAGCAATTTAGCGAGGACCTAAGTGACTTAGCGAGAGCCTATCTCAAAATAAAAAGGACTGGGGATGGGGCTCAGTGGGAAACCACCCCTGGGTTCAATCCCCAGTACCAAAAATAAATAAATAAATAAATAAAATAAGCACACACACACACAAAACTTGATGACTGCTCAGAGATTCTCCCCTTCACAAACTGATAAATCCTGGGAATGTTCTGGGTTTTTGGTAGTATTTTATGTGTCTATGTGTGTCTAAGTGACAACTAATTCTGCCAGGGATTACCTGAGTCAACAAGAGGCACTATTTATAGCATCCAAATATCTGTATGGGAAAAGTGAAACATCCCATGAAGATTCAACATATTGCCTCCATAAAGGATATTTTCAAATGCTTTAATGTTAGGTGTTATGTGAGCTCCAAACAGAGCTGAAGAGGTAGAATTTTCCTCCATTTGTCCTGGATCTATTAAATCCCTAAAAATATAATAAATCTCAGCTTTTTCTTTTCTTCTCATTTGGAGGTACTGGGAATTGAACTCAGAACCTCACACATACTAGGCAAATGCTCTACCACTGAGCTACATCCTGAGAACTTTTTAAAGTTTATTTTGAGGCAGGGTCTCTCTAAATTGCTGAGGCTGGCCTTAAACTTGCAATCTTTCTGCCTCAGCCTCCCAAGTAGCTGGAAGCTGTGTGCCACAACACCCTGCTCTTTTGTATATGCCCCAATCTCTTTTCAACTAGTCAACTGTTATGGTTTAGATGTGGTATCCCCCAAAAGCTCATGTGTGAGACAATGCGAGAAGCTTCGGAGGAGAAATGATTGGGTTATAGCCTTAACCTAATCACTGAATTGATCCCCGATGGGATTAACTGAGTGGTAATTAGAGGCAGGTGGGGTGTGGCTGGAGGAAGTGATTAATTGGAGGCAGGGCTATGGAGTATATTTTTTGTGTCTGGAGCATGGAGTCTCCCTCTCTGCTTTCTGATCATGTGAGCCACTTCCCTGTGCCAGACTCTTCCTTCAATATGTTCAGCCTCACCTTGAGCCCTGAGGAATGGAACGTGTCTCTTATGGACTAAGACCTCTGAAACCATGAGGCCTCAAATATACTTTTCCTCCTCTATAATTGTTCAGGTTGAGTCCTTTAGTCACAGCAGTGAAAAAGCTGACTAAAACATCAACTAATAGCTTTCTTTGTGTTCAAGGGAGTTTTCTAGGCTGAAGGCAGAGATGCTTTCTCCCATGGGGAGATGATGGAAACTGGGATGTGAAATCTGGACTAAGGCTTGAAGAGGAAGTTCTGGCTGACTTTTGGGAGGCATCCTAGCAGTGGACTTCAAAAGGCATCTCTCCTCCACCTGTCCTGGACTAGAAGGTGTGACTCAGAGAATCAGCCATTTAAGAATTAAAGGCACTATCAAGGTCAGCTAAAAGTGTAGTCTTCCACTCATATAAAGGAGATTATTTGGAAGCAAGGAGGGAGGGGGGAATGCTGGGGAGTGATATTGGTCAAATTATATTATTATATTTTGTGCGTGTATGAATATTTAACAACAAAGCCCATCAATATGTACAACTATAATATATCAATTAAAAATTAAGAAAAAAAAAGAGATTATTTTAGCTTTTTCAGGGACATAGAAACAACACTAAGTCACAAAGGAAGAAAAATGTTCTTTCCAGTTCCTTCTAATCTCTTCCAATGGCCTTAAGGAAGATGCCTCATTTTTACCTTGGAATGTCTCTGATCCCCTCTAACAGTTGCCAGTTTCTGTTTTTGAACAAATAAAAACCAGTTTTGAACAAACTAAAGCTTCTACCAGGCAACACTATGTAACACTATGTAAGTAGAATATTATAGTATTGCTTCATTAATTGTAATGACTTTTATGGCCATATGCTATTTATGAGAATGATATTGGTTTTTCTATACATGACATTTAATTTGCTTTTTAAAAAAAAAGTGAATTGACTGAAAGAAAAATGTTGTGTAAGTAATATTACAGGTGATGTAAGGATAGGTCAAAAATTGTGCAGGTGGTCCCAGCAGGTGGGGTGACTTGACAACCAACACAGAGCTCCACATGCCTTCTCATGCATGTTGTGTATCTGCTTCTAGGGTGGGATCAACCACTAATGAACTACTTCTCTCAGGCTGACACAGAAGAACAAATGTGCCCTCATTTCCTTTCAACTAGTCAGGTTTTGACTCCATTACATATATTAAATAACTCATATTGCTCCTTAGAGACAAATAAGAGATGGGGGAAAATTCCTTTTGTGCCAAATAATACAGTTCTATGTTAAATCCCATTGCAGCCCACAGGCAAAATCCCATAGCTGCCAATGCCATTTCAAAGAAGGTTCTCTATTTCCATATCCCTATAGCTCAGTGTTAATAGTACTTGGTTTACCTAATTACAACAAATTCTTTCCAATAATAATCCTTACAACTAGTGCTTTCTCTGGCCCTGGGCCAGTCACTCAATAAAGCAAAGGTCTAATTGTTATTTCCTTTCAGCAGGAAGTCCTTTTTTTCTGTTTCTTCAGATATTTTTTACTTTGTCTGTTTGTCATCAATCAGGACAATCATACCCCTAAAATTCTGTGAGCTCCTTGAAGGCAGGGATCTCATCTATTTTGTTCACTGTTGTGTCTTCAAAGTTTGGCACAGTGCTTGTCCTCAGTAAACATTTGTTGATGAACTGACATATTAATTAATTGCACTGATGGGAACAAGTCTTGATTTGGGGGAACTGCTTGTTTATGTAAAGCCAACTGGAACATCTGTTCCGTGTGGGTGCACATCACGGAAGCAGTTTTCATCTTAAAGTGGGAGAGAAAGAATATACCAATAATGGAAGTTATGCTCAGATTGGGAAATCATGGATTCCAAAGAGTACCAGGTTATGCCCTCTGTATTGAACAGTAGAACCATTCCGGATGTGAAAATGTCTAATAATTGTCCAAGGTCATCAGGAAAGTAGATTGGCAACTCATTATAAAATTTCCAACAGGTAAGATTTCTTCTTAGGAAACAATACAGATTTTTCAAAGCGTCCTCAGATTATTATGATTTTTAATTTTGTTTTGTTTTAATTAAACATATAATTAGTTTAATCCACATTTTTTATTTTATATTGGCAACAAAATCAGTTCACTTTAGTTCAGTGGAAAATATAACATCAACTTGAATTTTTAGGATCACAGAATTGTTGGTTTAGAAGAGACTGGTCCCTTGAGTTCTTTAGTCTCACCTGTAGTCACAACACTTTCTTTTTTTTTTCTTTAATGCCTGCCTTCCTTCCTTCCTTCCTTTTTTCTTTCAACTGGGGATTGAACCCAATGGTGCTTTACCACTGAGCTACACCCCCAGTGCTTTTTACAATTTCAAGACAGGGTCTCCCTAAGTTACCTAAGCTGACCTCAAACTTGCAATCCTTCTGCCTCAGTCTTTTGAATTGCTGAAAGTACAGGTGTGCACCACTGTACCCATCTACACTTTGTTTTTCTAACAGACATTTACACAGCTAAGAACATTGGGAATATACTATATACATTCAACCCTCAAAGTCATAGCCAAAGGGGGAAGACGGACAGGTGACTACAGTTCCTAAGTGCCAGAGATTCCATGAAAGAAAGTGTGTGTTGCTAATGGAGCATGCAGGAGGGACAGTAGTCAAGTGATTCTCTGCGTGGTGAGGGTGAAGGAGCCAGGAAAAGCATCTGAGAAGAAGTTAATAACCTCAACATTAATAAAGTGTTTTATGAAGAGGGAAGAATATGCTTTCTTTGTATGGGTTTCATCATCTTTCCATTCTCAGGAATGACTACTACTTTTCTGTGCTCCTTTTTCTCTCTACATGAGTAACGTGCATTGTCAAAGAAAAAGCAGGTAATGAACTCAAGTCCATAACTGTGGATGAATGTAATCTGACCTGCCACTTCCAGGCTAAGAAAATGATAGTGTCTCCTCTGTCATTCCAATACAAGCATTTGTAAACAAAGAGTGAAGTTTGGCTAGGGACTTTGGGGTGGCCCTCAGCGGGGCTGAAGGTCTGGGTGATAAATGGAAAACCAGCAATTGCTCCACCAGTCTAAATAGCGTGGAAGTTAATGTGAATGTTAATGGCTTGCAAACAGCAATATTCAGTTTTTAGAATGCACATCTTTTAAATCTGTGGTTCTTGTCCTCAGATGCTAATAAAGAAGCCTTTTATTTATTCAAATTTTTATTGTAGGCTTCCTTTAGACAAAAATTTTGCAAATGTCTCTGGCTAGCAAAGAGAGGAGAGGGGTGGGTGATAATGACCAAAATGTCTTCTAAGTTTTCCTGAGACTCTCAGAATGTGCTTCCCATTCTCCTCTAAGAGAGAACAGAGCAACTGATTTTAATTTTGTAAAAACATGCTTGGTTTTTAATAATTTGTAGGAAATTAAATACAACATGAAGTTGCTATTTTCTTTAAATGTATGTGTGCATGCATACGCGTGTATGTGTGTGTGTGTGTGTGTGTGTACTTATTTTTAGTACTGGGGATTGAATCCAGGGGTATTCTACTACCAAGTTACATTTCCAACATTTCATAATCTTTTTAAAAATTTTTGAAACAGGATCTCTCTTAAGTTCCCCAGACAGGCCTCAAACTTGTGATCCTCCTGCTTCAGCCTCTAGAGTCACTAGAATTATTGGCATCCACTACCATGCCCAAATATTTAGATATATTTTAAAATACTTTTCATATTAAAATTATTTAAGGCTCACAAAAAATTGCAAAATTAGCACAGGGAGATTTCTGTATACCCTTCACCCAGCTTCTCCCAATGATAATGTTTACACAAACACAGCACCTTACTAAATCAATTTTCCTAAGATTTCAATAGGTTAACTTTCTAAAACTTAAGTTTTATTTATTGCACATTTTTTAAAAAATGGGAATTGAACACCAGATCTTGCACATGTTAAAAATGCACTCTACCACTGAGCTACCTTCCCAGCCCCATCAGTTCTTTTCAAAATTTATTAACTCCACAAAATTTAACAAAGCCTCACTTTATTTCAAGCACTGAACTAGGACTTAGTGTTCACCAATTAAGACATAGTTCATTCCATCAAGAAACCCATACTCCAGTAAGGAAAACTGACCAGGAGAATATGATAAGTCCTAGGACACAGGAATACAGTAGTACAAGAGACCAGGGGAGAGGCATCTCTATTGTATTATTTGCCCAGGAAGAATCATCTAGGATAAGGTAAGCTGGCATTGTGGCACACCTCTATAATCCAAGCCACTTGGGAGGCTGAAGTAGGAGAATGAAAAGTTCAAGGCCTGCCTGAGCAATTTAGTGAGAACCTAAGCTATTTGGTGTGACCCTGTCTCAAAATTAAAAATAAAAAGACTGAGAATGTAGCACTTCTAAGTTAAATTCCTAGTGCCAAAAATAAACGAACAAATAAAAAAGTAAAAATAAGCCTAGTTGGAATTATAAGGAGTAAGTTATCTTTAACTCCTCAAAGGGATCAGAAAATATTTCAGGCGGAATAACTGCATGTGCTAAACCCTAGCACTTTAAAACAGCAGGATTCATTCAGAGAATGAAACAAAATCATTTTGGCTGAGTCAAAGAGCATGTTTGTGCTTTGAGAAAATGAAGGCAGAGAAAGGAAGGAAGGGATAGAAGATAAGTTTAGAAAAGCAGTGCATTAGTTAGGATTCTCTGGAAAAACAAACAACAAGCAAACAAAATATGTATCTCCTTTGGGAATTGGTTCATGTGACTATGGAAGCTAAGAAGTCCTACGATGAGCCACCTATAAGCTGGAGAACTAAGGAATCCAGTGTGTAGCTCAGTCCAAGTTCAAAGGCCTGGGAACCTGCTGGAGATGTAGCTTAGTCTGAGGTTGAAAGACCAAGAAACTGAGAAGCTGCTGGTGTAAGTCTTGCAGTGTGAAGACCAGAGAATATAGAATTATATTGTTCAAAAGCAGGAGAAGGTGGGTGTTCAAACTCTAGTAGAGATAGCAAATCTGTCTTTCCTTTGCTTTTTTGTTCCATCCCAGTTCTCAATGGATCGCATGGTGCCCACCCACAATTAAGTGATGGTGGATCTTCCTTACTCTGTCCACGGATTCCTGTGTCAATCTCCAGAAATATCCTCACAGACATACCCAGAAAAAAAAGTTTACCCAGCTATCTGAACATCCATTATCCCAGGCAAGTTGACCCCCCAAATTAACAATCACACAGTCAGTGGCAGATCATAAAAGGTTCTGTTTGTTAAGCTACTACTTTTGAAAATTAACATAAGATTCAGTGAGAGCTATTATGGGCTTTGAGAAGAAAAGTAGCGAAATGGACTTGTATTTTTGAATGATTACTTTCACAACATTGTGGAGAATGCATTGAGAAAGAAGTTCAAGGAAATGAGAGTCAGGAAGCCCATTCAGTCCTAAGGGAGAGAAAGAAGAAAGAGATAAGATGGGGTTAGAGGCAGTGGGAAAGAGAGGAGGCAGAATCAACAGAATGCAGTGACTGACTGGACATCGAGGGTGAGGCTATGTGAAAACAAAAGCCTGGAATAACTTTTCGATCTCTAGATCTGAGAAATGGGTACCATTAGTGGAGACAGAAAATGAAGAGAAAAGAAGACTGGAAAGCCAATTAAGTTTAGACAGATTAAAATGAGATGGAGATATCCAGCTCGCAATTATTTCTAACACTGATATTAATGATTGCTATGGTTTATCCCTGAGGCACATATGTTGAAGGCTTGGTCCTCAACCCATGATGCAATTGGGAGGTGGCAGAAACTTTAAGAGGTGGGGTCTAGGTCTAGTGGGAGGAAGTTAGGTCATTGGAATGTGCCCTTGAAGTAAATATTAGGACCCTGGCTCCTCCTGTTTCTCTTTTGCTTTCTGCCTGCCATGAGGTGAACAACTTCCTCTATCATGTGTTCCAGCCTGGATGTACTCTCTCATGACAGGCCCCAAAACAACAGGTCAAATGACTATGAACTGAAACCTCCCAAACTGTGAGCCAAAATAAGCTTTTCCTTTTTTAAAAATTGATTATCTCAGATATTTTGTTATAGTAACAAAGCTGAATAATTCTGTAATAATAGATTACTAATTTATTATAGTTTGTATCTTTAAGTACCTGGTGAAAACTGAAAAATGATTTACGGTGAGATAATCAAACTAAAGTGAGTTCCTGTCTTTGGTTTTATTGATTTTTTTTAACTAAGGATCAAATGCAGGGGTGCTTTATTACTGAGCTACTGAGCTATATCCCCAGTCTTTTTAATTTTTTTATTTTGATGCAGGACTCGTTAAGTTGCTAAGGACCTCCCTAAGTTGCTGAGGATAGCTTTGAACTCTTGATTCTCCTGTCTCAGCCTCCTGAGCTACTGAAATTATTGGCATGTGCTACTACATCTGGCTGACTCAGTTTTTTTTTTTTTTATAATAGTATCCAGTTGGTAATTATACATCTAAGGCTATCATTAATAACAAAATATTGCTATATTGCTAATTTGTTTTGAGGTAAGATAGTCAAATGGAAGTGACTTTCCAGCTTTTAATTCATTCTGGAATGAATTAAAAGCACCAGAACCACAACCTGGTGGCAGTCACCTCTGATCCCCTCCACCAGAGTTATGAACACAGTAGGTGTCTATTATTTCCTAAATGAGTATATGACTGGTTCCATATGCCACTGAAAACTTTTCCTACCTTGAACCTTGAACTCTTTGCTAGTTGACTCTCCCTCTATCTGAGCACTATACCCATTTATTTTCTCTTCCTCACTATTGTTGGAGCTTTGACAGAAGCCTCTTAATTCACTCAATAGAGTTTGTTTTTTCCCCCTGCAGAAGTCAGAATAGCAGGAAGACTCAGGCACCCAACCTTTCCAGCAAGAGGGGGAAGGTAAGATCATCTACAAGAAAATCTACAGTTGCCAGATTATGGGTGCCACAGATTACCACATCAGAGACAAGAAACTTCACATCTCTGGGAATGGGAATTCAATATTCATCTTTGTTCATTAATTCCAGCCTTATGAAGTTTAGAAGATATTATATAAAACCTCTGCACCAATAATAAGAGTATGACAAATAATAATTTTTTAAAAGAATACTCTCAAAGGAGTTAAAATCAGCATAAAATTTTTCAGCTGAATTTTGATAAGGATTTTGGAAAATGAAACTTCTTATGCTGTTAAATAATAAAGAGGGGGAAAACCCTTGGCAACATATATAAAACATCAGTTCTCCCTTTTTAATTTGTTAGACAAATACTCATTGGGTGCCTGGTGATACAGCTACAACATAAAACACTTGCTTTTCTGGAGATTAAGTTCTGAGGAGCCAAGGAGTTGGAAGATAATAAACACCTTGTCAGAGAGTGCTAATCACTATGGGGTAGAGTCTGGGACTAAATGCAATTAGTAATCGCTATCGTTATTTCGATTAGCTGTGAGGAATTTGGGAACATTATCCTTACGTTTGCACCACACCACAGTGAAGCTTAGAGAAATCAAGTTCAGGATGTAATATCATGCATGCAGGCAATTTGGTAATTAAGCGCAAGGCTTGGAGTCAGATACCCTAGTAACCAAGAAAGATCTGATAAAGAGATTAAGAAGTCATTATCACTTGTGAATTGACAAATTGGTTGTATTTAAAGTAAAACTCAGGCAAATCAAGCAATATTTACACTTTTCCACTTATCTCAAATTGATAAGAAGGAAAAGCTTCACAATGAAGGGAATTGCTGGAATGAGCAACACCAGGTAAGGAGAGCATTCTATGGGAGATACTGAGCGTTGAATGCAAACTTGATCTCCTTTTGTGAGCCTGGAGGGACATCTGCAGGTAAACTCTGCTGGGTGCGGTAGGACCCAAAGGGACCCAGCAGTGGTCTTCTCACTCTAGGTCCTCAAGCTACCTCCCCACCCTGGGAGCCTCCTTAAGAGAGCTGCTACACAGGTCCTTGGAACTTCTAGAATCTTGTTTTCCTTCAACAGCATTTTCTTCAGCTCCTACTTCCTAGTACTTGGAAAAGTAAGTAATTAATGAATATTCAATGGCCAGTTAGACAAATGAACAGATTTTAATAGTAGAAAAATAATTTTACATTAGAACGCATTCCTATTCTCCCTGTATTATTCTGTATTCATATGCAAGATTTTGCCAATAAAAAAGAGGTTCACTAGAGTACATCCTCTTTGTTGACATAAAGACTATTTTGTTTTTTAAATTTGGGGAAAACAAATAGAACTTGGTGACTGCAAGAATCTTCTTGCTACTGACTAATTATATGTGCCCACCGTTCATTAATGCAACTCCTTTATTATGCTGAATCAGAGCCTGGAAAGTCCTTTTCACTCAGTTGATTTAAAGTTAGAGAAAGTAGCTATTGAGATTAAAGGTGACAACTTCTGACCTCAAGGCCTGTTTGAAATCCAGAAGTAGATGTGCTATGGCACTGGTACACTGTATGTCCTTAAAATTCAATAAACACATTTCAATTTGATTCAGATAATAATTTTTGAGTCCCCTTACATGCTAGGCTTGCTGAAATATTGGCTTTGTTTGGAAATGTGATCTAGGAAATCTATTTGCAGGAAGGAAAACAGATGAAGGTCCTAACACTTAGACCACCTTTACATTTCTTTGGATCATTGTGGTGTTAGAAGAGTGGCTCCCTGGATAACTGTTATCACTACCTTGCACTTATAAAATGCAGTTTATGTCTACTGTTGCTTATGCTTTGTGCTGATTGAGCTAATAAAAAATAAACACAGAGAGGAAATTAAATTGTCAATAGGATCCCTGCAAGAAGAAGTATGAGCAATATAGGAGGCTGCTGTTGTTTCTTTAATACCGAACAGTGTCAAGGGAGAAAAAGAACTCCTTTGACACATATTTATGTTCATTTTTTGTTGCAAATATGATTATAATTATGATTATGTTTCTGTCTTCCCAGACACCTCTCAGGGAGATGACAATGTATTTTTCATAATGTTAGAGCAGCTGGCGCCATGATTTAGCAAAATGATTTTCTCAGGGCACCGAGGCCCATGATTGCATGAATGGGTAATGGAGCTGTTGATTTTCTGATGTTGGCCCTTCCCTTCCGACTGGGATATTTTAGAATGGTTGTTATCTGGGAAAGACCTATTCATTCCATGAAAGAGTGAGGTCATTGGAATAACCCCACCCTTCCTACACTTACAATACTGAGACCTTTTATACCAATGTCAGCTGCCAAAACCAAGCAAGGGGTAGAGTTCACCCATTACACTTGAACCAAGAGGTTTGTCTTAAAAGAATTGATTCCCAGGTACAGGGAGCTAAAAACCATGTGTGGAAGGTTGACTTACATAAGAAAAACTGCAGAATCAAAGAAGTTTTGAATTAATGAGAATGAATGTAATTAGCCATCTAAACAACCTGATTTTATGCCAGTGGAACAAAATTTAAAAAGTTCTATGACTTTTGCAGGGTGTGGTGGTATACCTCTGTAATCCCAGTTACTCAGGAGGCTAAGGCATGAAGACTGAAAGATTGAGGCCAGCCTGGGAACTCTATTAAGACCTTGTCTCAGAATAAAATTTAAAAAGGACTGAGAACATAGCTCAGTGGCTGAGCACTTGCCTTGTGTGTGTGAGGCCCTGGGTTCATTCATAGTACCACAAAAACAAAACAAAACATAAAACAGTTCTATGATTTTTCTGTTGTTGGGTTAAGTTAAAACTCAACAATGGAGAAAGTAGCAATATTTTAAAGATGTTACGGATTAAATGAAGTAATTATTAGTTTACCTGATACTGCAGTTTTTCATTTTGGCTCAGATTATATAAACAAGTGCTTCTACCAAATTCTATTCTCTAAATCCTGCTATTTATATGCCTAGAAGACTCTTCTCCATCCCCTCCTGTTTGGTACTTATAATTCCTAATGCATCCCCAGGGTATAGAACAATTCTTGGCATGTAGATCAATACTGCTTTTGAATGAATGAATGAATTACTAAACAGCCAACTCCTTCTTTGTGCTAAGTATTTGAAGGCCATCAAGATGAATCCCCTAGAGTTCTTATTACCATTGAAGCTACAGGTTGACAGAAGAAATAATATACCCGCATAAATTAGAATTATACAAAGGAGAAAGTAAGGGCCATAATAACCTGGCCTCATGCTGATTTGAACATTTATTATGTATTATGTTCTCTATATGTAATTTATTTATTACTAGGCCTCTCCAAAATGGTAGGAATTATCCTCATTTTCATAGTGAGAAAACCAAAGCCTAACCAGGTGCAGTGGTGCATGCCTATAATCTCTGTAACTCAGTAGACTGAGGCAGGGTGATCTCAAGTTCAAGGCCAGCCTTAACAAGTTAGACTCTGCCTCAAACTAAAAAGTAAAAAAATGAAAAGATGTATCTCTGTGATAAAGCACCCCTGGTCAATCTCTAGTAAATAATAATGACAATGATGATGATGATGATAATGATAATAATAATAATAATAATAGAAAGAAGGAAAATCAAGGCCTATAAAGGCCATGTACTTGCTCTAAAGTCACAGAGCTAGACCGAGAGAAACAAGATTTGAATCATATCTGCCATTTGCTGAAGATACTATACCATCTTTTATGAATTTCTCTGGAACAAAAGAATAACAGTATTAACAGCTAATGCTTATAGTGCTAATAGTTTATACATATCAACTGATTTAACTTTCACAAGAACCCAAATAGATAGATACTATTATTATCCCTATTTTAAAGATAAGAAACAAAATAAAACAACAAACCAGAATATCTTTATGAAGGAGAAGCATTTGAAATAAACTTTAAAATGTAAGTAGGATCTGAGTGTTTAGGAATAAAATAAGTGTGAGAAACTATGAAGGATCTGAGATTTTTACCAACTTGGTAACTTAGTTATCAAGCTAACTTGTTAGCTTGCTCTAGCTTCATGGATGCCAGGAGAAAACATGGGACTCCAGGTTCAGATACATTTGAAAATGTTGATTCCCTGAGTCTTAATTCCCACAGAGTAATATAAAGAAGTCCGGATGATATACGCATTTGCAGTGGATTGTGTTCGAAGAGAGAAACCCTAAATTTAGGGGACTAAAGCTTTTATAATGGATAGTAAGTGTGTTTGTTTTTTGAGGGAGACATTTCTATCTTCAGAGACTGCTTGCTTGTTCTTCAAATACTTTGAGAAGACAGTCCAGGACAAAGAGTAGTTAAGTGCCTATAGTTACAAAACATGCAGAAAAAAAATTACAGAGAATTGTTTCCCAATAACAGGTTGGGAGAAAACAATTCCTGGGAGAATAAACAAATGAGTGAAGAGAAGAAGGAAAATGTTGGGCACCTACAGCAGTAGTAGGCAGAGGAGCGTCTTGAAGAAAGAAGTGTTCCAAAATACAACCGAAAAGCAATTGAAGCCAGACAAAGAAGACCTTTGAGCAACTTTAAAGAAGTTTGAAAACACTTTCTCTTTTTGCACTCATCTCACTGCTAGTTATGCCAAAGGATTCATTCTTTTATTGGGACATCCAAGTTTCAGCTCATGGAACAGGAATTCCTTCCAAAGATACTGCTCTCTTTAGGAAAATCTTGCTTCCTCCTTTTGAGACAGGAGCCTGCTTCATAGGATTTGAGACTATCCTCCCCTTTTGGCAAGAGGCAATAATCTAATCATGATCACTTCCACTGGATGAGAGTGAAACAGTAAAAAATTAAAGTCAGTCTTTGTGGACTATAACTCCAAATTTGCTTGCTTTTTTGCCTGAGTATGAGTGACAATTGTTCCAAAACTACCAATTTTCTATTTCCAGAATGCCATTTGCAGATGATAGCAGTGAAGATGTCCAACCCTATTTTCCTTGCATGCATCTTTTTTATCTTCATGATTATTCCCAAATCTGAAATCAGTAGGGAGAACAATGGTCTAGTTACTTGTCACTCTAGCACTTGGAAGAAACTATTCAGACAAAAGTATTTCTACTTGCAAATAAATTACTTTGTTAATTCTATGTTACACTCAAATTGAGTTAAACTTCTACTAATAATGACTTTAATATTCTCTTTATCAGAATAGAGGAGAGCAAAAAAGGAGAAAGGGAATATTTACAAAGCCCTAGTCAGGCTTTATGCACATTTAGTTAAAATACCCATGTTAATCATGGAGATGGAAAGTCCAAGATAGAAGTGTCAATAGGATTATGATTGAGAGCTTTCCCCTTGAGCTGTAGACAGTTACCTTCCTACTGTATGCTTTTGTGTTCTTTCCCTGAGAGTTGGGGAAAATGGAAAGAACACATACAAGCTCTTTAATTTCTCTCCTTGTAAGGACACCTATCCTACTGGATAAGGACCTAACCTTATGATCTTATTTTAACTTGATGACCTCATAAATACCTTATCTCCAAATAATCACATGTCATATTTAGGTTTAGGGCTACAACTCATGGGTTTTTGGGTTGCAGGATTTAGACCATAGTAATTAAATTTAATCCTCACCTCACCAACTCTAAAAGGTTTTGATTTCCATTATAGAGTTGTGAAAACTGGTTCAGAGAGGTTTAAGGGGCTGTGAAAGGACATAGTGAATCAGTCAAGACTGAAACCAGTAAGGCTTTGAGGCCCATTTTGTTTTCAGGATCACAGGCTGCCTTGCATGGCCACTGAAATCTCTCTTACATGGAGAGCACTTATCAAGTGTTACTGACCTCGTTAAGGATTTTACAATATAGTTTTTTGACTCCTTAACAACAAAGACAGATATTTTATGTATGTTTCACAGATGAGAAAATGCGACACAGAGAATTTAAATGATTTGCCACAGAGCAGTTAGAAAGTAGAGTGGCCAAGAGTAAGGTTAATCTTATTCCAAAGCCAATGTTTTTGTTCCATTCCTCTATCATGCATTCTTGGAGTTGGTCAACTACTCACTAATCAATAAGTTAATTGAAATGCATTATAAATCAGTATTCTTCAAACTTTCTGAAGCCATGAAAATGTGTTAAAATGGAAAAAAAGTTCACAGAATGTTTGATCAAGCTGTAAAATTTTAATATATGTAAAAGCAAATGACATCAAATCAAATTTATATTAGTTGGTGCCTGAACTTCCATGTTAAAGAGAGACCTGTATGAATTGTAATCATATAGAATAAATATTAAATTCATGTTGAGGCTGCAGGCTATGAAAGTTTCAGTAAAATGTCTTGTTTCAAAATTGGGTCTGCTGCAGCTAAAGTTAAGTTTTCTACCCAAAGGTGGCAGCACATGTACTATTGCTTTTTGTTGCTTATGATCGCATTTAACATAGTAGTCTTTGGGAGACTCAAGGGATCTTAAAGATCATCTAGGAAAATCATAGCACTTTGAAGAATGCTGAGGCCAAGGAAGATTCTGTGACCTGCTCCATATCTTACAGCTTTTTAGAACTCTAGCCCAAACTAGAATGCCAGTATCCTGACTCTCAGACCTGCATCCACAATACTAAGCTCTTCTCCACTTGGTAACATTTTCTCAGCAAATAGAAAAAGGTGAGATAGTACATTTCAAAGAGGAAAAGAACAGGGAGAAAATTTAAAAAAAGAAAGGAAAATCAATCCTTGATGCAAACTCACCATTTTGAAGTATGCTCTGTTCACAGAAACTTCAGAAGCTTAGTTCCACTTGCATAATAGATGCCATCTTCCAGGGAATAGTCTGGAGTCCTTTTCTGTATCAACACCAAGTCTATTTGAACCAGAAAAACCAAGTCATCACTGCCTGGGACCTCATTAAAAATGTGGAGTTTTAGCCATCTTTCCTCCAGAATTGCTAAATCAAAATCTTCATTTTAAAAGAGTCCAAGGTTGTCATTGGCCTATTAAAGTTGGAGAAGTTCTGATGTAGAGTCTACAGTGTAGACTACAGCTTGGTGGTCACATCATGTTTACCAGGGAACTTGTTAGAAATGCAGTGGTCAGGCCCAGACCCACCAACTGAATTAGAAGCTCTGTTGGGGCCCAGTGACCTGTTTAATATGGGCCCTACAGGTGATTCATATCTTGACAAAGTTAGAAAAGCACTACTCGGAGATTTTCTGAGTCCTTTGCCCTTGGAAGTCGTAAGTCTTGTATGTCTCTGGTGACTATATTTGCAGGACTTTCTTTCAATTATTTTCTTTCTGATGTCATCTTCCTACTTACTCACCTTATTGAATGGTTTATAGCAGATCTGGTTAGAAGACTTGGCTTCTATTTGCTGACTTACTTTTGTATTGTACATAAGTATAATGTGTATGTGTGTGTGTGTGTGTGTGTGTGTATGTGTATACATATCTACATGACATATATGTTATTTAGATAACCTGATAAACCAATTTGCTGATTATGGCACCACAAGGAGCCATGGTTAGTTAGGGAGGACAACAGTGCCTGGAAGGAGATCATTTAAACTTTTAGGATTTGCCAAAGAGGAGGTTGGGACGAGATTTGTTACTCATTTGTTGTAGCTCAAATCCTGTTTTCACACACTGAGATGAACACACAGGGCCTTTTGTGTATTCTTCAGAAGCCAATGAAACAATAAAAAGTCATAAACTTTTTGTAATGAAATATTGAATTGGGGTGCATTTACAGAAGCACATGAAAGAATATTCCAGTATCTACTCAAGAACAGAAGAATCTTGAGTTTGAGATGTTACTAAGGGAAATTTGGGCCTTTACAATTTTGCTCATTCTGAAAATGTATTTTTGAGCAGAGCCAGTATCATCCCAGACAACGGGCCCACAGAGTTTAAATGAAGTAAACTGTACCTACGTAACAGAACCATAGTGTTCCACTTGGGGATTTTATGAAGCAGTACTCTTCAAATCCCAGCATTGAAGACCTTAGAAAACCAGCCTAATGGAAAAGAAGATGGATATAAGGCAAAGTTTTTAATTTGTTTAATAACTAGGTCATGAGAAGACCCACATTTGATCCCAACTGTCCAACTTCTTCAAAAAATATTTCATCTCTCAGAACATATTACTTATTTTTTCCTTCATCTGTGAAATGGGGCTATAATTGTCCTGCCTACCTCATCAAGATTTTTTATTTTGGTACTGGGGATTGAACTCAGGGGCACTCGACCACTGAGCCACATCCCCAGCCCTATTTTGTGTTTTATGTAGAGACAGGGTCTCACTGAGTTGCTTAGTGCCTCGCCGTTGCTGAGGCTGGCTTTGAACTTGCGATTCTCCTGTCTCAGCCTCCCTAAGTGCTGGGATTACAGGCTTGCGCCACTGCACCCGGCTTCATCAAGATGTTGATAGAATCAAATGTACAAGAATTTTGTAAATATGTGTTTCCATATTTGTACATGTAAAAGATACCAAGAAAGAGTCCCGGTATTATAAAATTATTATTAAGTATTATTTCCTGTACCAGGGAATTTTCAGAGCTTCTTTCCATTTTCCTTTTTAAGACTAAGAGGTACTGTGGTTTTGCAGTTTAAACTATAGCAGAGGTCAGCAAGTTTTTCTGTAAAGTGCCAAATAGTAAATATTTTTGGCTTTGTAAGCCATCTGATTGCAACTACTCAACTCTGTTACTGTGGCTGGAAAGCAGCTATCGACCCTTTATAAACAAATAGGCAGGACTGTGTTTCTGCAAAACTTTACTTACAAAAACTGGCAGCAGGCACAATTTGACCTTATGGTTTGTCCACTCCTGGCCTAGAGTATTGGCTTTAGTTCATATCCTTCTGATAAGTCTCTGCAGTAGTTGAGAATCCAGAAACAAATGAGAAAAAAAAAAGAGACATTTCTTTTTTAAAAAAATATTTATTTGTTCTAATGAGTTATACATGACAGTAGAATGCATTTTGACACATCTTACATAAATGGAATATAACTTCTCATTCGTCTGATTATACATGATGTAGAGTAGAGATATCAATGTGGTTTTGAGGAAGGGTGAAGGAAAGGTTTTTAGTACAGGTATTCTTGAGAATTTTAATCAAATTAGCAACATTTACTGTATGCGTATTGTGTGTCTGGCACTATGCTGGGCTGTGGGGATGTTATGTTGAATGAGATAGCCCCTGTCTCTCATAGTGTTTTTAGGCTAAAGAATGGCTGAGGTCCCATTGAGGGAAATACGTGAGTTGGTCTGAGAAAGGGCATCGTTTTGGACAATAAGCTCTAATGAAAATAGGTAAGTTTTTAGCACTTGCTGTGTGTTCAGACCATGTGATGTGTTCACACTTGAGAGAGACATGATCTTCCTATCCCATGGGCTTGATACCTATGTGGATTGATCAAGCTACCAAACCAGGTATGAAGGACAAAAGTAAGGACTAAATTGAGTGTGGGACTTGATGGCCATCCCACAGGAAAGGATTTTCAAAGGAGATCAGGACTATGCTGGAGGACCTCAAAAAGGCTCAGCTAGACCCCCCTAATAAAGGTAGACATTTGGGGGCCAAATAGATCTTGGAACCAACCAATCTCCATCTGAGACAAGAGTCTTTGGTAAATGATAAGAGAGACCCATGTCAATTCACACATGCACACACACTACACACACATACATACACACACACACAAAATACACTGACCACTACCTTCCACTCCGAAAATAAGTAATCTAGAATTTTGTAAAACATGAGTTACTTCTTTGTTTGGCTGTTTCTTTTGGAGAAAGATTAGATAAATTTCCAAAGTCTCTTGGATGGTGAATCCTTCCAGAACCAAAGCTTAAACCTCACTCCAAGACTGTCTTGGGTACAATCAAGAGAAGATATAAGAGGGACCTCCTACAGAGAAAAATTTTTTAAAGTGGGTATGAGAAACAGGACTTAAATACCCTGAATCTATAAACTGACTCATAATTATCATTGACGGATGAGAAAATTGTGGCCATGGTCCTACAATATGTTAATGCCCTGAGCCAGGTCTCTTGACCCTATTTTCTGGACTTTTTCACACTCTCTAGACCACCTAGAACCATCTGCTCTTTCTGCAAGATGTTAAGAGATTTGGGAGATCATGTCACATCTCTGGCTGGTGGTACCTGCTGGGCTCATTCACTCCTCACTCCTAAACCTTGTCTAATATTGTTTGGGGGTAGGAAGGGGGACAAGCTCCCCATTACTTTTTTAAAAAATATTTTAATTTCTCCTACTTGTTTTTAAATTTTTCTGTTCCCACATTGGAGATGTATAGCTTTGTTCTTCTACAAGAATGAAGCCAATATTTGTTCATTGTATTTTAGAAGAGACTCACAGTTGTGCATAATTAAATTCAAGAAGATAGAGTGCTCCATCCAAAAGCAAAGAAAGGCCTCCGTGGAAGCTGCAAATGCTGTGCTTCATAATAACTCCTGTTCTTCATCATCTTCCGTCCATGGTTTCGGGATTTCACATGCTGCTGGGGAATGCAAAACTGGTTCTGTGGAGCCACTGCCAGGACACACGCTTTGTTTTTCTGTGATTGTTTATGAAGCTTCCCAAGTCACTTATGATTCTTTTTTGTGAGATCATTTTGTGTGTCTCTGTATGGTGCTGGGGATTGAAGCCAGGCTAGGTAAGTGCTTTACTAATAAGCTACAGCCCCAGTCCAAGATCAAATTCTTAAGCTGGCAGGAATACATCTTGTAGGTCCCCATTGCATTTTATACTTATGTAATGTTTCTAGAATCACTCTTCTGTAATTCAAGTTCAGTTGCATTGAGCTCCCTAAGCTGACAAAACTAGGGTTTGAACTCGGGACTTTTGGCTCTAAAACTGTACTTTTCCCCTGCTGTACTCTTTTTGTTTTTTCTCTCCTAATGCTGGGGATTGAATGTGGGGTGCTCTACCATTGAACTACAGTCCCAGCTTTTAAAATTTTTCTAGACAGGGCCTCACTAAGTTGCCCAAGCTGAACTTGAAATTGTGAGCCTCCTCTCTTAGCCTCCTGAGTAGCTGGGATTACAGGTGTGGACCTGTATAGGTCCTGGCTATAGTCTTTTCCTACCACATTCTACAACAGCCTGTGGTGGTTGGTGACAGGATTGGGGATAAAGATATTGTCTTCAAAAGTTTTTGATTTTACCTTGTGTTGTTAAAAGAAACAAAGAGAGATTTCAATAGGTTACAAACTTCTATAGAGAACAACAAAATTTTAAACAATATAAGTATAGCAAGTGAAAGATGAAGCTAATAATTTTTTTTTTTTTTTTTTGGAGGGAGCTGGGGATGGAACCCAGGGCTTCACACATGCCCAGTAGGTGTTCTACCACTGAGCCACATCCCAGCCCTTAATTTTTAACATACTTGCAAAATGCTTTAGAATTTACAGTGTGCCTTACCAACTTGATCCTACTCATTTTCCTTTAGCAGGTGGTGGAGAAGGCAGGAGAGGTGATATGAATCTACCTGAATTCACAGAGCTTAGCTGAGCCTATCTATCCCCAACCCCACCTCCATTTCACTCGTCTAGACTTCCTGACCCCCTCATCCCTTGCTTTTTCTATTAGATTAGGATGTTTATGATCTGGAAATTGTCCAACCTGAATTGACTGCAGTGATTGTAGAAGGAATATTACTATGTCTTACATGTGGATTGCAATATTCCCATCCACCAATGAATTACACACACAGAATGACATATTCTAGCCCCGTGGCTGGTAAATGGGAGCCTTGACACTGGAGTTCAGGACTTCCAAATCCTCTCACAGCCTCCATTACACCGTACTCTCAGGAAACTGTTATGTTTAAATCTTTTAATTTATTTGTTTGAGAGAGAGGATTTAGCAGAAGGTAGGAAAGCACTTACTCATATTAATTTTTGTGTATTGGATCTTTACAATAATGGTATATGCTTTATGTGTTGTTTTAACTCTAGATCATTCTCCTGAATTCTAGATTCTGATTCTAGATTCTCCCTAGGGACTCTTCAGCTCTGATCTCTTTTTGATTACTTAAATATCTTAGATTCCTTAGGTATTTTTTAGCTTTTAAGGCTGCAAAATATCATAGCAGCCACATGTATGTAGCATAATAATATAATTTTTTCACAGAGTGTAGTTGGTCAAACTAAGACATTTAAGTAATCTGTACAGGTAATTTAAGTTATATTCATTGCAAAAATGAAATTAAAGGAATTTGACAAGGGGAGCCAACAAGTATGCCCTACTCTTCCTCTGGTCCCATTTCTCTTCTTAGAGGTCAGTTATGGTGTGCATGGTTTGATGTGTTTCTCTGGAAAGCTTTTTTCTCTGTATTGTATAAGTAGTTCTATTAAGAAAGCTTATGGGGCTATGGTTATCATTGTGGCCTATCATGACACATAGTAGAGTTTGACAACCACCAAGGTTTTATACACTATCAAAGAAGAGACCCAGTGACAATATTGCTACATGATCATCAAATGATTTTAAATTTGTGTCTCTTTAGCAAACTACACTCTGTGGAAAAATTATAGTATTATGCTATATACATGTGGCTGCTATGATATTTTGCAGCCTTAAAAGTTAAAAAATACCTAAGAAATTTTTACAGCTCTGTGATCTTAGATCACTTTCTGCTATATACACATTGAGCATCCCTAATCCCCAAATCCGAAATCCAAAATCTAAAAACACTCTAATCCCAAGACTTTTGGATAAGGACTACTCAATCTATGTGTATATATGATATGTATCTCACAGATCCTATAATTATCTCAAGATTAGAAGAATCGCTTTACTTTGTAAAACATTAAGCCATTACTTTAATATCAATCTGTAGAATACCCCACAATGTCTTCTCCTTTCCTGCTTTTGGAGTGCTTCATGCATTAGTAAAGCACGTGCCTCAAGAAATGGGTGCAACCTTTGCATGGCATTGGCATGAACAACAGCCTGTGATCCTGCTCTCTATGGCACTACTGTCAACTCACTATGGTACTGGGGCCAATTGCATGCAGGGGTTTCTATGATCTTATCTTTAAAGGGGGATGCTCATGAATGATAACCCATTTGATTGAATGTGATGGCCTGGATTTGATGGGCTGCCCTTCCTTCTATTCCCCTTAATATGTCTGCACCTGGCCTCTTTCTCCTGCTGTCAGGGCTCAGGGTGCACACGAAGGAGACCAATATAAGAAAGTGACTCCAGTGAATGTATGGGAGCACGAGCATGAGGCCCCTGAGGCCAGAGTGGGCATTAAAGGAGAAGAGGCTCCATTGTAAACAGCAAAACAATCTACTGACTTCTGTAGATCCATACTCTTCTTTTCTTTCCTCACCTTTTTGAGGTGGGTTTTGCTGTGTTGCCCAGGCTGGCGTCAAACTCCTGGGTTCAAGTGAACCTCTGCCTTAACCTCCTGAGTAGCTGAGACTTCAGGTGCTTGTTACCACACCTGGCTTTCATTATGTTTTGCATCCTTAAAAGTTAAAAAATACCTAAGGAGTTTTAACAGCTCTGTGATCTTAGATCACTTTCTGGGCCTTAGTTTCTTCATCTATAAAATGAGAAGGTCAGATTCATTAGAAAACTTCAAAATTATTCTCATTCCAATTTTACATGAAACAGATATTTATTGCTCACCTGTTATGTTTAAATCTATGTGCATACTTCATATGCATTCAATCCCAGGCTTCTTTCCTACTCACCTGTTTACATCTGCCTTGAGTCAATGCTATTTTTTTTCATATGAATATCCGAAACATCTCAAGTGGCATGGCATTTTTCAATGTGCAAAGCTATCTGATTTATTAAAATAATTTTTGCCTTTTTATTAACAGAAAATCATTTCACCCATAAATGAGATAATGGGATGCATTTCACAAGAGCAAGAAAGACAGCTCTTGTCACCTTCCCATGCTGTTGAAGAATTAAATCTCATATTACATGGGAAAATTAGATTACTCCCAGAGAATGTCATTTGCTCTGAAAACTGTCCATGCCATTAGTTCCAAATTTTGTCAAATCACCATCTTTTCAGTAGCATACACAGAAGTAGATCAACAATTGTAACACCAAATAGGAAGTTAGAATTTTGCAAAAGATCAGTCATATGGGTGACATCTTTGGGGTGGTGTTTGTGACAGAATAAATACTGGACCCCAGAAATATCCAGATCCTAATCTCTAAAATCTGTGAATATTATCTTATATGGCAAAAGAGATTGTGCAGATGTGATTATGTTAAGGGTTTTTCTATGGGGAGATCATCCTGGGTGACCCAGGTGTGCAGGAAGCCCAGGAATAACAAATAAAGCTAAGGAATGCTGGCAGCCTCAGGAAGCTGGAAGCATCAGTCAAATTCTCTCCCGGGGCTTTCAGGAAGAACCAACTCTGATTTCAGTCCAATAAAACTAATTTCAGACTTATCACTTGTAAGAAAATAACTTTGTGTTGTTTTAAGCTACAATTTTGTGGTAATTTGTTGCAGCAGAAATTCTAAACCACTACATTATTTTTTAGGGCTTTATCACTTGTCTAATAGTATGATTTTAGAAGAAAGGGTGATAAGTGTCTTTATGTCCCTAAGCAACCATTTGATTGAATATTCTTGAAATTCCTTTGTTTGATAAGCTTTGTAATGGAAATCTATTTCTGATACACATGGAACAGGATACTGGTGATAATTATCAACTCTTAAAACAAGAGAAGCAGAGAGATGGGAATGTGAAGGTATATTAGTCAGCTGAGGCTACCATAACTAAATACCATAGACTGGGTTGTTTAATCAGTAAAAATTTCCATTTTTTCATAGCTTGAAGGTTGTGTTATAATTGTTCATCTATTTCTCTATATGCTACTGAAAAGATGGTGATTTAACAAAATTTGGAACTAACGGCATGAACAGGGAAAGGTACTAAGGCAGGCAGGTCCTGAAGAGTGGGTTTTTCCTAGCTTGTAGGCAGCTTCCATCTTGTTGTGTGCTCACAGAACCTTTTGTGTTCATAAGTGGGGTGGAGAGAGAGATCTCTGATGTTTTTTCTTATAAACGCACTAATCCTGTTGTGAGATTCCTACTCTCATGAACTTATTTAACCATAATGACCTCTCAAAGACTCTATCACCAATACCTTACAATGTAGGTTAGAAACTCAATGAACTGATTTGGGAGAGACATAAACATTGAGTCCCTAATACCTCCTCATGTAACACGGTGGTGTGTAGTTTTCAAAGGGTCATTTCTTTTTTTTAAAATTAATTAATTTATTTAAATGCATTTCATGTCATAGTACATATATAGAGCTCAATTTTCCATCTCTCTGGTTGCAAACAAGATAGAGTCACACCATTTGTGTCTTCATACATGCACCTAGGGTAATGATGTCCATCTCATTCAACCATTTTTGCTACTCCCATTTCTCCTTCCCTCCCCCACCTCTCCCCTGTCCCATCCAAAGCCAATCCCAAAAAAACAAAGGCTGAATGTTCTCTCTAATTAGTGGATGCTAATACATAAAGGGGGTGTGGGTGGGGAGCATGGGAGAAATGGAGGAACTTTGGATGGGTCATTTCTTTTTATTCAGAAATGAGCTGATACCACAACTGATGATAGGGCATTAGCTACTCTTATTCTGTTATCAGAGAACTTCAGTTGAGGAGCCAGATCCTTTCCTTCAGATCATGCTGAGAGGTGTCATTTCAGAAGAGCCTTCACTTTCACTTCTTCTTTTCACCTAATCTAGGGTCAGTATAGAAGAAAGCTGGTAGAAAGCAAAACGTTATCTTATCAAAATGACAGATTTGTAGAATGGTGTTTTGTCCTCTCTTTCTATGTATGTATGAATATACAGTATGAGTATCTCAAGGCCTGAACTCATTGCTGGCTTCATTTCTACATTCTTGAATGAGAACTAAACTGGAGTGCCATATGCAAAATTGGACTGTGATATTCCTGGCTATCAAGTAATGTTTTGAATGAACCTCTCATTGCTAACATCACCCAGGAGTGGGCAGAAGAAGCTCTGTTTGGAGGAGGCTGAGGTTGAACCTCAGATTTTTAAGATTTGTTGAAATATCATCAAGGCATTAACTTCATGTTTATGTGACAGTGTAAACCAAGAGATTGTTCTTTAACCAACTGTTGGATTGAGTCTTGGAATTGATCTTCCAAGATTGTTGGCATAACTGCAAGGGATTTTGAAAGTCTGCTTTCCTGAATATGTTGGGATATGTATTTAGAGGAATTTAGATAGAGAATAGTAAATATTCCTCTAAAATATGATTTTAGAGGAATTTAGATAGAGAATAGTAAATGTTTGCTTTGAATAGAAATGATTACTTTAGACAAATTGGGTCCAAGAAACACAGGGCATAAGAAGAAAAATGGGAAATAAGCTACTTCATTTTTTCAATAAGTATTTATTAAGTCAATTATGTGCTTACTGCCAGAAAGGGGTGTGTGTGTGTGTGTGTGTATATATATATATATGAATGACTAGGTCCTATTCCTTATGTTATGGTCCTTCAGATAATTAGGAAGATTAAAATAATCAGTCATGCTAATAGGTCCCCTTTGTGGAGCATGCATTCCATCCCCCAAATTGTGCTAATTGTGCTTTATATAGAGTACTTAAGGCTTCTTGAAATCCCAGGAGGAAAATAACTGGTTACTTGTCAAAACAGAGATTAAATAGGATTTGAATGATGATGAGAATCCCAGACTCTTTTTTATCTAAGGTTGTAGACAATTGGTCACAGAAGCAGTCCTTTTAATTTATGTGACCATTTGATTTTATAAATGGCAATATTAAGAACCTTTTTTCTTTTTTTCAGTGCCAGTGATCAAAGTCAGTGTACATGCTAGGCAAACCACTCTACCACTGAGCTGCCTCCCCAGCCCCTAGAAATATATTTTTGACTTGACCAATGCTGCCACTCCTCTAGGTCCTCAGGATGTATAGCTGTACTAGGAAGAGCTGGTACATAAGAAGTTCAAGGTTCCTCTGAGGAGAAAAGTATAAATATTAGCTATCTACTTCTCATATTTTCTCTCTGAGATTTGGAATTATGGAAATTAATCAAGGTAGACTAATTAGATCCAAACCAAGACCCTTTAATTAGTGAACTGAACAAGAGTTAAATGTCTATAAGTTTGGTTAGGGTGAAGGAGATATGTTTTGATATTGTGTATGGTCGTTAACGCAAATGTTAGGGTCACAATACCCTTGCTTTGGTGCTTGAAGTCTCAGTTTCCTATAACAGGGGAAAGTGGGTGGGAATATACATATTTACTAAATAGAATCTGGAATATTCACCAGAAAAGCAATCTATAGATTTTGTTGAACTCAGTGTTTTTCAAAGTTATTTCGTGTGATATAAAGAAGGCAATATTACAGACAAACATATAGCATTGTCTGAGTATCTTGTGAATTTATGTTCCATGGAATGCCAGTTTGAGAAACACTGTCAAGATCTATTGTATTCTGGGTCTCTCCAGACACTCCAAACACATGTATTAGTTTGGATATAGGCGGGCTTGCTAATACTCGCTTCTGAGAATTAAGATGCAAAATGACTTCAGTTGGAACAGGGAGAACCATAACTGCCAATTTATATGTTAAAATTTTAAGGGGGATAAATTATGAAAAAAATAAAATATACTAGTTCTAATTTTTTAAAATTTATTTATTCTTCTTAAGTATACATGATAGCAGAATGCATTTTGATTCATTGTACACAGATGGAGCAGAACTTTTTAGTTCTAATTTTTATTAATCATTTATTATCCACTTGGTTAAGATGGAAATGCTTCTCCCGAGTCCCCTTTACTGCATGCTCCCAAGTTGTCCAGAAGAAGTTCAACAGCAGGACACATGAAAAGGGGGATGAGATTTTCAATGTCAGATAGTTCAACATGAAACTACTGCTATGATCAACAAAATCATGTGAGCTCTGGAGAAGCTTCACTGGAATTGGAGTCTCACTTGTACAGTGTGGGCTGTAGGAGCCCCTGCATGTGTTGCTGTTCTGCTTGGGTTCTATTGTTGATGGCAGTTTTAAGAGAGAGGCTGCAAACTGGGTGTGTTGGTGCTTGCCTGTAATCCCAGCGGCTCAGGAGCTGAGGCAGGAGATCGTGAGTTCAAAGCCAGACTCACCAAAAGCGAGGCACTAAGCAACTCAGTGAGACTCTGTCTCTAAATAAAATACAAAATAGGGCTGGGGATGTGGTTCAGTGGCCAAGTGCCCCTGAGTTCAATCCCTCATACAAAGAGAGGCTACAAAACTGAAGCAATTCCATATACTATGCTGTGTCTTTCACTGTCAACTTGATGAAGACGGAAGTGCTTTTCCTGAGTCCCCTCCACTGTGTGCTTCCAAGTTAGTTGGCCAAAAGAGGTTCTTTCTTGAGATTTGAGTGACAGCAAAGAGCAGTATTATAGTCTCTGAAGGTGGTGGCAGGTAGATTCAGTGATACGTGGTAATGACAAAATCCTCCTTAGTCTCCACTCTGCATCTGGTCCTTCTTCGTGACTACTGACCAATGGAGGCCTCTAGTTTATCACCAGATGTTAGAACACTGGTCCACATTTTTTACATAGGCATTTCTACCTCTTTTGTTAGATGGGTGACCTTGACCTCTCAGACTGACTTGATGACTCCTCTTATTTACCAGTTGCTTCTTCCGGATCTTTAGTTCCCCAGCTCCTCCCATAATTATGTAGTTTTTATACATATGTTCTTCAACTTACATCTTGATAAACCCATAGAAAGGTTGAAAATATCATTAGTCAAAAATGCATTTATTACACCTATCCTAACCAAACATCCTCCCTTAGCAGCACAGCATGCTGTCGAATCACTCAGGCCAGATAGTAAATATTTTAAGCTTTGTGATTGTGTGGCTGACTAGGGGCTGTGCAGTTCAGCATCACATGAGTATTGTACCAATACCACCAGCCTAGGAAAAGATCAAAATTCAAAATTAGAAGTATGGTTTTTACTGAATGCATATCACTTTTACACCATTATGAAGATGAAAAATCATTAAGTCAATTCGATGTCAGTTAGGGACCATCTGTATTAATATTCTTATTCTGTAATTCATACTTGCTTCCCCCATTGAACTGTGACTGAGTCGCTTATAGAATAATAATCATAATAGACACCATATAATGCTTAAATGTTGTTATGTTTCTGCCTCTGAAGAGTGCTTGCTCTTTGCCAGGCATCTTTCTAAGGTATTTTTATATAATAACTCATTTATTCTTCATTTGTGAAGGTCAATACTATTATTATTTCTATTTTACAGATGAAATAAAAGCAAAAAGAGGTTGTGAAATTTGCCAAGGTTTCTCAAGTTAATGAATGTAACACTAAGATCCAAACGTGAATTTTGACTGCGTAGTCTTTTCTCCTAACCACTACAGAGATGAGACCACTCAGAGTAATGGCAGCCCCAAGAGTTGAGTCAAGAAAGGAATAACTGAAAAATAACAAGGAACTCTAATCTATAAAAATAATTCACAGCAAATATTTTCTCAGGGAGAGTGATAAGGAAGAGAAAATACTTGTTTACTTCTATCTTGCTGGGAAGAACTACAACTACTTGGTAAAAATTGGAAAGATAGATTTCAGCACTTTAAAAACACTAGTTATTAGAGCTGTTCCAAAGTGGAATGTCCTGCCATGTTAATACCACTCAGCAAGTGACGGATGGTCATGGATCAGAAAGATGGCCTGTGAAGTTCAGTCCCATTATGAACAAACTGTTCCTTCATTCATTTAAGTAACAGTGGTGTGCCAGGCACTGTATTCTCATTAGACTCAGCAAAACAGATATGGTTCTGGATAAGGTTGTTAGTCCAGTAAACATAACTAGATATTAAACACAGACATCATACACACATATAATAAAATATAACAAATCCATGATGAATATCGAAGGAAACACAGAGCATGTAAAAAAGAACGTGACAAAGTCAGGGAGACTTCCATGATGAGATGACATTTGGGTTGAATCTCTTGGATCAATAGGAGTTTTCTGGGTGAATTGGCGTGGAGATAAAGACACTGGGCTACTCTCCAAGGTAACTTTAAATTGGTAAACTGTGAGCTTTAGAAATCTGAACAGTTATGTTTATATATAGCAATCATTTAGAATTTCTCATCATTGAAAGAGAGACTGGCTGAAATTTAATATTATGCTATATGTGAAGAAATGTATTGGAAGTGAAAGAAAATTAATTGGCCAAGAAATCAGAATATCTTTTCTATTTACATAACCTGAGGCAAAACACTTAATTTTCTGAATTCAGTTTTCTTATTTGAAAATAACTGAAAGACAAATTCCTCATTCTTCCTCAAATGTATGAGGGCCAAGCTATTATCAGTAGAAGCACTATACGTCACCAAACTTCATATAGGGTTGTTTCTTCACTGTGTGCAGCTGGTTCTGCTGAGGGATGCAAACTAGGAGTCAGCAAACTTTTCATAAAGAGCCAGATAGTAAATATTTTAAGCTTTGTGAACCACATGGTCTCAGCTACAACTACTTACTTCTGCTGTGGTGGTGCTAACAAGCCATTGATAATACATAAATGAATGGGTATAGTTGTGTTCCAATAAAACTTTATTTACAAAAGCAAGCAGTAGGCCAGATTTTCCCCAAGGGCTGTGCTTTGCAGCCTTAAACCTTTGCTTTTCCTATTGTGTCATTACAAGATTCATGAGCTATCCTCTTTCTGGCTACCTCCTCCTCCATGTCCTCCACATTCTCCACAGAGTTTTGCACTTCTTTGTTCTGTTAGTAAGGCCTGCAACTTCATCCTAGAAGGGGAGATTCAAATTTAGAGGTTCTGTCTATAGCTGTAAAAGTCCTTCAGATTTTTCAGAGTGAACCAAATGCAAGACCACACTTTTTTTTCTAATATTGATTCTCCAAATAACTTCCTTAAAATATCTATCTAGTCCTTTACAGAAAAAGTTTGTTAACCTCTGGTTTACACTTACCTACTCTTGGACTCAGAACTGTTCTATAACCACAAAGGGATTCCCTTGTGCTGTCCTTTACAATGACACTCTTGCCCTGCCCCATTTATGCCCCTGGTAATCACTAATCTATTCTCCATGTTTATCGTTGGCAATCCTATTTTTACATCTTTGTATTCACATCCCTTGCCATGAGAGTCTGGCACACGAGTATTTAATAAATCTTTGCTAAGTGAGTGAATAAAAGGAAATGATGTTAAAGTCCTTTATAAAAAGAACATTTTAAAAAATGGAATATTTCATATTCATTAACAGAATTATGACTGGTTAAAATTATAAGATCACAAAATCATTAAAATCATTTATTTTAACATTTTAAAAATAATGTTTTCTGAAGGTGTAAACGAAATCCACAGAGCAGGAGTGGCAGTGACCCCTTGGGAAGGTTGCTAATTGTGTTTCATAGGAAGTGTCCTGGCACTTCACAATGGGTAATTTTTCAGTTCACGCCCAAATCAGGAAGTGACTATGACCAAAGCAGTCTAAAGGACTTTACTGTACCACAGCAAAGACTGGAGCTGGTTGTTGAAGACTGAGATGAAAAGCTGGAACTGTTGTCATTTCTGGAGTCAAATCTTTAAGAGATCCTCTGAAATACAGATTTCTTAGAGGAACATTTGGGCAAGTGAATAAGTGAGGGAGAGTCCTGTATGTTACACGTCATACTAATGTCAGAAGCTACGTTGAGACCCTTAGCTAAACCCAAACACTGCCAATGTAAAATGAACAAGACCAGTGGCTCTCAAATTGGACCACACAACGATTTTTTAAAGACTGTAGGCCTACACTTAGACATTCAATTTTAGGCTTTCAACTTCTATATGATTCTTTCCTAAAACTGTAGTAGCTGAGATGGAATCTGAGTTCATAATAGCTCTTCTCCCAGTTGAAGAAACAAGTTATTTCTTCTCATCCATCCAAAAATCTTTCCTGGTGAAAGTGAACTTTAAAAGTGCCAAATAAGGGGCTGGGGCTGTAGCTCCGTGGTAAAGCGCTTGCCTCATGTGCGTGAGGCACTGGGTTCAGTCCTCAGCACCACATAAAAATAAACAAACAAAGACATAGTGTCTATCTACAACTAAGAAAATATTTTTTTTTAAAAAGTGCCAAATAAAAGAGAAGGCTCCATTAATTAATGATCAATCACAACACCATAAACTGGCAAGACTTTCTAACATACTGGTGTTAAAGGTGAAGTTTGTTCTTAGAAAATTGGTATTTTTGTCCTTGTTGGCATATTTAGAATTTGGATAAATGATAAAGTAGGGCAACGTTGTAATGATAAATTTCTTAAATCCCCCAACTATTAAGACTGCACAGCTCTGAAGGAAGGTCCCTCAAGAGCAAAGCAAAGCAGTAGGAAATATCGAACACTGAAACAACTTGAAAAATATCAAAATGAAAGTTCATTTCAGCTCTTTTCTACAATTATCCTTATGACATATAATTAGCTGAGAACAAAAAGCATCTTCCAACAGCCACAGCAATATAGATTTGCTGTTATTGATTCTTTTAAATACAACTGGACTGTTTCCCAGTACTAACAAAATTTTCAAGATGCTATGGATAAAACTCATGAATAAAACTTTTACATAGTTTCTTTGAGATTTGGGATGTGTTACCTAATAGTAGTAGCTATTTTATCAAAATATGTTTTGAAACATTTATTTGAAACACAATAAAGGTGCATTTTCTTTTATGCCATAAAATACTTAGTATTTCCATTTCCTACTAACAACAACAAAATTCTAGCTAACCAATCAAAAGAATAGTTTTTAGCAGCGTAAGCTCTTTCATAAGTATGTAAGTAATGTTTGGTGATAATGTCTAATAAGTGAATTTATTTCTGATTTTAAAAATTTGATTATTATTTAATTACTCCTAAAAGCCAAGCATCAGAATATATTTTCTAAATTCTGCAGCTTCTAATCATACTTCTTGCTTCATAAGTAACAATTTTAACAACATGGTATGTTCTCATTAGGTAGAAACTAAGTAATAGGATATTGATTTATTATTTTAAAAGCTTATTATGGAATAGATGTATTAACTTCACTAGATCTACAATAATTTAATCCTGAATAATGTTAGGAATGTTATTTTATAAGATACGGTCTTTTTCTTTTAAAAAACATTTTCTGAAGTGCATGATAATATGCTTACTGCAAATGAAAACAGAATCAGCCTTTTTTGGCAAAGAGTAGGTCTTTATGGCTGATGGTAAATAAGACTTAACTTTCCTAACCAAGTTAAATGACAGAGAATTCCCATAACTTTCATAAGGTAAATCTATAGGTCTAAGGTTTCAATGGCAATATAAAGTTTGTGTTTAAATAATAGTACTTTATGCCAGACGCAGTGGCACACACTTATAATCCCAGCAGTTTAAGAGTCTGAGGCAGGAGGATCTTGAATTTAAGGGCAGCTTCAGCAACTTAGTGAAGTCCTGAGCAACTCAGTGAGATCCAGTATCTAAATAAAATACAAAAAGAGCTGGGGGTGTGGCTCAGTGGTTAAGTGCCCCTGGGTTCAATTCCTGGTGCCAAAAAAAAAAAAAAAAAAAAGCTTTATAAAATATATTGCATATGTAAAAATGTAGTAAATTGAACACTATTTTAATTGAGGAATTTTTTCCTCAATCCCTTCTAAAGTTGAATGAGATTCCTTTAAGTTGAAGGGTAGTAAGTATAATTAATCATAATTTTCTAAGTTCATATATATAAAGACTACCTTTCCTGAAATATAGTCTATAGAAAGTGAATGATTCAAATGTCTAGGTTATACACACACACACACACAAACACACACACATATATATTTGCAATTCAGGTGGTTTCCAATATTTTACATTCCCAAAGAAATCAAGGGACCCAGTGAAATTTTTAGGTGATATATTATTTTTTAAAAAATCAAGCAAACACTATGTTGACAGAGTTGATTTGTAACCAGAACAGGAGTTCAAAGAACTCTTAAAAGAAAAAATAATGCCCACCCAGTACTTATTCACATGAGCACAGTTTCTTAGTGTTTACATTTATAGAAGCAAAAAATGAAAATAGAATAAGTGCTGGACCTTTTTTTTTGTTTGGCAATAAGCCATTTCATTCACAGATGTATCCACTAATGGAGGGGAAAAAAACCAACAAATTTATCTCATTGGACAGCATTACACTAATATTTGACTCCTTTTTTTTCAGTTACTTACCAAAATTTGTTATGTATAAGTGCTGTTTAGATCAAGTTTTTACCAATAATAATTTTAGGGACAATTCATTCCAGAAGAAATTTGATCACATTAAGACTTGTGGTCATAGGAAATTAAACCAACTAAAAGAGTTATGTACATATTTTGTTGCACAATTACTTGATAAGATGACTAAAGAAAGATTTTCAATATTGAATTTATATGAAATTATGTAAAGGAAGTAGAATAAAAATTTGAAAAACCCTAAGAGAATATGAAAGAATAATTAAACATTCCAACTATTAAAATAAAGCTTTTATGTGTATTTTTCATTTATTTTATGTTGACAATTGAGTTTACTTTGACATATTTATACAAACGTGAAGTATGTCATTTGCACATTTTTTTTTAAAGGATGGTTTTAGCATTGAATCATTTGTGATTTAGAATCCAGCAGATGGAGAGCTGGAGCCAGGAAGGGGGTGCTGATCTATGGGGAACAGGAACCATGGAGAAGAGGAGTCATTGTCAGAGCAGAGAAAACAGGGGTAGAGGGGATTCCCTAAATTCTCTCTCCTTCCCTCCACCTCTCATTAAAAGAATGTAGCCCAAACCTACATGGCAAAGGAACCTGAGAAATAAACTTTGCAGAGGGAAAGCTTTGAATAGATCAGAAGGCAACAGGCAAATGACATTACAAAAACTAAAAAGTTTGAAGACATCTGGCCAAAGCCAAACCTCCCATTATGGAAAATTAAGAAGCAACTCCATTTGACACTCTACTCTCATAGGCTCCTCTCCCCAGTGTAAGTACATCATAATTATGATCAGCAAAAGAGAATGCTAACACGAATATATCTAGTAAATAATTTCCAGCTAAGTCATGTAGTATACTGTGATTCCTTTCCATTTCTGAACACCTTTTGTTTTCTGTGTAGTTAATATTTAATACAAGAAGTCCAAATATACACAGAATATAATAAACCCATAGGCATCTGATGCTCCTAACCACTCTTATTTATATTTTCCTTTCTATCTAATTTTGGTGTGGAGGGAGGGACAAATTCCAGAGGAGCAGTTGTCCTTTTTCTTTTTGTGCTAATATTAAAATCCCGAATCATTAACTCATCTCAAACTCTCCACAAGTTGTTCAAATCCTTCTTTAAGACACTCATTCTATTCGTTTCCATGGGAGGCAGCTTTCTTGGGAACTTCTCATCTGCTTTATTCAATCTGAGCAGGGTTCTCTCCAGCTCTGGGACATGTCTTTTAGTCTCTGATCTTTCTTCATCTTCTTATTCTCACTCCAGCTCTCAGAATCTCAAGAGCTTGTTTTTCTATGTGTGTATGTATTTGACTTTCCAATTTATTTTGGTACAGCTCATATTTCAGATGCTTGCTACAAAAAGATTGTCAGGCCAGATTTACTTGACTTAGCTTTCCTCTAAGCAAGAGGAAAACTGAGGCAGTTTGGTGTGAAAAAGCTGGCTGCCTTGATCTTTGGGACCCTTCTTCCAAATTTGTTGTTACTTTGCTTATTCTCTGACTTCTCTGGCTCTGTATGGATTTGCTTGTCTTTTCTAGCCTCCATGCCAATATGGTGAGTAGACTTCGGACCTCCACTTTGCTCTGCCCTTGAATCATATTTCCTTTCTGCTTTCTGGGGTTTTGACTTGCTGTGACCTGACTCTTCTGTTTTATATTTGCTTTAATTTCCAGTCAGGGCCTTTCTTTGAATATTTGTATTGGCCTGATGGAGTAAGCACTGAGTTCCTTTTGAGTCCAGCCTAATTTTCAGCACTGATACCCCAAGCCATATCCTTTCTCCCTGTTATCAGATCCATTTCTTGTTCTCTGTATTCTCAATTCACCCATTCGAAAGTTGGCAAATGGGAGTTATGTAATGCTAAGTGCTGTGTCACCTCCTTGAGGCACAGAGAATACTTGAATATTCTTTGCAGTTAGAGTTCAGACATAAACAGGAATGTGGGATGCTATGAGGCAGTGGATGCTTGCTAGATTCAGGTTGTAACAGAGAGCAGGAGGTGTCCACCAAGGCTCAATGTGTGAAGTGATGTATGGAAATGACCTGATCTAACACTTGAAGTTGCCTAAGTGTCTAGGGTAGGACAAAGATATAAAACAAAGCAAATAGAACTTCAACACTAGGCTGCTCCAATAAGGGTATTGAAAGATCTCCCTCTTACTTTACAAACAGAAGAACACAAGCCAATAAATATTTTTCCCTGTCAGCTGGAGATATGAGCAGTAGAGGTCAAAAGCAAATCAGGGACAGCACATGGGCAGCCTGACAGAGTCTTGGCAGCCTAGAGAACCATTGCAGATGACATTTGGTGATGGAGATTCACAGCCAGGCAGTCACAGAGTTCCAGGTGGCAGCAGCAATGAGAGCAGACATTTCAAGGGCACTGGAAGTAAAGGTTAGGTCGGCATTTCCTCCTAAGTAGTCCCAGGAGGGTCCCAGGAAACCCTGTAAGCTAGATGATTAGAAAACAAATGAGAGGGATGGCAGAGCTGGGCTGGAACATACGGACGACAGAAGTACAAGCAGGAGGGAAAATTACATGCGAACTCTCTGTGCCCTCTTGTGGGAGTTTGAGCTAAACATGGAAAAGGACATGAGGGGCTCATCTGAGTGCTTGTCCCGTGAGAAGCACTCTTGTTCCAGGAGGACCTAGGGATAATCCAGTACTGTACTCTTAACCTGTGGTTCATAAGCCGATAAGACCTGGAGTTATACACACATTATCTAGAAAACAGCATTACAGAGCGCCAAATGCTTCAAGAGAAATGTAATATTTATGACTCATTGTGGAGCTTTTAATCACTGGCCAACTGACTTTCCTATGTGTATAACAAGTACAATTGTGTTCAGTCATTTCCTTCAAATGTAAAAAGAAAACACATGCACATACCCACACAGAACCCAGAAACACTTCACTCAAAAGACTAGAGGGTGATAGAGTAGAGAGAGAAGAATGCTAAACAATTGAAAATGGCAATTATCATTTCCCCCTAAGTGGCTCACATTTTCGAGCATTGATCTTTCATCTTCCTTGTTCTGGGAGCAGTGTCCCTGTGGCAAATTAAGTTATTGGAAAAGATAATAGCCTTGCATTCACATGGCAGATTATTTGTACAGATTCAAAATACTTGCCAGTGATTGCTGAGTGGCCTTCATTTCCTCTTCAGTGAGGTTCTCCAATTTCCAGATGTGCTACCTTTCTGGGTTTGTGTCATAGCTTCCTGACTTTTTAAAATGAGGATGAGAACAGTGGCACTTCACAGAGCTTTTATGAAGATTAAACGAGCCAGCATTTGTATAGTTCTTACTAATTATTATTTTACAGTGACCTGAAATAATATTCAAAGAAGGAAAACTAAGAAGGTTAAATCTTGGGGTTCAATAACACACCATAATTTAGCTTCTCTGCACTCATGACTTTATTATCTCTGCAACTTGATGCCCAGCAGAACACCTAGCACAGAGTAGGTGCCCAGAATTGCTTTGATTCCACATCATGTTCTGCTGACACCTGCCTGACATAGCTCACTCCAGGAGGTACTTTACCATGCAGGGTCAGGGCAAGAGCTTACTCATCCTGGAGTCAATCTTTGCATTTGCATTAGTGCCACTGTAGGATGACATCCTAGTGCCTGGGACTTTCAGCTGTCAGCTGCTTTTCCATTTCAGTGGGCTTACCATGGGACCATCAGTTTAGGGATGTCTTATGCTAAATCTGTTTCTTAGATAATTATAATATCAACTATAATAATATCCTGTTATATTATTATTACTGACCCAGCATCCCCTATTAGTTGAAAATCTGTGATTTAAATATATTAATAGTGTCTGTCATCATAGTGGTGTAGGAAGCTGTCACAATGTTAAATATCCTCTGTAATAATCTCATTTGAATGTTATACATTGATAATTTATTATCAGTCATAATCCATTGGGAGTCCCCCTTAGCCAGCACCAATCACAAAGTATGAAAGTTAAGATTTTAAGCTTTATGCCTCTAGCTCCTGGCACCATTTCTAACACTTACTAAGACACTGAAGAAATCTTTGTGGAAGAGAACTGATTGGCTTTTAAGAGACTTATAGACCACTCAGTAAATGTAGTCATGAAATGTTTTTAGTCATTAAGCATATATTTTTTGAATTCCTACTAAGAGCCAGGCACTCTTCTAGGATCTAGGGGAAAAGTGAGAAATAAAACAAAGCTCCCTTCCAAAGGAGATTACATTTCATGAAAGATTAAAATATAAGTAAGATAATTTTAAATAAAGATAAGTACTGAGCCAGGCACCATGGCACATGCCTGTAATCCCAATGACTCAGGAGGCTGAGGCAGGAGAATCATAAATTAAGTTCAAAGCCAGCCTCAGCAACTTAGTGGGACCCTGAGCAACTTAGCAAGATGCTGTTTCAAAAAATAATAAGGGCTGGGATGTGGCTCAGTGGTTAAGTGCCCCTGGGTTTAATCCCCAGTACCAAAAAGAAAAGAAAAAAAAGTACTGTGATAAAATAACAAAATAATGGGAGAAATATAAGAATGAGTAGTCAATCCTGAAAGATAGGAGGTCGTTTTTAGGCTTAGACTTGGAATGACCAGAACGTGTCAGATATGCAAAGATCTAACATGAGAATAATCTTGGCACATGAAAGAAATAGAAGGCTGCTGTGTAGTAAGTGAGGGGAAGTGAGGGAGAGAGGATGGGGATCCATTCATGGTTTGGATTTTATGTGTGATAGAATGCTTTGGGGAAGATGGGTTTGGGTTGGGAAAGGAATGAGGCCTACTGAGACCAATCTATTTGCTCAGGAGAGAGTGTACTGCAGTGGGGCAAGAGCAGAATCACAGAGACTTGTTAGGACCCTACTGGAGAGGGCCACATGTGACAGTGATGACCTGGTCTCAGATGGTAGCAGTGGCAGAGAGAGAAGTGGATGAATTAAAGAATCGTTTTGGAGTAAGGCCTGGGAAGATCTTGATGGGTTGGATGTTGTGAGAGAGAAAAAGGCAGGAATGAGATTGTCTCTTGGGTTTTCCCTCAAGCTATTAGATGGTGTGTGGTGCCATTTACTGAGATGGAGAAAACTAGGGGAAGAACAAGTGTGGAGAGGTTAGAAATCAATAATTCTGCTTTGGTCCTATTAAGTTCAAGATGTAATACTGTGTTCATAGTTTTCAATTCTGATCTCAGTGAGCTACATGGCAATTCACTGGAGAAGGCTTATCTGTTAAATTTTTAGTTGGAAAAGTGATTATTGCAGAGACTGAAAGAAATGGCTTAGCTCTCCAAGAGCACAGGTAGGAGTCTGCAAGGATACCCTCCATTCTAATGAGCTCTGAGACTCCCCAAAAGGACATTAAAAAGCAAATCCCAGACTTCTCTCCAGCTCATTGTAGCTTTCTCTGAACCACTCCACTCAGGGAAAAAAACCACTTATACCATATTGTACATTCTTTTCTGGAATAATCAATCAAAGTTCTGTTTATTTCTCTGGCTTACTGTATATGAAAATGAGAATTCCCAAGTAATATGAATGATGCTTACCTGTATCAGCACACAGGGCACTCTGAGCTGGAACACATCCCTCTCAAAGTTAGTTCTGTAGTAGTTCCTGCAGACTTTGCAAGATGGGTGAAATTTCTTAATCTTTTTATATATATTCTAAGTGGATATTTTTCTCTACCTCATATGGACTTTTCATTTAAGGCCATATTCAGAATTGCAGCTTTCAAACTTCCAAATAGTCAAGGATGAAGCCTAAACTGTAAAATTGTTTATTGGCCAGAAGGATGAGATTTCAAATAAAGAGAATTTTTAAAATTTATTGAGTAGAAATAAAATCACAGTTATCTCTTTTCAATACAGCAGAATTTTACATGTTGTAGTTTAAATTTGTTTCAGGATTATTTTACTTATTATTGCAGAATGCAATTTAATATACAGATGCCTGCACATAGTTACTCTGACAGCTCCATTATGTTTTTTTTTTTAATTTTGTAATGAAATTTATAAATGTATTGAAATGAAGAGAGACTAAGGGAGAGATGTGAATTTTAAAGGGCTATGGTCTGCATTTTTGTGTCCCCTCAAATTAATGTTGAATCCCAATCACCAAAATGGTATGATATTTGGTAGTTGGGTTTTTGGGGAGCTGATGAGATCCTGAGAGTTGAACCCTTGGGAATAGAATTAGTACCCTTATAAAAGAGGCCTAGAGAGCTAATTTTGCTCCTCTCAACATGTAAGGACACAAAGAGAAGGTGACATATATGACAAAACAAACTCTCACCAAACACTGAACATGCTGGCACTTTGCTCTTGTATTCTACAGCCTCCACAACTGTGGAAATCCTGTTATTTATGAATTTCTGTTATTTATAAGCTACCCAGCTTAGGATATTTTTTTATAGTAGACTGAACAGATTAAGATAGTGAGCTGATCCCAGCTCCTTTCCTGCTCATTGCAAGAATAAAATGATGAGGGAAAATTATAGGGCGGGCTCTCCAAAGGTGTGTGACTGTCTGCAAAAAAACTGGGAAAAACTATAGTCCGTACAGCAGAGCCTTCCCCTCCTGATGGATATTCCTGAAGTGTGAGTAAGCGTACTTCCTACACACAGAGCAAGGAGTCATTGATCTTTTTTTTTTTAATATTTTTTTTAGTTGTAGATGGACACAATACCTTTATTTTTATTTATTTTTTATCTGGTGCTGAACCCAATGTCTCACACATGCGAGACGAGCATGCCACCACTGAGCCACAACCCCAGCCCCAGGGAGTCACTAATCTTTATGTCAGCCATCCTTCAGGCCAAAGTTCATTCTCTAGAATATTCTTTTGGGGGGCTTATGAAATGGTCCTTGACTTTCTACATGTTCATAGCAGCTTGTTTGTATCTTATATCTTAAAGTCAGTCTGAATGAGTATCAAAAGCTATGCTTGTTTCCTTTCCTTGAGCATCTTAAATGGGGATACTGGGGATTGAACTCAGGGGCACTCAACCACTGAGCCACATCCCTAGCCCTATTTTGTGTTTTATTAGTTTTGTGATGCAGAGCCTTGTTCTTGAAAAGTCTGTTGGCAATATAGTTTTCTTTCCACTCTAAATGGCATATTGTCTTTGCCTGAGTCCCCAAGGGATTTGTACTTTTTTAAGTTCATTAATTTTATTTGATTCATACTAGTGTTGGTCATTTTGGGCTGGTTTTCTCTGACGTGTGGTATGCTCATTTAATATTTGGTTTTGAGTCATCTTTTATTTCAAAAATGTTTTCTTTAATTATAATCGTAAGTATTTGTTTTATACTTTTTTTTTTTTTTGAGGTATCAGAAATTGAACTCAGGGATGCTTAACCACTGAGCCACATCCCCAACTCTTTTTATTTTTTATTTTGAGACAGGGTTTTGCTTAGGACGGCTCTAAGTTGCTGAGGTTGGCTTTGAACTTGAGATCCTTCTGCTTCAGTCTCCCAAGCCACTGGGATTACAGGCATGGGCCACCAGGCCCAGCACTATTTCCTCAATTATCTTGCAGAAGTTTCTTACAGTTGGATCTTCTTTGCCTATTTTCTATATCTATTGCTTTCTTTTGTCTCTCTTTTTTTTTTTTGATACTGGGGATTGAACTCAGGGGCACTCGACCACTGAGCCACATCCCCAGCCCTACTTTGTGTTTTATTTAGACACAGGGTCTCACTGAGTTGCTTAGCACCTTGCCGTTGCTGAGGCTGGCTTTGAACTCACGATTCTCCTGCCTCAGCCTCCCAAAGTGCTGGGATTACAGGCGTGCACCATCGTGCCCAGCTTTTAATTTCTTATTTCATTCTCCATTTAAAACATTTTATTCCTTTCCCAACTTCTATTTCTCTTAAGTAATTATCTGTTCTTTTATTTTCTTATGCATTCTTTCCAATTTAACACATTTGTGAAATGGTTTTTCCTTTTATTTACAGTTTTTGTATTAAATTTCCAGCTTACTTTTCAAGTCTGTTTTTTTGATTACCTTAATTCTGCTTTATGTTGTCTTCTCAAAGCGTGCACTCTCTGTCTCTGTCTTTCTCTCACTTTTCTAATTACATTTTTATTTTTTCTAATTAGTTATACATGACAGTAGAATGCATTTTGACACATCATACATAAATGGAGTATAATTTCTCATTCTTCTGGTTGTACATGATGTAGAATCATACAGGCCATGTAATCATTTATGCATATAGGGTAATAATGTCAGATTCATTCTACTATCCTTTCTACCCGCATACTCTTCCCTTCCCTCCACTCCCCTCTACCTAATACAAAGTAACTCTGTTCTTCCCTAGGCCCTCCTTTTCATTGTGAATTAGCATCTACATATCAGAGAATACATTTGGCTTATGATATTTTGGGATTGGCTTTTTTTGCTTAGCATGATATTCTCCAGCTCCATCCATTTACCAGCAAATGTCATAATTTCATTCTTCTTTAAGGCTGAGTAATATTCCATCCTATATATATATACCACAGATTTTTTATCCATTAATTTGTTAAAGGACACCTAGATTGGTTCCATAGTTTAACTATTGTGAGTTAACTGTAGCACCATGACAGCTGATATAATAACTTATATAGTTACTAAGTGACTAATGGATATAATAACTTATATAGTTACTAAGTGACTAATGGATAGGTAGCATATACAGCATGGATACACTGGACTTGAATACATGAATACACATGGATTCTCATCTTGAGTGAGGACAAGCAGGACAGAGTGAGATTTCATCACTTACTCAGAACAGCACATAATTTAAAATTTATAAATTGTTTATTTTTGGAATTTTCCATTTAATATTTTTGGAACACAGTTGATCATTGGTAACTGGAACTTCAGAAAATGAAATTGTGAATAGGAGTGGACATATTTGCTTTCTACATGACTTTTTTGTTCCTTTCTTCCTTGGTTTCTTTTTTAACAAAATTTGCTCTATCTAGATACACATGACAACAGAGTGTATTTTTACTTTTATATATACATAGAATAAGTATAACTTGTTCCAATTAGGACTCCATTGTTGTGGTTGTATATGATAGGATAGGATAGGAAAGATATGTCCAGTTCATTCTACTGTCTTTTCTATTCCCATCCTCCCTCCCTTCCATTCATTGCCATTTGTCTAGTCCAATGAACTTCTTATCTTCCTCTCCCTTGTTGTTCTTCTTGGTTTCTGTCTTTTAAAAATTCTTTTGTTGTTGTTGTTAAATAAATATTTCCTATTTATCATTTTTGATTCATTTACTTAGTGGTTATCCTGAGGATTATAATTAGCATCTTGAAAAATTAGTCAAATTCATGTTATTATCAATGGATCATCATCAGTTATATAAAAGCTGTGCTCCATTTTCACTTTCTTTCTGCTTTATTTTTTATATATTGTATGTCTGTGAGTAGCAACATATGATTTTGTCTTTAGGTCTTTATCTTTTAAATGGGGTAGTTTTAAAAGAAGGATACAAACAAAAATATATTTATCTTCTTTTTAATTTGTCTATTTTGGTTATATTCACCAGTTCTCTATTTTTCATGTATATTTTCATTCTTCTCTAGTGTCCTTTCATGTCAGCCTAAGTTAATCCTTTCAGTGGATCTTGTAGAGTAGATATGCTAGTGATGGATTCTTTTGGTTTTTGTTTAACTGAGAAAATTTTAAGTTCTTTATTTTACAGGTGCTTGTGTTGGATGTAGAGTTCTTATTCAACACTTTTTTTCATTCATCACTTTGAATATATCATTCCATGTCTTCTGGCCCTCAGGGCTTGAATGAGAAATCAGCTGCTACTTTTATTGAGGATCCTTTGTCAATAATGATATGTTTCCTTCTTGCTGCTCTCAAGATTCTTTTCGTCTTTGGACTTTGACAGTTTGATTATGATAAATTGAGATGTGAATTACTTTGAGTTTATCCTAAAGAACTATGCTTCTGTGATGTATAGGTGAATGCTTTTCATCAAATTGGAATACTTTTTGGCCATTATTTTTAAAATATCTTTCTGCCCTCTTCTCTCACTCCTTTGCTCCTGGGACTCCCAACATGTGTGTGTTGCTCTGCTTGATGGTGTCCCACAGGTTTCTGTGCTGACTTTTCCTTATTGTTTATTCCTTCTTTTTCTCAGACTGGATAACTGTTCATTTATCTTCCCTTTTCTGTTCATTTCTGCCTCTGAGCCTCTCTAGGGACCTTATTCACTTTAATTATTATACTTTCAAACTTCAGAACTTCTTTTTGGTTCTTTTAAAATAATTTCTATGTCTTTGTTGATATTTTCTATTTTGTGAGATATCATTTTTATAATTTAGTTTTCTAGTCATGTTTTTCTTTAGCGTTTGAACATATTCAATGTATTTGTATAGTGGGTTCAATTTTGGATCCTCTCAGAGATAGTTTCTATTGTATTCTTCTCCCCCTGTGTATAAACATATCTTCTTTTTCATTTGCACGTTTCAAGTTTTGCTATTGAAAACTGGACATTTTAAACAATATAGTGTGGCGATCTGGAAACCAGATTCTTTTACTTCTCCAGGGATTTTTCCTGTTGTCACTGCTGTTGTGTTTTAGTGACTTTGCAAGAATATTTCTGTAAAGTCTCTAGTTTTGTTTTCTGTGATCTTGGAAATCTCTCCTTGGTTGCTTCAGGAATCAGCTAATGTTTGAACAGGGATTTCCTTAAATATCCAGTGAGTTTCCTAGCCATTGCCGAAGGCTTCGCTGTGTGTTGGGCCACATCACCCACACACAAGCAATTTACTGCTCTGCCTTATCCTTCACTTGCTGCCTGAGAAGAGCCTCAAGTTCAGCTTGGATGAATGCCCAGGGCTTTCTAAGATCTTCCCTAAGCACGTGTTTCTTTTTGGGCAATGTGCACAATCCTGCACATGTGTGTGTAATCCTGGATTCTCAGAAATACATGGGAGCTTTATGAAGGTCTTTATGGACAGCTCATTCTTTGGCTTTTGGTTTTAACTTTTTTAGTTAGCTTGCTGTTTTCTCCAATTGTCACTACTTCAAACAGATGTGACATTAAATAATTGCCACATATTATTTTTGACAAACACTCCCAGGCAAAAGTCTCTTCTGTTATCAAATGACAGAGCTCTGAGTGGGGTCAAATGTAGACAAACCATACAAGTAAGGCTTTCAAAGAAACTACCAGACAGGTGGATCATGACAATTCTCTAAAAATAGAGTTTTGCAGGAGCATCTACTCTTTTCTGTCACTTCCAATGGCTGCTAGGCCACTAATTTCTAGCATGATGTAGAACTATTGGTTTCAAAGGCTACTGTGAAAATATAAAAGGGGGAATGAAAATAGGGCAAAAATTGAAATGCCACATAAAGCAGTTGTATTTACTGGTGTTTGGCTCTTTTTTTAAAAAACTCTCCCTAGATTGCTGTGATTCTTTGGTTAATGTGTAGTGCACTTCCATTGCTATGACAAAATACCTGAGCAAATAAACCTGAAAAGGAAAGATTTATTTTGGCTCATGGTTTCAGAGGTTAGTCCATGTTCACTAGTCCTCATCTCCTAAAGTTTTGACCACTGCCCAATAGCGCCATGAGCTGGAGACCATGCTTTCAACAAATGAACTTTGAGGGACATTCCAGATCCAAATTATAATGTGTTATATAATTATAACACAGTTCTTCCCCCCATTTTTAATTGGTGCATTAGAGTTGTACATGATGGTGGGATTTGTTACTTATTCGTACATGCACAAAATATTACAGTATAATTTGGTCAATATCACTCCCCATCTCTCCCCATCCCTCCTCTCCTCCTCTCCTCCTCTCCCCTTTCCTCTACTGATCTGCCTTTGATTTTCAGTTCTGAAAAGTTGATTTTGACAATTTTTTACTAGTGCTCCCTTTGCTTTTATGGAGGACAGGATTTTAAGAGGATCTTACTTCAACATTGTACTGATGGCACTTTAGTATTTTCTGTTTGACAGCTTTTGTCTGGGACTTGATTTAGAATGCAATTATAACATTGGAGCACAGTTACTGTCTGGCACAGGAAGGGATCAAAATTGGGACAGAACAGAAATGCCACCTCTCAAAAGGGGCCAATGACAGAGGCACCTTCAGGGACCATGGGAAATAAATAATAATAATACATGGTGACCAGGAGTGTGAACTTGAATAGAGGAAAATATTATCAAATGTTTATTTAAAATAAACATAAAACAAAGATGTATAAAACATATGTTTGGCAACACATATAATATTGTTCATTTAATCCTCACAAAAATATGCAATATATATGAGTCTTTTAAAAATAAATTTCATCAGAGAAATTTTAAAACATACACCAAAGTTATGAGAACACTAATAAACCCCAGTTTACTTTTACCCCATCTCAACAATTATTAACATTTTTTAGTCTTCCCCCAACTATTTTTCTGTTTCTTAATTACTTTAAAGCAAATCCCAGACATCACCTCCTTTCACATCTAGATTTTCTGAGAAGAATATTAAAAATGTTTCTCTAGGTGAGGGCATTAAAACAATGCATATAAAAATAAAGTCATTGCTTCTTCTAAGATTAGCAATGATTGTCATACCATTGCTTTCAATAAACATTTGAGTGACTTTCAGATATGAAAATAAATACTTCTGATAAATCAATTTTAACACAATGTGAAATAGTTACTGTTGTATAAGACAAAATGGATTGTCTTAGAAGGCAGTATATTCCCTGAACTGATGATTTGCAAAAAGCATCTCAATGACACAAGGCCATGATGTCAGAGAAGGATTCCAATATCTGAAGATTAGCTGTGTGGGTGTTTATATCTTTTATAAATAAACTATTTATGAACTATTTTATCATTAAAAATTTTAAATATCCACAAAAATAGAAAGAACAGGGCCATACACTTTTACATACTTACTCTTCAGAGCTTACCACATGAGCTTCATACATGCTTTTTTCTTTTTCTTTGTCCAAGTATTTATGTCAATATTCAGACATTGTGAAATTTTATGACAATTCACCTCAATCTACATTTCTGAAATTTGTGGATTTTTTTAAACAAATAATTTTTAGAAGTCACTTTATTGAGCTGGGTGCAGTGGCACACGCCTGTAATCTTCGCAGCTTGGAAGGTTGAGCAGGAGGATCATGAGTTCAAAGCCAGCCTCAGCAACTTAGTGAGGTACTGAGCAACTCAGTGAAACCCTGTCTCTAGATGAAATATAAAAAAGGGTTAGGGATGTAGCTTAGTGATGAAACACCCCTGGGTTCAATCCCCGGTAACCCCCATCCCTGCACAAAAGAAGTTACTTTATCGAGAGACTGAGTACATTATAAGTGTCATAGTGCGGAAAGTTAACATGGAAAGCGAAGAATGAGTCCATTCTGAATGAATGCAGGATAAAAATTGGAGAATTAGATGATCCAAATATTTTTTAATATTTATTTTTTAGTTGTAGGTGGACAGAATATCTTTATTTTATTTTTATGTGGTGCTAAGGATCGAACCCAGTGCCTCTTGTGTGCTAGGTGAGCACGGTACCACTGCATCATAATCCCAGCCCCTAGATGATCCAAATTTTAAAAAATTAAGAAGCACATAATAAAAGCTGAACAATAGTATGGTAATGGTTTCAACTTGCCACCAAGTCAACAAATCAAGATGCCTTCAGACTTTATCAACTTCTTTGCATATTCCTAAGATATTATCTCAAAGGAATAGCATGTTTTGTTACATTTAAAATCTACTTCAGCTTAGCTATGAATTTTAATGCTTTAGAAAATAAACAGTACAAAGTTCTAGATAAAATTATCTTTGCTAATATTTAGGTTTGGGCTGAAGTTCACACTAACAGCAAAAAGAATTTCATAAAAACACTGTTGTCTGGCCATTGAAAAGGAGAGGTGGTAGACTCACAGACTCAAGCTGTTTTAAAGATCGCAGATCTGGCCTTTTTCAAGTCTCCCGCCTGTACACAAAGGCTTCTCTCAGACTGGGCCAGTGCTGACTATGAGAACTTCTTCCCCATACGCAGTGATTTAGGGGAAGAACAAGAGTTGAATTCTTTGCAGAGGATAGACATCATCTTTCAAAGCAATTATTAGTATGTAAAAAATATATTTTTTTAATGTTTGTGAAAGTATCTACTGAGTATTTCTCTTCTCTGAGAACTGCCTCCTAACTCCACACAGAAGTGCCCCTCAGATATCAGTGCCTGTGTGGCATGATCTGTCCCTTTAACTATATTGACCATGTTTATTGGATCACCAAAGGCATCTGCCCCAAACTCAGCCAGGAAGTTTTACTCTTTGTGACTTCAAGTTAGAATTCAAAGTTAACCCATTAATTTCTGCCTGTGGACATGACCCAGTGAATGTATTCCAGAGAGCTATGTTAGATACCTGCCCTGTGCAAGGAGAAAGAAAACTGGTCAGTAAGGGCAGAACAAAAAAAGATACACTGAGATGTACTGAAGAAGTGTTGAGAAAGAGAGAGAGAGTGGAACGGCCTGGATTCCTGTAGGATTTCCAGTTCTGGTTGCAGCAATTTGATATGTCTAGTCTCTTTAGGATTCTGCACAAGAACTCAGTAACTTTTCAATAAACCATTTCTTCTTTTCCGTAAGTAACCTTGAGTTTCTATCAATTACTTGCAACCAAAAGGACCTTGACTAAGACAGTTTGCCTACACTTCAGGGGAATATGGTATAACTTCAAACGTCAATTGTATGCAGTCATGAACAGTCAGTTTCAGATAGGCTCTTTGAAAGTCAAGTTGTTTTTATTTTTCTAGCAAAACCACTAATCTTCTCTCATTCAGATGTTGTCAATAAATGCACTTACCTCCATTTCTCTGAGAAGAGATTCTCAGCGTTGTCAGTAAAGTCAATGGGAAATAAGATGTTGATCCAAACCTCTTTGCCCTATGGTGATATGAAATGGTATAAATTAAAAATGACACTCCATGCAGGGTCTTACTGAATTAGACCTTACCTTTATTAAGACGCTATGTCCAACAAAGTAAGATGGATCTTAGTGACAGAATTATGGACAGATCTTCCTTCCTGTGAATTAGGCATTTTCTCTAGTACAAAGAGAGATGCGGATTCTTTTTTATCTGTATTTTTTATAAGGGATCATTTTATCCCACTGGATGAATATTGTCATGAGACTCACAATTCTGAAGCTCATAAGAGCTGACAGGGACAAAATTGATTGCTGTAAGTTCCAGGGTCCTATGTTTTCTCTTTTCTTTCAGAATTAATATTACTTTATCATTTTTAGATTTCTTCTTTGGGGGAAAGAGAGCTTTTTATTAAAACAGTATTCTATTAAAATTAGTTGATTGTAGCAATAGATTATCTTTCGGGAGATCTAGAGGAAAACTAGATTCTGCCTGGTTTTGCAAGTTTACTCCCCAAGGACAAGCTTGATTTTTTTTCTCCACCAAAGCAAAGCACTTTTTCGACAGAGGAGCCTGGACCCAGATTCATATGCTGTAATGAACCAAGCATTGTGCAGGGGTGTGGACATCACAATAGTGTGAGAACATCATTGTTTGCTTCTAGTTGAATGACAGTAGATGACATTTATTGAACACTAGCTATTTTCAAGCACTTTTATATTTTATGACCATCATCTCATTTCACTCTCACAATCAATACAATTGTTAAATCCCACATTACCAGTGGGAAAACTGAGGCACAAAGAATGAATGTAACCTGCTACATGAATGTAACCTGCTGAAGGTCCTTTGGTGGCAGAACTGACCTTTGGACCTAGGCTGTTGGAGTACTAGGTCTTTGTTAAGAATCACTGTGTGCTGGGCACAGGCTAGCTATAGCCCATGCCTGTGATCCCAGCAACTCGGGAGGCTGAGGCAGGAGGATCGCAAATTGGAAATCCCACCTGAGCTACTTAGCCAGATTCTGTCTTAAAATAAAAAATAAAAAGGGTGGTGGACGTGACTCAGTGGTAAAGCACCCCTAGGTTCTATCCTTAGTCCCATCAAACCTCTCCACTGTGCAAAAAAAGAATTGCTATACTTTTGGGTCCTCCTAAATACCTGTTGTTTCATACAACTTGCTTCTAATTTTATTTTTTAAACCCAACAAAATGGTAATTTACCCATTTTGTAGATAAAATAAAACAGAAGTGGGATATTGAAGACTCTTTATAACTGGCTTTAAGTAATTTGATATTAATAATCTTTAGTATGTTTTTCTTTGTGCTTGTTCTGCCTGGGACTAATTGAGATTCTTGGATCTGTGGGTTTAGTTTTCATCCAATTTGGGAAATTACCAACCATTGTTTCCTCAAATGACCTTTTTCACTTCCTTTTTAGGGACTCAAAATATAGGTATTTAGTAAACTGCTTGATACTAGCCCACAAGCAACAAAGGTTCTTTTCATTTCTTTTCAGTCTGAAAGCATAGAGTTCTCGTTATACCTAAAACAAACTGTTGATGGGACATGGTTGCATATGCTTATAGTCCCAGTTGCTTGGGAGGCTGAGGCAGGAGGATCACTTAAGGCCAGAGTTTCAGGCAAGTTTGAACAACATAGTTAGCCTTTACTTCTTGGGGAAAAAATTATACATAGAAAAAGCAGATCTGGGTCAAGGGAGTAAATTTTACCATCATAAAAATATTGTAAATTACTCTATAATTATGATATTCCTTTACCTTGTATTCTGTTTCCAGAGTTTAACATTTATGAAAATTCAATGCCAATATCCTTTTTTTTTTTTTGGTCCTGGTACTCATCTATTTCATAGAATGGGCTATATTGTAAATATACCTGTACATAGAATTTTCAGATGTGGTGTTGTTTATTTGCTTCTTTTTTAAAAAATTTTTTTTAGTTGTAGATGAACACAATATTTTTATTTTCTTTATATGTGGTACTGAGGATTGAACCCAGTGAGACACACACGCGAGGCAAGTGCTCTACCACTGAGCTACAGCCCCAGCTCCTATTTGCTTCTTCTTACAATGATTTGTGTTGGTTAAGAAACAATCATTTATTAGGTTCTTTCTGTGTGCAAGACATTGATTTGGCCCTGATAGATGAGAAAAAGGGAGAAACTATGCTGAAGGATGACACATAGTCTCAATCCTCAAACTGCTTGCATATACATGCCAAAACCCAGCTAGAGAGATGGCATATACATGCCAAAACCCAGCTAGCAAAGAGGTTGCCTATCATCCCTCTTGTGATATCTATGTTGTTCTCTCTGAAACTCTTTGCCCTTCCATACCCCATCCTGCCCCATGGCCTGGAAAATCTTCTCTAGGATGCTTTCTCTGACCCTCTTAGTTTAAAATAGAAATCCATCTGGGTTCCCATAGACTCCTGCTCATATCCATACATACTGAACATTTTATACAAATTACAAATATTTATTGAGAATTTACAGCCTGCTAAAGTTATATCAGCTAAGTACTTGTGACCTTATAGAGCTTATATTTTAGTGAAATATATCTTAGCTAGCTTTATTGCTAGCTGACTTTTGGCATGCATATGCCATCTCTCTAGTTCCTGTCATAAGCAGTTTGCGTATTGTGACTGTATCTCATGTTTTAGTATATTCTTTCTCCTTTTCTCATAGCCTTTAATTATAACTTCCCTAAGATCAATTCTTATGTTATCATATGTCTGTAGGGTCTAGAGGACAGTCGATAGTCAGCAAATGTTTGGCTTCTAAATGGGAACTTAATAAATGATAAAGGAATCAATTAATGATCTAGACCAAGAGTTTTTCAATTCCAGTACAGTGGGAATTGGAGGTCAGCTAATTCTTTCTTTGGAGGCTGATCTGTGCAGAGATGTTAAGCAGTATTCCTGGTCTCTACTCTCTCCACGCTAGGAACATACCTCTCCCTTCCACTAAGGTGTGAAAAATATTCTCAAGGACAAAATCATTCTTAGTTGAGAATAACTGGGCCAGATAGTATTTTAGAAATTCCTGAAAGAGTTCTAACATGGGGTATTGAGGGGAAATTGGAGAAGAGAAAATTCTTAGAGAAGACCTGGGTTTGGAGAAAGAGTGAAAAGTTGAAATGTAGGAGGCCTGGTGGAAAAGATTCCTCCAAGTGTGGTGATAAGATTTCTAGGGAGAGAATTGGGTGGGTATGTTGTGTGGATTGTTGAGTTTAGTTCAATGTGATCAGATTAAGTTTTGAGAGCTTGAACTTCATCCTGCAGGACTTGAGAACCCAGAAGAGTTGAGTATTTAATGACTGGATTAATTAACTGGAGGTGTGGTACGGGGGAGAAAATCAGGGAGGCCAGAGTGGAAGGGTCTGTAGAAATGGTGCTCGGTGCTTGGTACATATTTGTGGATCAGAAAATGGGGAGCAGTTTACAATTTTCTACAAAACATCTGATCTAACACTAATGCTCATAGGATGTTCTTAAACATTTTTAAAAAGACCACTGAGAGTATGATCAAGTTGCAAAACTTCTCTACCTCTCAATTTCTTCAGGCAAAATAGGAACGACACAATATTCTACTTCATAATTCTAAGGTGTTGATGACATAATACATGTAAAGAACTTAAAACGGTACCTGACATGCAGCAAGTATTCAGTTAAGTGTTATTATAATTTTGTTTCTATCACTGCTATTCTTAAATTCCTAACCACAAGGGACATCACATAGAAATTTTTCTTATTAGTTCCTGTTCTTATGTATTGAAGAAATTTAAAAACATGATTGTCAATATGAGACTGAAACTAAGATAAAACCTGAGCAAACCCTCTAGCTTTCTTTCAGTTATTTGCTTTTATCACTATTTGGGGGGTCGTGTAATTAAGCAGTGTACACCCATCACCTCTGCTGTTGGCAACACTACTCATGTATAGTCACTATGGTAAACAAGTGTTTAAGTGGTTTTGCAGGAGCTTGGAGGCTGCTTTTGTCTGTCTTAAACCTGTTAAAACCACTTATTGTTCATCTGGGCCTGCACAGGTGTCTAGTGGGTGACCTTTTGACATTAGAAGGCTGAAAAAACTTTGATCTCAGATCATACCAACGCCATCATTTTCTGAACATGCATCTTATGAAGAGCCATGCAGTTTGACTACCTGTGTACAGATCACAGATGTCTTAACCTTTCTTACCTCCAATCACCTTTCCCTACACCTCAATATACTCTGTTTCTTCATTCTGTAATGCCTCTAAACTCTGTCCTTACAGGAGAGGTTCCAATTTGAGTTCAGGGGCTCCTTCTCACAATTAGCTACCTTGTGAATAATATTCTTTCTCTTTTGCAAAAGTCATTGCTTTAGGAATTAACATACCAGGTAGTGGGAAAAAAGAGTCTGATTCCTGTAATAGTATGGTCATTTCTCATTATTTGTAGTAGTTGTGTTCTATAAAGTTGTGATGAACACTGATTTAGCCAATACTGAACCATTGCTCCTAGGGGAAATATAAGTTAAGTTTCTGTGAGCCTTTGGTCACAATATTTTGCAACTGATCCATACATAGCCTTGTTTTATATGCATTTCTGTTTAAAAACACTTTTATATATTATTGATTCAAAAATTTATATTATGTATTTATAATATAAGCTTCATTCAGGCTTGAGTTATAGTTCCATTGGCATATTATACATATGTATTATATATGTATTATACATGTATCATATGTATCACATATGTATTGTATATGCACATATTTTCATGCATATTTTCTCCAGAAAGCATATCACAACATTCTTGCCTCTAGGAAACTATGGCACCATTTTAAATAGTGAAATCACCAATATAAAGCACAAAAGTGCAAAAAACATGGCACTAAATATACCAGGAAAAATACTTGTTTATAGTATGAGAGGTGAAATAAGAAGACAGAACATCCCCTTAGTTAACCTCAGCTGTGCATATGTGTACTGGATAATAAAATTTTTGACTCTCAGTACATGTCTGTGAATGACCACCAAAGCACCCTGAATACTGATTTGGGATTACCAATAAATTTTAATGAGTAGGCAAGTTTTCAAATATGGAATCTTCAAATAATTAGTACTTACTGTAATTGATTCAACACCTCCTTCATAGCTAAAGGCTTTGTGAGTTGGAGTGAGAACAGGGTAATATTAAAAAAGAATTCCCATTATTTTAGCAATCCTCTTATAAGTTGTGTTGGTCAGCTTTCCATTACTGTGACAATATACCTGAGACAATGAACTCAAAAGGAGGAAAGGTTTATTTTGGCTCACATGTTCAGAGGTTCCAGTTCATGATGGCTTGGCTCTGTTGCTTTGATACTGTGGCTGCACGGTACATCACTGAAGAGCATGTGATGGAGGAGGTCTGTTCACCTCATGGTGGCTGGGAAGCAAAAAAGACAAATGGGAAAGGAGGGGTATCCCAATATCTCTTTCTACAGGACACCCCAAACACCTAACTTCCTTCCCTACCTTCTAAGGGTTCCAACATCTCATAGTAGCGCTATGGGCTGGTGGCCAAGCCTTTACCATATGGGCCTATGGAAAACATTGCATATTCAAATATGAGGTAAAGATGTTCCTAATTTCCATGTTGTTTAATAATTTCCCCAAATGTAAGCAAATGTATTAAGTAATGGCCAACCTTTTCCTGTATATCAGAAAACTTCAGTACGTTAAGACTTTAATATGCTAAGGTACATTATCATTTTTTTTCAAAATTCAGTATTTCCTAAATTTGATCATTAGGCCCTTTGAAAGTGCTACTCTGAAGTGCTTCTGACAAAATGATCCAGAATTTAATTCTAGTGATTGGAAGTTTTCTATTTCAATAGGAGAGTTATTTATATTGTAGACTGTCATTATAATAGACAAATGACCAGCACTCTGAATTGTTTCTCAAATTAGCAGGTGGATGAATCCTATTTCTAGATGTCTCCCCTTATATATACGTTCTGCTCCCTCCCCCTTTGTTATATTTGATAAAGTTAAATTTCTATGGGTGCTATTCTTGCTAGTGAATTTCCCAGGAGAAAGAATGCTAACAAAAAATTTGCAAAATTCTGTTAGGTGCAGTGGCATATGCCTGTAATCCTAGCTACTCAGGAGGCTGAGGCAGGAGGATCACAAGTTCAAGTCTCTTCTCAGCAATTTAGTGGAACCCTATCTCAAAATTTAAAAACCAAATGGGGAGAGGAGGCTGAAGATGTCACACAGTGGAAGAACACCCCTGGGTTCAATCCTCAATACCAGAGAAGAACAAGAAAATTTGCAGAAGTCTTGTTGCTTTTTGCAGTTGGACATTTATGACCTTAACAAGCAATTAAAATAATTCTTATCAAGAGGTAGAGCATATACCTCTCCACTTAAAACTTTGCTAGGAAAGAAAAACTTGAAAGTGTGACAACTGAAGATTGACAACCAAGCCACAGCTCTCCAGGCATCACCACAAAACTACACTATCGTAAAGATAAGCAGGGATTTAACCTTTGGAAATGAAAGTTGTTTTCACTCATTTGCTGCTTATTCCTCCCAAGTGCATTGCAAGACAGATCTGTAGCCTATTAGTTGGCACATTGTTAAAAGTTTTCATGTCTTCTTCAGAAAGAAAGATCACAGATGATTTCTTTCTGGAATGGTTTTCTCTTCGAATACTTTGAATACTGCAATGTCTGTTGTGGACATTGACTCTGTGGTCTTTCCCTGGGTTAGAATCAGGGAATTGGGATGGTGGGAGCAGGGTTTGAAAGAATGAATCCAAGTCCTGAGGATCTGAAGGAGCCAAACTGAGAGGGGTTTGGGGGGCAGAGAGAGAGAGAAAAAAACACAGGCCAAGATGCTGGGAGCAAGGGTCCAGGAGCCACTGGCTTGGACTCATACTCTAGTCCTTCCATATCCTCTCTGAGAGATCTTGGCTAAGCCACTAAATTTCATGTGTTCAAAGCACTAAGTTTGCTAGTGGGGATTTGGGGTCAGCCATATAACAAGTTTTTAAATTCAATGACTTGTTTGTCTTAGGCAACCAAGAGTTGAGAGTAGGCAATTGGAAATGAAGCAGTGCCCCCAAGAGATCATTAATATATGAGACTTTTTCTGCAGTTTTTTGTCACCATCCTTCAGTGGTGGAACAAATATGGGTCTTTTATTCTCATGGTCTGGAGATGATTTCTGTATTTACAGATATTCTGATTCTAGGCTAAAGAGAGGGAAAAGGAAAGAGGTAAAGTATGATTGTCTCCTCCTTGGAATACTCTGCCTTATTATTTAACAATGTTAGCCCTTCCCAAAATGTCTGTCACTGAACAGAATCTCATCACATGACCACATAAGGGAGCCTGGGAATTTTGTTAATGTAGCTGGTCATATTGTCACCCCAAAACAAAATTAGAGACTTATTTTTATGAAAGAAAAGGGAGGAATGGATCTTAAGCAAAGAGCAGCATTTGACACATTTGTAATAATGTGCATGTATCAAATTAAAGAATTAAAAGACATGGGAGGATACAAGAAGCATCTAATGATTATTAGCATGTGTATATACACACCTACAGTATATGGACGCCTTGAAGAGGAAGAAAAATAAACTTTTTACCTATCTTTACCTTCTACCTTGACTCTCTCACCCCACCAAGGCCATGGAAATTGCCTTCTTCATATTTTCTTGTGCCCTAACTTCCAAATAATTGGAGACTCCTCATTTTATAAAATAGTGACTTTTGATCCAAGGCTCTTTTGGACAATAACAACTCATTTTCTTCTACCTGGCATGTTCTTTCAATGTGTGGAACGTGTCACTAGGAGAAAGCACAGAACAGATGAACACAAAAATGGCCAGGTGAAGCCAAACACTTGGAAACAACAAGATGGTATGTCTCAGCATCAAAGCAGATTTGGATGCAGAATGTAAACTGAAACTTACAAAGCACTGCACAAACACTTGAGCCCTTTCCATGAACATTTGGATATAACGCTAGCATCTCAGGCCAAATACATTACATTGTTGTTAAAATTATTAATATTAACTCATATTGATTGTACATTTTTTTCATATTTAATTTATTTGTTCTATTTAGGCTTACATGATAACAGAGTGTAATTTGATTCATTGTACATAGATAGAGGATAACATCAATTCTCTAGTTGAAAGTTGTATGGAATCACAACATATATGCAGTCATACATAAAGTTAGGGCTATGATGACCATCATATTCCACCATCCTTACTGTCCCCATGCCCCCTCCCCCCTTACACCCCTGTGACCAAAATTTCTCCATTCTTCCTGTGTTCTCCCCCCAATTATGGATCACCATCCACTTATCAATCAGTACATTTGGCATTTGGTTTTCTGAGATTGGCTTACTTCACTTAGCATGATATTCTCCAACTCCATCCATTTACCTGCAAATGTCATAATTTTATTCTCTTATTGCTGAGTAATATTCCATTGTGTATATATACCACAGTTTCTTTATCCAGTCATCTATCCAAGGGCATCTAGGTTGGTTCCACAGTTTAGCTATTGTGAATTGAGCTGCTATAAGCATTGAAGTGGCTGCAGCACTGTAGTGTGCTATATTTAAGTCTTCTGAGTATAGACCTAGGAGTGGGATAGCAGG